>CM059793.1:6550178-7750178 GCA_030435695.1 Brachymystax lenok tsinlingensis
GGAGGGTGTTAGGACTGGACAGTGGGGAGGGTGTTAGGACTGGACAGTGGGGAGGGTGTTAGGACTGGACAGTGGGGAGGGTGTTCGGACTGGACAGTGAGGAGGGTGTTAGGACTGGACAGTGGGGAGGGTGTTAGGACTGGACAGTGAGGAGGGTGTTAGGACTGGACAGTGAGGAGGGTGTTAGGACTGGACAGTGGGGAGGGTATTAGGACTGGACAGTGGGGAGGGTGAGGCATGGCAGATATGAGGGCTGCGCCAGTCAGTGGAACAATTAGTCAGGCACTGAAGTGTCAAGAGGCATCCTCCTCTCAACCCCTCCAACCTCCCTAACCCCCATCCTCTCCTTCCTAACCCCCATCCTCTCCTCCTCTCCTCCTCTCAACCCCTCCACCCCTTCCAACCTCCCTAACCCCCATCCTCTCCTCTCTAACCCCCATCCTCTCCTCTCTAACCCCCATTCTCTCCTTCCTAACCCCCATCCTCTCCTCCTCTCAACCCCTCCACCCCTTCCAACCTCCCTAACCCCCATCCTCTCCTCTCTAACCCCCATTCTCTCCTCCCTAACCCCCATCCTCTCCTCTCTAACCCCCATCCTCTCCTCTCTAACCCCCATTCTCTCCTCCCTAACCCCCATCCTCTCCTCTCTAACCCCCATTCTCTCCTCCCTAACCCCCCATCCTCTCCTCTCTAACCCCATTCTCTCCTCCCTAACCCCCATCCTCTCCTCTCTAACCCCCATCCTCTCCTCCCTAACCCCCATCCTCTCCTCCTCTCCTCCTCTCAACCCTTCCAACCTCCCTAACCCCCATATGACCTCCCTGTATTCCACCCTTCCTCTCCTTCTCTTAACCCCTCCACCCATCCCAACTCCCCTCCACCCTTTTGCCCTCTCCCCTGTGCTAGCTAGCATCTCTCATTAACATGTCTTTCACTCTGGGTGCCACAAGGTCAGACACCAATTTGCTGAAACAACACAAACATACAAACCTGTTGAAAATTAAAAAAAATTGTGGATTCACACACACACACACACACACACACACACACACACACACACACACACACACACACACACACACACACACACACACACAATGCCCTACAAGACGAAAAGAAAACACAGAATTCCCAGACAAGTATTTCCTAATTAAGCACTACCAGCCCGGCTCCGCTGCTTCCCCAATCAATGCTCTGATCCCGGCCAATGAGCTGGGGAGTTCACTAATGCATGCGCAACCCAGGCTCCCATAATGTCCCGCAAATATGCATTTCCTGAAACAAACTTAATCATTTGGAATTCGGTGGGGATTGATTAACATTCAGAGGCGGTGAGGGTTCAATATTTAGGTCCTGCGAGAACGGGGCGAGGGCCCAATAATGCAACATAAAGCCCCTGCTATGTCTTCATCCCATCTTCCCATGTAAGATAATAGCGCCAGGGGTTTTCCAGTGAGCCCAGCAGTTTGGCCATAAGTGAAGTGGAAGTATAGCGTTGATTTGCTCAATACACATATAAAACATGATGGTGTGTGTGTGTGTGTGTGTGTGTGTGTGTGTGTGTGTGTGTGTGTGTGTGTGTGTGTGTGTGTGTGTGTGTGTGTGTGTGTGTGTGTAGTATGTGTGTTTGTGTGTTTTTTCCATCAGAAAAGTATGAAGTCTTCTAGAATGAATGGTTTGTCCAATGAACACATTAATAGAATACATAGAAAAGGTGACTGCAGGACTGAGTGCCTAAAAAGACGGAAGTATACAAATGCATGTATACAATACATGAAGTGCAGTTTCATACCAGAAATACCTCTAGTATTTCTGGTTTCAGTAAAGTGCTCACAAAATATTACTTGATGAAAAACCACTGGACTCATCTAGGTCTACGTCTCTCTTGAACTTAGTCAGTGCAAAAGCCTGAAATGACTTCATGTTGAGTGTACTGACATTTTCCTTTCTTATCAAGAGTAGCAGCAACCCTTAAGCAATGAACCTAATATTTCTTGATTTTCTTCCCTCTATCTATGTAAAAGGTGCACCTGCGGACGTTTGTTGTCAGCCCCGCTTTGAAAAGAAAGCTCTGTAATGAGAGCGTCTGAAAGGCTTTCAGACTTTATCAAGCTTTAAAAGCACCAGACCTCCCATGTTGCCATTATTACTTGTCCATTACAGAAGGCTGTTGTTGATTAAAAGAGATGAACAGAATTGTACCTCTGCACCCTTGACCTTTCTCCTTTTTGTGTTTTACCTTACATTCAGAATGTTCTGGAAAAATCCACACCGATTCCTTCCCGCCACTCCTCGATTCCTTCCTGCCCATGTATAACTGTTTTCTATAACTTAACAAACTAACCTGTAACATTAATTCAATAACTACAATAACATTTCTATGTCGCTCAACCCTATTTTTCCTCCCTTTTTATTCTGATCTTTTTATCACTTCACCGCACTGGTTTTTTTTTTTTTTGATTCAGAGATTTAATGTTAAATGTTTTTTCCTTTTTTCCATCGGTGAGATAAAACAATTGGGATTATCAGAAAGTGGACCAGAAGAATTAGAGTTTGTTAAGCGAGGGATTTGGAAGTCGCTGGATCTTATGACTTACTGCTGATAAGAGTTGTGATAACGAGGGAAAAAAACGACTTCATAATTGTGCTTCAAGGTTGTCCTGATAGAAAGGATGGAGACTAGTTCGGTGTGTTAGTAAAAATTATACCTATAAAATATACATAGAAATAGCCATGTCTACTATATTAGCAAGTTCAGATAACTTGTTTTGCTATAAATCATTTAAGAGACTCATCTGAGATTTTTTGTGAGTTTTCTTTATGGAGATTACGCAAATGAATGGGAATGTTTTAAACACTCCTTTCCATTAAATGCAGGGAAGATACTGTATATGATAACATGCTCCATCAAATACCTAACAATTTCAGGAACTCTCCTTTAGTGTGTAGACTGGACTACAGTCCCATTCACTACCAACCTGATGAGACCTGGAAGCCTGACTGGACTACAGTCCCATCCACTACCAACCTGATGATACCTGGAAGCCTGACTGGACTACAGTCCCTTTCACTACCAACCTGATGAGACCTGGAAGCCTGACTGGACTACAGTCCCATCCACTACCAACCTGATGAGACCTGGAAGCCTGACTGGATTACAGTCCCATCCACTACCAATCTGATGAGACCTGGAAGCCTGACTGGACTACAGTCCCATCCACTACCAACCTGATGATACCTGGAAGCCTGACTGGACTACAGTCCCATCCACTACCAACCTGATGAGACCTGGAAGCCTGACTGGACTACAGTCCCATCCACTACCAACCTGATGAGAACTAGAAGCCTGACTGGACTACAGTCCCATCCACTACCAACCTGATGAGACCTGGAAGCCTGACTGGATTACAGTCCCATCCACTACCAACCTGATGAGAACTGGAAGTCTGACTGGACTACAGTCCCATCCACTACTAAACTGATGAGAACTGGAAGCCTGACTGGACTACAGTCCCATCCACTACCAACCTGATGAGAACTGGAAGCCTGACTGGACTACAGTCCCATCCACTACCAACCTGATGAGAACTGGAAGCCTGACTGGACTACAGTCCCATCCACTACCAACCTGATGAGAACTGGAAGCCTGAAATGTAACCATAATAAAATGTGTCCGGCAGCCTAGCACCTGTGTATTAATAATGGACATGTTTGAAATAGGACAAAAATAAGCACCCATCAAATTATTTGATTTTTATTATGTCTGTTTGGACGCTGTAGAATTTAACGCAGACTCTTAACTCTCCCTTCAGCCGACAGGTAGAGAAGTACGACAGCGAATGTTCTGTTAATTGTTGTCCTGCTTTCATCAACACACTGCCCAGCTTTAGTGGGCCACACTGAGTAGACAGATGCCTTGTAAAGTTCTCATAAAAAATACATATTTTCCTCCTCTCCCTCATCTCTCCTTTCCTTTCCTCCTCCTCTTCTACCCACCAGGTTTGATTTAGGGGCGAGTGAGCTATAGATGTTGGTGCAGGGAGAGACTGTTCCTCTCCCTCTCTCTCCTCGACCTTATTACAAGCCTGTCCGTTTATTATAAAACAGGAAAGCAGAGGGACACTTGCAGTTACTGTCTTATCGATTGGTGAGATAGATTCTGTGATTTAGTGGCAGGCACCTCTGCCGTATCTCTAACATTCTCGGCCATCCCTTTAAGCTCCTCTGCTTTCCTAGCACGGCTATTGATGTATCAACATTAACAGTTACAAGCAGCTGCAGAAAATCAATGCTCAACTTTTTTTTACCGAGGCTGCATAAGTCTGTGTTGGTCTTCCGGTTATCCCCCGCGTCCAGGTACTTAGCAGTCGACGGGAGCCCCTAGACCATGCTCCCGACATGTCAGGTTCTTCCCAAGTGATATCTGCACTGGAAATACCAATCATAAGTTTCTTCGGCCCGGGGTCGTTTGGGCCTTCTGGGACCCCATCCTCCATCTGTATGAGAACATGAGAGAACAACAATACGGAACATATTTGCGCAGGCTGTTTTTTTTTTTTGCCCACCTCATTTTCACTCTCAGGCGCCGT
The DNA here is from genome assembly GCA_030435695.1 of Brachymystax lenok tsinlingensis. NCBI lineage: Eukaryota > Metazoa > Chordata > Actinopteri > Salmoniformes > Salmonidae > Brachymystax > Brachymystax lenok. The sequence goes on from CM059793.1 coordinate 6,554,768, forward strand.
TCGCTCGGCATTCTGACATCTTTTTTCGTATATAACTTTTCCTTGTTCAACACCAAAGTCTCCTCAAAGCGATTCTCTAAGAATTAGGGAGAAATAATGAAATAAATCACTCCTTCAACCTCCGAGCTGTCCATCACCCCATTTGAAGCAGATACCTAAACAGGAACAGTGGGGTAGGAGGAGCGGAGCTGCTCAGACATTTATGAGCACTGTGCAGGTCCTGCTGGGACAAACAGGCCGCTTGCAACGCCTCTCATTCTCCATCAATGGACCCAAGTTCATTACACACACTTTCAGCTGCACGGCCGTCGAACGCTTTTCACGGGTAGCGAAGTGTGTGGGGAGGAAGGGGGGGGACTGTAGTGAGCCTATACGGCAGCGTCAGAATTCCTGTTTACATGACTGGTGGTTCCCGTAGCCACAGATTGAGGTTATTATCATGTACATGGTATCCGCTACGATGCTAATGTTTCACCACGTGTGCAGCAGCAGCGCTACTATAGCCCAGGTTCTGTAGCCCAGGCGCTAGCTGCTGCTCTCCGCCAATTAGAGTCTGAGCCCTGCCAGGGCGTGGAGGAGAGGACGGGATACCCAGGGCCCAGTGGAGAGCAGGGGTGTTAGAATACAAGAAGGGTAAAAAATAAATAAAGGGAGCCTACATTGTAAAACGCTAGCTCTTTTGAAACAAAGATTTTTGTTTTCAGATTCAATTTGATTGTTTTAACGTTATCTCATAGTCATAATTTTTTACCCCAATGGAAGTGCATACTTCTAGCTAATTTATTTTAAACTGAATGTAGAAAATCCTGGTGATCTTATGGGAGATCTAAAATGATCACAAAACCTGTACATTATCTTGAAACGACACTTATTACCTAACATTACCTAGCATTATGCAACATTACCTAACATTAACACACATTACCTTACATTACCTAGCATTATGCAACATTACCTAACATTAACACACATTACCTTACATTACTTAGCATTATGTAACATTACCTAACATTAACAAACATTACCTAACATTACCTAGCATTATGTAACATTACCTAACATTACCTAACATTACCTAACATTACCTAGCATTATGTAACATTACCTAACATTACCTAACATTACCTAACATTACCTAGCATTATGTAACATTACCTAACATTACCTAACATTACCTAACATTACCTAGCAGTATGTAACATTATCTAACATGATCTAACATTACCTAACATTACCTAGCAGTATGTAACATTACCTAACATTAACAAACATTATCTAACATTACCTAGCATAATGTAACATTATCTAACATGATCTAACATTACCTAACATTACCTAACATTATATAACATTATCTAACATTATCTAACATTACCTAACATTACATAATATTACTTAGTCTGAATTTCTTAAACCATTGGAATCAGACAATAATATTAAGTAATCGGCTTCCAATGGCGTAAGAAATTATGAATAGTAATGTTACATAATGTAAGATAATGTTACTGGTTTTAGGATAGTTTTAGATGGATATTCAATCAAGCACATGATTGATATTTCTAGTACAGATATCGCTTAGAAGCAGAAGCACCTGACATGTCGGGGGCATGTTTTAGGGGCTAGCGTCGACTGCTAAGTACCTGGACGTTACACAAGCCCTACCATAAGAGCTGTCATTTCTCCATCGATCCTTACCAGGGATTTCTCCTCTGTGGCCATCTATAAAGCTGTCCCTGTCACACACTGGAGAGCGTGATTAAATGGTTTAAGCACAGATGATCCAACAGGTGCTCTGGCCGTGTCTCTTGTTCTCTGGACACACAGGCGCCCTCCCCACAAACAGACCCCTCCTCCTGCCCTTCCCTGCTTGTGCTCATGTATTTAAAGTAACAAAGCTGTCTGTGGAGCTCGCTGTTGAGTGTAACGTAAACCTGCAGGCCGGGGCAAGTGTTGGAAACAAGGGCCTGGAGGGCCAAGAGGGGAGAGACACATTTAGACAAAGGAGGTATCAATCAATCGAAACGCACTGAGAACCAAAATGGACACCCATGCGTATGAAAATGTTCAACTGTTGGTAAGGTTAGAGGTCTCAGGGAGGACAAAGGCCATGACGTGTCCATCGACAGAATAACTGTACATAACTTTAATGGGGATGCCAAGTGCCCGCCATGAGTCTGGTCTAGTGGTAGAGCTGCCGACTCCAGACTGGCCCACTGCCCCTCTTTGCGGGAGCTCGAATCCCGGCACTGTCACCTTCCTTGTTGTATTTCTCTCCCACTCGCCTCCCCCACTTCATTCATATCGGTCTGTCAATCAAATGGATCGAATATGAAAGCAGAGTGGATTTCCATTCTCCTTTAATACGGGGGTGTATGTCCGTGGCGGTTGGTGCTGTTTAAGATTAGGGAGGATGATTCTATTTTTGATGAGCATAGCCTTATTTCTATTACAGCATATTGGATGACTGTCATTCATATTCCATTCACACAGTTCAATGTAACATCGATAGGTTCAGGCTACTACATGAACTTTCCTTGTACCCATCATGAGGTTGCTACAACCTAGCCTATGAATTAAAGTTTACAATGTAGTTGCACACAAGTCTAAATAATTTTGAATAATCAAGGTGGCAGACAGTGACACATTCAACACCGCCTTGCACAATCTTGCCTGCATCTAGCTGATCTAGGGTGTAATCATTAGACCAACATTTGCAAATGAGATTTTCTATTGGACAAATTCAGGTACGTTTATCCCTGTTTCGTTCCGTTTACTTCCGTTTAAGAAACGTTTTCAACATAATCGTCAGAGTGAATACACCCCCTGATCATAAGCAAACACTGTTCACTTTCATACCAGACACATACAAACACCTCGTTGTATATATAATTCCTTCTCGCATCTATCTACGTTCTCTCCCTTTCTCACCTTCTTGTGCACAACACATCAGCTGTCTGTGACCAGGCCAAAAAAACGTTCCAAGCCAAACCTTCATATCATAACTGCTAACCGCTACACATAACCTACATCAATTGTCAGTCATAGTCAACATAGCTACTAGAACTAACGTATTAGTAAAGCTGCTACAATCATATAGTACAGAGTAGTCAGCAGCAATAAGTTTAGCAGTTACACCGGTGGACCCCAGGGCCATAGCCAGCTAGCTAACATAGCATCCCTCTCTGTTTGACCTGGGTGTTTGAGTAGGCTAAACTAGCTAGCTGCATTTGACACTAGCTAAGTAAGAGAAAGTGAAAGTAAAAATATATATATATATAGATTATAAAGCTAGCTCTCTCTCTCTCTCGCTTCTCCTTAGTTTTGGAAGAAATGTATTTGTTAAATATATATCTATTTTTTCACCTTTATTTAACCAGGTAGGCCAAGTTCTCATTTACAACTGTGACCCGGCCAAGATAAAGCAAAGCAGTGCAACAAAAAGAAACCCACAGAGTTACACATGGGATAAGCCAACGTACAGTCAATAACACAATAGAAAATATATGTACAGTGTGTGCAAATGTAGTAAGATTAGGGAAGTAAGGCAATAAATAGGCCATGGGCCATTGTTCAACTTCAATAAATAGGCCATATACTCTCTCTTTGAGTCAGCTACTCACCACATGTTATATATTGCAGTGCTAGCTAGCTGTAGCTTATGCTTTCAGTACTAGATTCCTTCTCTTATCCTTTGATTGAGTCGACAACATGTCAGTTCATGCTGCAAGAACTGGAACCCAGACTGGACTACATGCCCATCAACTACCAACCGGATGAGAACTGGAAGCCTGACTGGAATACAGTCCCATCCACTACCAACCTGATGATACCTGGAAGCCTGACTGGACTACAGTCCCATCCACTACCAACCTGATGAGAACTGGAAGTCTGACTGGACTACAGTTCCATCCACTACCAACCTGATGAGAACTGGAAGCCTGACTGGACTACAGTCCCATCCACTACCAACCTGATGATACCTGGAAGCCTGACTGGACTACAGTCCCATCCACTACCAACCTGATGAGAACTGGAAGCCTGACTGGACTACAGTCCCATCCACTACCAACCTGATGAGAACTGGAAGCCTGAGTGGACTACAGTCCCATCCACTACCAACCTGATGAGAACTGGAAGCCTGACTAGAATACAGTCCCATTCACTACCAACCTGATGAGAACTTGAAGCCTGACTGGACTACAGTCCAATCCACTACCAACCTGATGAGAACTGGAAGCCTGACTGGACTACAGTCCAATCCACTACCAACCTGATGAGAACTGGAAGCCTGACTGGACTACAGTGCCATCCACTACCAACCTGATGAGAACTGGAAGCCTGACTGGACTACAGTCCCATCCACTACCAACCCGATGAGAACTGGAAGCCTGACTGGACTACAGTGCAATCCACTACCAACCTGATGAGAACTGGAAGCTTGACTGGACTACAGTTCCATCCACTACCAACCTGATGAGAACTGGAAGCTTGACTGGACTACAGTCCCATCCACTACCAACCTGATGAGAACTGGAAGCCTGATTGGACTACAGTCCCATCCACTACCAACCCGATAAGAACTGGAAGCCTGACTGGACTACAGTGCAATCCACTACCAACCTGATGAGAACTGGAAGCTTGACTGGACTACAGTTCCATCCACTACCAACCTGATGAGAACTGGAAGCTTGACTGGACTACAGTCCCATCCACTACCAACCTGATGAGACCTGGAAGCCTGACTGGGCTACAGTCCCATCCACTACCAACCTGATGAGAACTGGAAGCCTGACTGGACTACAGCCCCATCCACTACCAACCTGATGAGAACTGGAAGCCTGACTGGACTACAGTCCCATCCACTACCAACCTGATGAGAACTGGAAGCCTGACTGGACTACATTCCCATCCACTACCAACCTGATGAGAACTGGAAGCCTGACTGGACTACAATCCCATCCACTACCAACCTGATGAGAACTGGAAGCCTGACTGGACCACAGTCCCATCCACTACCAACCTGATGAGAACTGGAAGCCTGACTGGACTACAGTCCCATCCACTGCCAAACTGATGAGAACTGGAAGCCTGACTGGACTACAGTCCCATCCACTACCAACCTGATGAGAACTGGAAGCCTGACTGGACTACAGTCCCATCCACTACCAACCTGATGAGAACTGGAAGCCTGACTGGACTACAGTGCAATCCACTACCAACCTGATGAGAACTGGAAGCTTGACTGGACTACAGTCCCATCCACTACCAACCTGATGAGAACTGGAAGCTTGACTGGACTACAGTCCCATCCACTACCAACCTGATGAGAACTGGAAGCCTGACTGGACTACAGTCCCATCCACTACCAACCTTATGAGAACTGGAAGCCTGACTGGACTACAGTCCCATCCACTACCAACCTGATGAGAACTGGAAGCCTGACTGGACTACAGTCCCATCCACTACCAACCCGATAAGAACTGGAAGCCTGACTGGACTACAGTGCAATCCACTACCAACCTGATGAGAACTGGAAGCTTGACTGGACTACAGTTCCATCCACTACCAACCTGATGAGAACTGGAAGCTTGACTGGACTACAGTCCCATCCACTACCAACCTGATGAGACCTGGAAGCCTGACTGGGCTACAGTCCCATCCACTACCAACCTGATGAGAACTGGAAGCCTGACTGGACTACAGCCCCATCCACTACCAACCTGATGAGAACTGGAAGCCTGACTGGACTACAGTCCCATCCACTACCAACCTGATGAGAACTGGAAGCCTGACTGGACTACATTCCCATCCACTACCAACCTGATGAGAACTGGAAGCCTGACTGGACTACAATCCCATCCACTACCAACCTGATGAGAACTGGAAGCCTGACTGGACCACAGTCCCATCCACTACCAACCTGATGAGAACTGGAAGCCTGACTGGACTACAGTCCCATCCACTGCCAAACTGATGAGAACTGGAAGCCTGACTGGACTACAGTCCCATCCACTACCAACCTGATGAGAACTGGAAGCCTGACTGGACTACAGTCCCATCCACTACCAACCTGATGAGAACTGGAAGCCTGACTGGACTACAGTGCAATCCACTACCAACCTGATGAGAACTGGAAGCTTGACTGGACTACAGTCCCATCCACTACCAACCTGATGAGAACTGGAAGCTTGACTGGACTACAGTCCCATCCACTACCAACCTGATGAGAACTGGAAGCCTGACTGGACTACAGTCCCATCCACTACCAACCTTATGAGAACTGGAAGCCTGACTGGACTACAGTCCCATCCACTACCAACCTGATGATACCTGGAAGCTTGACTGGACTACAGTCCCATCCACTACCAACCTGATGAGAACTGGAAGCTTGACTGTACTGTAACCATAGTAAAAGGTGTCCGGCAGCCTAGCACCTGTGTATTAATAATGGACATGTTTGAAATAGGACAAAAATAAGCACCCATCAAATTATTTGATTATTATTATGTCTGTTTGGACGCAGTAGAATTTAACGCAGACTCTTAACTCTCCCTTCAGCCGACAGGTAGAGAAGTACGACAGCGAATGTCCTGTAATTTTGTCCGCTTTCATCAACATACTGCCCAGCTTTAGTGGACCATGCAAGGGCCATGCAGGGGCCACACTGAGTAGACAGATGCCCTGTAAATTTCTCAGTAAAACAAATATTTTCCCACTCTCCCCTATTCCTCCTCTCTCCTTCCTCTCCTCCTCTTCTTCATCTCTCCTTCCTCCACTAGAGTCTCCACTGGTGTGTGTTCTAGGACTTAGCCATGCCCACACTTGGACATGATATTATGAAGCTGTCTTGGAGCAGTGTCGTGCTGTGGTGGCACCTGCCATTGGGATCATTGGTGTCCATAGGCATTTGTTATTCCAGGCATTTTTTAGAAGGGTAGGATTGTTCACTTCAATACTGTGGCTAGTGTTATAGGAGATAGACATAAGAGAGTTTCCTCTGCCAAGTAGTCGACTCTGTTATGCTCTCTCTCTGATCCCTCATTCCTGTTAGCGTCTTTCAACCCACTGTCTTTGCTATTGCAAATCACCCGAGCCAAAACTGGTGTGATCAGGAAAACGATTTCGGACAGCTTTGCAATACTTTTCTCCTTCAGTGCTGCTCCTGACAACCGATCAATAACAAAGCAAGAGATGCTGATTGACTGAAAAATGTATTTGTTTTTCTCCAAACGAGTTTTCTTAGTTTCCCCGTTGTGCTGTTTTTATTTATTTTATTATTTACACCCTTTGCTACACGGGAAAGACTCAGTGAAGCAATGCTCTTGTAAATCAAGCCGACATCGACAGGAAACGACCAAACATGCCATGTTGCAATACCCCCTCGAGGTACAGGAGACCAAGATGGCTAACGAAGCCGAATACATGACCCTCCAATTTACACTAAAGTCAACTTCCATGTCACGTGACGGGACTAAAATCACAAACAGAGAGAGACAGAGGGAGTGAGAGGGAGTGCGATCAAAGGGGTGATAAAGATACAAATACAACCACTTCCTTTAGTCAGCATTCTCCTCTTTCTGTTCCATCATCAAACAGGAAGAAGAGGGGGAACAGGATGTGTGAAGAGTGAGGAAAAAGAGAGAGAAAAAAATGACACTATGGATTAACTGTCCTTCACACAGAAAATATACATCCCCCGGCACTCTTGTTGAATTATTCATTCAAATTTTGTCCGAAAAAGAATGAGAGAAATATATTGATGGGAGCTGACCATTAATGGTCTCATTAGGTGTCGAAGTTTACACTGGGCAGGATTTCTGCTGCTCCGGGAGTTTAGGGGGAGAGGGGGATACTTGACCCCACAATGATTTTCTGTCACTTTATCATAAACAAGGAGGTTTTGACGTGCCCCCGCTCTCTCTCTCGTGCGCATTGTAATTAGCCTGGGACAGTGGAAGTGCATGCTGAATGCAAACCAGTTACTCCCCTCACCAACGTCATCACCAGAACCACCACTACCCATCGGCAAGAGAGGAATGAAGGGGAGGAGAGAAAAGGAGTGGGGGGAAGAGGACCAGTTTGTTGTTGTTCTTCATATCAACTCCTTACCAGTCTCCTCCTCCTCAAAGCTTTAAAGACAAAACACAGGTTACATCAGAAAGACAACAAATGTACAACATTTTGAAAACGTTTTTGACAGCAAGGCACATTTGCATAAGAAGGACATCTTTACATTTATTTTACCTGCTTTTTATAAAAACAAAAAAACATTTTATTTCCTTCTGGCAACGCAATTGCTGCCTAGCATGTGATTCTTTTCAAAGTGGTCAATTGATTGGGCTTGCTAGGTTAGCGCTAGCTGTATTAACTCTTAACCATGTAGTACTAGATGTGTTAGCTAGCTGTATTAACTCTAACCATGTAGTACTAGATGTGTTAGCTAGCTGTATTAACTCTAACCATGTAGTGCTAGATGTGTTAGCACTAGCTGTATTAACCTTAACCATGTAGTACTAGATGTGTTAGCACTAGCTGTATTAACCTTAACCATGTAGTACTAGATGTGTTAGCTAGCTGTATTAACTCTAACCATGTAGTACTAGATGTGTTAGCTAGCTGTATTAACTCTAACCATGTAGTACTAGATGTGTTAGCTAGCTGTATTAACTCTAACCATGTAGTACTAGATGTGTTAGCACTAGCTGTGTTAGCGCTAGAGATTAACAGCTCATTGAATTCTGATGGCATTAAAGAGGTGAGAGAGCACAGGCCGGGGAGTGGGACTGTGCCCTAAAAGGTCGACTCATTGGAAGACATTTGGTTCCGCCTGGAGGGGGGATAAAGAAGGGAGGAAGGGGGGCCAGAAGTGTTGAGGACGGGGGCCCATGGTGTAGTGGAGTGGAGTTGACTGTGCCCTACCTGGCAAGGGAGGAAGGAGAGACAGGGAGATCAATTAAGATTCCAACGATGCAATTCTCTCATTCAACCTCTCTTCTCACTTCTCTCTCCTCTCCTCTCCTCTCTTCTCCTCTCTCTGCTCCTTTCATGCCCATTTAAGGTATGAAATAAATATTGAAAGTGTTCGAATCCCTAGCCGACTAGGTAAACAATCTGACAATGTGCCCTTGAGCAAGGCACTTAATCCTAATTGTTCTTCAATGCCGCGCTGGATAAGAGAGTTTGCTAAATGACAAAAAATGTCAAATCACTGAACTATCCCTTCAAAGCCCCCCATGCAGTCTTAGTTTTAAAAATAATCACTGTTCATGTTTATTTAATGAAAATAACTCCAAAATATATGTTTCATAATTTATTTCCCAGAACGTCCTTTGGTCCTTGGTCCAGACAGCCATGTGCTCTACTGTTAGCAGCAAGCGGTAGAGTGGAGCGTGACAGTGTTGGCAGAGAGTGTGTGTGTACTGTATACAACCTTGTATCTTTTATGGCAGATCAATCGCGACGGCCCATTGGAGGAAACAAGAAAGTGTAGAACATGTTTGTGTGTGTGTGTGTGTGTGCGTGTGCGTGCATGCATGCGTTTCAGTGAGTGGGTATTGGTTTCAGTGAGTGGGTATGCGTTTCAGTGAGTGGGTATGGGTTTCAGTGAGTGGGTATTGGTTTCAGTGAGTGGGTATGCGTTTCAGTGAGTGGGTATACGTTTCAGTGAGTGGGTATGGGTTTCAGTGAGTAGGTATGCGTTTCAGTGACTGGGTATGAGTTTCAGTGAGTGGGTATGCGTTTCAGTGAGTGGGTATGCGTTTCAGTGAGTGGGTATACGTTTCAGTGAGTGGGTATGGGTTTCAGTGAGTAGGTATGCGTTTCAGTGAGTCGGTATGCATTTCAGTGAGTGGGTATGCGTTTCAGTGAGTGGGTATACATTTCAATGAGTGGGTATGGGTTTCAGTGAGCGGTTATGCGTTTCAGTGAGCGGGTATGCGTTTCAGTGAGCGGGTATGCATTTCAGTGAGCGGGTATGCATTTCAGTGAGCGGGTATGCGTTTCAGTGAGTGGGTATGCGTTTCAGTGAGTGGGTATGCATTTCAATGAGCGGGTATGCGTTTCAGTGAGTGGGTATGCATTTCAGTGAGCGGGTATGCATTTCAGTGAGTGGGTATGCGTTTCAGTGAGTGGGTATGCATTTCAGTGAGCGGGTATGCGTTTCAGTGAGTGGGTATGTGTTAACTGGTATTTGTGTGTAGAACATCAACAGTTCCCACACTTCCTGTCAATGGAAACAACATGCAGTGTGTGTACAGCGCTACTCACCCAGTGACTCGATAGAAACATCTCAGCAGTAGAAACGTCACCACAATGGGCCATGGAGTTGGGCCGCGGACATTGCCCTCCGCTTACTGCCCTGTTTCCAGCATCAGCTCAGCCCCCCACACACACACCTCACCGTCCCAGGGCCTCCTTCTTACCACCTGGGTGCTGGGGTCAGTGGGTTCCCTGACAGGACCGCCCCCCTGCCTGATTGGACCCGTCCTGGAAGTCAGGCCAGCAGGTTAGCAGGTGTCTTTCCTAGTTAAATAAAATGATGAATAAAGGAATGATTGACAGCAGTGAGTTCATATATAGTTCTACACTGAGTGTACAAAACATTAGGAACACCTGCTCTTTCCATGACATAGACTGACCAAGGGAATCCAGGTGAAAGCTATGATCCCTTATTGATGTCACTTGTTAAATCCAATTCAATCCGTGTAGATGAAGTGGAGGAGACAGGTTAAAGAAGGATTTTTAAGCCTTGAGACAATTGAGACATGGATTGTGTATGTGTGCCATTCAGGAAAATAGCCTTGAGGTTAGCAACCTATTTTTCGAAGGTGTCTTACCACCTGAACTGCACTAATAGATGTAGCTCATAGTTCACTCACACATTTAGTTGCTTGTAGGACACATGTTATGTAAAGCTTTATTTGACAGTACTTTTTGTGACTAGAAGATTGTAGATTAGGTAGTGAATATCATATTTGTTTGTGATGTATGTGTGTGTATTGCTCTAGCCCAAAAACAACCATTTGTAAATACTGTTTCTCTTGATATGAATCTATCCTGTTCATCTTGTCCTTTATTTATTTTTGTCATTCATATGCAGCAGAAATGGTCAGAGAGAAAAACACTTTGGTCAGATGCGTTCCTAACCAGAGCACTCCCCGCCCCACAGTGTGTGTGCGTGTGTGTAACGTAGATCGCTTGTCAAATGAAACAGTGTATTCCACAGGACCTCAGGGTTTCCATCTGAGCACTGAGCGTGGCGCAGGAGTATACTGGGCTGATTGATAATTAGTCCCTTAGTGACTCAATGGAGGGAGAGGAGGAGTGCTTACCGTGGTACTTAGCTCCAACCTGACTTTTGGGCTAGGGGTAATCAGAATGATTCAACAATACAACCTCCCTTCATTGCCATGCCATCATCAAGCCCTCTTTCTCGCTATTGATAATTGACAAAATTGGGGGTAATTCCTTGCTCTGCAAACCTGTGGATTTGTTTGCAGGAGAATAGAGATCAAGCTATTGTCATCGATCATCAGTGGGCTTTTTTAAGCCCCTTTCATAATTTTTTTCAAAAAGAGCCTGACAAGAATTAGCAATTAAAATGTGCTTTTTTTTGCAAAACATTTCTCTAATTAGCCTTACAGAGACATTGGGCTGTAAAATCTCTGTAGTTTTGGGTTGCACACACACACACACACACACACACACACACACACAGTACACAAAGGCGCACACACATAGACGGTACACACACAGAGGCACAGACACACACACACACAGCCTGACCCCTCCTGTGAAGATGGGCCTAGGTGTGTGCGTGTCTGTGTGTGCATGTATACGTCTGTCTGTTGACAGAGTGGGGGATAGGGAGGTACAGTAGGGAGCGAGAGCCCTGCTCCGGAGCTACAACAATAAAACCATGGCAACATCTCATGTGTTTGCCAGTGATCCAAGCTAACCCAGTCTTGTCCCCTCTGAATCATCGAGATCACATTTATAACAGACAATGATACAGCGTATTGTCAATTGAGATTGTCAACATATTGTCAATATGGTCACCATATTGTCAGTGTCTTTCTTCGTCAAGGACAGCTGGGTTGTGTTCATTAGGCACCAAACAGAAGAAAATGGATTGAAACACCTGGACTTTTTTCTCGTTTTTTTTGTATCCTAATGCAGTGGTTACCAAACTGTGGGATGGGACCAAGTTGTGGGTCGCGGCAGGGGTCCAGGTGGGTTGTGGGATGCCATTTTTGTGCATCGCAAAAAAAAAATCTATATTTTTGTTGTTGTTTTAAAAAAAGACAATTCAGGATGGAAAAACGCGTTTAGTATTAGCTAAATGACTAAAAACCTAAATAAAAGCTAGACAATCAGGCCCCCGTTGATGTTGTGATAATGTTTGAGCATAAGAACACAGCATTAACCATGTCAAAATGTGTAGAATTATTGAACATTTTCTTAAAACTGCAACATTTTCTCTCAGCTCCCAAAACGCATGCCTAAGTGTTCTTGCTCAGGGCCCAGACAGACTTCAGCCCATTGTGACACGGCCCTTTTTGATTCAGAAAAAAAAACCTGCCTTGTTACAAATAATTCCATAATTATACAATAAATGTATTCAAAAAATTACTTGTCTTTTTCACCACTTAACCCTTATGGTGGGTCGCAACTCAAAACACACCTCCATTTTTGGGTCGCAAAGCAAAAAAGTTTGGGAAACCCTGTCATAATGAACACGACCCTGAAAAAGTGGTATTGGAAACAGTTCATACATCACCGCAGTCCGTACATAATTTAGTCTCTATGCTACGGTGTCCATATTAGGACAGAGTCATACATCCACTTACGTACTGTATGTCCTAATATGTACACCGTACTTCACAGTCCTATTTTCTGTTTACCGAGTCAATTGGTTTGAGCTCATCTGGGAGCTGCTGACAGACAGAGCACAGAGTGGCAGCAGGCAGGGAAAAAGGACGTCATGTTTGTTTGGAGGGTCTTTTGTCAGTGGCAGAGTCCTCCACTTAGCCTTATTTAGCCTCTCCGTGTCACATAGGGGTCAGTGTGAACACACACACACACACAGGCACACACACACACGCACACACACACACACATAGGCACACACATAGGCACACACTGTACTAGAGCAGTGCAGCGCATCCTAGTCATCGTCATTAAATTTAACAGTTAATCAAATGGCTACCCGGACTATTTGCATTGACCCCCTTTTTGTACGCTGCTGCTACTCTCTGGTTATTATCTATGCATAGTCCCTTTACCTCTACCTACTGTACATGTACATATTACCTCAATTACCTCGACTAACCTGTACCCTCGCACATTGACTTAGTACTGGTACCCCTATATACAGTGGGGAAAAAAAGTATTTAGTCAGCCACCAATTGTGCAAGTTCTCTCACTTAAAAAGATGAGAGAGGCCTGTAATTTTCATCATAGGTACACTTCAACTATGACAGACAAAATGAGGAAAAAAAATCCAGAAAATCACATTGTAGGATTTTTAATGAATTTATTTGCAAATTATGGTGGAAAATAAGTATTTGGTCACATACACACAAGCAAGATTTCTGGCTCTCACAGACCTGTAACTTCTTCTTTAAGAGGCTCCTCTGTCCTCCACTCATTACCTGTATTAATGGCACCTGTTTGAACTTGTTATCAGTATAAAAGACACCTGTCCACAACCTCAAACAGTCACACTCCAAACTCCACTATGGCCAAGACCAAAGAGCTGTCAAAGGACACCAGAAACAAAATTGTAGACCTGCACCAGGTTGGGAAGACTGAATCTGCAATAGGTAAGCAGCTTGGTTTGAAGAAATCAACTGTGGGAGCAATTATTAGGAAATGGAAGACATACAAGACCACTGATAATCTTCCTCGATCTGGGGCTCCACGCAAGATCTCACCCGTGGGGTCAAAATGATCACAAGAACGGTGAGCAAAATCCCAGAACCACATGGGGGGACCTAGTGAATGACCTGCAGAGAGCTGGGACCAAAGTAACACAGCCTACCATCAGTAACACACTACGCCGCCAGGGACTCAAATCCTGCAGTGCCAGACGTGTCCCCCTGCTTAAGCCAGTACATGTTCAGGCCCGTCTAAAGTTTGATAGAGAGCATTTGGATGATCCAGATGAGGATTGGGAGAATGTCAGATGAAACCAAAATATAACTTTTTGGTAAAAACTCAACTCGTCGTGTTTGGAGGACAAAGAATGCTGAGTTGCATCCAAAGAACACCATACCTACTGTGAAGCATGGGGTGGAAACATCATGCTTTGGGGCTGTTTTTCTGCAAAGGGACCAGGACGACTGATCCGTGTAAAGGAAAGAATGAATGGGGCCATGTATCGTGAGATTTTGAGTGAAAACCTCCTTCCATCAGCAAGGGCATTGAAGATGAAACGTGGCTGGGTCTTTCAGCATGACAATGATCCCAAACACACCGCCGAACTAAGGAGTGGCTTCGTAAGAAGCATTTCAAGGTCCTGGAGTGGCCTAGCCAGTCTCCAGATCTCAACCCCATAGAAAATCTTTGAAAGTCCGTGTTGCCCAGCGACAGCCCCAAAACATCACTGCTCTAGAGGAGATCTGCATGGAGGAATGGGCCAAAATACCAGCAACAGTGTGTGAAAACCTTGTGAAGACTTACAGAAAACGTTTGACCTCTGTCATTGCCAACAAAGGGTATATAACAAAGTATTGAGATAAACTTTTGTTATTGACCAAATACTTATTTTCCACCATAATTTGCAAATAAATTCATTAAAAATCCTACAATGTGATATTCTGGATTTTTTTTCCTCATTTCGTCTGTCATAGTTGAAGTGTACCTATGATGAAAATTACAGGCCTCTCTCATCTTTTTAAGTGAGAGAACTTGCACAATTGGTGGCTGACTAAATACTTTTTTTCCCCACTGTATATATATATATATATATATATATATATATATTTAGCCTCGTTATTGTTATTTTATTGCGTAACTTTTAATTTTTTACTCTTTTTATTTTATTATACATTTATTTTTGTAGAAAATATTTTCTTATTCTGCAGCTATCCCCAAATGTGCAGCAGGCCAGGTACTTCCATGTGTGCTCAGAGTCAGACGTTCCCTCAATATTATCAGGACAGAGAAACCAGACACGTGCTCATTGCTTACATGGAGCACTCCAAACAAAAGACAATGTTTTTTTTTTTTTTACTAAACTCGTAAATGATGTTTATGAAATAGACCAAAGTGTAGCAGGTTATGATCTTTGCAAACAACATTTCCACTCTGAGAATGAAAACGGTAGGCTAAATGACTGTAATTAATACCTGCTGACTATATGGTCTTACTGGCCAAAAACAGTAGGACATGCCATAGTCCTGATAGTATTAGATACACGGTAGCATTAGATACATGGTTGCATTAGATACATGGTAGCATTAGATACATGGTAGCATTAGATACATGGTAGCATTAGATACATGGTAGCATTAGACACATGGTAGCATTAGATACATGATAGCATTTGATACATGGTAGCATTAGGTACATGGTTGCATTAGACACATGGTAGCATTAGATACATGATAGCATTAGATACATGGTTGCATTAGATACATGGTAGCATTAGATACATGGTAGCATTAGACACATGGTAGCATTAGATACATGATAGCATTAGATACATGGTAGAATTAGATACATGATAGCATTAGATACATGGTAGCATTAGATACATGGTTGCATTAGATACATGGTAGAATTAGATACATGGTAGCATTAGATACATGATAGCATTAGATACATGGTAGCATTAGATACATGATAGCATTAGATACATGGTTGCATTAGATACATGGTAGCATTAGATACATGGTAGCATTCGATACATGGTAGAATTAGATACATGGTTGCATTAGATACATGGTAGCATTAGATACATGGTAGCATTAGATACATGATAGCATTAAATACATGGTAGCATTATGTACATGGTAGCATTAGGTACATGGTAGCATTAGATACATGGTTGCATTAGATGCATGGTAGCATTAGATACATGGTAGCATTAGATACATTCCCTCGCTCGGATGGTTTATTTTGAGATTGATGCGTCTTTCTGTCGACGTCCATTCAGCCACAAGAGTATTAGTGAAGTCTGGCAATGATGTTGGGCGATTAGGCCTGGCTCGCAGTCGGCGTTCCAATTCAAAGGTTTTTGATGGGGTTGAGGTCAGGGCTCTTTGCAGGCCAGTGAAGTTCTTCCACACCGATCTCGACAAACCATTTCTGTATGGACCTCGCTTTGTGCACGGGGGCATTGTCATGCTGAAACAGAAAAGGGACTTCCCAAAACTGTTGCTACAAAGTTGGAAGCACAGAATCGTCTAGAATGTCATTGTATGCTGTAGCGTTAACATTTCACTTCAATGGAACTAAGGGGCCTAGCCCGAACCATGAAAAACAGCACCAGACCATTATTCCTCCTCCACCAAACTTTACAGTTGGCACATTGCATTCGGGCAGGTAGCGTTCTACTGGCAGCCGCCAAACCCAGATTTGTCCGTTGGACTGCCAGGTAGTGAAGCGTGATTAATCACTCCAGAGAACGCGTTTCCACTGCTCCAGAGTCCAATGGCGGCGAGCTTTACACCACTCCAGCCGACGCTTGGCATTGCGCATGGTGATCTTAGGCTCGTGTGTGGCTGCTCGGCCATGGAAACCCATTTCATGAAGCTCCCGAAGAACAGTTATTGTGCTGACTTTGCTTCCAGAGGCAGTTTGGAACTCGGTAGTGAGTGTTGCAACCGAGGACAGACGATTTTGATGCGCTACGTGCTTCAGCCCTCGGCGGTCCCGTTCTGTGAGCTTGTGTGGCCTACCACATCGCGGCTGAGCATTTGTTGCTGCTAGACGTTTCCACTTCACAATAACAGCTCGTACAGTTGACCGGGGCAACTCTAGCAGGGCAGAAATGTAATGAACTGACTTGTTGGAAAGGTGGCATCCTATGACGGTGCCACGTTGAAAGTCACTGAGCTCTTCAGTACTGGCCATTCTACTGCCAATGTTTGTCTATGGAGATTACATGGCTGTGTGATCGATGTTATACACCTGTTAGCAACGGGTGTGGCTGAAATAGCCAAATCCACTCATTTGAAGGGGTGTCCACATACTTTTGTATATATAATGTACGTTACACAGAAGCTTTTACAGATTTGATTCCAATTCCAAATGTTGTCATACAATGCAACTCCATGAGTACAGTAGTCTAGGTGCTTCATTTTAAATGGGGAAGGATTAGTCTTAAAGTGTCTGTGATGGCTGTAATGCTGACCTATATAATTCATATACTCCTGGGGAGAGACTCTCAGAGGAAAAGTTTTTTTTCTTATTTCATTCTCTTTCCATCTTATTCTCGAGAGGATCCGGAGGGGAAAATATACAGAGTCTTTTTTTTATTCGGTCTTTGATTAAAAAATCATCCAGAGTTCCACGTTGCCCCCTTTGTTTCAGTCTCTTGATCAGAGCATTTACTAAGGGTTGAAAATGTCCATCTTATCTACATTTTATGTGAACTAAACGTAAACATGATGTTGTGATGTCGTCCATTTTGTTTTTTTGGCTACTTTCCATGACTGACATGATAGCCTCTTCAATCCTTTCATTTAAGGTGTACGTTTAGGGCACGTTTTAGGACCTAACCTCAGTCTAAGGGTATCATGTGATGTCTGCAGGTGTTTTTAGTTTTTTTACTTGCGTCTGAGAAATAATTGATAAACACAAACCACTCTGTTATGTTGATGTTGACAATTTCAGTTACCTCAACATGCTAATAACCACCATTGCCTATTCTCCCCTCTTCCTCTTTCCAGACGTGAAGAACCTGGAGAACTTCCACCTGGTGGAGAGCGTCCAGGAACAGGTGAACGCGGCGCTGCTGGACTACGTCATGTGCAACTACCCGCAGCAGACAGACAGGTTTGGCCAGCTGCTCCTGCGCCTGCCTGAGATCCGGGCCATCAGCCTCCAGGCCGAGGAGTACCTCTACTACAAGCACCTGAACGGAGACGTGCCCTGCAACAACCTGCTCATCGAGATGCTACACGCCAAGAGAGCCTGATGAGACTGCAGATGGGATCCTGATCGTTTGGCTGTTTTGTTGGTTGAGACCAAGTCCTTACCTGCAGAACAGGAATCGACCCACGTTAAAGTTAGACTTAGTGATTCTGGGGCAGAAGGAATCAGTCCTTCTCATTTATCGTAACGATCAACCATCCTGGCATGCACACACAGGCAAAAGAACATGCAGAAATGGACACCCACACTTACACATGCTGTGCGTGCACACACACACACGTACATACACACACACACACACACATACACACCACACACACACACGTGCACACACACACGCACACACACGCGCACACATACAAACACATTTAGGCACTCACACACATGTACACACACGTACACACACACATATACACACATTAAGGCACACACTCACACACACACACACACACACGTTCAAATTCATACAATATGCATATATATTACACACACATATACACACATTAAGGCACACACTCACACACACACACGTTCAAATTCATACAATATGCATATATATTACACACACATATACACACATTAAGACAGGTGTGTCTGGAGCCCTGGGTAAAGCTTCCAGAGACTGAGAGAAACAGCTGAAATGCTTGAGAACTGTCCATTGGTCTCATGGGACATGAAAGATACCTTTTGTCGGCTTTCAATAAAAACACACAAACCATCATGGTGATGCAAGGACCAACGGACTGTAACTGAAGGAACTAAACCAATGAGTATTCTAAACCTCTCACACTGTTAAAGGGGTTTGAGCAATGAAGAGAGAGAGCCAACCACCTTATGATCACACACCCTGTGATGTCTGTGGTGAGGGCTTCAAAGGGGAGCAGGGACTTTGGCTGAAGGCATTTCGAGCACTCTTTTTTAGACTGGCCCATGGTTGGCAGGGTTGGTAATGTATTGGGGGCTGTATTGGGCAGACCAGAGCAGCCTGTCAGCTGGGCAAGAGTCTCTTTAGTCACCTGTTTCAAAAGACACACAGTCTGCATGGCTAATAGACCAGACAGACAGACAGACAGACAGCAATAGAAAACAGCTGAAAAGGTCAGATCCTGACAGAGACTCGTGACGGTCAGTAAGTCTTTTTGATCACTTGTAAAAAAAAAAACTATAAAAAATACAAAAAAAACATGACGAACAAAATGTATGAAAACTTGACGAAACAAAAAAAGACAAGATAAAAAATAACATTTTAGAAAATGGCAGTTATTTTCTCCTCTTGGTCATTGACGCTCCTCTTTGTGACCACCCTATAACCTTCCCCCAACCTTCCCATAAGTAAAACGCATTTTACACACCATAGATAAGTAATTAGAAAATTCTACATGGTTATTTAATGGTTGCCCCCCCACCCCCTCCAGGAGGAGAAACTGCCTTTGTCTGAACAGACCAAAGCTTGCTGCAGAACATCAAACAAAAAATGTAACAAAACCTTAACTATCAGTATTATAAATTTGTGATGTCACAGTCATGTGAGTCTTGCCTTATTTCATTACCATGCTAGCTAACCGTGCAGATGTGAACGAAATTATGTACAAATATATATAAAGTATTAATGTTATATAAATAGACAAATTCAATAATTCAAGAGGTGTTTACGTTCAAGCTGTCCCGTGGAAAAGAACTGTGAGGAAGTAAATTGCAAAGCAATGATTTACTAAAAAAACTAAAAACACAAAATAGATTCTGGTATGCTTTCTTTGGTGTGTACAGTGTTATATTGTTTTTTTTTTTCTTTGTTTCTTTAACCAGTACTTAATTATGTTGTGAGACACGAAAAATCAGAAAGGAATCTCACTTAAAATGTAATTTCTAATGTTTTTTTTATGTTGGCATTCAAATGTTTTTTGCATATTGTGTAAGAGTTTCGAACACTTGCTTTTTTGTAGAACTGTTTTTATTATTTTTCAATGTTCTACCTTTTGGTGTATGTCACTGGTTTGCTTAAAAATGAAAATAACTTATTGCATCTTGGTTTTGTCCTTTTGTGTGTTATAAGCACAAGGCGACAAATCCAAGTATATTTGTTTACTGTTGCATGTTATTTTTATTTTTTTACTTATTATCGACGCAGTTCAGGAACAAAACAATGATCTTGATAATGATCTCCGTGATTTAGTTTTTAATAATTGTCTATAGGAGTCTGAGCTTTAAATTAGAAAAAATATACTCTCCCCTCCATATGTATTTGGATAGTGAAGCGAAAATGTAAAATGTGTCTTTTTACTCCGTTTTATACTAAAACAATTGCTCAAAGAAATATATTTTGTCTAACAATTAATAAAACATTGGTTTTTTTTTTTAAGATAGGGGTCAAAATTAACTTGATCAAAGGTGCCAATAATTATGAACGAAAATAACCTAAAATAAGAGCTGACTGTTCTGTCACCTTACATGAAACATTTTATCTGAAACCTAAAAGGCTGGAGTATTGAGCCAAATTTTTAAATGTATCTTCATTGTCTCAATAAATATGTAGGGGAGTGTAATTATTGTATTTAAGTTAATGGGTATGACTGGTACTGTCCTTGCATCAGTTGTTTCGTATTGAATTTCAACTAGCTTCACATTTCAGTGCCGTTTGTTCTATACCAAAGACGGCATTGGTCCCGTGAGCTGTGGTTACCTGTGATGTGTTGTAACTGAACGAACAAACAGCTTTTCCCCCTAGCCGTCCAGATGTTTGAGCTGTGGTTACCTGTGATGTGTTGCAATTGAACGAACAAACAGGTTTTCCCCCCAGCTGTCCAGAAGTTTAAGCTGTGGTTACCTGTGATGTGTCGTAACTGAACAAACAGTTTCCCCCAGCCTTCCTGAAGTTTGGCATTCTGTAATGTCAGTTTGTGGAATTATATTGATGTTGTCTTACACACTTTTACCAAACACGGACTTCATAAGGCCCCCAATCATTTGTGATACACACAAACCTGTCAAGTATATACTGTATATAATCGTCTGCGTTTAAGTCATCGATGTCGAAATCGAACAAGTCTTTTTAACGATGCACTATGATGAAAAACATAAAAACACTGATATTGAAAAACAACGCTCAAATATACATTTATTTCAATTTTTTTATTTGTATTTGTTTTGGCATGAATCTGCTTCCTTAATTAACTGTGTGTATTGATTGACAATCTGTTTCAGTCCCTTCTCATTCTGTGTGTTCTGGTAAAGTTCTGCAGCTGCCTTGGATGTCCTCAAACACTCGCACCCCTCCTGAACGTGCTGACCCACCCACTGCTTGTCTATGACCCCCCGCTGTCATACTGCCACTCTTTCATGTCACTTCCTGGTCTGGGGAGTCCTTTCAAAGCTGATGAACTTTTTCTTCATATTTCAATAAATAATTATATGCCAACAATGCCTTGCTGCCACTTCCTGTAGGTGACTCTCTCATCCATTCATTTTGTACGCACAGTAATGTTATTTCAATCAGAATGCACCATGGTTCTCAGTAATTATAAGGAAACATGCACCGTTTTGTACGATGAAAAACTATTTCAACAGCGAAGAGTACAGTATGTATGTATGTTCAAAACATTCATTTGAAATCTTTATTTCAACACACTACTTGGTAAAAGAAAGTGCAGTGTTATTCTTTTGATTTATGTCTTGAATTCTCAGACCGTTTTGTTACCTAGTTAATAACACGTTTGTCAATCAAAAACTAATTATATGATATACTGTACAGACACAATGTGGAATCAGTTACAGATCAAATGTTTTTTAAGAACACCACCACAAAAGAAAAGCAGACCAATTTTTAGACTATATACACACTGAGGCGGGTCAGTCTATATACACACTGAGACGGGTCAGTCTATATACACACTGAGGCGGGTCAGTCTATATACACACTGAGACGGGTCAGTCTATATACACACTGAGACGGGTCAGTCTATATACACACTGAGGCGGGTCAGTCTATATACACACTGAGACGGGTCAGTCTATATACACACTGAGGCGGGTCAGTCTATATACACACTGAGACGGGTCAGTCTATATACACACTGAGACGGGTCAGTCTATATACACACTGAGGCGGGTCAGTCTATATACACACTGAGACGGGTCAGTCTGTATACACACTGAGGCGGGTCAGTCTATATACACACTGAGACGGGTCAGTCTATATACACACTGAGACGGGTCAGTCTATATACACACTGAGACGGGTCAGTCTGTATACACACTGAGACGGGTCAGTCTATATACACACTGAGACGGGTCAGTATATATACACACTGAGAAGGGTCAGTCTATATACACACTGAGGCGGGTCAGTCTATATACAGACTGAGACGGGTCAGTCTGTATACACACTGAGACGGGTCAGTCTATATACACACTGAGACGGGTCAGTCTATATACACACTGAGACGGGTCAGTCTATATACACACTGAGGCGGGTCAGTCTATATACACACTGAGACGGGTCAGTCTATATACACACTGAGACGGGTCAGTCTGTATACACACTGAGACGGGTCAGTCTATATACACACTGAGGCGGGTCAGTCTATATACACACTGAGGCGGGTCAGTCTATATACACACTGAGACGGGTCAGTCTGTATACACACTGAGACGGGTCAGTCTATATACACACTGAGGCGGGTCAGTCTATATACACACTGAGACGGGTCAGTCTGTATACACACTGAGACGGGTCAGTCTATATACACACTGAGACGGGTCAGTCTATATACACACTGAGACGGGTCAGTCTGTATACACACTGAGACGGGTCAGTCTATATACACACTGAGACGGGTCAGTCTATATACACACTGAGACGGGTCAGTCTATATACACACTGAGACGGGTCAGTATATATACACACTGAGAAGGGTCAGTCTATATAGACACTGAGATGGGTCAGTCTATATACATTCTGAGATGGGTCAGTCTATATACACACAGACAGGTCAGTCTATATACAGTACACCCTGAGACAGGACAGTCTATATACACACTGAGATTGTTCAGTCTATATACACACTGAGACGGGTCAGTCTACAAAGACCCTGAGATGGGTCGATCTATATACACACTGAAATGGGTCAGTCTATAAACACACTGAGATGGGTCAGTGTATATAGACACAGACGGGTCAGTCTATATATAGACACTGAAATGGCTCAGTCTATATACACGCTGAGACGGGTCAGTCTATGTACACACTGAGATGGGTCAGTGTATATACATACTGAGATGGGTCAGTCTATATAGAGACTAGGACAGGTCAGTCTATATACACACTGAGGTGGGTCAGTGTATATACACATTGAAATGGGTCAGTCAATATACACACTGAGAAGGGTCAGTCTATATACACACTGAGACTGGTTAGTCTATATACACACAGACGGGTCAGTCTATATAGACACTGAGACAGGTCAGTCTATATGCACACTGATACGGGTCAGTATATATACACACTGAGACATGTCAGTCTATATAGTCACTGAGACGGGTCAGTCTATATACACACTGAGACGGGTCAGTCTATATAGACACTGAGATGTGTCAGTCTATATACACATTGAGATGGATCAGTCCATATACACACTGAGACGGGTCAGTCTGTATAGACACTGAGATGGGTCAGTCTATATAAACACTGAGACGGGTCAGTCTATATACACACTGAGACTGGTCAGTCTATATATACAGCGCATTCAGAAATTATTCAGACCTTTTCCCCATTTCCACATGTTGTTACATTACAGCCTTATTCTAAAATGGAATACATTTTTTGATGTCCTCAATATTTAAAAAACAAAAACAGAAATACCTTATTTGCGTACGTATTCAGACCCTTTGCTATAAGACTCGAAATTGAGCTCAGGTCCATCCTGTTTCCATTGATTATCCCTGAGATGTTTTTACAACTTGATTGGGGTCCACCTGTGGTACATTACAGGGGTTCAACTTTGGTTTTAGAAGTGGGGGGGAAATGCTTGTAATTTTTTTTTTTATCTAGTCTCGATAAACACTCCAAACAGCCTACCTGACTGCTCGGAGGCGTCTGCATGGTCCCAAAGCACACCGTTGCCTCGTGTTGTATCACATTTCAATTATAAAACTGGATGGGACAAAAATGCAATTTTAGAATGAGGGGGGTAACATCCCCCCTGTCCCCAGTGAAAGTTGCGCCCCTGGTATATTCAATTGAGTGGACATGATTTGGAAAGGCACACACCTGTTTATATAAGGTCCCACAGTTGACAGTGCATGTCAGAGCAAAGACCAAGCCATAAGGTCGAAGGCATTGTCCGTAGAGCTCCGAGACAGGATTGTGTCGAGGCACAGATCTGGGAAAGGGTATCAAAAACGTCTGCAGTGTTGAAGGTCCCCAAGAACACAGTGGCTTCCATCATTCTTTAAATGGAAGACGTTTTGTACCACAAAGACGCTTCCTAGAGCTGGCACTCCACCAATCAGGGCTTTATGGTGGCCAGACGGAAGCCACTTCTCAGTAAAAGGCACATGACAGCCTGCATGGAGTTTGCCAAAAGGCACCAAAAGGACTCTCAGATCATGAGAAACAAGATTCTCTGGTCTGATGAAACCAAGATTGAACTCTTTGGCCTAAATACCCAGCGTCATGTCTGGAGGAAACCTGCCACCATCCCTACGGTGAAGCATGGTGGTGGCAGCATCATGGTGGCCCAGCCAGAGGATCTGGAGAAAAGAACGGGAGAAACTCCCCAAATACAAGTGTGCCAATCTTGTAGCGTCATACCCAAGAAGACTTGAGGCTGTAATCCCTGCCAAAGGTGCTTCAACAAAGTACTGAGTAAGGGTCTGAATACTTACATAAATGTAATATTTCAGTTTTGTATTTGTAATAAAATGTCTAAAACTGTTTTTTAATTTCATTATGGGGTATTGTGTGTAGATTGATGAGAAAAAACAACAACAATTGAATCCGTTTTAGAATAAAGCAATAACATAATGAAATGTGGAGAAAGGGGAATACTTTACTAATGCACCGTACAAAGCCGTAGGTGTTCTGGAGGGTTAGGGTTTTGGAGACAGAGCAACAAGACTTGAGCTTTATGTCCATCATGGTACGTGAAGGCTACATGCACCTGGTAAGGCCTTCATGACTTTGGGAAGGGACTCCTGTTAAGAAGAGGCAAAAGGCACAGTGAAAGACTGGTGTGTGTGTGTGTGTGTGTGTGTGTGTGTGTGTGTGTGTGTGTGTGTGTGTGTGTGTGTGTGTGTGTGTGTGTGTGTGTGTGTGTGTGTGTGTGTGTGTGTGTGCACCTGTATGTGGTTAAAGTATGTTTTTTAAAACATAAAATAACCCTTCCAAACAAATGGACACATCTTTGTGGACACAAAGATTAATTCAAACCTTAACTTATTTCTACTATTGTCATTATTAAAAGGACTAATGTTGTATTAATGCATAAGGTTATTCATTGCAGTGCAATCTGACTGACGATTCCATGTCTCACTATTTATCCGGCCCAATTAAATAAAGACACATTATACAAAAGTATGTGGACACCCTTTCAACTTAGTGGATTCGGCTATTTCAGCCACACCCGTTGCTGACAGGTGTATAACATCGAGCACTGCCATGCGATCTCCATAGACAAACATTAAGAGCTCAGTGACTTTATACATGGCACTGTCATAGGATGCCACCTTTCCAACAAGTCAGTTAGTCAAATTTCTTCCCTGCTAAAGCTGCCCCAGTCAACTGTATGTGCTGTTATTGTGAAGTGAAAACGTCTAGGAGCAACAACGGCTCAGCCGCAAAGTGGTAGGCCACACAAGCTCACAGAACGGGAGTCCTGAAGTGCGTAGAGTGTAAAAATCATCTGTCCTGGGTTGCAACACTCACTACCTAGTTCCAAACTGCCTCTGGGAGCAACGTCAGCACAATAACTGTTCGTCAGGAGCCTAAGATCACCATGCGCAATGCCAAACCTCGGCTGGAGTGGTGTAACGTTCGCTGCCATTGGACTCTGGAGCAGTGGAAACGCGTTCTCTGGAGTGATGAATCACGCTTCATCATCTGGCAGTCCAACGGATGAATCTGGGTTTGGTGGATACCAGGAGAACACTTCCTGCCCGATTGCATAGTGCCAACTGTAAAGTTTGGTGGAGGAGGAATAATGGTCTGGGGCTGTTTTTCATGGTTTGGGCTTGGCCCCTTACTTCAAATGAAAGGAAATCTTAACGCTACAGCATCTAATGACATTATAGACAATTCTGTTCTTCCAACTTCGTGGTAAGAGTTTGGGGAAGGCCCTTTCCTGTTTCAGCATGACAAAGCTCTTCGGCTTGCAAGCCCCCCCTTTTCCTCTAAACATAAGGATGGTCATTATGGCCAAACAGTTCAGACCAGAGGACATTTCTCCAAACAGTACGATCTTTGTCCCCATGTGCAGTTGCAAACTGTAGTCTGGCTTTCTTATGGCAGTTTTGGAGCAGTGGCTTCTTCCTTGCTGAGCGGCCTTTCAGGTTATGTCGATATAGGACTCGTTTTACTGTGGATATAGATACTTTTGTATCTGTTTCCTCCAGCATCTTCACAAGGTCCTTTGCTGTTGTTCTAGGTTTGATTTGCGCTTTTTCGCACCAAATTACATTAATCTCTAGGAGACAGAATGCCTTTCCTTCCTGAACGGTATGACGGCTGCATGGTCCCATGGTGTTTATACTTGCGTACTATTGTTTGTACGGATGAACGTGGTACCTTCAGGCGTTTGGAAATTTCTCCCAAGGATGAACCAGACTTGTGGAGGTCTACAATTTTCTTTCTGAGGTCTTGGCTGATTTCTTTTGATTTTCCCATTATGTCAAGCAAAGAGGCACTGCGTTTGAAGGTAGGCCTTGAAATACATCCACAGGTACACCTCCAACTGACTCAAATTATGTCAATTAGCCTATCAGAAGCTTCTAAAGCCATGACATCATTTTCTGGAACTTCTGACCCACTGGAATTGTGATACAGTGAATTATAAGTGAAATAATCTGTCTGTAAACAATTGTTGGAAAAATTACTTGTGTCATGCACAAAGTAGATGTCCTAACCGACTTGCCAAAACTAAATTTGCTAACAAGAAATTTGTGGAGTGGTTGAAAAAACGGGTTTTAATGACTCCAACCTAAGTGTATGTAAACTTACGATTTCAACTGTATATATAACGCTTCAGTGTTATTGACTAAATAGACTGAATAATGGGGCTCCTGAGTGCCGCAGGGGGTCTAAGGCACTGCATCTCAGTGCTAGAAGCGTCACTACAGACATCCTGGTTCGAATCCAGGCTGTATCACAACTGTCCGTGATTGGGAGTCCCATAGGGCAGAACCCAATTAGCCCAGTGTCGTCATAAATAAGAATTTGTCCTTAACTGACATGCCTAGATAAATGAATAAATAAAACATTTATAAGTTATATTCTTCAAGAATCAATGGGTACATATCATTAATTTATAAGTCTGAATATTGATGTAACAACTGCAGATTGCCCCTTTAGGTGATTGGTGAACAATCATGTCAGAAGTGTTCTTTCAAGCCAGTTTGATATACCGTACCAGAAAAAACACCAGATCCAGTATATCTGTGTAGGCTTTGATGTTTAAAGGCTTTAGAAGCTCAGTTTATGAGAGTAAGAAGCCACTCTTTAGAGGATCAATTAGCCAAGTTTACAAGAAACACCGACAGCAGCACATTGTTCGCAGCCCTTTAGACAAACTTAAAAAATGTATGACTCAAATGAATAGGCCAATGTTTCAAAAGGATTGGTCTGATTGTTATGCAAAACCCTTACCTTAACATGCAAAATACGGCAGGTTTTTCATTTAGATGGCCTATTCATTTAGATGCATGCACAATAAATAAATAAGCATGAGGTAGGAACCCTACAGCATTAAGCTGTGTGTTTCTCAAAATTCTCATTATTAGCCATTAAAAATAAAAAATAAATAACAAAAAGAGGAAAAAACTTTTGAGGGCCTGAACCTCGCTTGCAGCATTCCATTAATTGCCCGGGATATTTTTCAATGTCGAGATATGAGGAACATGCATTCAGTCCTGTTCATGTC
Source organism: Brachymystax lenok tsinlingensis (assembly GCA_030435695.1). Lineage (NCBI taxonomy): Eukaryota > Metazoa > Chordata > Actinopteri > Salmoniformes > Salmonidae > Brachymystax > Brachymystax lenok. The sequence continues at coordinate 6,583,000 of CM059793.1, forward strand.
ATACCACCACTTAAATCCGACAGAGCTCACATAAAAAATAACTCAAGGTTATGTCTGACCATGCCGACCAGTACTTCAGAAATCCATTTAGCGAGAGAGACGGATAGAACATCGATTTCAAGAATGTCGGTATGCCGTTAAAACGATAGCGCCCAAGTCTTTCAGAAAACTTGTTTTCTCCTTGTTTGGCTAACTCCATAGAAAGAGAGACGATATTCGTCACATGTAGGAACTGGAGGCATAAAGACATGTAGGAACCGGAGGGACAAAGACATGTAGGAACCGGAGGGACAAAGACATGTAGGAACCGGAGGGACAAAGACATGTAGGAACCGGAGGGACAAAGACATGTAGGAACCGGAGGGACAAAGACATGTAGGAACCGGAGGGACAAAGACATGTAGGAACCGGAGGGACAAAGACATGTAGGAACCGGAGGGACAAAGACATATGGGAACTGGAGGGACAATGATGTCCAACAATTGCCTGTTGTCAGTAACGGTCCTGTAGGAAATCTGAACTTTGGTTTGCAACGTTGAGATAGTCACGAGAAGAAAAACATATGTAACTCTGAAATATGTAACAAAGGGAAAAGCTGTGAAATCCTCAACATTCAAATGCTTCGGCTGAGCTTAACGTTGTTGAAGTCCTTTTTTAAATCGAATCAACACTTTTCAACACACACCGTCCCCAATACATTTTTTCAACTCTCATTAAAATTATATTTATTCAAGGTCTGATGAGGACAATCTTGAAAGTGCTATGATTTAGTGAATAAAATATAGACATCAAACCATAACATTATGACAGAGTTAAAATTATATTTAGAAGATGAATTAACCTAAACAGTTTCATCATTACACTGATAGATACATTGTGTATGGAAGATCACTTCGCCATTGTGGCTTTTTAACTAAGGGTACATGTTAAGTGGTGAAATGTGCCTTTGTCAGGTGAGAATAGACTGTGGGCCATGGAGACGGAATATTTGATAAATCAACATAGGAATGAATGCGGCTCAAGGTCACATCTGCCAGCTGGGGGTAGCTATGGGATAGTGAAACACACACACACACACACTAATGAGAATGCGCACACACACACACACACACAAGTGCACAGATAGATGCAAAGAAGGTAAACACACACACACACACACACACACACACACACACACACACACACACACACACACACACTGAACACACAAATTATCACAGACAGACACACAAAATAAGATACAAGATAAGATATGTATTTGAAATGGAGGTTCCAAGTCTCTAGACAGTTTGAGGAAAGAAACACTCGCTGATTGACCCACTGATGCTAGAAACACACATTCTGTTCCCTCCATCTAGCATGTACGCACACACACCCAGCCAGCCAGTCTACTCACACCAACCCACACACCCACCAACACACAGTGGGGGGAAGTGAACTCTGAGGGAACCCAGTGCTGCAGTTTTGGCCTGAGCAGGCCTCCGTCTCTTGTGGCTCCTTGCAGCCTTGAATTGTGCCCCACTGATGGAGGGCTGAGGAAAAAACACAGAAATAAAAAAATAACACAAAACAGAAGGCAGGAGAATATTTAGTATTTTATTAGGATCCCCAATTAGCTGTTGCCATGGCAGCGGCTCCTCTTCCTGGGCTCCAAACAGGAAACATAAACAACAACAAATAGAAAACATGATATACAGTACATTGGGAAAGTATTCAGACCCCTTTCCTTTTTCCACATTTTGTTACGTTACAGCCTTATTCTAAAATGGATTAAATCATATTTTTCCCGTCATCAATCTATACAAAATAACCCATAATGACAAAGCAAAAACAGGTTTTTAGACTTATTTGCAAATGTATTAAAAATAAAAAACAAAAATACCTTATTTACATACTCTATTCAGAACCTATGCTATGAGACAACTTGATTGGAGTCCACTTGTGGTACATTTAATTGATTGGACATGATTTGGAGAGGCACACACCTGTCTATATAAGGTCCCACAGTTGACAATGCATGTCAGCATAAACAAAGCCATGAGGTCAAAGGAATTGTAGGTAGAGCTCCAAGACAGGATTGTGTCGAGGCACAGGTCTGGGGAAGTTTACCAAAAAAATTCTGCAGCATTGAAGGTCCCGTAGAACATAGTTGCCTCCATCATTCTTAAATAGAAGACATTTGGAACCACCAAGACTCTTCCTAGAGCTGGCTGCCCAAGCAAACTGAGCAATCCACAGAGTCATCAAATGAGCAAAAAGGACAATATAGAAATAAAGTGGAATCATGTTACCAAGGCTCGTTGCATGTGGCAGGGGCTACAGTACATTACAGATTACAAGACCCAGCTGTGATCAGCCCAACGATGACTCTCTACCAGACAAACATATGCACACTTCGACAATAACAATAACATACCGTATGTGAGAGCCCCCACCAAACCTTAATTAGTTCAACACTTACAAGGCCGCGTGGCCAGGGCGCGTTCAAATTAAATTTTCAACCTCTCCTTGTCCCAGTCTGTAATCCCTACATGTTTTAGGATGACTACCATCATTCCTGTTCCCAATAACTCTAAGGCTTTATGCCACAATGACTACTGCAAAGTAGCACTCACATCTGTAATCATGAAGTGCTTTGAAAAGGGGAAACTAAAGCATAGAGTGTTCTGGACTCCATCCACAAACCTGCTGGCAGAAACTAAAGCATAGAGTGGTCTGGACTCCATCCACAAACATGCTGGCAGAAACTAAAGCATAGAGTGTTCTGGACTAAAGCATTGAGTGGTCTAGACTAAAGCATTGAGTGGTCTGGACTAAAGCATAGAGTGGTCTGGACTCCATCCCCAAACCTGAGTCACAAGTCAACAGGAGGGGTCTGGATTAGGGCTGTCAACAGGTAACCGTCATGCAAATAACTGCCAGTCTCACGGTAATTGACATAAACACGTTTAGCATGGGGCCTCCCGAGTGGCGCAGTGGTCAAAGTCACCATTATTAGTCAGTTGTACAACCGAATGCCTTCAACTGAAATGTGTCTTCTGTATTTAACCCAACCCCTCTGAATCAGAGAGGTGCAGGGGGCTGCCTTAATCGACATCCACATCTTCGGCGCCCGGGGAACAGTGGGTTAACTGCCTTGTTCAGGTGGCAGAACAACAGATTTTTACCTTGTCAGCTCGGGGATTCGAACTTGCAACCCTCCGGTTACAAGTCCAACACTCTAACCACTAGGCTACCTGCCACCCCTGCATCGCAGTGCTAAGCTGTGCCGCTAGAGATCCTGGTTTGAGTCCAGACTCTGTCTCAGCCGGCCGCGACCGAGAGACCGATGGGGCGGCACACAATTGGCCCAGCATCGTCCGAGTTAAGAGAGGGTTTGGCCGGCAGGGATGTCCTTGTCCCATCACGCAATGTGGCGGGCCGGGCACAGTGCACACTGACAAGATTTGCTTAGAATTCTCATGGAATTGTTTTATATTATTTTATAGTAAGAAGAATTCAATTGAACATATGGTAGCTGAATAAAATAGAAAGGATATTTTCCCGAGGGAGTGTGCACATGTGGATATTCTGTGTTGTTAACCTCTTCCAGCTAGGGTCCCATTTTCCGAATTTTCGCCTGTCTGACGTGCCCAAAGTTAAATGCCTACCACTCATGGCCAGAAACTAGGATATTTACATATTTAGTACTATTGGATAGGAAACACTCTGAAGTTTATAAAACCATTAAGATATAGTCTGTGGCTATTCCAGAACAGATTTAGCAGGCAAAAACCAGAGAAATTTCTGTCCGGAATTTATTTTTCTTTGGCTCTCCTCTCATTTTGAAGCCCATGTAATATTTTCTATGGGGAATAGGACCGAGGTTGCAGTACTTATGGCTTCCACTAGATGTCAACAGTCTCTGGAAAGGGTATGGAGGAAAAAGCTCTGACCAGATCCTTAGAGAGAGAGAATTACTACGGGTAGGGAAAATAGGTAAACAGACGTGCACGTTCACGAGAACGTGAACGCGCCCAGCGCGACCAACTTTCTTTTCGTCTTTTAACGTTTCACTTACCGTTCTTGTAAAATATGATCGCTATTATTCATAAAAGAATACATAAGGATGCATTATTAATGATATTTGATTTGTTTGTGAAAAGATGAGAGGTATAATTTGAACGCGATCCCTTCACTGTAAAACGGGCGAGTAGACTGACAATGCTTGGTGGAGTAGCTGAACGTAACGTGCCAAAAACAACGGATATTTATGGATATAATTATTTACTTTTTCTAACAAAAGAACCATGGATTATCTTGTTTGGACACTTGGGAAGACCTCAGAAGAAGTTATTTGAAAGGTAAGCGATTTATATTAGCTGTGATATGGATATTTTGAGAACCGAGCTGGATATGAATTTATGCTAATGTGGAAAATATGTGAGGTACTAGCCTCAAACAATCAAATGTAGTGCTTTCGCCGTAAAGCCTTTTTAAAATCTGACAACGCAGTGATATTGCCAAGAAGCAGAGCTTTTGATGGCTATGCAACACTATGCAACACTTGTATATCGAAGTTAAATATTACGAATATGTATTACGAATATGTATTTTGAATTTGGCGCGTTATGTTTGCTCTGAAAACGATCCCGCTAAAGGGATCGGCGCGCTAAGAGGTTAATAAAGTTTTGATTTGAAACAGATCTTCCTATATATTAGGCTTAAATTATAGTTATTCATGCAACTTTAGTTGTGATACAAACCGTAGGCTATATGCTTTGATTTCTCTAAGGCCTCATGACGGAAAAGAGATCTGCTCTGTTTTTTTGCGCAGGCTGCACACACTTCATCAGTCTCTCATTCACAATTTGACAAGCACTTGATAATATTCTTACCCAACAGACTATTCTCAATTTAATCTGGTCTTTACATATACCCTACTAACATATGTGTGGAATAATTTTTGATTTAGAATGGCCCATAAAAAAAAAAAAGTCATCCGTCAGCACTGGAATAGAGAATGGAGGTCACGTGCGTTTACGTTTGTAATATGCCAGGTTTTAAAGCGGATTAATGTGCTTAATTTGAAGAATTTATCAATAAATATACTGGTAGCAGCTCGAGAAAGCTGGAACCCTCTTTTAAGTAGTAGCCAGTCAAAACTCTGTGCGCAATGACTGGGTTTATAAGAACACGTTTCACTAGGCCCTGTAGGCTATGGGCTCGCCAACCCTGTTCCAGGTGTCCCAGGCCTATAGGCTATGCATAGAGTTATTTGGCCACTTTAGGTTGTGATACAAACCTTATCAAAACATATAGGCCTATGGGCTAGGCTATATGATACATGCCTCTATGATTTGAAAAAGTCGCAAAAATATGCATGTGCTGTTTCTTACGATTGCATACGCTGGGCATCAATCATTCATAATATTCTCACCCATGAGACTATTCTCAATTTAATCTTGTCTTTACATGTACTAAATATTATATATGTGAAATTAGTTGATTTAGAATGGGTCATTATTGTGCACCTGTCGGAACAGGGCCAAAAAATCTGCGGTTCATAGCGGTTCATTTTCATGACAGCCAGACCTCGACCCAGCCCTGTGTAACTGGGTCCTGGACTTCCTGACGGGCCGGCCCCAGGTGGTGAGGGTAGGAAACAACATCTCCACCCCGCTGATCCTCAACACTGGGGTGTGTTCTCAGCCCTCTCCTGTACTGCCTGTTTACCCATGACTGCGTGGCCAAGCACGCATCCAACTCAATCATCAAGTTTGCTGACGACACTACAGTGAGGAGGTGAGGGCCTACAGGGAGGAGGTGAGGGCCCTCGGAGTGTGGTGTCAGGAAAATAACCTCTCACTCAACGTCAACAAAACAAAGGAGATGATCGTGGACTTCAGGAAACAGCAGAGGGAGCACCCCCATATCCACATTGAAGGGACAGCAGTGGAGAAGGTAGAAAGTTTTAAGTTCCTCGGCGGGTGGTGCGGTCTGCACAACGCAACACCGGGGGCAAACTACCTGCCCTCCATGACACCTACACCACCCGATGTCACAGGAAGTCCAAAAATATCATCAAGGACAACAACCACCAGAGCCACTGCCTGTTCACACAGCTACCATCCAGAAAAACAGCTTCTATCTCAAGGCCATCAGACTGCTAAACAGCAATCACTAACTCAGAGAGGTTGCTGCCTACATTGAGACCCAATCACTGGACACTTTAATAAATGGATCACTAGTCACTTTAAACAATGCCACTTTAAATAATGCCACTTTAATAATGTTTACATATCCTACATTACTCATATCACATGTATATACTGTATTTTATACCATCTATTGCACCTTGCCTATGCCGCTCGGCCATCGCTCATCCATATACTTATAGTACATATTCTCATTCACCCCTTTAGATTTGTGTGTATTAGGTAGTTGTTGGGGAATTGTTAGATTACTTGTTAGATATTACTGCACTGTCGGAACCAGATGCACAAGCATTTCACTACACTAACATCTGCTATGTGTATGTGACCAATACAATTTGATTTGATTTGAATATGGTAGTGAGAGGAAGTCCACCGGCAGGCAGTGGGAGAAGATGGAACGAGATGGATTTTGGCCGACGTTGATCTCAATACAGTTTTATGTTCCGAAAACTAGAATCTGTTATGAACAGAACGGACTGAGTTTTGTAGACTTTACCCTTTGCAAATGTTTAAAAAAATTGCTCTGTTTAGAAAGAGTGCAAAGGCGAATTGAGCTATTGCACAAGCGCAGTTCACAGAGTAGGCATTCCCTAACGGAAATATGCAGATGCATACTAGAATGAGCCAATAGGATATCGCTAGCGCGTGCTTGGCTCTGCCCCCCTCCTTGCTTGTTCTTCCCACAAGGACTCATTTGTTCCCATTGGAAACAACAAGCTGTGGTCTATTTTGGTTTAGTTATAGAAAAATATTTGGTGATCCTATTCCGCTCAAACTCTGAATGCCAGGACTCTCATGAAGTTTATTTGTCACGTGTGATTGGAGGGACAATAGAGTGCTGAGTACCAGACCATAGCGACTGGCCGTTAGCAAGTTTGGTAGGCTACTAATGACGTTCAGAGCAATAAAATCACAGTTTTGGAGAAGCCTAGTTATGGAGACTCAGCGGTCACGTGGAATTTCACTGCTGACATGACTAGCAATTGCCGGTGTGGCGGTAATATGGTCACAGTAACAGCCCTAGTCTGGATCCATCTACAGTGCCTTCGGAAAGTATTCAGACCCCTTGACCTTTTCCACATTTTGTTAGGTTACAGCCTTATTCAAAAAAAAAAAATCGATTACATTTTCTCCTCATCAATTTTTTTCCTACACACAATACCCGATAAAAAAAATTGAAATATCACATTAACATAAGTATTCAGCCCCTGCCGCTACGCCACTCACAATGAGTTACGATAACATGGCTATATACACGGAGAACCAAAGTCCATGTGCAGGGGTATGAGGTTATTGAGGTAGATATGTAGACCGCACTTGGCAAATAAACATGATGTACGTACACAGTTGAAGTCGGAAGTTTACATACACTTAGGTTGGACTCATTAAAACTTGTTTTTCAACCACTCCACAACCACAACTATTTGTTTTGGAAAGTCGGTTAGGACATCTACTTTGTGCTTGACACAAGTAATTTTTTTCAACAATTGTTTACAGACAGATTATTTCACTGTATCACAATGGTTCCAGTGGGTCAGAAGTTTACATACACTAAGTTGACTGTGCCTTTAAACAGCTTGGAAAATTCCAGAAAATGATGTCATGGCTTTAGAAGCTTCTGATAGGCAAATTGACATAATTTGAGTCAATTGGACGTGTACCTGTGGATGTATTTCAAGGCCTACCTTCAAACTCAGTGGCTCTTTGCTTGACATCAATGGGAAATCAAAAAACTCAGCCAAGACTAATTCATTTTAGACCTCCACAAGTCTGGTTCATCCTTGGGAGCAATTTCCAAATGCCTGAAGGTACCACGTTCATCTGTACAAACAATAGTGCGCAAGTATAGACACCATGGGACCACGCAGCCGTCATACCCCTCAGGAAGGAGACGCGTTCTGTCTCTTAGAGATGAACGTACTTTGATGCGAAAAGTGCAAATCAATCCCAGAACAACAGCAAAGGACCTTGTGAAGATGCTGGAGGAAACAGGTACAAAAGTATCTATATCCACAGTAAAACGAGTCCTATATCGACATAACCTGAAAGGCCGCTCAGAAAGGAAGGAGCCACTGCTCCAAAACCGCCATAAGAAAGCCAGACTACGGTTTGCAACTGCACATGGGGACAAAGATCATACTTTTTGGAGAAATGTCCTCTGGTCTGATGAAACAAAAATAGAACTCTTTGGCCATAATGACCATCGTTATGTTTAGAGGAAAAAGGTGGAGGCTTGCAAGCCAAATAACACCATCCCAACCGTGAAGCACGGGGTGGCAGCATCATGTTGCGGGGGTGCTTTGCTGCAGGAGGGACTGGTGCACTTCACAAAATCCATGGCATCACGAGGGAGGAAAATTATGTGGATATATTGAAGCAACATCTCAAGACATCAGTCAGGAAGTTAAAGCTTGGTCGCAAATAGGTCTTCCAAATGGACAATACAAGCACATTTCCAAAGTTGTGGCAAAATGGCTTAAGAACAACAAAGTCAAGGTATTTTTACTAGGATTAAATGTCAGGAATTGTGAAAAACTGAGTTTAAATGTATTTGGCTAAGGTGTATGTAAACTTCCGACTTCAACTGTAGGTAGGGGTAAAGTGCCAAAATGCACTTACTTGTATAAATGAGGGTGAAATAAATTAACAAAAGTCCAGAAATGAGCATTGTCTGGTTGGGTACTTTGAAGTGGGTGATTTCAAGCCGCCACCATAACCACAGCAGCTAAAGACTGTTTGTCCTTGAGTCGGGAGAGAAGCGCGTTTGACGCTTTGTGTGACAAACAAAAAGCTGTACAACCTCCCAATCTGGAGGGAAGATGGGGGCGGGGTTTAGTGTGTGTGTGTGTGTGTGGCACCAACAAACGCAGACACCTTAACAACCAAGACAGAGACACCTTAACAACCAAGACAGAAGCACCTTAACGACCAAGACAGAAGCACCTTAACAACCAAGACAGAAGCACCTTAACAACCAAGACAGAAGCACCTTAACAAGCAAGACAGAAGCACCTTAACGTCCAAGACAGAAGAACCTTAACGACCAAGACAGAGACACCTTAACGACCAAGACAGAAGCACCTTAACGACGAAGACAGAAGAACCTTAACAACCAAGACAGAAGCACCTTAACAACCAAGACAGAAGCACCTTAACAACCAAGACAGAAGCACCTTAACAACCAAGACAGAGACACCTTAACGACCAAGACAGAAACACCTTAACAACCAAGACAGAAGCACCTTAACAACCAAGACAGAAGCACCTTAACAACCAAGACAGAAGCACCTTAACAACCAAGACAGAGACACCTTAACGACCAAGACAGAAACACCTTAACAACCAAGACAGAAGCACCTTAACGACCAAGACAGAGACACCTTAACAACCAAGACAGAAGCACCTTAACGACCAAGACAGAGACACCTTAACAACCAAGACAGAAGCACCTTAACGACCAAGACAGAAGCACCTTAACGACCAAGACAGAAGCACCTTAACCACCAAGACAGAAGCACCTTAACAACCAAGACAGAAGCACCTTAACAACCAAGACAGAAGCACCTTAACAACCAAGACAGAAGCACCTTAACAACCAAGACAGAAGCACCTTAACAACCAAGACAGAAGCACCTTAACAACCAAGACAGAAGCACCTTAACGTCCAAGACAGAAGAACCTTAACGACCAAGACAGAAGAACCTTAACAACCAAGACAGAAGCACCTTAACGACCAAGACAGAAGAACCTTAACAACCAAGACAGAAGCACCTTAACAACCAAGACAGAGACACCTTAACAACTAAGACAGAAGCACCTTAACGACCTAAGACAGAAGCACCTTATCGACCAAGACAGAAGAACCTTAACGACCAAGACAGAAGCACCTTAACAACCAAGACAGAGACACCTTAACGACCAAGACAGAAACACCTTAACAACCAAGACAGAAGCACATTAACAACCAAGACAGAGACACCTTAACGACCAAGACAGAAGCATCTTAACAACCAAAACAGAGACACTTTAACGACCAAGACAGAGAGAACTTAACAACCAAGATAGAAACACCTTAACAACCAAGAGAGACACCTTAACAACCAAGAGAGACACCTTAACAACCAAGACAGAAGCACCTTAACAACCAAGACAGAAGCACCTTAACAACCAAGACAGAAACACCTTAACGACCAAGACAGAAGCACCTTAACAACCAAGACAGAGACACCTTAACGACCAAGACAGAAGCACCTTAAAGACCAAGACAGAAGCACCTTAACAACCAAGACAGAAGCACCTTAACAACCAAGACAGAGACACCTTAACAACCAAGACAGAAGCATCTTAACAACCAAGACAGAAGCACCTTAACAACCAAGACAGAGACACCTTAACGACCAAGACAGAAACACCTTAACAACCAAGACAGAAGCACCTTAACAACCAAGACAGAGACACCTTAACAACCAAGACAGAAGCACCTTAACAACCAAGACAGAAGCACCTTAACGACCAAGACAGAAGCACCTTAACAACCAAGACAGAAGCACCTTAACCATCAAGACAGAGACACCTTAACGACCAAGACAGAAGCACCTTAACGACCAAGACAGAAGCACCTTAACAACCAAGACAGAGACACCTTATCGACCAAGACAGAAGCACCTTAACGACCAAGACAGAAGCACCTTAACGACCAAGACAGAAGCACCTTAACGACCAAGACAGAAGCACCTTAACAACCAAGACAGAGACACCTTAACGACCAAGACAGAAGCACCTTAACAACCAAGACAGAAGCACCTTAACGACCAAGACAGAAGCACCTTAACAACCAAGACAGAGACACCTTAACGACCAAGACAGAAGCATCTTAACAACCAAGACAGAGACACCTTAACAACCAAGACAGAAACACCTTAACAACCAAGAGAGACACCTTAACAACCAAGAGATACACCTTAACAACCAAGACAGAAGCACCTTAACAACCAAGACAGAGACACCTTAACAACCAAGAGAGACACCTTAACAACCTTGACAGAAGCACCTTAACAACCAAGAGAAACACCTTAACAACCAAGAGAGACACCTTAACAACCTTGACAGAGACACCTTAACAACCTTGACAGAAGCACCTTAACAACCTTGACAGAAACACCTTAACAACCAAGAGAGACACCTTAACAACCAAGACAGAAACACCCTAACAACCAAGACAGAGACACCTTAACAACCAAAACAGACAGCTGTCAGAAACTGCCACAACACAACCTCCAACTACAGTATCTCCCCCTCTCTCTCTCTCTCCTTCGACACTGAACAATGTTTAGAACAATCTAAACAGCTGTTCCTAGCAGCAGCAGATCAGCTCGTTTTAATGGGAAACATCATTTATTTTGTCTGCAGTGAGGTTCCGGCAGGCCCCAAGAGAGAGCCACAGTAAGAGCCCGGGCCCCGGAGTGGTAGCCACTCACAATCAGAGGCCCCAGAAAACCACACGCTTACACACAGAGAGCACATCACAGGGCCTGTGGAACCATCAAAGAGAACCAGGGGGAGGAAGGAAGGAGGGGAGCAGGGATAAAGAAGCCTGGGGAATAGAGCTCTGCATCTGTTAGGGTCACGATGGAGAGGAGAGGAGAGGAGAGAGAGGAAGGGAGGGGAGAGGAGGAAGAGGGAGAGGAGGAAGAGAGGAGAGAAGGGGAGGGGGAGAGGTTGAGTGTGTCGGCAGGGAGCGTTTTCTCGTTGCCTGTCAAGCTGTCATTGACCTATGGAAGAATGAGCTGCTACTCCTAACGATGCCACTGAGGCTGTGTGTAACAGAGAGAGTGTGTGTGTATGTGTGTAATACTGGGGAGTCTTCTACTTTAAGAAGCAACAGTCATGTCTACAATCTACACACTCACAAAATGCAGCATAGGGGAGAAGAACACAACACTGATAGAAACACAGATACCCTTCCGTAGTGGCTTACATCCTACCGTAGTGGATTCCATCCTTCCATAGTGGATTCCATCCTACCATAGTGGATTCCATCCTTCCATAGTGGCTTCCGTAGTGGATTCCATCCTTCTGTAGTGAATTCCATCCTACCATAGTGGATTCCATCCTTCCATAGTGGATTCCATCCTACCATAGTGGCTTCCATCCTTCCATAGTGGATTCCATCCTTACATAGTGGCTTCCATCCTTCCGTAGTAGCTTAAATTCTTCCATAGTGGCTAACATCCTTCCATAGTGTCTTCCATCCTTCCATAGTGACTGCCACCCTTCCATAGTGTCTTCCGTCCTTACATAGTGGCTTCCATCCTTCCATATTGGCTTAAATTCTTCCATAGTGGCTTCCACCGTTCCATAGTGGCTTCATCCTTCCATATTGGCTAACATCCTTCCATAGTGTCTTCCATCCTTCCATAGTGACTGCCACCCTTCCATAGTGTCTTCCATCCTTCCATAGCAGCTTCCATCCTTCCATAGTGGCTTCCACCCTTCCATAGTGGCTTCAATCCTTCCATATTGGCTAACATCCTTCCATAGTGGCTTCCATCCTTCCATAGTGTCTTCCATCCTTCCATAGTGGCTTCCACCCTTCAATTGTGGATTCCATCCTTCCGTAGTGGATTCCATCCTTCCGTAGTGGCTTCCGTCCTTACATAGTGGCTTCCATCCTTCAATTGTGGATTCCATCCTTCCATAGTGGCTTCCATCCTTCCATAGTGGCTTCGATCCTGAATCGATACAAGTTTGACGGCAAAAGCATGCTGGCCTAAAACACCTCCAATTGACCAGTATCCCAGTTTCTCTGAGGGACTGTGTACAATATTAGACCATTCCATTCCAGCCATTTTTCCAAGTTAAGTATGAATGTTAGCGCTGAAGGTATGAAGCGCTGTAGAGGCTAGAGTAGGCCTGAGGCGGGACCACAGGGCTCTGGCAGGTGGATCAGATCAATATCACCTGCAACAAGAGACTGACTCTGAGCCAGAGGGGCTCCCCCAGGAGCGAGAGAGAGGAAGGGAGATATGGAGAGAGAGGGAGAGAGTGGTGGAGAGAGAGATAGGAAGGGTGTGAGAGGGAAGGAGAAAGAGAGAGGGAGGTGGAGAGGGTGGTGGAGGGAGAGAGAGAGAAGGGGACAGAGAGAGAAACCTGGACTGTCTTTCCTTTCTGGGTCCACACCACACTCACACACACACACAGATGCAAGCCCGCTTGGACACACAAACGTAAACACTCATACACACCTGCATGCTGCAGCTCTTAGCGCTGTCTCCCTTTCTTCTCATTGGGTAAATATGATAAAAATCCAGAGAGCCAGGTCATGATTGAAGAGGAAGAGTAGCAGATTGGCTTTTTACAGACAGACAGACAGACAGACAGAGAAGCAGGCAGCCAGACAGACAGAAAAGAGATAGACAGCCAGACAGACCTCTGAATGATCCTCTGTTGTTTATGGGGATTACCACCGTCATAGTTAACAGCAGGGAACCATGAAACCAACCATTCAGAATATAAAGAGCTTCCACAAACATGTGTCTTTAATCAAACTCTACAATACCAGTCGTCCACCCCACGGAGACAAACCAGACAGCAGTAACACAGTGGCAGATAATAATGGCCATTTTAATGGGAAGAAAATATATAACAGGATAGCTCGTATAGCACGGGAGCATCTTCAATGAACTACGAACCTGAGAGCACATCTAACCACCCTGAGATTGAGGGTCCCTATCGGCCCCTGAAGAACTCCCTACACACTCACACACACACACATACACCGCATGCACTTCAACCCGGCAGTGTTGTGCTGGGGGGGCACAGGGGCTTTTAAATAAAACATTCACAGCAGCCACTTTTAGGGAAATCAGCAGGAATAACACACACAGTACAGTAGAGTACAGTAGAGTAGAGTAGAGTACAGTACAGTACCGTACAGTACAGTAAAGCAGAGCACAGTACAGTAGAGTAGAGTAGAGTAGAGCACAGCAGAGCCCAGTAGAGTAGAGCAGAGTACAGTACAGTACAGTAGAGAGCAGTAGAGTAAAACACAGTAGAGTAGAGTAGAGTCCAGTACAGTAAAGTAGAGAAGAGAAAAGTAGAGTAGAGTAGAGTACAGTAGAGTACAGTGCAGTAGAGTAGAGTACAGTACAGTACAGTAGAGCAGAGTAGAGTACAGTAGAGTAGAGTAGAGTAGAGTAGAGTAGAGTACAGTACAGTACAGTACAGTACAGTAACAGAACAGTACAGTACAGTACAGTTGAGTAGAGCACAGTACAGTAGAGTCGAGTACAGTAAAGTAGAGAAGAGAACAGTAGAGTAGAGCACAGTAGAGTACAGTACAGTAGAGTAGAGTAGAGCACAGTAGAGTAGAGCACAGTAGAGTAGAGCACAGTAGAGTAGAGTAGAGCACAGTAGAGCAGAGCACAGTAGAGCAGAGCACAGTAGAGTAGAGTAGAGAACAGTAGAGTAGAGGCAGAGCACAGTAGAGTAGAGTAGAGCACAGTAGAGTAGAGTACAGTAGAGCAGAGCACAGTACAGTAGAGTAGAGTAGAGCACAGTAGAGTAGAGCACAGTACAGTAGAGTACAGTAGAGTAGAGCACAGTACAGTAAAGTAGAGCACAGTAGAGTAGAGTACAGTAGAGTAGAGCACAGTACAGTAGAGCAGAGTACAGTAGAGTACAGTAAAGTAAACAACAGTACAATAGAGTATAGCACAATACAGTAAAGTACAGTAAAGTAGAGTAGAGCACAATAGAGTAGATTAGAGCACAGTAGAGTAAAGTAGAGCACAGTAGAGCAGAGTACAGTACAAAACAGTACAGGAGAGTAGAGTAGAGCACAGTTCAGTAGAGCACGGAACAGTAGAGGACAGTACAGTACAGTAGAGCACAGCACAGTAGAGCACAGTAAAGCACAGTACATAAAAGTACAGAACAGTACAGTGGAGTACAGTACAGTAGAGTTAAGTGCAGTACAGTAGAGTACAGTATAGTAGAGTACAGTAGGGTAGAGCACAGTAGAGAAGGGTAGAGCACAGTAGAGTGCAGTACAGTAGAGCACAGTAGAGTAGAGCACAGTAGAGTACAGTAGAGTGCAATGCAGTACAGTACAGTAGAGAACAGTAGAGCACAGTGCAGTACAGTACAGTACAGTAGAGTACAGTAGAGTAAAGTAGAGTAGAGTAGAGTCAAGTACAGCAGTGTACAGTACAGTATAGAACAGTAGAGTAGAACACAGTCCAGAAGAGTAGAGTAGAGAACAGCAGAGAACAGCAGAGTAGAGTCCAGTCCAGTACAGTAGAGTACAGTACAGTACAGTCACAGTACAGTACAGTAGAGAAAAATAGAGTAGAGCACAGTAGAGTACAGTACAGTACAGTCACAGTACAGTACAGTAGAGTAGAGTGGAGCGCAGTACAGTAAAGTAGAGTACAGTACAGTAGAGTAGAGTGGAGCACAGTACAGTAAAGTAGAGCACAGTAGAGTACAGTACAGTACAGTACAGTAGAGTAGAGTACAGTTGAGTAGAGCACAGTACAGTAAAGTAGAGCACAGTAGAGTAGAGCACAGTACAGTAGAGCAGAGTACAGTAGAGTACAGTAAAGTAAACTAAGTACAATAGAGTATAGCACAATACAGTAAAGTACAGTAAAGTAGAGTACAGTAAAGTAGAGTAGAGCACAATAGAGTAGAATAGAGCACAGTAGAGTAGAGTAGAGCACAGTAGAGCCGAGCACAGTAAAGTAGAGTAGAGTACAGTAGAGTAGAGCACAGCACAGTCGAGCAGAGCACAGTAGAGTGGAGCACAGTAGAGTACAGTAGAGTACAATGCAGTACAGTACAGTAGAGTAGAGCACAGTAGAGTACAGTAGAGTACAATGCAGTACAGTACAGTAGAGAACAGTAGAGCACAGTACAGTACAGTAGAGTAGAGACAGTAGAGCACACTGCAGTACAGTCGAGTAAAGTAGAGTAGAGTCAAGTACAGTAGAGTACAGTACAGTAGAGAACAGTAGAGTAGAACACAGTCCAGAAGATTAGAGTCAAGTACAGTAGAGTAGAGTAGAGTAGAGCACAGTACAGTAGAGTGGAGTACAGTCCAGTACAGTACAGTAGAGTAGAGCACAGTACAGTAGAGTAGAGTAGAGTACAGTACAGTGCAGTACAGTACAGTACAGTACAGTAGAGTACAATACAATACAGTAGAGTACAGTCACAGTACAGTCACAGTACAGTACAGTACAGTTCAGTAGAACACAGTACAGTAGAGTAGAGTAGAGTTGAGAAGAGCACAGTAGAGTGGAGCACAGTATAGTACAGTAGAGTACAGTACAGAAAAGTAGAGAAGAGAAAAGTAGAGTAGAGTAGAGTACAGTAGAGTACAGTGCAGTAGAGTAGAGTACAGTACAGTACAGTAGAGCAGAATAGAGTACAGTAGAGTAGAGTAGAGTAGAGTACAGTACACTACAGTACAGTAACAGAACAGTACAGTACAGTACAGTAGAGTAGAGCACAGTACAGTAGAGTCGAGTACAGTAAAAGTTGAGAAGAGCACAGTAGAGTAGAGCACAGTAGAGTAGAGCACAGTAGAGTAGAGTAGAGCACAGTAGAGTAGAGTAGAGCACAGTAGAGCAGAGCACAGTAGAACAGAGCACAGTAGAGTAGAGCACAATAGAGTAGAGTAGAGAACAGTAGAGTAGAGCAGAGCACAGTAGAGTAGAGTAGAGCACAGTAGAGTAGAGTACAGTAGAGCAGAGCACAGTACAGTAGAGTAGAGTAGAGCACAGTAGAGTAGAGCACAGTACAGTAGAGTACAGTAGAGTAGAGCACAGTACAGTAAAGTAGAGCACAGTAGAGTAGAGTACAGTAGAGTAGAGCACAGTACAGTAGAGCAGAGTACAGTAGAGTACAGTAAAGTAAACAACAGTACAATAGAGTATAGCACAATACAGTAAAGTACAGTAAAGTAGAGTAGAGCACAATAGAGTAGATTAGAGCACAGTAGAGTAAAGTAGAGCACAGTAGAGCAGAGTACAGTACAAAACAGTACAGGAGAGTAGAGTACAGTACAGTAGAGTACAGTACAGAACAGTAGAGTAGAGCACAGTTCAGTAGAGCACGGAACAGTAGAGGACAGTACAGTACAGTAGAGCACAGCACAGTAGAGCACAGTAAAGCACAGTACATAAAAGTACAGAACAGTACAGTGGAGTACAGTACAGTAGAGTTAAGTGCAGTACAGTAGAGTACAGTACAGTAGAGTACAGTAGGGTAGAGCACAGTAGAGAAGGGTAGAGCACAGTAGAGTGCAGTACAGTAGAGCACAGTAGAGTAGAGCACAGTAGAGTACAGTAGAGTGCAATGCAGTACAGTACAGTAGAGAACAGTAGAGCACAGTGCAGTACAGTACAGTAGAGTAGAGTACAGTAGAGTAAAGTAGAGTAGAGTAGAGTCAAGTACAGCAGTGTACAGTACAGTAGAGAACAGTAGAGTAGAACACAGTCCAGAAGAGTAGAGTAGAGAACAGCAGAGAACAGCAGAGTAGAGTCCAGTCCAGTACAGTAGAGTACAGTACAGTAAAGTAGAGAAGAGAAAAGTAGAGTAGAGCACAGTAGAGTACAGTACAGTACAGTAGAGTAGAGTGGAGCACAGTACAGTAAAGTAGAGCACAGTAGAGTAGAGTAGAGTAGAGTAGAGTACAGTACAGTACAGTACAATAGAGTAGAGTACAGTTGAGTAGAACACAGTACAGTAAAGTAGAGCACAGTAGAGTAATGCAGAGTACAGTAGAGTACAGTAAAGTAAACTAAGTACAATAGAGTATAGCACAATACAGTAAAGTACAGTAAAGTAGAGTACAGTAAAGTAGAGTAGAGCACAATAGAGTAGAATAGAGCACAGTAGAGTAGAGTAGAGCACAGTAGAGCCGAGCACAGTAAAGTAGAGTAGAGTACAGTAGAGTAGAGCACAGCACAGTGGAGCAGAGCACAGTAGAGTGGAGCACAGTAGAGTACAGTAGAGTACAATGCAGTACAGTACAGTAGAGAACAGTAGAGCACAGTACAGTACAGTAGAGTAGAGACAGTAGAGCACACTGCAGTACAGTCGAGTAAAGTAGAGTAGAGTCAAGTACAGTAGAGTACAGTACAGTAGAGAACAGTAGAGTAGAACACAGTCCAGAAGATTAGAGTAGAGTCAAGTACAGTAGAGTAGAGTAGAGTAGAGTAGAGTAGAGCACAGTACAGTAGAGTGGAGTACAGTCCAGTACAGTACAGTAGAGTAGAGCACAGTACAGTAGAGTAGAGTACAGTACAGTACAGTACAGTAGAGTACAATACAATACAGTAGAGTACAGTCACAGTACAGTCACAGTACAGTACAGTACAGTTCAGTAGAACACAGTAGAGTAGAGTAGAGTACGGTAAAGTAGAGAAGAGAACAGTAGAGTAGAGCACAGTAGAGTAGAGCACAGTATAGTACAGTAGAGTACAGTACGGTAGAGTGGAGTACAGTAGAGTAGAGTAGAGCACAGTAGAGTGGAGCACAGTATAGTACAGTAGAGTACAGTACAGTAGAGTGGAGTACAGTAGAGTAGAGTAGAGCACAGTAGAGTAGAGCACAGTAGAGTACAGTAGAGTTCAATGCAGTACAGTACAGTAGAGAACAGTAGAGCATAGTGCAGTACAGTAGAGTAGAGAACAGTAGAGTAGAGTAGAGTAGAGTCAAGTACAGTAGAGTACAGTACAGTAGAGAACAGTAGAGTAGAGCACAGTACAGTAGAGTAGAGTAGAGTAGAGTAGAGTAAAGTAGAGTAGAGTAAAGTGGAGCACAGTACAGTAAAGTTGAGAAGAGCACAGTAGAGTAGAGCACAGTAGAGTAGACTACAGTAGAGTAGAGCACAGTAGAGTAGAGTAGAGCACAGTAGAGTAGACTACAGTAGAGTAGAGCACAGTAGAGTAGAGTAGAGCACAGTAGAGCAGAGCACAGTAGAGCAGAGCACAGTAGAGTAGAGCACAATAGAGTAGAGTAGAGCACAGTAGAGTAGAGCAGAGCATAGTAGAGTAGAGTAGAGCACAGTAGAGTAGAGTACAGTAGAGCAGAGCACAGTACAGTAGAGTAGAGTAGAGCACAGTAGAGTAGAGCACAGTAGAGTACAGTAGAGTTCAATGCAGTACAGTAGAGTAGAGAACAGTAGAGCATAGTGCAGTACAGTAGAGTAGAGAACAGTAGAGTAGAGTAGAGTAGAGTAGAGTCAAGTACAGTAGAGTACAGTACAGTAGAGAACAGTAGAGTAGAACACAGTCCAGAAGATTAGAGTAGAGTCAAGTACAGTAGAGAACAGTAGAGAAGAGCACAGTACAGTAGAGTAGAGTAGAGTAGAGTAAAGTAGAGTAGAGTCAAGTACAGTAGAGTACAGTACAGTAGAGAACAGTAGAGTAGAACACAGTCCAGAAGATTAGAGTAGAGTCAAGTACAGTAGAGTAGAGTAGAGTAGAGCACTGTACAGTAAAGTAGAGAAGAGAAAAGTAGAGTAGAGCACAGTAGAGTAGAGTAGAGTACAGTGCAGTAGAGTAGGGCACAGTAGAGTAGAGTAGAGTAGAGTACAGTACAGTACAGTACAGTGCAGTACAGAAGAGCACAGTACAGTAGAGTAGAGCACAGTACAGTAGAGCACAGTACAGTAGAGCAGAGTACAGTAGAGTACAGTAAAGTAGAGTCCAGTCCAGTCCAGTAGAGTACAGTAAAGTACAGTACAGAAAAGTAGAGAAGAGAAAAGTAGAGTAGAGTAGAGTACAGTAGAGTAGAGCACAGTACAGTAGAGTAGAACACAGTACAGTAGAGTCGAGTACAGTAAAGTAGAGAAGAGAACAGTAGAGTAGAGCACAGAAGAGTAGAGTAAAGTGGAGCACAGTACAGTAAAGTTGAGAAGAGCACAGTAGAGTAGAGCACAGTAGAGTAGAGCACAGTAGAGTGGAGTAGAGCACAGTAGAGTAGAGTAGAGCACAGTAGAGTAGAGTAGAGCACAGTAGAGCAGAGCACAGTAGAGTAGAGCACAATAGAGTAGAGTAGAGCACAGTAGAGTAGAGCAGAGCACAGTAGAGTAGAGCTCAGTAGAGTAGAGTACAGTAGAACAGAGCACAGTACAGTAGAGTAGAGTAGAGCACAGTAGAGTAGAGCACAGTACAGTAGAGTACAGTAGAGTAGAGCACAGTACAGTAGAGTAGAGTACAGTAGAGTACAGTAAAGTAAACAACAGTACAATAGATATAGCACAATACAGTAAAGTACAGTAAAGTAGAGAACAGTAAAGTAGAGTAGAGCACAATAGAGTAGATTAGAGCACAGTAGAGTAAAGTAGAGCACAGTAGAGCAGAGTATAGTACAAAACAGTACAGGAGAGTAGAGTACAGTACAGTAGAGTACAGTACAGAACAGTAGAGTAGAGCACAGTTCAGTAGAGCACGGAACAGTAGAGGACAGTACAGTACAGTAGAGCACAGCACAGAAGAGCACAGTACAGCACAGTACATAAAAGTACAGAACAGTACAGTGGAGTACAGTACAGTAGAGTACAGTACAGTAGAGTACAGTAGGGTAGAGCACAGTAGAGAAGGGTAGAGCACAGTAGAGTGCAGTACAGTAGAGCACAGTAGAGTAGAGCACAGTAGAGTACAGTAGAGTACAATGCAGTACAGAACAGTAGAGAACAGTAGAGCACAGTGCAGTACAGTAGAGTAGAGTACAGTAGAGTAAAGTAGAGTAGAGTAGAGTCAAGTACAGCAGTGTACAGTATAGTAGAGAACAGTAGAGTAGAACACAGTCCAGAAGAGTAGAGTAGAGAACAGCAGAGAACAGCAGAGTAGAGTCCAGTCCAGTACAGTAGAGTACAGTACAGTAAAGTAGAGAAGAGAAAAGTAGAGTAGAGCACAGTAGAGTACAGTACAGTACAGTACAGTACAGTCACAGTACAGTACAGTACAGTTGAGTAGAGCACAGTACAGTAAAGTAGAGCACAGTAGAGTAGAGCACAGTACAGTAGAGCAGAGTACAGTAGAGTACAGTAAAGTAAACTAAGTACAATAGAGTATAGCACAATACAGTAAAGTACAGTAAAGTAGAGTACAGTAAAGTAGAGTAGAGCACAATAGAGTAGAATAGAGCACAGTAGAGTAGAGTAGAGCACAGTAGAGCCGAGCACAGTAAAGTAGAGTAGAGTACAGTAGAGTAGAGCACAGCACAGTAGAGCAGAGCACAGTAGAGTGGAGCACAGTAGAGTACAGTAGAGTACAATGCAGTACAGTACAGTAGAGTAGAGCACAGTAGAGTACAGTAGAGTACAATGCAGTACAGTACAGTAGAGAACAGTAGAGCACAGTACAGTACAGTAGAGTAGAGACAGTAGAGCACACTGCAGTACAGTCGAGTAAAG
Source organism: Brachymystax lenok tsinlingensis (assembly GCA_030435695.1). Lineage (NCBI taxonomy): Eukaryota > Metazoa > Chordata > Actinopteri > Salmoniformes > Salmonidae > Brachymystax > Brachymystax lenok. The sequence continues at coordinate 6,604,627 of CM059793.1, forward strand.
TAGAGTAGAGTCAAGTACAGTAGAGTACAGTACAGTAGAGAACAGTAGAGTAGAACACAGTCCAGAAGATTAGAGTAGAGTCAAGTACAGTAGAGTAGAGTAGAGTAGAGTAGAGTAGAGCACAGTACAGTAGAGTGGAGTACAGTCCAGTACAGTACAGTAGAGTAGAGCACAGTACAGTAGAGTAGAGTAGAGTAGAGTACAGTACAGTACAGTAGAGTACAATACAGTACAGTAGAGTACAGTCACAGTACAGTCACAGTACAGTACAGTACAGTTCAGTAGAGCACAGTACAGTAGAGTAGAGTACGGTAAAGTAGAGAAGAGAACAGTAGAGTAGAGCACAGTAGAGTAGAGTAGAGTAAAGTTGAGAAGAGCACAGTAGAGTAGAGCAGAGCACAGTAGAGTGGAGCACAGTATAGTACAGTAGAGTACAGTACAGTAGAGTGGAGTACAGTAGAGTAGAGTAGAGCACAGTAGAGTGGAGCACAGTATAGTACAGTAGAGTACAGTACAGTAGAGTGGAGTACAGTAGAGTAGAGTAGAGCACAGTAGAGTAGAGCACAGTAGAGTACAGTAGAGTTCAATGCAGTACAGTACAGTAGAGAACAGTAGAGCATAGTGCAGTACAGTAGAGTAGAGAACAGTAGAGTAGAGTAGAGTAGAGTAGAGTAGAGTCAAGTACAGTAGAGAACAGTAGAGTAGAACACAGTCCAGAAGATTAGAGTAGAGTCAAGTACAGTAGAGAACAGTAGAGAAGAGCACAGTACAGTAGAGTAGAGTAGAGTAGAGTAAAGCACAGTACAGTAAAGTAGAGAAGAGAAAAGTAGAGTAAAGTAGAGTAGAGTAGAGTCAAGTACAGCAGTGTACAGTACAGTAGAGAACAGTAGAGTAGAACACAGTCCAGAAGAGTAGAGTAGAGAACAGCAGAGAACAGCAGAGTAGAATCCAGTCCAGTACAGTAGAGTACAGTACAGTAAAGTAGAGAAGAGAAAAGTAGAGTAGAGCACAGTAGAGTACAATACAGTACAGTCACAGTACAGTACAGTAGAGTAGAGCACAGTAGAGTAGGGTAGAGCACAGTACAGTAGAGCACAGTACAGTAGAGCAGAGTACAGTAGAGTACAGTAAAGTAGAGTACAGTAAAGTAGAGTAGAGCACAATAGAGTAGAGTAGAGCACTGTAGAAAAGAGCACAGTAAAGTAGAGTAGAGCACAGCACAGTAGAACAGAGCACAGTAGAGTGGAGCACAGTAGAGTACAGTAGAGTACAGTACAGTAGAGTGGAGTACATTAGAGTAGAGTAGAGTAGAGCACAGTACAGTAGAGCACAGTACAGTAGAACAGAGCACAGTAGAGTACAGTAAAGTAGAGTACAGTAAAGTAGAGTAGAGCACAATAGAGTAGGGTAGAGCACAGTAGAGTAGAGTAGAGCACAGTAGAGCAGAGCACAGTAAAGTAGAGTAGAGCACAGTAGAGTAGAGGACAGCACAGTAGAGCAGAGCACAGTAGAGCGGAGCACAGTAGAGTACAGTAGAGTACAGTACAGTAGATTGGATTACAGTACAGTAGAGCAGTAGAGTACAGTACAGTAGAGTAGATCACAGTAGAGTACATTATAGTACAGTACAGCACAGTAGAGTAAAACACAGTACATAAAAGTACAGAACAGTACAGTAGAGTACAGTACAGTAGAGTTAAGTGCAGTACAGTAGAGTACAGTATAGTAGAGTACAGTAGGGTTGAGCACAGTAGAGAAGGGTAGAGCACAGTAGAGTGCAGTACAGTAGAGCACAGTAGAGTAGAGCACAGTAGAGTACAGTAGAGTACAATGCAGTACAGTGCAGTAGAGTAGAGCACAGTACAGTAGAGAACAGTAGAGCAGAGTAGAGCACAGTACAGTACATTACAGTAGAGTCCAGTAGAGTACAGTACAGTACAGTACAGCACAGTACATTCCAGTGCAGTAGAGTCCAGTACAGTAAAGTAGAGAAGAGAACATTAGAGTAGAGTAGACTAGACCAGACATGACCAGACTACCAGACCAGACTACCAGACCAGACTAGTCCAGACCAGACCAGACTACCAGACCTGAACAGACTGTACCAGACCAGACCAGACCAGACTACCAGACCAGACTAGACCACACTGTACCAGTCCAGACCAGACCAGACTGTACCAGACCAGACCAGACTAGACCAGACCAGAATACCAGACCAGACCAGACCAGGTGATTCTCAGCATAACACCAACATGTCTCAATTGCGTAACTAATGTGCTGTACTGTACTGTGCTCTACTACTGTATTGTACTGTGCTCTACTGTTCTGTACTCTACTGTACTGTGCTCTACTACTGTACTGTACTGTGCTCTACTCTACTGTACTGCACTGTGCTCTACTGTTCTCTACTGTACTGTACTGTGTTGTACTGCACTGTGCTGTACTGCATTGTACTCTACTCTACTCTACTGTACTGTGCTTTACTCTACTGTACTACACTGTGCTCTACTGCACTGTACTTTATTGTACTTTACTGTACTCTACTGTGCTCTACTCTACTGTGCTCTACTCTACTCTACTGTACTCCACTCTGCTGTGCTCTACTGTACTGCACTCTACTGTGCTCTACCATACTCTACTGTGCTCTACCCTACTGTACTGTACTATACTGTACTGTACTCTAATATGCTCTACTGTAGTGAACTGTACTTAACTCTACTGTACTGTACTGTACTCTACTATACTGTGCTCTACTCTACTGTTCTGTACTGTACTCTATTGTACTGTGCTGTACTGTACTCTCCTGTACTGCTTTGTACTGTACTACTGTACTGTGCTCTACTCTACTGTGCACTACTCTACTGTGCTCTACTCTACTGTGCTCTACTTTACTGTGCTCTACTCTACTGTTCTCTACTCTACTCTACTGGGCTCTACTCTACTTTACTGTACTCTACTTTCCTGTACTTTAGTATACTGTGCTATACTCTATTGTACTGTACTGTGCTCTACTGTGCTCTACTCTACTTTACTGTGCTCTACTCTACTGTGCTCTACTCTACTGGACTGTGCTGTACTCTACTCTACTCTACTGAACTGTGCTCTACTCTACTGGACTGTACTGTGCTGTACTGGACTGTACTGTGCTGTACTGTACTGTACTCTACTGTACTGTACTGTGCTCTACTCTACTCTACTGTACTCTACTGGACTCTACTTTACTGTACTGCACTGTGCTCTACTCTTCTCTACTCTACTCTACTCTACTCTACTCTTTGCTCTACTGTGCTCTACTGTACTGTACTGTACTTGACTCTACTATACTGTGCTCTACTCTACTGTTCTGTACTGTACTCTATTGTACTGTGCTGTACTGTACTCTCCTGTACTGCTTTGTACTGTACTACTGTACTGTGCTCTACTCTACTGTGCACTACTCTACTGTGCTCTACTCTACTGTGCTCTACTTTACTGTGCTCTACTCTACTGTTCTCTACTCTACTCTACTGGGCTCTACTCTACTTTACTGTACTCTACTTTCCTGTACTTTAGCATACTGTGCTATACTCCATTGTACTGTACTGTGCCTCACTGTGCTCTACTCTACTTTACTGTGCTCTACTCTACTGTGCTCTACTCTACTGGACTGTGCTGTACTCTACTCTACTCTACTGAACTGTGCTCTACTCTACTGGACTGTACTGTGCTGTACTGGACTGTACTGTGCTGTACTGTACTGTACTCTACTGTACTGTACTGTGCTCTACTCTACTCTACTGTACTCTACTGGACTCTACTTTACTGTACTGCACTGTGCTCTACTCTTCTCTACTCTACTCTACTCTACTCTACTCTTTGCTCTACTGTGCTCTACTGTACTGTACTGTACTTGACTCTACTCTACTCTACTTTACTCTACTTTACTCTACTGTACTGTACTGTGCTATACTCTACTGTACTGTACTGTACTGCATTGTACTCTACTGTAATCTACTGTGCTCTACTCTTCTCTACTGTTCTCCACTCTACTGTAATGCACTTAAAGCTGCTGTACTCTACTGTACTTTACTCTACTGTACTGTACTCTACTGTACTGTTCTGTACTTTTATGTACTGTGCTTTACTCTACTGTGCTCTACCCTACTGTACTCTACTGTACTCTACTCTACTGTAATGCACTTAACGCTACTGTACTGTTCTGTACTTTTATGTACTGTGCTTTACTCTACTGTGCTGTACTGTACTATACTGTACTCTACTGTGATCTACTCTACTGTACTGTACTCGACTGCTCTACTGTGCTGTACTGTCCTCTACTGTACCGTGCTCTACTGAACTGTGCTCTACTCTACTGTTCTGTAATGTACTCTACTCTCCTGTACTGTACTCTACTCTCCTGTACTGTTTTGTAATGTACTCTGCTCTACTGTACTGTGCTCTACTCTACTGTGCCCTACTCTACTGTACTTCACTCTACTGTACTGTACTCTACTGTACTCTACTGTGCTCTACTGTACTGTACTGTACTGTACTCTACTCTCCTGTACTGTTTTGTAATGTACTCTGCTCTACTGTACTGTGCTCTACTCTACTGTGCCCTACTCTACTGTACTTCACTCTACTGTTCTGTACTCTACTGTACTTTACTGTACTCTACTGTACTCTACTCTACTGTACTGTGCTCTACTCTACTGTTCTCTTCTCTACTTTACTCTACTGTGCTCTACTGGACTGTACTGTGCTGTGCTGTACTGTACTGTGTTCTACTCTACTGTACTCTACTGGACTCTACTATACAGTACTGTACTGTGCACTACTCTACTGTTCTCTTCTCTACTTTACTGTACTGCACTCTACTGTACTCTACTGGACTCTACTGCACTGGACTGTACTGTGCTCTACTGTACTGTACTGTACTCTACTGGACTCTACTGTAATGTACTGTACTGTGCTCTACTCTGCTCTACTGTTCTCTACTGTACTTGACTCTACTCTACCCTTCTGGACTGTTTTCTACTCTACTGTACTCTACTGTACTTGACTCTACTCTACTCTACTCTACTGTACTGTACTGTACTCTACTCTACTCTACTGTACTGCAGTGTGCTCTACTGTTCTCTACTCTACTGTACTGCACTGTGCTCTACTGTTCTCTACTGTACTGTGCTCTACTCTACTGTACTGTACTGCATTGTACTCTACTGTACTCTACTGTGCTCTACTCTACTGTGCTCTACTGTACTGCACTCTACTGTGATCTGCCCTTCTCTACTGTGCTCTACCCTACTGTACTCTACTGTACTGTACTCTACTGTACTGCACTTAACTCTACTGTACTGTACTCTACTGTACTGTTCTGTACTTTTATGTACTGTGCTTTACTCTACTGTGCTGTACTGTACTATACTGTACTCTACTGTGATCTACTCTACTGTACTGGTCTGGTCTGGTCTATTCTGGTTTGGTCTTGTAGTCTGGTCTGGTTTGGTAGTCTGGTCTGGTCTGGTCTAGTCTGGTCTGGTAGTCTGGTCTTGTCTGGTCTGGTCTAGTCTGATCTGGTCTGGTAATCTGGTCTGGTCTGGTCTACTCTGGTCTGGTAGTCTGGTCTGGTCTGGTCTGGTCTTGTCTGGTCTAGTCTAGTCTAGTCTGGTCTGGTCTAGTCTGGTCTGGTCTAGTCTTGTCTGGTACAGTATGGTCTGGTCTGGTCTGATCTGGTACAGTATGGTCTGGTCTGGTCTGATCTGGTCTGGACTGGTACAGTCTGGTCTGGTCTGATCTGGTACAGTCTGGTCTGGTCTGGTTTAGTCTGGTCTGGTAGTGTGGTCTGCTCTGGTCTGGTACAGTAAGGTGAACACAAACGTTATGAGAGTTTCCTTGGATGTTTTTTTGTTTTGGTAGAGAGGGCATCTGTGTGTGCTTGTGGTGGTTACATGACAAGTGACAACACACACACACACAGTGTTGTGTTGACCTTTAGGCTAGGGTCATTTCAGAGGGGACTCCGTCTCTCTCTCCTGACCGACATTCACACATAAACAGGAAGATGCCCATGGAAAGGAAGGAAGTCATATTTTTTACATCTGGGTGTTTGTGGAACGCTTTCGACACCTTGTAGTCCATTCCCTGATGAATTGAGGCTGTTCTGAGGACAAAAGTGGGGTACAACTAATTTTTCGTATACTCAGTGTATGTGTGTGTGTTTGTGTGGTGACATAATTTGCTTGGTTTCACTCAAATACACTTCATGATTGATTGATAACGCGAGATTATTGTGCAAAACTATGTCTGATTTGATGATATACTGTACACTGAAAATAGACAACAGAGGTGAGTGGTCAGTTGTCATGACGTCTTGTTGTCATGACGTCTTGTTGTCAGGCTGTATCTTCCGGTCCCTAGCTCTGTTCGAAATGGCATCGTTGTTTTTGTTCAAGTTACAAACTCCTGTCTTATTCACATCCGTTGCCTTTTCCTCAGATACAGATCAAAGGCATGTCAACATCTCTTCAACCAAAAATACGTATTTTCAACATATTTTGCTTATAGACTCCTGCCTTACCACCCGTCAGTAGACATGAACCTATAGCATGTGTACTGGCTACAACTCGACTCAGGCGGAACCACCAGGATCAGATTTTTCAGAGTTGAAATTCAATTCATGATTACTCATGCTACTTTAATCCGTCTTTAATCTGTGATTATTTAAAAGCATCGTTATCTCACGACTGTTTGAAAATGGTAACAGCAGGTGTAGGCATCAATAAGTGGGTAATAAATATCCAGGCTTTTTTAATTCATGAATTGAATTTATACATACTTCCTAAATTGACTGAATAGAAATGTGAATTGATATTTTCTATATTGTGATATTTCGCAAATGATGTTTTGTTGAAATTGCTTCACAACCTTGACGGTAACTAGTGAATAGAGATTATTATTATTATTATTATTTGTATTGAATAAGGATCCCCATTGGCTGCTGCTCTTCCTGGGGTCTAACAAGATTAAGGCAATGACATCACACATTTGAAATTAAACAGTACATCATACCTACAACACATTATTACTACTTTACCACTGCATATCTACAATACAACATGTATAATACCACAATACAAAAATATTACAACATCACAATGTATGTGTATGTAGTGTGTACCAGACCAGACCAGCATGTGTGTGTGTGTGTCTCTTCACAGTCACCATTGTCCCATAAGGTGTAGTTTTATCTGATTTCACTACTTGCTTGAGTACCTTGATGTGGAATAGATGTCCATGTAGTCATGGCTCTATGTAGTACTGTGCATTTCCCAGGGGCTGTTCTGGACTTGGGGACTGTGAAGAGACCACTGGTGGCATGTCTTGTTGGGTATCTGAGCTGTGTGCTAGTCGTTTAAACAGACAGCTTGATGCTTTCAACATGTTAATACCTCTTACAAAGACACGTAGTGATGCAGTCAATCTTTCCTCTACTTTGAGCCAGGAGAGATTGACCTGCATCTTATTGATGTTACCTCTCTGTGTTCATTTAAGGGCCAGCCCTGCTGCTCTGTTTTGGGACAGCTGTAATTTGCCTATGTCCCTGTTTGTGGTACTAGACCATATGACTGGGCAGTAGTTCAGGTGCGACAAAACCAAGGCCTGTAGGAATTGTTTTGTTGAAAGCAGAGCAGCGTTTTATAACGAACAGACCTCTCCCCATCTTAGCTACCGTTGCACCAATATGTTTTGACCATGTCAGTTTACAATCTAGGATTACACCAAGCAGTTTAATATCCTCAACTTGCTCAATTTCCACATTATTCATTACAAGATTTAGTTGAGGTTTAGGGTTTAGTGACTGATGTCCCAAATACAATGCTTTTAGTTTTTGAAATATTTCAGACTAGCTTATTACTTGCCACCTATTCTAAAACTGACTACAGCTCTTTGTTAAGTGTTGCAGTGATTTCCCTTGCTGTAGTAGTTGACTTGTATAAATGTGAGTCATAGGCATACATAGACACACAGGCTTTACTCAGTGCCAGTGGCATGTCATTAGTAAAGATTGAAAAGAGTAAGGGGCCTAGACAGCTGCCCTGGGGATTGCCTGACTCTACCTGGATTATATTGGAGAGGCTTCCATTAAAAAACACCCTCTGTGTTCTGTTAGACAGGTAACTCTCAATTCATAGTATAGCAGGGGGTGTAAAGCCATAACACATACATTTTTTTCAGCAGCAGACTATGATCGATAATGTCAAAAGCTGCAATCAAGTCTAACAAAAAAGTTCCACAATCTTCTTATTATCAATTTCTTTCAGACAATCAGTAATTTGTGTAAGTGCCGCAGATGTTGAGTGCCTTTCCCTATATGCGTGCTGAAAGTCAGTTGTTAATTTGTTTACTGTGAAATAGCATTGAGAACGCTGCCTGCCCCAATGCATAGTGCCAACTGTAAAGTATGGTGGAGGAGGAATAATGATCTGGGGCTCTTTTTCATGGTTCGGGTTAGGCCTCTTAGTTCAAGTGAAGGGAAATCTTAACACTAAAGAATATAATTACATTCTAGACGATTCTATTCTTCCAACTTTGTGGCAACAGTTTGGGGAAGGCCCTTTCCTGTTTCAGCATGACAATGCCCCCGTGCACAAAGCGAGGTCCATACAGAAATGTTTGTCGAGATCGGTGTGGAAGAACTTGACTGGCCTGCACAGAGCCCTGACCTCAACCACATTGAACACCTTTGAGATGACTTGGGACGCTGACTGTGAGCCAGCCCTAATCGCCCAACATCAGTGCCCAAAACTCACTAATGCTCTTGTGGTTGAATTGAAGCAAGTCCCCACAGCAATGTTCCAACATCTAATGGAAAGCCTTAACAGAAGAGTGGAGGCTGTTATTGCTGATGATTTTGGAATAAGATGTTCAACAACCAGGTGTCCACATAATTTTGGTCATGTTGTGTGTGTATATATATATATATATATATATATATATACATATACAGTGAGGGAAAAAAGTATTTGATCCCCTGCTGATTTTGTACGTTTGCCCACTGACAAAGAAATGATCAGTCTATAATTTTAATGGTAGGTTTATTTGAACAGTGAGAGACAGAAAAACAAAACAAAAATCCAGAAAAACGCATGTGAAAAATGTTATAAATTGATTTGCATTTTATTGAGGGAAATAAGTATTTGACCCCCTCTCAATCAGAAAGATTTCTGGCTCCCAGGTGTCTTTTATGTAGGTAATGAGCTGAGATTAGGATCACACTCTTAAAGGGAGTGCTCCTAATCTCAGTTTGTTACATGTATAAAAGACACCTGTCCACAGAAGCAATCAATCCATCAGATTACAAACTCTCCACCATGGCCAAGACCAAAGAGCTCTCCAAGGATGTCAGGGACAAGATTGTAGACCTACACAAGGCTGGAATGGGCTACAAGACCATCGCCAAGCAGCTTGGTGAGAAGGTGACAACAGTTGGTGCGATTATTCGCAAATAGAAGAAACACAAAAGAACTGTCAATCTCCCTCTGCCTGGGGCTCCATGCAAGATCTCACCTCGTGGAGTTGCAATGATCATGAGAACGATGAGGAATCAGCCCAGAACTACACGGGAGGATCTTGTCAATGATCTCAAGGCAGCTGGGACCATAGTCACCAAGAAAACAATTGATAACACACTGCGCCGTGAAGGACCAAAATCCTGCAGCGCCCGCAAGGTCCCCCTGCTCAAGAAAGCACATATACATGCCCGTCTGAAGTTTGCCAATGAACATCTGAATGATTCAGAGGACATCTGGGTGAAAGTGTTGTGGTCAGATGAGACCAAAATGGAGCTCTTTGGCATCAACTTAACTCACCGTGTTTGGAGGAGGAGGAATGCTGCCTATGACCCCAAGAACACCATCCCCACCGTCAAACATGGAGGTGGAAACATTATGCTTTGGGGGTGTTTTTCTGCTAAGGGGACAGGACAACTTCACCGCATCAAAGGGATGATGGACGGGGCCATGTACCGTCAAATCTTGGGTGAGAACCTCCTTCCCTCAGCCAGGGCATTGAAAATGGGTTGTGGATGGGTATTCCAGCATGACAATGACCCAAAACACACGGCCAAGGCAACAAAGGAGTGGCTCAAGAAGAAGCACATTAAGGTCCTGGAGTGGCCTAGCCAGTCTCCAGACCTTAATCCCATAGAAAATCTGTGGAGGGAGCTGAAGGTTCGAGTTGCCAAACGTCAGCCTCAAAATCTTAATGACTTGGAGAAGCTCTGCAAAGAGGAGTGGGACAAAATCCCTCCTGAGATGTGTGCAAACCTGGTGGCCAACTACAAGAAACGTCTGACCTCTGATTGCCAACAAGGGTTTTGCCACCAAGTACTAAGTCATGTTTTGCAGAGGGGTCAAATACTTATTTCCCTCATTAAAATGCAAATAAATTTATAACATTTTTCTGGATTTTTTTGTTGTTATTCTGTCTCTCATTGTTCAAATAAACCTACCATTAAAATTATAGACTGATCATTTCTTTGTCAGTGGGCAAACGTACAAAATCAGCAGGGGATCAAATACTTTTTCCCCTCACTGTATATGTGTGCAGAGCTGTCATCAAGGCAAAGGGTGGCTACTTTGAAGAATCTGAAATATAAAATATATTTGGATTTTGTTTAACACTTTTTTTGGTTACTACATGGTTCCATATGTGTTATTTTATAGTTTTGATGTATTCACTATTATTCTACAATGTAAAAAATATTAAAAACAAAGTAAAACCCTGGAATGAGCAGGTGTGTCCAAACTTGACTGGCACTGTATATCATAAATAAAATCAAGAAGAAACAAAAAAACGAATGAGATCTGCAGTGAGCCAACATTACTTTTCTCGTTTCTCTACAGTGTCTCCTGTTTACTACTATATGTGTATTTGAATATATCCCTTTCCTCTGAGTGATAGTTATCAGACCAGGACAGCTGATATAACCTCCCCCTGTTCAGGGGATGACAAGTCCAACGATCCAACACAGTCTCCTCTGTCGGGCGTCACACAATATAGAAACCCCCTTCGGCAACCCAGGTGGGCCCTTCACTCAGACATAGCCAAGGACCGGGCTCAGCGGGGACTCCTTGGCCCCCCTTTCGCCGGCCAGCTTGTCAATCACGAAGGGAGTGCCGTGGCTTCCTGTTTTGATCTGAGTGCTGTGAAACATCCTGGCAGGGGTGGCTGTTGTCACACACACACACACTCTCTCTCTCTCACACACACACAACCCCTCCTCTCTCCCTTAGGGATGTCCTCCAATCTCTAAGGCTGGTGACTCAGCAGCAGAGGCAGCCCCCCTAGTTCCTGTTTCACACACACACACACACACACAGACACACACACACACACACAGAGACACACACACACACACACACACCTGCAGGCTGCTGTCTCAGAGGTCACACGCACCACAATCCCACCTCATTAACAGCCCTCTAAGAGCCGGAGGAAAGAACAATTGGCTAACACCAGAGAACACACCGCCGGGTGTTAATGTGGCCGTTTCTCACCGGCAGCCGGGTTTAAGACTCTCAAACGCATCCCCTCTGACCTCAGGGTTTCAACAGCAATTAAAAAGGGCTTTAGCAGCACACTGGCTCCGGAGCAGGGCTCCCTACTGTACCTCCCTACCCCCCACTCTGTCAACACACAGACACGCACACACCTAGGCCCATCTTCACAGGAGGGGTCAGGCTGTGTGTGTGTGTGTGTGTCTGTGCCTCTGTTGTGTGTACCGTCTATGTGTGTGTGCCTCTGTCTGTTTGTGTACTGTGTATGTGTGTGTGTGTGTGTGTCTCTGTTTGTGTACTGTGTGTGTGTGTGTGTGTGTGTGTGTGTGTGTGTGTGTGTGTGTGTGTGTGTGTGTGTGTGTGTGTGTGTGTACCGTGTGTACCGCGTGTACCGTGTGTACCGTGTGTGTGTGTGTGTGTGTACCGTGTGTGTGTGTGTGTGTGTGTACCGTGTGTGTGTACCGTGTGTGTGTGTGTGTGTCCTCATGTAGCTTTAATCTGAATAACGGCTGATTGATCAATTAGCCCTGGTAAGAGTGGAATTTTATCTGATCAATAACACTGTTCATCTGGACAAATATTTTCATTAGGCCTCGCTCCCCACTGGAGCAACAACATTAGCATGTTTTAAATGAAGCTAAATGCGCTAACTGTAGCTAAAATAACAAACATTAGCTAAATTAACTTGTAGCTAACAAACTGTATCTAAATGAACTAATTGTAGCAGACAAACAATTCCCTGTAAACGAGGGATGGGCATTTGAAATCATTTCACTATTCAAATAATATCATTAAATTGTTTCGGATATTCGGATAGTCAAAGAAAATAAATTGTTAGCCATCATCAAGGCAAAGTGTGGCTACTTTGAAGGATCTCAAATATAAAGCATATTTTGATTTGTTTAACTTCTTAGGGAGCGGCTCCCGAGGTGACGTTTTTGGAGAGTCTGGCATGCCCAAAGTAAAATGCCTCCCACATTTAGGCCCAGAAAATAGGATATGCACATTAATTAGTACTATTGGATAGGAAACACTCTGAAGTTTCTAAAAAAGTGTTAACATAATGTCTGTGAGTATAACAGAATGGATATAGCAGGCAAAAGCCCGAGGAATTTCTGTCCTGGAAAAAGTGTTTTTGACACATTGCCTCATTTTGAACCGCTCCCTATTGAAAACAGCTATATATAGGAGTAAGATTGCAGTACCTATTGCTTCCACTGGATGTCAACAGTCTCTAGACAGTGTTTGATGATGTTAGAATGCTCTGGATGGTAATAGAAGAAGAATTTCAAACTGGTCACCAGATGTAAACAGAAGAGGATGCGCGTTCAAGGGCTCGCGCGCGCTGTGGTTTTTTCCTTTCCTATCGTCCAGTTTATAATCCGGTTGAAATATTATAGTAAATATACATAAAAGTGTTCCTAAGGATACATTATCAATGATGCTTGATTGTTCTTGGAAAGTATATAGGTATAGGTTGAACGCGTTCTCTTCACGGTTCAATGGGCGAGTGGACGCTGTATTTTATGAACATAATGCGCCAACCAAACGGAGATTTATGGATATAATAAATTACTTTTTCTAACAAAAGAACCATTGGATGTCTTCGTTGGACACTTGGGAAGCACTCAGCAGAAGTTCTTCAAAAGGTAAGGGATTTGTTTTCGCTGTGAAATGTGTTTGTGTGAACCGCGATGGTTTATGAATTTATGCTAATATAAATATATTGGAGGTGCTACCCTCAAACAATCAAATGTTGTGCTTTCGCCGTGAAGCCTTTTTGAAATCTGACAACGCTGTGATATTGCCAAGAAGCAGAGCTTTTGATGACTATGCAACACTTGTATATTGATGAATGTTTAATAATTCAACTTTTGGATTTTGAATTTGGTGCCTTGCATTTCACCGGGTAGTGTCGGGAATGGGGTAGCGCCCCACCACTCCGTAAGGAGTTAACACTTTATTGGTTACTACATGATTCCATACAGTTGAAGTCGGAAGTTTACATACACTAAGTTGACTGTGCCTTTAAACAGCTTGGAAAATTCCAGAAAATTATGTCATGGCATTAGAAGCTTCTGATAGGTTAATTTGACATCCTTTGAGTCAATTGGAGGTGTACCTGTGGATGTATTTCAAGGCCTACCTTCAAACTCAGTGCCTCTTTGCTTGACATCATGGGAAAATTAAAAGAAATAAACCAAGACCTCAGAAATAATATAGACCTCCACAAGTCTGGTTCATCCTTGGGAGCAATTTCCAAACGCCTGAAGGTACAACATTCATCTGTACAAACAATAGTACGCAAGTATCAACACCCTAGGACCACGCAGCCGTCATACCACTCAGGAAGGAGACGCAATCTGTCTCCTAGAGATGAACGCACTTTGGTGCGAAAAGTGCAAATGAATCCCAGAACAACAGCAAAGGACCTTGTGAAGATGCTGGAGGAAACAGGTACAAAAGTATCTAAATTCACAGTAAAACGAGTCCTATATCAACATAACCTGAAAGGCCGCTCAGCAAGGAAGCAGCCACTGCTCCAAAACCGCCATAAGAAAGCCAGACCACAGTTTGCAACTGCACATGGGGACAAAGATCGTACTGTTTGGAGAAATGTCCTCTGGTCTGATAAAACAAAAATAGAACTGTTTGGCTATAATGACCATCGTTATGTTTGGAGGAAAAAGGGGGAGGCTTGCAAGCTGAAGAACACCATCCCAACCGTGAAGCACGGGGCTGGCAGCATCATGTTGTGGGGGTGCTTTGCTGCAGGAGAGGCTGGTGCACTTCACAAAATAGGTGGCATCATGAGGCAGGAAAATTATTTGGATATATTGAAGCAACATCTCAAGACATCAGTCAGGAAGTTAAAGCTTGGTTGCAAATGGGTCTTCCAATGACCCCAAGCATACTTCCAAAGTTGTGGCAAAATGGCTTAAGGACAACAAAGTCAAGGTATTGGAGTGGCCTGACAAACCTGATTCAGTTACACCAGCTCTATCAGGAGGAATGGGCCAAAATTCACCCAACTTATTGTGGGAAGCTTGTGGAAGGCTACCAGAAACATTTGACCCAAGTTAAACTATTTAAAGCAGTGCTACCAAATACTAATTGAGTGTATGTAAACTTCTGACCCACTGGGAATGTGATGAAAGAAATAAAAGCTAAAATAAATAATTCTCTGTACTATTATTCTGACATTTCACATTCTTAAAATAAAGTGGTGATCCTAACTGACCTAAGATAGGGAATTTTTACTAGGATTAAATGTCAGGAATTGTGAAAAACTGAGTTTAAATGTATTTGGCTAAGGTGTCTGTAAACTTCCGACTTCAACTGTATGTGTCATTTCATAGTTTTGATGTTTTCACTATTATTCTACAATGCAGAAAAAAAGTAAAAAATAAAGACAAACCCTGGAATTAGTAGGTGTGTCCAAACATCTTTTTATGTGAGTAAAGTAGCCTACATGTCGGATAAAGAAATCATGGGAAGGCATGCAGTGTATTACACTACAGATTTCAATAAATACACTACATATTTCAATAAATATGGAGGATCTTATTCTGGTGACATGATGATCGATGCATGGCTGCCATTTCGACAAATACATACAGTATAATCAGTATCAGAAGGAGGAAATCCAGACGGGCCTTCTATTGTCTGCTGAGAGTAGACCTGCAATGTATCCAAATCAAATGAAATTTGGATGATTCAAATGATAATTTTCACTAGAGTGGGGCTAGAATGATAAACTCATGGGAAAACAATAATGTAGTTAATATTCATTACATTGTGGTGTTGTAGGCTACTATAGTCTAGGTAGGATAATTCTCCGCTACCTATCAGCTATTCCTATTGGTTCTTGTTAAAAATGTTTTTATGTGTGGTATGGTTGCTAGTTAGCTTTTTGCAGATCTGGACAACTGATCCACCTACCACTATTGTCACTATGAATGGTGGATAGAAAGAGGGCAGGATAGACAGTTAGACTAGTAGACTATATTGACCTGTGGTATAGTTACGCAATAAGGCCAGAGCGGGTGTGGTATATAGCCAATATACCACGGCTAAGGGCTGTTCTTATGCACAACGCAACATGGAGTGCCTGGACACAGCCCTTAGCCGTGGTCATATATCACAAACTGCCGAGGTGCCTTAATGCTTTTATAAACTGCGTAATTAGAGCAGTAAAAATAACTGTTTTGTCATTTCCGTGGTATATGGTCTGATATACCACCACTGTCAGCCAATCAGCATTGAGGTCTCGAACTACCCAGTTTATAATAAAAGTTAGCACACAGAAAAGCGTAGTGCATAAGGGAAGTACCAAAACAACTTGATATAGGGGAGGAGCATGCAAACTTCTGAGGAAAGGTGGCTAGGATGGAAGAAATTATGTAGTAAAACCTGACAAAGAGAGCAAATGTAAACCAGAGGAAAAACGCACTATCCTCCAATGTTCCCAATTTAAAAAATCACACAACCCCCATCAAAGCAAAACAAAAAGAAGTTTGACAAACTTCCCCTATTTTGGACCACCCCTAAATTGTGATCCATCTCTAAAATAGCCAGTTGTTAGCTAGCCAGCTAGGCTAGTTGAGGATATTTTGTTGCGCTCTCCTGTCCTTGTCTACAACATTCCATTCAGATTAAACAACAGCCTACCTGTCGGTTATTCGGTGTAGACTACTCCTTCTCATTTAGCTAACTTAATTCCGTAATTTTTATTCCATATTGCATTGTTTAGAGATCTCCTACTTCACGTTGCTACACATGGAGCCTCTGACTGTAGTGCCAACAACAACAAGCTACATGCGTAAAACTTTTTTTTATGGGGTGCACAGCATTTTATGAAATGAAGAATTAAAAATGTTATGGTATATTCTTGTGTGTAGCAGTGTCACATACAGTGAGGGGAAAAAAGTATTTGATTCCCCTGCTGATTTTGTACATTTGCCCACTGACAAAGAAATGATCAGTCTATAATGTTAATGGTAGGTTTATTTGAACAGTGAGAACCAGAATAACAACAACAAAAAATCCAGAAAAACGCATGTGAAAAATGTTATAAATTGATTTGCATTTTAGGTAGAAACTTGGTATTTATCGGTAGAGTTTAAAATGCGATTGAAACACATTGACCTTTAGATTTTTATTTGATACATAAAAATATAAGTGAAAAAGTACATGTGTGCACTATGTCATCACACACTGATTTGGTGTCCATTTGGTAGAAACACACCACTGGTGGGAAAAAAATCACATATTTTCTTTATGTAGATTCTAGAATATTTGCATAAAAATCTGTCGCCAATTGGATGGAAAACTAGCTCGTGTCACGTTCAAAAGTTTCATTTCCAATTAACAATAGCCTAACGGGGAATTCAGTAGGGAACATTAATGCTGCCATCTGTCTCTTGCCTTGCACTTCTGTAAGCTTTTTCAGCCGCTGCAGAACTGGCAGCACTCATGTAGAAAGTTGTCCAACCAACAGATCACTTAAACAATCACATGTAAAACATTTAAATGTTACAGAGAATGTCGTTGTTCTTGATCTAACTTAGTTGAATGCACTGAATGAAGTCGCTCTGGATAAAAGCGGCTGCTAAATGAGCAAAAATGTAAATGTACAAATTAACAGTTGCAACGCATGTTGGGTATTATTCTAATGAGCTCCACCCCCAACCAAGACACTCTTTGACCAAATTAATAAATAAATGGAAGTAAACATTTGAAGTATTAAAGACGTTTCATTGACTGAGTTCAACCTACTAGAACATTTTGAGTTAAAAATGCCATGGGATTTACAGTGTAGCTAGATGAACTAAGTGTAGCTAATGAACTGTAGCTGGATGAACTAAGTGTAGCTAATGAACTGTAGCTGGATGAACTAAGTGTAGCTAATGAACTGTAGCTGGATGAACTAAGTGTAGCTAATGAACTGTAGCTAGATGAACTAACTGTAGCTAATGAACTGTAGCTGGATGAACTAACTGTAGCTAATGAACTGTAGCTGGATGAACTAAGTGTAGCTAATGAACTGTAGCTAGATGAACTAACTGTAGCTAATTAACTGTAGCTGGATGAACTAACTGTAGCTAATTAACAGTAGATGGATGAACTAACTGTAGCTAGATGAACTAACTGTAACTAATTAACTGTAGCTGGATGAACTAACTGTAGCTAATGAACTGTAGCTAGATGAACTAACTGTAGCTAAATTAACGTAACTGTAGCTGGATGAACTAACTGTAGCTAATGAACTATAGCTGGATGAACTAAGTGTAGCTAACGTAACTGTAGCTAGATGAACTAACTGTAGCTAGATGAACTAACTGTAGCTAGATGAACTAACTGTAGCTAATGAACTGTAGCTAGATGAACTAACTGTAGCTAGATGAACTGTAGCTGGATGAACTAACTGTAGCTGACGTAACTGTAGCTAGATGAACTAACTGTAGCTAGATGAATTAACTGTAGCTAATGAACTGTAGCTAGATTAACTAACTGTAGCTAAATTAACGTAACTGTAGCTGGTTGAACTAACTGTAGCTAAATTAACATAACTGTAGTTAGATTAACTAGCTGTAGCTAACAAACTGTAGCTAGATGAACTAATTGTAGCTAAATTAACGTAACTGTAGCTGGATGAACTAACTGTAGCTAACGAACTGTAGCTAAATGAACTAACTGTAGCTAGATGAACTAACTGTAGCTAATGAACTGTAGCTAGATGAACTAACTGTAGCTAATGAACTGTAGCTAGATGAACTAACTGTAGCTAGATGAACTGGAGCTGGATGAACTAACTGTAGCTAACGTAACTGTAGCTAGATGAACTAACTGTAGCTAGATGAACTAACTGTAGCTAATGAACTGTAGCTAGATTAACTAACTGTAGCTAAATTAACGTAACTGTAGCTGGTTGAACTAACTGTAGCTAAATTAACGTAACTGTAGCTAGATGAACTAACTGTAGCTAACGAACTGTAGCTAGATGAACTAACTGTAGCTAAATTAATGTAACTGTAGCTGGATGAACTAACTGTAGCTAAATTAACTTAACTGTAGCTAAATTAACGTAACTGTAGCTGGATGAACTAACTGTAGCTAATGAACTATAGCTGGATGAACTAAGTGTAGCTAACGTAACTGTAGCTAGATGAACTAACTGTAGCTAGATGAACTAACTGTAGCTAGATGAACTAACTGTAGCTAATGAACTGTAGCTAGATGAACTAACTGTAGCTAGATGAAGTGTAGCTGGATGAACTAACTGTAGCTGACGTAACTGTAGCTAGATGAACTAACTGTAGCTAGATGAATTAACTGTAGCTAATGAACTGTAGCTAGATTAACTAACTGTAGCTAAATTAACGTAACTGTAGCTGGTTGAACTAACTGTAGCTAAATTAACATAACTGTAGTTAGATTAACTAGCTGTAGCTAACAAACTGTAGCTAGATGAACTAATTGTAGCTAAATTAACGTAACTGTAGCTGGATGAACTAACTGTAGCTAACGAACTGTAGCTAGATGAACTAACTGTAGCTAGATGAACTAACTGTAGCTAATGAACTGTAGCTAGATGAACTAACTGTAGCTAATGAACTGTAGCTAGATGAACTAACTGTAGCTAGATGAACTGGAGCTGGATGAACTAACTGTAGCTAACGTAACTGTAGCTAGATGAACTAACTGTAGCTAGATGAACTAACTGTAGCTAATGAACTGTAGCTAGATTAACTAACTGTAGCTAAATTAACGTAACTGTAGCTGGTTGAACTAACTGTAGCTAAATTAACGTAACTGTAGCTAGATGAACTAACTGTAGCTAACGAACTGTAGCTAGATGAACTAACTGTAGCTAAATTAATGTAACTGTAGCTGGATGAACTAACTGTAGCTAAATTAACTTAACTGTAGCTGGATGAACTAACTGTAGCTAAATTAACTTAACTGTAGCTAGATGAACTAACTGTAGCTAAATTAACTTAACTGTAGCTAGATGAACTAACTGTAGCTAAATTAACTTAACTGTAGCTGGATGAACTAACTGTAGCTAAATTAACTTAACTGTAGCTAGATGAACTAACTGTAGCTAAATTAACTTAACTGTAGCTAGATGAACTAACTGTAGCTAAATTAGCTTAACTGTAGCTAGATGAACTAACTGTAGCTTAATCAACTGTAGCTAACAAGCTATAGCTAAATGAACTCACTATAGCTAAGATTTATTTTGATAGCTCAAGTTTGATCATTGGCTGACAGGGAAAATTCCAAACCATTGTCTGGTCTTTGTCAGGCCCGGTCTAGTCTAGATAAGTCCTAAGAAATAATGACTCACACCACTGTAAGGTTATTTTCCGTACCAAAATATTTAGTTGTAGGGACGACTGCGGTCATCAACAACCCAAAAACAGAAAAGCGGTTGAGGTGCAGACACTCATCTTCCTCGCCCTTTATTAAACAGTGAGGGCGATTGTTCAACTCAAACTATTGTCACTGAAATAAAAGTACGGGTGTTGTTTTGTTCTAGCTGAGGTGCTGCTGTCAGGGGTCGTTAATGTGTCACCACCACTCCTCATATCCTCATTAGACACCGCTGCTGATGTTATGTCCTGTGTGTGTGTGTGTGTGTGTGTGTGTGTGTGTGTGTGTGTGTGTGTGTGTGTGTGTGTGTGTGTGTGTGTGTGTGTGTGTGTGTGTGTGTGTGTGTGTGTGTGTGTGTGTGTGTGTGTGTGTGTGTGTGTGTGTGTGTGTGTGCGTGTGTGTGCGTGCGTGCGTGAGTCGCGGTCTTACACATCCCTCAGCATGAGAGGAAGAGCATTACGGCGCTAGACGGTTATGTCATCCCACACACCTGAGAGAGCTGGGGCTTTGTGACACACAAACAAGTACAAACTGCACACACACACACAAGATCACGCACACCCACACACACACAAACACACGAGAAGAGATCTAGGCCTGTTTCATTGCAGTTGCTTAATAGGACTGGATAATGTTTTATCATGTCACTGTAGTGAGAGTCAGATGTTTTATCATGTCACTGTAGTTAGATTCAGATGTTTTATTATATCGCTGTAGTTAGATTCAGATGTTTTATCATGTCACTGTAGTTAGATTCAAATGTTTTATCATGTCACTGTAGTTAGATTCAGATGTTTTATCATGTCACTGTAGTTAGATTCAGATGTTTTATCATGTCGCTGTAGTTAGATTCAGATGTTTTATCATGTCACTGTAGTTAGATTCAGATGTTTTATCATGTCACTGTAGTTAGATTCAGATGTTTTATCATGTCACTGTAGTTAGATTCAGATGTTTTATCATGTCGCTGTAGTTAGATTCAGATGTTTTATCATGTCACTGTAGTTAGATTCAGATGTTTTATCATATCGCTGTAGTTAGATTCAGATGTTTTATCATGTCGCTGTAGTTAGATTCAGATGTTTTATCATGTCACTGTAGTTAGATTCAGATGTTTTATCATATCGCTGTAGTTAGATTCAGATGTTTTATTATATCGCTGTAGTTAGATTCAGATGTTTTATCATGTCACTGTAGTTAGATTCAGATGTTTTATCATGTCACTGTAGTTAGATTCAGATGTTTTATCATGTCGCTGTAGTTAGATTCAGATGTTTTATCATGTGACTGTAGTTAGATTCAGATGTTTTATCATGTCACTGTAGTTAGATCTCTCCCTCCCGTTCTCTCTCTCTCTCTCTTTCTCTGAAATTCAAATTCAAGCTGCTTTATTGGCATGAAACACATTGTGTCAATATTGCCAAAGCAACAATGTATACAATATACATTGTAATAAAATTATAAACAATAACAAATAATAATATAAAATGGTAGTAAATAATAATACAAAATTAAATACAAAAATAATATCAATAAAATGTTAACAGTCAATAGTAGAAATGTAATAAATATAAAAATATAAATATGGAAAATTAAACTGTAACTAACTTATAACTAAATAACGGTAATCTACATCTGTACTACAACTACCTTCATCATCACTACTACTGCTATCACCATCATCATTAAACTGCTATCATTACCATTACCACCCCTACCACTACTACCATCATCATCACTACTACTGCTATCACCATCATCATTAAACTGTTATCATTACCATTACCATCCATACCACTACTACCATCATCATCACTACTACTGCCATCACCATCATCATTAAACTGCTATCATTACCATTACCACCCATACCACTACTACCATCATCATCACTACTACTGCCATCACCATCATCATTAAACTGCTATCATTACCATTACCACCCATACCACTACTACCATCATCATCACTACTACTGCCATCACCATCATCATTAAACTGCTATCATTACCATTACCACCCCTACCACTACTACCATCATCATCACTACTACTGCCATCACCATCATCATTAAACTGCTATCATTACCATTACCACCCCTACCACTACTACCATCATCATCACTACTACTGCCATCACCATCATCATTAAACTGATATCATTACCATTACCACCCATACCACTACTACCATCATCATCACTACTACTGCTATCACCATCATCATTAAACTGCTATCATTACCATTACCACCCATACCACTACTACCATCATCATCACTACTACTGCCATCACCATCATCATTAAACTGCTATCATTACCATTACCACCCATACCACTACTACCATCATCATCACTACTACTGCTATCACCATCATCATTACACTGCTATCATTACCATTACCACCCCTACCACTACTACCATCATCATCACTACTACTGCCATCACCATCATCATTAAACTGCTATCATTACCATTACCACCCCTACCACTACTACCATCATCATCACTACTACTGCCATCACCATCATCATTACACTGCTATCATTACCATTACCACCCATACCACTACTACCATCATCATCACTACTACTGCTATCACCATCATCATTAAACATTACATTTTATATCCAAAATGTGAAGAGTACAGGCCCTGGATATTCCAAGAACTGATAGTTAATGATCTCATTTATAATAAGTGATATTCATTTGAATCAATAAGGATTGCAGTTGTGGGTGACTGTCTGGGTGGATCAGACTGGGAGACTGGTTGGCTGACCTAGGCTGGAGCAGACAGGGAAGCTGGTATTCTGACCTGAGCTGGAGCAGACTGGGAGGCTGGTAGGTTGACCTGGGCTGGAGCACACTGTGCTGGAGCAGACTGGGACGCTGGTTGGCTGACCTGGGCTGGAGCAGACTGGGAGGCTGGTAGGTTGACCTGGGCTGGAGCACACTGTGCTGGAGCAGACTGGGACTCTGGTTGGCTGATCTGGGCTGGAGCAGACTGGAAGGCTGGTGCAGTGTCATCAGGCTGTGTGGCGGAGGCCATGCTGGTCCCAGGTTCTGCTTGGGTGTTGTGGAAACGTTGCATAGCAGGTGTTCTTGGTGTTGTAGGCATGTCCGTGGCTCTGTCTGCTGCAGGTGAGGAAGGTAGAGGGACACTGAGGGCTTCTTGCTGGGTCACAGAGACCGTTGGGGCCTGCTCTTCTCCATCTCCCTCCTTGACTTTTTCCTCAGTTTCTGAGATGAGTTCAGCTTCTCTCTCTCTCTCATCCACACACAGATTCTCTCTCTCAATTTCTCTCTCTTTCTGACACACACAGATTCTCTCTCTCCCTTTCTCTCTCTCTCTCTCTCTCTCTCTCTCTCTCTCTCTCTCTCTCTCTCTCTCTCTCTCTCTCTCTCTCTCTCTCTCTCTCTCTCTCTCTCTCTCTCTCTCTCTCTCTCTCTCTCTCCCTCTCATCCACACACATAGATTATCTCTCTCCATTTCTCTCTCTTTCTGACACACACAGATTCTCTCTCTCCCTTTCTCTCTCTCTCTCTCTCTCCCTCTCATCCACACACATAGATTATCTCTCTCTCTGACACACACAGATTCTCTCTCTCCCTTTCTTTCTCTCTCTCTCTCTCTCTCTCTCTCTCTCTCTCTCTCTCTCTCTCTCTCTCTCTCTCTCTCTCTCTCTCTCTCTCTCTCTCTCTCTCTCATTTCCACACACATATATTATCTCTCTCTCTCTCATCCACACACATAGATTATCTCTCTCTTTCTGACACACACACAAAAACATACACATAAATGTTCTCTCTCTCTTTCTCACACACATACACGCATATTTCACACACCACAGCCCCTTTCCCCTCTGTGTCTCTCTCTTACACACACTAGTGATGTGTCCACTGAGGTGGACAGTCCAGTCGTAGGCAAAATGACATTTCCGGGCAGCGCAGACGGAATGGAGGTTGACACACGTGTCCCCCGCCCCCCTGCAGGACAGGAAGTGCCTATCAGAACACAACAGGAAAGACAGAAAAGAAAAACAAGCGGACATCTTTTTGGACATAAAATCATTTCCTCTAGGGTCCTGCAACAGACCCCCCCCCCCTCGAAGGTTTATCACTGGGATGCCGCTGACTGGGGATCGATCCGGGGGGGCTGTCTAACTCTACATGAAGTATCAAAGCATTTTATTGGTGGCGTACACAGAATTGCAGATGTTGTTGCAGGTGCAGCAAGGTGCAGTACAGTAATAACTAGCAATAAACAGTACAGTAATAACTAGCAATAAAAACAATAACAACATACACATAATCCAAAACATTTTTAATAAAGAAAGAAATAAGGAAATATTAGAACGAGTAATGTCAGAGACCAGAAAATATATCAGTTGAAGTCGGAAGTTTACATACACCTTAGCCAAATACATTTAAACTCAGTTTTTCACAATTCCTGACATTTAATCCTAGTAAAAATGTCCTTTCTTAGGTCAGTTAGGATCACCACTTTATTTTAAGAATGTGAAATGTCAGAATAATAGTAGAGAGAATGATTTATTTCAGCTTTTATTTCTTTCATCACATTCCCAGTGGGTCAGAAGTTTACATACAGTCAATTAGTATTTGGTAGCATTGCCTTTAAGTTGTTTAACTTGGGTCAAACGTTTCAGGTAGCCTTCCACAAGCTTCCCACAATAAGTTGGGTGAATTTTGGCCCAAATTCACAGAGCTGGTGTAACTGAGTCAGGTTTGTAGGCCTCCTTGATCGCACCCGCTTTTTCAGTTCTGCCCACAAATTTTCTATAGGATTGAGGTCAGGGCTTTGTGATGGCTACTCCAATACCTTGACTTTGTTGCCATTTTGCCCCAACTTTAGAAGTATGCCTGGGGTCATTGTCCATTTGGAAGACCCATTTGCGACAAAGCTTTAACTTCCTGACTGATGTCTTGAGATGCTGCTTCAATTTATCCAAATCATTTTCCTCCCTCATGATGCCATCTATTTTGTGAAGTGCACCAGTCCCTCCTGCAGCAAAGCACCCCCACAACATGATGCTGCCAACCTCGTGCTTCACGGTTGGGATGGTGTTCTTCGGCTTGCAAGCCTCCCCTTTTTTCCTCCAAACATAACGATGGTCATTATGGCCAAACAGTTCTATTTTTGTTTCATCAGACCAGAGGACATTTCTCCAAAAAGTACGATCTTTGTCCCCATGTGCAGTTGCGAATCGTAGTCTGGCTTTTTTTATGGCGGTTTTGGAGCAGTGGCTTCTTCCTTGCTGAGCAGTCTTTTAGGTAATGTCGCTATATGACCCGTTTTACTGTGGATATAGATACTTTTGTACCTGTTTCCTCCAGCATCTTCACAAGGTCCTTTGTTGTTGTTCTGGGATTGATTTGCACTTTTTGCACCAAAGTGCGTTCAGCTCTAGGCGACAGAACGCGTCTGTTTGTACAGATTAATGTGGTACCTTCAGGCATTTGGAAATTGCTCCCAAGGATGAACCAGACTTGTGGAGGTCTACAATTGTTTTTCTGAGGTCTTGGCTGATTTCTTTGGATTTTCCCATTATGTCAAGCAAAGAGGCACTGAGTTTGAAGGTAGGCCTTGAAATACATCCACAGGTACACCTCCAATTGACTCAAATGATGTCAATTAGCCTATCAGAAGCTTCTAAAGCCATGACATCATTATCGGGAATTTTCCAAGCTATTTAAAGGCACAGTCAACTTAGTGTATGTAAACTTCTGACCCACTGGAATTTTGATACAGTTAATTATACAAGAAATAATCTGTCTGTAAACAATTGTTTGAAAAATTACTTGTGTCATGCACAAAGTAGATGTCCTAACCGTCTCGCCAAAACTATAGTTTGTTAACAAGACATTTGTGGAGGGATATATACAGTATATATACAGTTGAAGTCGGAAGTTAAAACTTGTTAGGGAGTGGCAGCAGTGGTGTCGGTTTTGGAGAGTCTGGCGTGCTCAAAGTAAAATGCCTGCCACAGGCTTAGAAACTAGGATAGGCACATAATTAGTACTATTGGATAGAAAACACTCTGAAGTTTCTAAAACTGTTAAAATAATGTCTTTGATTATAACAGAACTGATATGGCAGGCGAAAACCCGAGGAATTTCTGTCCGGAATTTTTTGTTGTTGTGACATGCCCTCTTTTCCAATGGTTGTCTATGGGATCTGCTTTAACCCAGGAGCCAGGTTGCAGTACCTATGGCTTCCACTAGATGTCAACAGTCTTTAGACACTGTGAGTGTGCGCCTTGGGATTTTACTTTTCTATTGCCCAGGTCATTATCCGTGTGAAATATTATAGTTAATATACAAAGAAGTGTACCTAAGGATACATAATCTATGATGTTTGATTTGTTTGAACAAAGCTGATAGGTATATTTTGAACTCTTTCTCTTCCCTGTACAAAGGGCGAGTGGACGGTGGATTTTCTGAACATAACGCGCCAACCAAACTGAGATTTATGGATATAAACAAGGACTTTTTCTAACAAAAGCAACATTAGATGTATTGCTTGGACACTTCGGATTGCCCTAGCGCCCCAATGATCCCTAAGAGGTTTTAACATACACCTAGGTTGGACTCATTAAAACTTGTTTTTCAATCTCAAATATAAAATATAACACTTTTTTTGGTCACTACATGATTCCATATTTGTTATTTCATTGTGTTGATGTCTTCACTATTATTCTCCGATGTATAAAATATAAAAAAATAAAGAAAAACCGTGGAATGAGTAGGTGTGTCCAAACTTTTGACTGGTACTGATTATATATGCATATATTACATTTGTATTTTTTTTCAGGCTAATATGTTAGATTATATTTACAAATCATATTTATTCACATGACATCTACTTTATGACAAAATATCACATGACTTCTATTGCATGACTAAATGTCACATGACCTCTATTGCATGACTAAATGTCACATGACCTCTATTGGGTGACAAAATATCACATGACCTCTATTGCATGACAAAATATCACATGACCTCTATTGGGTGACAAAATATCACATGACCTCTATTGGGTGACAAAATATCACATGACCTCTATTGGGTGACAAAATATCACATGACCTCTATTGGGTGACAAAATATCACATGACCTCTACAGCATAACATTGCACTAGCTTACATTTCCCAGCAATGTTACTACAACACTCACTAAGGACACACCTAAACTAAATAAATGGCAAATTAATTCTATGTGAGGTGCACTGTGTCAAAGCATTAGAGAGCCAATTAACTATAAAAACACCCTGTACATTACTGCAGAGCAGGAGATTTTACCACATGGATTTCTACCCCACCACAGCTGAAAATGATCAAGACACTTTTAGAACAAGGCCTCTGATTGGACAATTCCCCTTCACCGTCTCCACAGGGTTAGCCAACCAGGTCTCAGCCCCTCACCCCCAGAGAAGCTGGGAGAAGCCCTGCCCATGCCTTAACCCTGAACTGGGGATGGTGAGAAGCCTCTATACAGGTTGAACTGATTCACACCTCTGGGAATGGGCCTATTTCCCTGTGTAACCTCTGGTGTGAATTTTATTGTGAAGGTATTAGGTTTCAGGCCAGGGCCCACAGAGAAACAGACACATTCTAACAGCCATACACACTTCACAGAGACGGAGTGGACCACCCAACTGAAAACCAAACCAAACAGGACAAAGTCAAGCATGATCATATCAGAAATGGGACAGTTACCATTGCTGCACTGCGCTGGACACACACACACACACAAACACACACTGCACAATCAGCTAGAGACAGACAGACACACACACACAGCCATGGGTTAGCCAGGGATGAAAAGCAGTGGTGACTACTGATACTCTTCCACCACTGTCCACCAGGGGGCTTCCACCACAGTTCACCAGGCGGGCTTCCACCACAGTTCACCAGGCGGGCTTCCACCACAGTTCACCAGGCGCGCTTCCACCACTGTTCACCAGGCGGGCTTCCACCACTGTTCAGCAGGCGGGCTTCCACCACTGTTCAGCAGGCGGGCTTCCACCACAGTTCACCAGGGGGCTTCCACCACAGTTCACCAGGGGGCTTCCACCACTGTTCACCAGGCGGGCTTCCACCACAGTTCACCAGGCGGGCTTCCACCACTGTTCAGCAGGCGGGCTTCCACCACTGTTCAGCAGGCGGGCTTCCACCACTTTTCAGCAGGGGGCTTCCACCACTGTCCACCAGGGAGCTTCCACCACAGTTCACCAGGCGGGCTTCCACCACAGTTCACCAGGGGGCTTCCACCACAGTTCACCAGGCGGGCTTCCACCACAGTTCACCAGGGGGCTTCCACCACAGTTCAGCAGGGGGCTTCCATCACTGTTCAGCAGGGGGCTTCCACCGCAGTTCAGCAGGTGGCTTCCATCACTTTTCAGCAGGGGGCTTCCACCACAGTTCACCAGGCGGGCTTCCACCACTGTTCAGCAGGGGGCTTCCACCACTGTCCACCAGGGGGCTTCCACCACTGTCCACCAGGGGGATTCCACCACTGTCCACCAGGGGGATTCCATCACTGTTCAGCAGGCGGGCTTCCACCACTGTCCACCAGGGGGATTCCACCACTGTCCACCAGGGGGATTCCATCACTGTTCAGCAGGGGGCCTATAGTACAGTAGTGCAGTTAGTCTGATGTGGGTTCTGTCATCTTCATCACAGTAACTTCTACATTACAGTCAAAAGTCATGTGCTAGAGACAGACAGACAGACACACGTCATGTGTCATGTGACTGAAAGCATCCCACCCCTACTGCATGACCTCTACTGCTTGACCTTTATTTAAGTCGGCATGTCAGTTAAGAACAAATTCTTATTTACAATGACGGCCTACCCCGGCCAAACCCTAACCCGGACGACGCTGGGCCAATTGTGCACCACCCTTATCGGACTCCCAATCACAGCCGGTTGTGATACAGCCTGGAATCGAACTAGGGTCTGTAGTGACACCTCTAGCACTGAGATGCAGTGCCTTAGACCGCAGCGCCTAGCTTAAGGGGAGTTTAAACAGCTCCCAGCTTGCTTCAGCACTGAGGGCAAAAGTCCATGTGATGGCCTGTGCTCTGGACAAGATTTCAGCCAGTTGGACCATAGCTCTTCACCTGACATTAAGCCTCTCAGTGACCTCCAGCACAGAGGCTTGCTGTGCTGACTGACTGACAACCTCTGGTAGGGTCAGACACCAGGGGGAGAGAGGAGGGAGGGAAGTGAGGGACAGAGAAAGGAAGAGAGAGACATAGGGGGAGAGCTGAAAGATGAGGGAGGTGGTGGGGATTGAGAGGGGATGACAGGAGGAAGGGAAAGGGAGAGAGAGAAGGGGGCAGACAGAGAGACAGAGGGAGGGAAGTGAGGGACAGAGAGAGGAAGAGAGAGAGAGACATAGGGGGAAAGCTAAAAGATGGGGGAGGTGGTGGGGATTGAGAGGGAAGGACTGGAGGGAAGGAAAGGGGCAAACTGAACATTACTGGGCTGTTCTGACAGAGTATGACTGCGCTCTTTAGTAATCACCTGGCCTGGAGTTCAGGGTCAAATGTCACAGCCTGACCTCCAGTGTTTAGCCTGTTAGAAAACCCCCCAAGGGCCCAGATGGAGTGACGGATCTAACAGTGGTGTGTGTGGATCAGGACTCCCGTGGCATGACTAGGGGAATCCTGCAGGCTCTCAGAGACACAAGGAATGAAAGGAAACATATCATCATAATCATCATCTCTTAAATTCCTCCAAGAGTTACAGTGTACTTGTATAACACTCCCACACTTGTCACTGTAATATCCTAGGAACTGTAGGACTGTAAATCAACAGGCATCGTTCCACCACTGAGGGCAGAGTCTCTGCGGTCCCACGTTTCTGTTCACACTGCTCTACAAACACTCTAAACATGGAACCACTTGGACTGTTTGGGGAAGAAAATGTGTTACACTCCCTGGGGTGTAGCAAGAAGAAACTTTGTGAGAGGGAGATTGGTTCTTATTTACAGTATTGGCCAAAATTGCCAATAGGGAACATATTTTACAGGGTACGTGGTACAGAGAATCTTAAGTGGATAGCAACATTCTCTGATACTGCGGAAAACAATTGTCAAGCACAATAACCAGTGAACTACAGAACGCAGGGAACCGAATGCAGCAGACATAAAACAATGACAATAAGGCACAATATAACTGATACCCAACTCAGACCCCATGGTTATGGATTTAGACAATGCTTTTATCGTTGTTTTTTTTAGCACGTACGCCAAAAGTGTTCATTCTTCATGATGAATAGCTCATCCCCAGTGTGTTTTGTGTAGTCAGAGGTCAAGGTTGTCTCATCCCAGTGTGTTTTGTGTAGTCAGAGGTCAAGGTTGTCTCATCCCCAGTGTGTTTTGTGTAGTCAGAGGTCAAGGTTGTCTCATCCCAGTGTGTTTTGTGTAGTCAGAGGTCAAGGTTGTCTCATCCCCAGTGTGTTTTGTGTAGTCAGAGGTCAAGGTTGTCTCATCCCCAGTGTGTTTTGTGTAGTCAGAGGTCAAGGTTGTCTCATCCCCAGTGTGTTTTGTGTAGTCAGAGGTCAAGGTTGTCTCATCCCCAGTGTGTTTTGTGTAGTCAGAGGTCAAGGTTGTCTCATCCCCAGTGTGTTTTGTGTAGTCAGAGGTCAAGGTTGTCTCATCCCCAGTGTGTTTTGTGTAGTCAGAGGTCAAGGTTGTCTCATCCCCAGTGTGTTTTGTGTAGTCAGAGGTCAAGGTTGTCTCATCCCAGTGTGTTCTGTGTAGTCAGAGGTCAAGGTTGTCTCATCCCCAGTGTGTTTTGTGTAGTCAGAGGTCAAGGTTGTCTCATCCCCAGTGTGTTTTGTGTAGTCAGAGGTCAAGGTTGTCTCATCCCAGTGTGTTTTGTGTAGTCAGAGGTCAAGGTTGTCTCATCCCCAGTGTGTTTTGTGTAGTCAGAGGTCAAGGTTGTCTCATCCCCAGTGTGTTTTGTGTAGTCAGAGGTCAAGGTTGTCTCATCCCCAGTGTGTTTTGTGTAGTCAGAGGTCAAGGTTGTCTCATCCCCAGTGTGTTTTGTGTAGTCAGAGGTCAAGGTTGTCTCATCCCCAGTGTGTTTTGTGTAGTCAGAGGTCAAGGTTGTCTCATCCCCAGTGTGTTTTGTGTAGTCAGAGGTCAAGGTTGTCTCATCCCCAGTGTGTTTTGTGTAGTCAGAGGTCAAGGTTGTCTCATCCCCAGTGTGTTTTGTGTAGTCAGAGGTCAAGGTTGTCTCATCCCCAGTGTGTTTTGTGTAGTCAGAGGTCAAGGTTGTCTCATCCCCAGTGTGTTTTGTGTAGTCAGAGGTCAAGGTTGTCTCATCCCCAGTGTGTTCTGTGTAGTCAGAGGTCAAGGTTGTCTCATCCCCAGTGTGTTTTGTGTAGTCAGAGGTCAAGGTTGTCTCATCCCCAGTGTGTTTTGTGTAGTCAGAGGTCAAGGTTGTCTCATCCCCAGTGTGTTTTGTGTAGTCAGAGGTCAAGGTTGTCTCATCCCCAGTGTGTTTTGTGTAGTCAGAGGTCAAGGTTGTCTCATCCCCAGTGTGTTTTGTGTAGTCAGAGGTCAAGGTTGTCTCATCCCCAGTGTGTTTTGTGTAGTCAGAGGTCAAGGTTGTCTCATCCCCAGTGTGTTTTGTGTAGTCAGAGGTCAAGGTTGTCTCATCCCCAGTGTGTTTTGTGTAGTCAGAGGTCAAGGTTGTCTCATCCCCAGTGTGTTTGTGTAGTCAGAGGTCAAGGTTGTCTCATCCCCAGTGTGTTTTGTGTAGTCAGAGGTCAAGGTTGTCTCATCCCCAGTGTGTTTTGTGTAGTCAGAGGTCAAGGTTGTCTCATCCCCAGTGTGTTTTGTGTAGTCAGAGGTCAAGGTTGTCTCATCCCCAGTGTGTTTTGTGTAGTCAGAGGTCAAGGTTGTCTCATCCCCAGTGTGTTTTGTGTAGTCAGAGGTCAAGGTTGTCTCATCCCCAGTGTGTTTTGTGTAGTCAGAGGTCAAGGTTGTCTCATCCCCAGTGTGTTTTGTGTAGTCAGAGGTCAAGGTTGTCTCATCCCCAGTGTGTTTTGTGTAGTCAGAGGTCAAGGTTGTCTCATCCCCAGTGTGTTTTGTGTAGTCAGAGGTCAAGGTTGTCTCATCCCCAGTGTGTTTTGTGTAGTCAGAGGTCAAGGTTGTCTCATCCCCAGTGTGTTTTGTGTAGTCAGAGGTCAAGGTTGTCTCATCCCAGTGTGTTCTGTGTAGTCAGAGGTCAAGGTTGTCTCATCCCCAGTGTGTTTTGTGTAGTCAGAGGTCAAGGTTGTCTCATCCCCAGTGTGTTTTGTGTAGTCAGAGGTCAAGGTTGTCTCATCCCAGTGTGTTTTGTGTAGTCAGAGGTCAAGGTTGTCTCATCCCAGTGTGTTCTGTGTAGTCAGAGGTCAAGGTTGTCTCATCCCCAGTGTGTTTTGTGTAGTCAGAGGTCAAGGTTGTCTCATCCCAGTGTGTTTTGTGTAGTCAGAGGTCAAGGTTGTCTCATCCCAGTGTGTTTTGTGTAGTCAGAGGTCAAGGTTGTCTCATCCCAGTGTGTTTTGTGTAGTCAGAGGTCAAGGTTGTCTCATCCCAGTGTGTTTTGTGTAGTCAGAGGTCAAGGTTGTCTCATCCCAGTGTGTTTTGTGTAGTCAGAGGTCAAGGTTGTCTCATCCCAGTGTGTTTTGTGTAGTCAGAGGTCAAGGTTGTCTCATCCCAGTGTGTTTTGTGTAGTCAGAGGTCAAGGTTGTCTCATTCCAGTGTTTTTTGTGTAAAGCATGATGACAAGGTTCTCAAATCATTGATATTGCACTCAGATGTTTGACTAATCAAATCTAAACCACCCAATCAGAACTGTAGAGGAGCAGACCAATCACAAGGGATGACCGAATGGAAGGGGCGGTCATTGGAGTATAGACAGGCAAAGCAGTCATAAATACCGTATACCAGGGGTATATTCCCCAGGAACCAAACAGAACCAAGCAGAATCAAAGCAGTCATAAATACCGTATACCAGGGGTATATTCCCCAGGAACCAAACAGAACCAAGCAGAATCAAAGCAGTCATAAATACCGTATACCAGGGGTATATTCCCCAGGAACCAAACAGAACCAAGCAGAATCAAAGAAGTGTGTGGAAGTGTGTGTGTGGAAGTGTGTGGAAGTGTGTGTGTGGAAGTGTGTGGAAGTGTGTGTGTGTGTGTGTGTGTGTGTGTGTGTGTGTGTGGAAGTGTGTGTGTGTGGGAAGTGTGTGGAAGTGTGTGTGTGTGTGTGTGTGTGTGTGTGTGTGTGTGTGTGTGTGTGTGTGTGTGTGTGTGTGTGTGGAAGTGTGTGGAAGTGTGTGTGTGTGTGTGTGTGTGTGTGTGTGTGTGTGTGTGTGTGTGTGTGTGTGTGTGTGTGTGTGTGTGTGTGTGAAGTGTGTGGAAGTGTGTGTGTGTGTGTGTGTGTGTGTGTGTGTGTGTGTGTGTGTGGAAGTGTGTTTTTTTTTTGTGTGTGTGGAAGTGTTATTACTTTACAAGAATGTGTAACATTTACTGTATCAGATGCTGTTAACTTTTTCAGTTGTTAACTGGTACCTGGTAACTTTCTCAGTTGTTAACTGGTACCTGGTAACTTTCTCAGTTGTTAACTGGTAACTGGTAACTTTCTCAGTTGTTAACTGGTACCTGGTAACTTTCTCAGTTGTTAATTGGTAACTGGTACCTTCTCAGTTGTTAACTGGTACCTGGTAACTTTCTCAGTTGTTAACTGGTAACTGGTAACTTTCTCAGTTGTTAACTGGTACCTGGTAACTTTCTCAGTTGTTAACTGGTAACTGGTAACTTTCTCAGTTGTTAGCTGGTAACTGATAACTTTCTCAGTTGTTAACTGGTACCTGGTAACTTTCTCAGTTGTTAACTGGTAACTGGTAACTTCTCAGTTGTTAACTGGTACCTGGTAACTTTCTCAGTTGTTAACTGGTAACTTTCTCAGTTGTTAGCTGGTAACTGATAACTTTCTCAGTTGTTAACTGGTACCTGGTAACTTTCTCAGTTGTTAACTGGTAACTGGTAACTTCTCAGTTGTTAACTGGTAACCTAGATAGAATTCTGCAGGCTATCTCTGCAGTAGATTGCAACTCCACCCCCTTTGGCAGTTCTATCTTGATGGAAAATGTTGTAGTTGGGGATGGAAATTTCTGAATTTTTGGTGGCCGTCCTAAGCCAGGATTCAGACACGGCTAGGACATCAGGGTTGGCAGAGTGTGCTAGGGCAGTGAATAAAACAAACTTAGGGAGGAGGCTTCTGATGTTAACATGCATGAAACCAAGGCTTTTACGGTTACAGAAGTCAACAAAAGATAGCGCCTGGGGAATGGGAGTGGAGCTAGGCACTGCAGGGCCTGGATTAACCTCCACATCACCAGAGGAACAGAGGAGGAGTAGGATAAGGGTACGGCTAAAGGCTATAAGAACTGGTCGTCTAGTGCGTTGGGGAAAGAGAGTAAAAGGAGCAGATTTCTGGGCGTGGTAGAATAGATTCAGGGCATAATGTACAGACAAAGGTATGGTAGGATGTGAGTACAGTGGAGGTAAACCGAGGCATTGAGTGATGATGAGAGAGGTTTAGTCTCTGGAGGCACCAGTTAAGCCAGGTGAGGTCTCTGCATGTGTGTGGGGTGGGACAAAATAGCCATCTAAGGCATTTTGAGCGGGACTGAAGGCTCTACAGTGAAATAAAACTGTAAGAACTAGCCAAGACAGCAGTAGACAAGGCATATTGACATTAGAGAGAGGCATAAAGCAAACACAGGTGTTGATCAGGAGAGCTAAGACAACAACGGGTAAATGGCGATGAATAGGCAGAGCTGGTCAGTTAGTTACATACAGGACCTGAGTTGGAGGCTGGGGCCGACAGGTAAACAAAATGAGGTACCATGTTATTGAAACAGTCCAGGGGGCATCAGCTGTGTAGCTGAGTGATCATAGTGTCAAAAGAGCAGCAATATGTGAGTCAGGGTGCTGTTCGGGTAGTCACTACTACACTAGGCGAGCAGGGGACACAGCGTTTAGAAAAGCTAGCTGGCCGGGGCTAGTAGATGGTTCTTTGGCGACATCGTAACAGAATAGCCTGTTGAGACCACATCGGGCGATCACGTCGGCAGTCCAGTCGTGATGGATCGGCGGGGCTCCGTGTCGACAATAAAGGGTCCAGGCCAATTGGCAAATGAGGTACTGTAGCCCTAAAATTAGCTGGTATAAGGGCCTAGCTTGAGGCTAGCTCAAGGCTAGCAGGTTCTTGCTTCGGGACAGAGGCGTTAGCTAACAGTAGCCACTCATTTGCAGCTAGCTAGCTGCGATGATCCGGTGTAATGATCCAGAGCGGCAGGAATCCGGTGATGTGGTAGAGAGAAGCAGTCCGATATGCTCTGGGTTGATATCGCGCTGTGCAGACAGGCAGGTGTTGTCCAAGCTAAGGCTGGCTGGCTGGTGCGCAGACAGGCAGGAAAGTATATTTAGTTCATAGATAGAAAGTAAAATACTTACACTGGATAAGACAAAGACAAACAAACTTACCAACATTACGACCAGGAATACGACTTTCCAAAGCAGATCCTCTGTTTGGACCTCCACCCAGGACAGTGGATCTAGTCCCAGAAGCCGACCCAGAACAACGCCGCCGCAGAAGGGGCAGACGGAGTGGCCTCCTGGTCAGGCTCCATAGACGTGCACATCGCCCACCGCTCCAGAGTATACTACTCGCCAATGGCCTGTCTCTTGACAACCAGGTAGACAAAATTCGAGCAAGAGTTGCTTTCCAGAGAGACATCAGATTATAACATCCTCTGTTGCACGGAAAAATGGCTCTCTCGGGATACGTTGTCGGAATCGGTTCAGCCACCTGGCTTCTCCATGCGTTGCGCCGACTGAGATCAACACCTCTCTGGGAAGAGGAAGGGCGGGGGTGTATGCTTCATGATTAACGACTAATGGTGTAATCATAACAACATATAGGAACTCAAGTCCTTCTCCTCATCCGACCTAGAATTCCTTACAATCAAATGCCAGCCATATTACCTCCCAAGAGAATTCTCATCAGTTATCGTCACAGCTGTGTACATTCCCTCTCCAAGCAGACACCACAACGGCCCTCAAGGAACTTCACTGGACTCTACGTAAACTGGAAACCATATATCCTGAGGCTGCATTTATTGTAGCTGGGGATTTTAACAAAGCAAATTTGAGAACAAGGCTACCTGCATTCTATCAGCGTATTGATTGTAATACTTGCGGGGGTAATACACTCGATCACTGCTACTCTAACATCCGTGATGCATACAAAGCCCTCTCCCGACCTCCCTTCGGAAAATCCGACCACGATGCCATCTTGCTTATACTGTCTTATAGGCAGAAACTCAAACAGGATGCACCAGTGACTAGACTATTCAACGCTGGTCTGACCAATCGGAATCCACGCTTCAAGAGTGTTTTGATCACGCGGACTAGGATATGTTCCGGTCAGCCTGAGAGAACAACGTCGATCTATACGCTGACTCGGTGAGTGAGTTTATTAGGAAATGCATTGGAGATATTGTACCCACTGTGACTATTAAAACCTACCATAACCAGACACCGTGGATGGATGGCGGCATTCGCTCAAAACTGAAAGCACAAACCTGTTACCATGGAAAGAGGTCTGGGAATATGGCTGAATATAAACAGTGTAGTTACTCCATCCGCAAGGCAATCAAACAAGCGAAATGCCGGTACAGGGACAAAGTGGAGTCGCAATTCAACAGCTCAGACTCGGAACGTATGTGGCAGGGTTTACAGGAAATCACGGACTACAAAAATAAAACCAGCCACGTCACGGACACCGACGTCACACTTCCAGACAAACTAAACACCTTCTTTGCCCGCTTTGAGGATAATACAGTGCCAACGTCGCAGCCCGCTAACAAGTACTGTGCCCCCCTCTCTCTGTGGCCGGCGTGAGTAAAACATTTAAAAGTGTTAACCCTCGCAAGACTGCTGACCCAGACTGCATCCCTAGCCACGTCCTCAGAGCATTCGCAGACCAGCTGGCTGGTGTGTTTACAGACATATTCAATCGCTCCCTATCCCAGTCTGCTGTCCCCACATGCTTCAAGTTGGCCACCATTGTTCTTGTACCCAAGAAGGCAAAGATAACTGAACTAAATGACTACCGCGCTGTAGCACTTACTTCTGTCATCATGAAGTGCTTTGAGAGACTAGTCAAGAATCATATCGCCTCCACCTTACCGGCTACCCTAGACCCACTTCAGTTTGTATACCGTCCCAACAGGTCCACAGACGATGCAATCGCCATCACACTGTACACTGCCCTATCCCATCTGGACAAGAGGAATACCTATGCAAGAATGCTGTTCATTGACTACAGCTCAGCATTCAACACCATAGTACCCTCCAAGCTCATCATCAAGCTGGAGGCCCTGGGTCTCAACCCCACCCTGTGCAATTGGGTCCTGGACTTTCTGACGGGCCGACCCCAGGTGGTGAAGGTAGAAAACAACATCTCCACTTCGCTGACCCTCAACACTGGGGCCCCACAAGGGTGCGTGCTCAGCCCCATCCTGTACTCCCTGTTAACCCACGACTGCGTGGCCATGCACGCCTCCAACTCAATCATCAAGTTTGCAGACGACACAACAGTAGTGGGCTTGATTACCAACAACGACGAGACAGCCTACAGGGAGGAGTTGAGGACACTTGGAATGTGGTGTCAGGAAAATAACCTCTCACTCAACGTCAACAAAACAAAGGAGAAGATCGTGGATTTCGGGAAACAGCAGAGGGAGCACCCCCCTATCAACATCGAAGGAACAGCAGTGGAAAAGGTGGAAAGTTCCTTGGCGTACACATCACAAACTGAAATGGTCCACCTACACAGACAGTGTAGTGAAGAATGTGCAACAGCGCATCTTCAACATCAGGAGGCTGAAGAAATGTGGCTTGTCACCCAAAACCCTGACTAACTTTTACAGATGCACAATCGAGAGCAACCTGTCGGGCTGTATTACAGCCTGGTACGGCAACTGCACCGCCCTCAACCGCAAGGCTCTCCAGAGGGTGGTGCGGTCGGAACTAGAAGCACAAGCATTTCACTACACTCGCATTAACATCTGCTATGTGTATGTGACCAATAAAATTTGATTTCATTTGAAATATGGTAGTGAGAGGAAGCCCACTGGCGGGCAGTGGGAGAAGATGGAACGAGATGTATTAAACATTAAACATTTGATCTCAATACAGTTTTATGTTCCCAAAACTAGAATCTGTTATGAACATAACGGACTAAGTTTTGTAGACTTTACCCTTTGCCAATGTAAAAATGTGACCCCCTTTTGCCTCATGCAGCGTGACACATCTCCTTCACATAGAGTTGATCAGGCTGTTGATTGTGACTTGTGGAATGTTGTCCCACTCCACTTCAATGGTTGTGTGAAGTTGTCGGGAACTGGAACACGCTGTCGTACACGTCGATCAAGAGCATCCCAAACATGCTCATTGGGTGACATGTCTGGTGAGTATGCAAGCCATGGAAGAACTGGAAAATGTTCAGCTTCCAGGAATTCCTTGTGACATGGGGCTGTGCATTATCATGCTGAAATATGAGGTGATGGCGGCGGATGAATGGTACAACAATTGGCCTCAGGATCTCGTCACAGTATCTCTGTGCATTCAAATTGCTATCAAGAAAATTAAACTGTATTCACTGTCCGTAACTTATGCCATTACTGTACGTAACTTATGCCATCACTGTCCGTAACTTATGCCATCACTGTCCGTAACGTATGCCTGCCCATACCATAACCCCACCGCCACCATGGGGCACTCTGTTCACAACAATGACATCAGCAAACCGCTCTCCCACACAACGCCATACGGTCTGCCATCTATCCAGTACAGTTGAAACCGGGATTCATCCGTGAAGAGCACAATTCTCCAGCATGCCAGTGGCCATCGAAGGTGAGCATTTGCCCACTGAATTCAGTCACAACGTTAAACTGTAGTCAGGTCAAGACCCTGGTGAGGACAACAAGAATGCAGATGAGCTTCCCTTTTCTGACAGTTTGTGCAGAAATTCTTTGGTTGTGTAAACCCACAGTTTCATCATCTGTCTGGGTGGCTGGTCTCAGATGATCTCACAGTAGAAGAAGCCGGATGTGGAGGACCTGCGATGGCGTGGTTGCACGTGGTCTGCGGTTGTGAGGCCGGTTGGATATACTGTCAAACTCTCTAAAATGAAATTGGATGCGGCTTATGGTAGAGAAATAAAAATTAAATGATCTGGCAATAGCGCTGGTGGACATTCCTGCAGTCGGCATGCCGATTGCACACTCCCTCAAAACTTGAGATATCTGTGACATTGTGTTGTTTGACAAAACTGCACATTTTTGTGGCCTTTTACTGTCCCAAGCACAAGGTGCACCTGTGTAATGACCATGCTGTTTAATCAGCTTCTTGATATGCCACACCTGTCAGGTGGCTGGATTATCTTGGCAAAGGGGAAATGCTCACTAACAGGGATGTTTGAGAGAAATAAGCTTATTGTGCGTATATAGAACATTTCTGGGATATTTTATTTCAGCTCATGAAAACATCGAACCAACACTTTACATGTTGCGTTTATAATCTTGTTCAGTGTAAGAAGAGATATTGAAAGCAGCCATGCACACACACCAGATCCCCCTCCTGGAGCTTACGTTTCCCTAAAAATGAACACAGCGCTGCTCACAGCTGTGTTGGGGGAATTTAGAGCCATCACTCAGACATGGAAACACAAAGTGAGAGATACTGGGTACTGCAGGCCTGTCTAATGCTGATCCTAGAACAGTTTGCAGTTGCATGTAATTAAGGCATCTGCTTGTTGGGTTGTCAAGATCTGTTGTCTGGCAGGTGAAGGTGTTACCGCTGTCTCCTCTTCTCTTCTGTCCTATATTCGGTCCTTCTATCCTCTTCTCCACTTCTCTCATCATTATCCTTCCCCTTGTTTCTTTCCCCGTCTTCTCTTCCCTTGCTCCTCTCTGCTCCTCTTCTCTCCTCTCTGAATCTCTTCTCTCCTCTCTGCTCCTCTTCTCTCCTCTCTACTCCTCTTCTCTCCTCTCTGAATCTCTTCTCTCCTCTCTGCTACTCTTCTCTCCTCTCTGCTCCTCTTCTCTCCTCTCTGCTCCTCTTCTCTCCTCTCTGCTCCTCTTCTCTCCTCTCTGAATCTCTTCTCTCCTCTCTGCTCCTCTTCTCTCCTCTCTGCTCCTCTTCTCTCCTCTCTACTCCTCTTCTCTCCTCTCTGCTCCTCTTCTCTCCACTCTGCTCCTCTTCTCTCCTCTCTACTCCTCTTCTCTCCTCTCTGCTCCTCTTCTCTCCTCTCTGCTCCTCTTCTCTCTTCTCTGCTCCTCTTCTCTCCACTGACCCTCTCCTCTTCGCTCTGCTTCTCTCCTCTCTGCTTATCTTGTCTCCTCTCTGACCCTCTCCTCTCTGGTCTTCTTCTTTCCTCTTCTATCCTCTCTGACCGTCTCTGCTCCTCTTCTCTCCTCTCTGCTCCTCTTCTCTCCTCTCTGACCGTCTCCTCTTCGCTCTGCTTCTCTCCTCTCTGCTCCTCTTCTCTCCTCTCTGCTCCTCTTCTCTCCTCTCTCCGACCGTCTCCTCTTCGCTCTGCTTCTCTCCTCTCTGCTCCTCTTCTCTCCTCTCTGACCCTCTCTGCGCCTCTTCTCTCCATCTCTTCTTCGCTCTGCTCCTCTCCTCTCTGCTCCACTTCTCTCCATTCTGCTCCTCTTCTCTCCTCTCTGCTCCTCTTCTCTCCTCTGCTCCTCTCCTCTCCTCTCTGCTCCTCTTCTCTCCTCTGCTCCTCTCCTCTCCTCTCTGCTCCTCTTCTCTCCTCTGAATCTCTTCTCTCCTCTCTGCTCCTCTTCTCTCTGCTCCTCTTCTCTCCTCTCTACTCCACTTCTCTCCTCTCTACTCCTCTTCTCTCCTCTCTTCTCCTCTCTGCTCCTCTCTGCTCCACTTCTCTCCTCTCTGACCCTCTCCTCTTCGCTCTGCTCCTCTTCTCTCCCCTCTGACCCTCCATGCTCCTCTCTGCTCCCCTTCTCTCCTCTCTGACCCTCTCTGCTCCTCTCCTCTCTGACCCTCTCTGCTCCTCTTCTCTATGACCCTCTCCTCTTCTCTCAGCTCCTCTCCACTCCTCCTCTCCTACCACCTCCCCTCTTCTCATACACCTATCTTGGTATCTTCTCCTCTGCTCTGCTCTTCTCTCTGCTCCCCTTCTCTCCTACTCTCTCCTCCTCTTCTCTCCTCTCTACTCCTCTTCTCACCTCCTCTCTGCTCCTCTTCTCTCCGCTCCTCTTCTCTCCTCTCTTCTCCTCATCTCTCCACCTCTGCTCCTCCTCTCTGCTTCTCTTCTCTCCCCCTCTCTGCTCCTCTTCTCTCTGCTCCTCTTCTCTCCTGTCTGCTCCCCTTCTCTCCTCCTCACTGCTCCTCTTCTCTCCTCCTCTTCTCCTCTTCTCTCCTCCTCTCTGCTCATATTCTCTCCTCCTCTTCTCTCCTCTCCTCTCTGACCCTCTCCTCTTCTTCCATATAAAAAATGGAAGATGTTTTCCCTTATCAACTTAAATTTCACACAAAAAAAAACATTTAGCTGATTCTAAGTAGAGATCATTTAATATAAATGCTGAGCGAGTAGAATAAGAGGTGGCACGTTAATAGTGCTTAGTATATTAATGTATGTATACATACTCATATGTATAAGTGAGTTAT
This sequence comes from Brachymystax lenok tsinlingensis, assembly GCA_030435695.1. Classification (NCBI taxonomy): domain Eukaryota; kingdom Metazoa; phylum Chordata; class Actinopteri; order Salmoniformes; family Salmonidae; genus Brachymystax; species Brachymystax lenok. Next base: position 6,646,337 of record CM059793.1, read on the forward strand.
TTACCTAAACAATAAAATATAGCAAAGAGTAGCCCAAGAGTGTAGTTTAAAAAAAAAAAAAAAAAAAAAAAAAAAACTATAACTGACCCTGGTCCTCAACACCCATCTACAGACAAAAGGCTGACCGTTTATTAAGACATTTATTGAGAATGCAAGATATTTTGTTTTACATAGGAAGTCAACTAGAATGAAAAGAAACAAGCCTATGTAACGGAGTTGAAAATCCTTGCTCAGAAAGAATGAACGAAATGTGAGTTCTGTTTGTGCTGGTATAATACTACTCTGTTTTATTAAGCACTTAATTTAAAATGTATTTTTTTTTTTAGATGGCCGTGAGGTGTTTTTGGTTTTTTGAGTTCCTCCTGTGTGCATTTTGTCCTTTCTGCTCCTCTTCTCTCCTCCTCTCTGCTCCTCTTCTCTCCTCCTCTCTACTCCTCTTCTCTCCTCTCTGCTCCTCTTCTCTCCTCTGCTCCTCTCCTCTCCTCTCTGCTCCTCTTCTCTCCTCTCTGCTACTCTTCTCTCCTCTCTACTCCTCTTCTCTCCTCTCTGCTCCTCTTCTCTCCTCTCCTCTTCTCCCCTCCTCTCTACTCCTCTTCTCTCCTCTCTGCTCCTCTTCTCTCCTCTCCTCTTCTCCCCTCCTCTCTACTCCTCTTCTCTCCTCTCCTCTTCTCCCCTCCTCTCTACTCCTCTTCTCTCCTCTCTGCTCCTCTTCTCTCCCCTCTGCTCCTCTTCTTCTTTGTGCATGCTGGGCTGGGCTGTGGCGGGACCAATGTGTGTTAACAACGGGGCCATGTGTCTGCTAATGACCTCCCACACCATCTACTGCCATAACAATTCAATATTATTTTATTAACACTCCAAGGAGGTTTGTCAAGGTTAATCAAAAACATTGTCACTGACGATGCAATGGTACCAAAAAATCTATAAACTTCATCATAAACAACCAGAAATGTGTTGTTTATACATAAACAGACCAATGAATTGCCTCATTCACATAAACAATAGAAAGATTAGAAGAACAAGAAAGGTGATTTGTATAATTTTTTAATGATTTGATACCTGAGGATCGATATGTACCCAGAGAGACAGAGAAACAAAGAGAGGAGAGAGAAGGGAGGTGGGCTTTTTGAAACAACAGCATGTGGCGTGAAGGATTTGATTTTTATTTGATTTGAGGACGCTCCCAGACAGTTCTCTCCCAGTCATCTCCTTACACACAGCAGGGCCCTGTTCTGTCCTGTCCTGTTCTGTCTTGTTCTGTCCTGCCCTGTCCTGCTCTGTCCTGCCCTGTTCTGTCCTGTTCTGTCCTGCCCTGTTCTGTCCTGCTCTGTCCTGCCCTGTTCTGTCCTGTTCTGTCCTGCTCTGTCCTGCCCTGTTCTGTCCTGTTCTGTCCTGCTCTGTCCTGCCCTGTTCTGTCCTGCTCTGTCCTGCCCTGTTCTGTCCTGCTCTGTCCTGCCCTGTTCTGTCATTCCCTGTTCTGTCAGGTCTGTCCTGCCCTGTCCTGTCCTGTCCTATCCTGTTCTGTTCTGTCCTGTCATATCCTGTTCTGTTTTGTCCTGTTCTGTTCTGTCCTGTCTTTTTCTGCCCTGTCCTATCCTGTTCTGTTCTGTTCTGTCCTGTTCTGTCCTGTTCTGCTCTATCATGTCATGTGATATTCTGTTCTGTACTTTCCTGTCCTGCCCTGTTCTGTTCTGTCCTGTACTGTCCTGTCCTGTCCTGCTCTGTCCTGCTCTGTCCTGTCCTGTTCTGTCCTGTTCTGTCCTGAGCTCTTCTGTCATGTCCTGTTCTGTCCTGCTCTGTCCTATCCTATCCTGTCCTGTTTTGTTCTGTCCCGTCATGTTCTGTCCTGCCCTGTCCTGTTCTGTCCTTTCCTGTCCTGCTCTGTCCTGTTCTATCCTGCTCTGCTCTTTCCTGTCCTGTCCTGTTCTGTCCTGTTCTGTCCTGCTCTGTCCTGTTCTTTCCTGTTCTTTCCTGTCCAGTCCTGTTCTGTTCTGTCCTGTCCTGTTCTGTCCTGCTTATTCCTGTTCTGTCCTGTCCTGCTCTGTCCTGTTCTATCCTGCTCTACTCTTTCCTGCTTTGTCCTGTTCTGTCCTGTCCTGTCCAGTCCTGTTCTGTTCTGCTCTTTCCTGTTCTGTCCAGATCTGCTCTGTCCTGTTCTGCTTTGTTCTATTCTGTCCTGCTCTGTCCTGTTCTGTCCTGCTCTGTCCTGTTCTGCCCTGTTCTGTACTGTCTGCTCTGTCCTGTTTTGAATTGTCCTGTACTGTTCTGTCCTGCTCTGTCCTGTTTTGTCCTGTTCTGTTCTGTCCTGTCCTGTCTTTTTCTGTCCTGTCCTATCCTGTTCTGTTCTGTTCTGTCCTGTTCTGTCCTGTTCTGCTCTATCATGTCATGTCATATTCTGTTCTGTACTTTCCTGTCCTGCCCTGTTCTGTCCTGTACAGTCCTGTCCTGTTCTGCTCTGTCCTGCTCTGTCCTGTCTTGCTCTGTCCTGTTCTGTCCAGTTCTGCTCTGTCCTGTTCTGTTCTGCTCTGTCCTGTTCTATCCTGCTCTGACCTGTCCTGTTCTGTCCTGCTCTGTCCTGCCCTGTTCTGTCCTTTTCTGTCCTTCCCTGTTCTGTCAGGTCTGTCCTGCCCTGTCCTGTCCTGTCCTATCCTGTTCTGTTCTGTCCTGTCATACCCTGTTCTGTTTTGTCCTGTTTTGTCCTGTTCTGTTCTGTCCTGTCCTGTCTTTTTCTGTCCTGTCCTACCCTGTTCTGTTCTGTCCTGTTCTGTCCTGTCCTGTCCTGTTCTGCTCTGTCATGTCATGTCATATTCTGTTCTGTACTTTCCTGTCCTGCCCTGTTCTGTTCTGTCCTGTCCTGTTCTGCTCTGTCCTGCTCTGTCCTGTCCTGTTCTGTCCTGTCCTGTTCTGTCCTGTTCTGTCCTGAGCTCGTCTCTCATGTCCTGTTCTGTCCTGTTCTGTTCTGTCCCGTCATGTTCTGTCCTGCCCTGTTCTGTTCTGTTGTGTTCTGTTCTGTCCTGATCTGTCCTATTATGCTCTGTCCTGCCCTGTCCTGTTCTGTCCTATCCTTTCCTGTCCTGCTCTTTCCTGCTCTGCTCTTTCCTGTCCTGTTCTGTCCTGTCCTGTTCTGTCCTGCTCTGTTCTGTTCTTTCCTGTTCTTTCCTGTCCAGTCCTGTTCTGTTCTGCTTATTCCTGTCCTGTCCTGTTCTGCTCTGTCCTGTTCTGTCCTGCTCTGTACTGTCTGCTCTGTCCTGTTTTGAATTGTCCTGTACTGTTCTGCCCTGCGCTGTCCTGTTCTTTCCTGCTTTGTTCTGTTCTGTCCTGTCCAGTCCTGTTCTGCTCTGTCCTGTTCTGTCCAGTTCTGCTCTGTCCAGTTCTGCTCTGTCCTGTTCTGTTCTGCTCTGTCCTGTTCTTTCCTGTTCTGTTCTGTCCTGCTCTGTCCTGTTCTTTCCTGCTTTGACCATTTCTGTCCTGTCTGCTCTGTCCTGTCCAGTCCTGTTCTGTCCTGTCTGCTCTGTCCTGTTCTGCTCTGTCCTGTTCTGTCCAGTTCTGCTCTGTCCTGTTCTGGCCTGTTCTGTCCTGTCTGCTCTGTCCTGTTTTGAACTGTCCTGTTCTGCTCTGTCCTGTCCTGTTCTGTCCTGTTCTGTCCTGCTCTTTCCTGTTCTGTCCAGTTTTGCTCTGTCCTGTTCTGCTCTGTCCTGCTCTGTCCTGCTCTGTTCTGTTCTGTCCTGCTATGTCCTGTTCTTTCCTGCTTTGTCCTGTTCTGTCCTGTCCAGTCCTGTTCTGTCCTGTTCTGATCTGTTCTGCTCTGTTCTGTTCTGTTCTGTCCAAAGCAGGACAGAACAGGACAGAAGAGGACAGAGCAGGACAGGGCAGAACAGGACAGAGCAGAACATGACTGGACAGGTCCTGTCTGCTCTGTCCTGTTTTGAATTGTCCTGTTCTGCTCTGTCCTGTCCTTTCCTGTCCTGTTCTGTCCTGTTCTGTCCTGTTCTGTCCTGCTCTGTCCTGTTCTGTCCTGTCCAGTCATGTTCTGCTCTGTCCTGCTCTGCCCTGTCCTGCTCTGTCCTGTTCTGTTCTGTCCTGCTCTGTCCTGTTCTGTCCTGCTCTGTCCTGTTCTGCCCTGCTCTGTCCTGTTCTTTCCTGCTTTGTCCTGTTCTGTCCTGTCCAGTCCTGTTCTGCTCTCCCGTTCTGTTCTGTCCTTCTCTGTCCTGTTCTTTCCTGATTTGTCCAGTTCTGTCCAGTTCTGCTCTGTCCTGTTCTGCTTTGTCCTGCTCTGTACTGTTCTGCTCTGTCCTGTTCTGTCCAGTTCTGTCCTGTTCTGCCCTGCTCTGTCCTGTTCTTTCCTGCTTTGTCCTGTTCTGTCCGGTCCAGTCCTGTTCTGTCCAGTTCTGTCCTTTTCGGCTCTGTCCTGTTCTGTCCTGCTCTGTCCTGTTCTTTCCTGCTTTGTCCTGTTCTGTCCAGTTCTGCTCTCTCCTGTTCTGCTCTGTCCTGTTCTGCTCTGTCCTGTTCTGTCCTGCTCTGTCCTGTTCTTTCCTGCTTTGTCCTGTTCTGTCCTGTCTGCTCTGTCCTGTTTTGAATTGTCCTGTTCTGCTCTGTCCTGTCCTTTCCTGTCCTGTTCTGTCTTGTTCTGTCCTGCTCTGTCCTGTTCTTTCCTGATTTGTCCAGTTCTGTCCAGTTCTGCTCTGTCCTGTTCTGCTTTGTCCTGCTCTGTACTGTTCTGCTCTGTCCTGTTCTATCCAGTTCTGTCCTGTTCTGCCCTGCTCTGTCCTGTTCTTTCCTGCTTTGTCCTGTTCTGTCCGGTCCAGTCCTGTTCTGTCCAGTTCTGTCCTGTTCGGCTCTGTCCTGTTCTGTCCTGCTCTGTCCTGTTCTTTCCTGCTTTGTCCTGTTCTGTCCAGTTCTGCTCTCTCCTGTTCTGCTCTGTCCTGTTCTGCTCTGTCCTGTTCTGTCCTGCTCTGTCCTGTTCTTTCCTGCTTTGTCCTGTTCTGTCCTGTCTGCTCTGTCCTGTTTTGAATTGTCCTGTTCTGCTCTGTCCTGTCCTTTCCTGTCCTGTTCTGTCTTGTTCTGTCCTGCTCTGTCCTGTTCTGTCCTGTCCAGTCATGTTCTGCTCTGTCCTGTTCTGCCCTGTCCTGCTCTGTCCTCTTCTGTCCTCTTCTGTCCTGTTCTGTCCTGTTCTTTCCTGCTTTGTCCTTTTCTGTCCTGTCCAGTCCTGTTCTGTCCTGTTCTGCTCTGTCCTGTTCTGCTCTGTCCTGTTCTGTCCAGTTCTGCTCTGACCTGTTCTGTCCCGCTCTGTCCTGTTCTTTCCTGCTTTGTCCTGTTCTGTCCTGTCCAGTCCTGTCCTGCTCTGTCCTGCTCTGTCCTGTTCTGTCCTGTTCTGTCCTGCTCTGTCCTGTTCTGTCCTGCTCTGTCCTGTTCTTTCCTGCTTTGTCCTGTTCTGTCCAGTTCTGCTCTGTCCTGTTCTGTCCAGTTCTGTCCTGTTCTGTCCTGCTCTTACCTGTTCTGCCCTGCTCTGTCCTGTTCTGTCCTGCTTTGTCCTGTTCTGTCCAGTTCTGCTCTGTCCTGTTCTGCTCTGTCCTGTTCTGTCCCGCTGTGTCCTATTCTGCCCTGCTCTGTCCTGTTCTTTCCTGCTTTGGACAGAGCAGAACAGGACAGAACAGGACTGGACAGAACAGGACAAAGCAGGAAAGAACAGGACAGAGCAGGGCAGAACAGACAGAACAGAACAGAACAGGACAGAACAGTCCTGTCCAGCTCTGTCCTGTTCTGTCCTGTTCTGTCCTGCTCTGTCCTGTGTTTTTGTGCTTTGTCCTGTTCTGTCCTGTCCAGTGCTGTTCTGTCCAGTTCTGCTGTGTCATGTTCTGCTCTGTCCTGTTCTGTTCTTTCCTGCTTTGTCCTGTTCTGTCCGGTCCATTCCTGTTCTGTCCTGTTCTTTCCTGCTTTGTCCTGTTCTGTCCAGTTCTGTTCTTTCCTGTTTTGTCCTGTTCTGTCCTGTTCTGTCCTGTTCTGTCCAGCTCTGTCCTGTTCTGTCCTGCTCTGTCCTGTTCTGTCCTGCTCTGTCCTGTTCTGTTCTGCTCTGTCCTGTTCTGTACTGTCTGCTCTGTCCTGTTTTGAATTGTCCTGTTCTGCTCTGTCCTGTCCTTTCCTGTCCTGTTCTGTCCTGTTCTGTCCTGCTCTGGCCTGTTCTGCCCTGTCCTATTCTTTCCTGTTCTGTTCTGTCCTGCTCTGTCCTGTTCTTTCCTGCTTTGTCCTGTTCTGTCCAGTTCTGCTCTGTCCTGTTCTGTCCCGCTCTGTACTGTTCTGCCCTGCTCTGGACTGCTTTGTCCTGTTCTGTCCTGTCCAGTCCTGTTCTGCTCTGCCCTGTTCTGTCCAGTTCTGATCTGTCCTGTTCAGCTCTGTCTTGTTCTGCTCCGTCTTGTTCTGTCCTGCTCTATCCTGCTCTATCCTGTTCTGTCCTGTCCAGTCCTGTTCTGCTCTGTCCTGTCCAGTCCTGTTCTGTCCAGTTCTGCTCTGTCCTGTTCTGCTCTGTCCTGTTCTGCTCCGTCCTGTTCTGCTCTGTCCGGTTCTTTCCTGCTTTGTCCTGTTCTGTTCTGTTCTGCTCTGTCCTGTTCTGTCCAGTTCTGTCCTGTTCTGTCCTGCTCTGTCCTGTTCTGTCCTGCTCTGTCCTGTTCTGCCCTGCTCTGTCCTGTTCTTTCCTGCTTTGTCCTGTTCTGTCCTGTCCAGTCCTGTTCTGCTCTCCCGTTCTGTTCTGTCCTTCTCTGTCCTGTTCTTTCCTGATTTGTCCAGTTCTGTCCAGTTCTGCTCTGTCCTGTTCTGCTTTGTCCTGCTCTGTACTGTTCTGCTCTGTCCTGTTCTGTCCAGTTCTGTCCTGTTCTGCCCTGCTCTGTCCTGTTCTTTCCTGCTTTGTCCTGTTCTGTCCGGTCCAGTCCTGTTCTGTCCAGTTCTGTCCTTTTCGGCTCTGTCCTGTTCTGTCCTGCTCTGTCCTGTTCTTTCCTGCTTTGTCCTGTTCTGTCCAGTTCTGCTCTCTCCTGTTCTGCTCTGTCCTGTTCTGCTCTGTCCTGTTCTGTCCTGCTCTGTCCTGTTCTTTCCTGCTTTGTCCTGTTCTGTCCTGTCTGCTCTGTCCTGTTTTGAATTGTCCTGTTCTGCTCTGTCCTGTCCTTTCCTGTCCTGTTCTGTCTTGTTCTGTCCTGCTCTGTCCTGTTCTTTCCTGATTTGTCCAGTTCTGTCCAGTTCTGCTCTGTCCTGTTCTGCTTTGTCCTGCTCTGTACTGTTCTGCTCTGTCCTGTTCTATCCAGTTCTGTCCTGTTCTGCCCTGCTCTGTCCTGTTCTTTCCTGCTTTGTCCTGTTCTGTCCGGTCCAGTCCTGTTCTGTCCAGTTCTGTCCTGTTCGGCTCTGTCCTGTTCTGTCCTGCTCTGTCCTGTTCTTTCCTGCTTTGTCCTGTTCTGTCCAGTTCTGCTCTCTCCTGTTCTGCTCTGTCCTGTTCTGCTCTGTCCTGTTCTGTCCTGCTCTGTCCTGTTCTTTCCTGCTTTGTCCTGTTCTGTCCTGTCTGCTCTGTCCTGTTTTGAATTGTCCTGTTCTGCTCTGTCCTGTCCTTTCCTGTCCTGTTCTGTCTTGTTCTGTCCTGCTCTGTCCTGTTCTGTCCTGTCCAGTCATGTTCTGCTCTGTCCTGTTCTGCCCTGTCCTGCTCTGTCCTCTTCTGTCCTCTTCTGTCCTGTTCTGTCCTGTTCTTTCCTGCTTTGTCCTTTTCTGTCCTGTCCAGTCCTGTTCTGTCCTGTTCTGCTCTGTCCTGTTCTGCTCTGTCCTGTTCTGTCCAGTTCTGCTCTGACCTGTTCTGTCCCGCTCTGTCCTGTTCTTTCCTGCTTTGTCCTGTTCTGTCCTGTCCAGTCCTGTCCTGCTCTGTCCTGCTCTGTCCTGTTCTGTCCTGTTCTGTCCTGCTCTGTCCTGTTCTGTCCTGCTCTGTCCTGTTCTTTCCTGCTTTGTCCTGTTCTGTCCAGTTCTGCTCTGTCCTGTTCTGTCCAGTTCTGTCCTGTTCTGTCCTGCTCTTACCTGTTCTGCCCTGCTCTGTCCTGTTCTGTCCTGCTTTGTCCTGTTCTGTCCAGTTCTGCTCTGTCCTGTTCTGCTCTGTCCTGTTCTGTCCCGCTGTGTCCTATTCTGCCCTGCTCTGTCCTGTTCTTTCCTGCTTTGGACAGAGCAGAACAGGACAGAACAGGACTGGACAGAACAGGACAAAGCAGGAAAGAACAGGACAGAGCAGGGCAGAACAGGACAGAACAGAACAGAACAGGACAGAACAGTCCTGTCCAGCTCTGTCCTGTTCTGTCCTGTTCTGTCCTGCTCTGTCCTGTGTTTTTGTGCTTTGTCCTGTTCTGTCCTGTCCAGTGCTGTTCTGTCCAGTTCTGCTGTGTCATGTTCTGCTCTGTCCTGTTCTGTTCTTTCCTGCTTTGTCCTGTTCTGTCCGGTCCATTCCTGTTCTGTCCTGTTCTTTCCTGCTTTGTCCTGTTCTGTCCAGTTCTGTTCTTTCCTGTTTTGTCCTGTTCTGTCCTGTTCTGTCCTGTTCTGTCCAGCTCTGTCCTGTTCTGTCCTGCTCTGTCCTGTTCTGTCCTGCTCTGTCCTGTTCTGTTCTGCTCTGTCCTGTTCTGTACTGTCTGCTCTGTCCTGTTTTGAATTGTCCTGTTCTGCTCTGTCCTGTCCTTTCCTGTCCTGTTCTGTCCTGTTCTGTCCTGCTCTGGCCTGTTCTGCCCTGTCCTATTCTTTCCTGTTCTGTTCTGTCCTGCTCTGTCCTGTTCTTTCCTGCTTTGTCCTGTTCTGTCCAGTTCTGCTCTGTCCTGTTCTGTCCCGCTCTGTACTGTTCTGCCCTGCTCTGGACTGCTTTGTCCTGTTCTGTCCTGTCCAGTCCAGTTCTGCTCTGCCCTGTTCTGTCCAGTTCTGATCTGTCCTGTTCAGCTCTGTCTTGTTCTGCTCCGTCTTGTTCTGTCCTGCTCTATCCTGCTCTATCCTGTTCTGTCCTGTCCAGTCCTGTTCTGCTCTGTCCTGTCCAGTCCTGTTCTGTCCAGTTCTGCTCTGTCCTGTTCTGCTCTGTCCTGTTCTGCTCCGTCCTGTTCTGCTCTGTCCGGTTCTTTCCTGCTTTGTCCTGTTCTGTTCTGTTCTGCTCTGTCCTGTTCTGTCCAGTTCTGTCCTGTTCTGTCCTGCTCTGTCCTGTTCTGTCCTGCTCTGTCCTGTTCTGTCCTACTCTGTCCTGCTCTATCCTGTTCTGTCCTGCTCTGTCCTGTTCTTTCCAGCTTTGTCCTGTTCTGTCCTGTCCAGTCCTGTTCTGCTCTGTCCTGTTCTGTCCAGTTCTGCTCTGTCCTATTCTTTCCTGTTTTGTTCTGTCATGTCTGCTCTGTCCTGTTTTGATTTGTCCTGTTCTGCTCTGTCCGTTCCTTTCCTGTCTTGTTCTGTCCTGCTCTATCCTGTTCTGTCCTGCTCTGTCCTGTTCTTTCCTGCTTTGTCCTGTTCTGTTCTGTCCAGTCCTGTTCTGTCCTGTTCTGTCCAGTTCTTCTCTGTCCTATTCTTTCCTGTTTTGTTCTGTCATGTCTGCTCTGTCCTGTTTTGATTTGTCCTGTTCTGCTCTGTCCTGTCCTTTCCTGTCTTGTTCTGTCCTGTTCTGTCCTGTTCTGTCCTGCTCTGTCCTGTTCTGTCCTGTCTTAGCTGCTTTGGTCTTGGCTGCTATTTTTCAGCCGAGGAGAGGAGCCAATAGATTTATCAGCCGAGGAGAGGAGCCAATAGATTAAGCAGCCGAGGAGAGGAGCCAATAGATTTAGCAGCAGAGGAGAGGAGCCAATAGGTTTAGCAGCCGAGGAGAGGAGCCAATAGATTTAGCAGCCGAGGAGAAGAGCCAAAAGGTTTAGCAGCCGAGGAGAGGAGCCAATAGATTTAGCAGCCGAGGTGAAGAGCCAAAAGGTTTAGCAGCCGAAGCGAGGAGCCAATAGATTAAGCAGCCGAGGAGAGGAGCCAATAGATTTAGCAGCAGAGGAGAGGAGCCAATAGGTTTAGCAGCCGAGGAGAGGAGCCAATAGATTTAGCAGCCGAGGAGAAGAGCCAAAAGGTTTAGCAGCCGAGGAGAGGAGCCGATAGGTTTAGCAGCCGAGTAGAAGAGAGGAGCCAAAAGGTTTAGCAGCCGAGTAGAGGAGCCAATAGATTTATCAGCCGAGAAGAGGAGCCAATAGATTATGAGGCCGAGGAGAGGAGCCAAAAGATTTAGCATCCCAGGAGCCAAAAGGTTTAGCAGCCGAGGAGAGGAGCAAAAAGGTTTAGCAGCCGAGCAGCCGAGGAGAGGAGCCAATAGATTTAGCAGCCGAGTAGAGGAGAGGAGCCAAAAGGTTTAGCAGCCGAGTAGAGGAGCCAATAGCTTTAGCAGCCGAGGATAGGAGCCAATATGTTTAGCAGCTGGGGAGAGGAGTGGAGCCAATAGATTTATCAGCAGAGGAGAGGAGCCAATAGATTTATTAGCCGAGGAGAAGAGCCAATAGATTTAGCAGCCGAGGAGAGTTGCCAATAGATTTAGCAGCCGAGGAGAGGAGCCAATAGATTTAGCACCCGAGGAGAGGAGCCAATAGATTTAGCAGCCGAGGAGAGGAGCCAATAGATTTAGCAGCCGAGGAGAGAAGCCAATAGATTTAGCAGCCGAGGAGAGGAGATGAGCCAATAGGTTTAGCAGGCAAGGAGAGGAACCAATAGATTTAGCAGCCGAGGAGAGAAGCCAATAGATTTAGCAGCCGAGGAGAGGAGATGAGCCAATAGGTTTAGCAGCCGAGGAGAGGAGCTTATAAATTTAGCAGCCGAGGAGAGGAGCCAATTGGTTTAGCAGCTGAGGAGAGGAGATGAGCCAATAGGTTTAGCAGCCGAGGAGAGGAGCCAAAAGGTTTAGCAGCCAAGGAGAGGAGAGGAGCCGATAGATTTAGCAGCCGAGGAGAGGAGCCAATAGGTTTAGCAGCCGAGGAGAGGAGCCAATAGATTAATTAGCCGAGGAGAGGAGCCAATAGGTTTAGCATCCGAGGAGAGCAGCCGATATATTTTGAAGCTGAGGAGAGCAGCCAATAGATTTTGCAGCCGAGGAGAAGAGAGGAGCCAAAAGATTTTGCAGCCGAGGAGAGGAGTCAAAAGATTTAGCAGCCCAGGAGCCAATAGGTTTAGCAGCCGAGGAGAGGAGCCAAAAGGTGTAGCAGCCGAGGACAGGAGAGGAGCCAATAGGTTTAGCAGCCGAGGAGAGGAGCCAATATGTTTAGCAGCTGAGGAGAGGAGGGGAGCCAATATATTTTTCAGCCGAGGAGAGGAGCCAATAGATTTATCAGCCAAGGAGAGGAGCCAATAGATTTAGCAGCCGAGGAGACTAGCCAATAGGTTTAGCAGGCGAGGAGAGGAGCCAATAGGTTTAGCAGCCGAGGAGAGGAGCCAATAGATTTAGCAGCCGAGGAGAAGAGCCAATATGTTTAGCAGCTGAGGAGAGGAGGGGAGCCAATAGATTTATCAGCCGAGGAGAGGAGCCAATATATTTATCAGCCAAGGGGAGGAACTAATAGATTTAGCAGCAGAGGAGAGGAGCCAATAGGTTTATCAGCCGAGGAGAGGAGCCAGTAGGTTTAGCAGCCGAGGAGAGGAGAGGAGCAAATATGTTTAGCAGCCGAGGAGAGGAGCCAATAGGTTTAGCAGCCGAGGAGAGGAGCCAATAGGTTTAGCAGCCGAGTAGAGGAGCCAATAGATTTAGCAGCCGAGGAAAAGAGCCGATATGTTTAGCAGTTGAGGAGAGGAGAGGAGCCAATAGATTTATCAGCCGAGGAGAGAAGCCAATAGATTTATCAGCCGAGGAGAGGAGCCAATAGATTTATCAGCCGAGGAGAGAAGCCAATAGATTTATCAGCCGAGAAGAGGAGCCAATAGATTTTGCAGCCGAGGAGAGGAGCCAAATGATTTAGCATCCCAGAATCCAATAGGTTTAGCAGCCGAGGAGAGGATCCAAAAGGTTTAGCAGCCGAGGAGAGGAGCCAATAGATTTAGCAGCCGAGTAGATGAGAGGAGCCAAAAGGTTTAGCAGCCGAGTAGAGGAGCAAATAGATTTAGCAGCCGAGGAGAGAAGCCAATATGTTTAGCAGCCGGGGAGAGGAGAGGAGCCAATAGATTTATCAGCCGAGGAGAGGAGAGGAGCCAAAAGGTTTAGCAGCCGAGTAGAGGAGCCAATAGATTTAGCAGCCGAGGAGAGGAGCCAATATGTTTAGCAGCCGGGGAGAGGAGAGGAGCCAATAGATTTATCAGCAGAGGAGAGGAGCCAATAGATTTATTAGCCGAGGAGAGGAGCCAATATGTTTAGCAGCTGAGGAGAGGAGGGGAGCCAATAGATTTATCAGCCGAGGAGAGAAGCCAATAGATTTATTACCAGAGGAGAGGAGCCGATAGATTTAGCAGCCGAGGAGAGGAGCCAAAAGGTTTAGCAGCCGAGTAGAGGAGACAATAGATTTAGCAGCCGAGGAGAGGAGCCAATATGTTTAGCAGCTGAGGAGAGGAGAGGAGCCAATAGATTTATCAGCCGAGGAGAGAAGCCAATAGATTTATTACCAGAGGAGAGGAGCCGATAGATTTAGCAGCCGAGGAGAGGAGCCAAAAGGTTTAGCAGCCGAGTAGAGGAGACAATAGATTTAGCAGCCGAGGAGAGGAGCCAATATGTTTAGCAGCTGAGGAGAGGAGAGGAGCCAATAGATTTAGCAGTTGAGGAGAGGAGCCAATAGATTTAGCAGCCGAGGAGAGGAGCCAAAATGTTTAGCAGCTGGGGAGAGGAGAGGAGCCAATAGGTTTAGCAGCCGAGTAGAGGAGCCAATAGATTTAGCAGCCGAGGAAAAGAGCCAATATGTTTAGCAGTTGAGGAGAGGAGAGGAGCCAATAGATTTAGCAGCCGAGGAGAGAAGCCAATAGATTTATCAGCCGAGGAGAGTACCAATAGATTTATCAGCCGAGGAGAGAAGCCAATAGATTTATCAGCCGAGAAGAGGAGCCAATAGATTTAGCAGCCGAGGAGAGGAGCCAAAAGGTTTAGCAGCCGAGTAGAGGAGACAATAGATTTAGCAGCCGAGGAGAGGAGCCAATATGTTTAGCAGCTGAGGAGAGGAGAGGAGCCAATAGATTTAGCAGTCGAGGAGAGGAGCCAATAGATTTAGCAGCCGAGGAGAGGAGACAATAGATTTAGCAGCCGAGGAGAGGAGAGGAGAGGAGCCAATAGATTTAGCAGCCGAAGAGAGGAGCCAAAATGTTTAGCAGCTGGGGAGAGGAGAGGAGCCAATAGGTTTAGCAGCCGAGTAGAGGAGCCAATAGATTTAGCAGCCGAGGAAAAGAGCCAATATGTTTAGCAGTTCAGGAGAGGAGAGGAGCCAATAGATTTAGCAGCCGAGGAGAGAAGCCAATAGATTTATCAGCCGAGGAGTGGAGCCAATAGATTTATCAGCCGAGGAGAGAAGCCAATAGATTTATCAGCCGAGAAGAGGAGCCAATAGATTTTGCAGCCGAGGAGAGGAGCCAAATGATTTAGCATCCCAGGAGCCAATAGGTTTAGCAGCCGAGGAGAGGAGAGGAGCCGATAGCTTTAGCAGCCGAGGAGAGGAGCCAATAGGTTTAGCAGGCGAGGAGAGGAGCCAATAGATTAATTCGCCGAGGAGAGGAGCCAATAGGTTTTGCATCCGAGGAGAGAAGCCAATATATTTTGAAGCTGAGGAGAGCAGCCAATAGATTTAGCAGCCGAGGAGAGAAGCCAATAGATTTATCAGCCGAGGAGAGGAGCCAATAGATTTATCAGCCGAGGAGAGAAGCCAATAGATTTATCAGCCGAGGAGAGGAGCCAATAGATTTTGCAGCCGAGGAGAGGAGCCAAATGATTTAGCATCCCAGAATCCAATAGGTTTAGCAGCCGAGGAGAGGATCCAAAAGGTTTAGCAGCCGAGGAGAGGAGCCAATAGATTTAGCAGCCGAGTAGATGAGAGGAGCCAAAAGGTTTAGCAGCCGAGTAGAGGAGCAAATAGATTTAGCAGCCGAGGAGAGAAGCCATTATGTTTAGCAGCCGGGGAGAGGAGAGGAGCCAATAGATTTATCAGCAGAGGAGAGGAGAGGAGCCAAAAGGTTTAGCAGCCGAGTAGAGGAGCCAATAGATTTAGCTGCCGAGGAGAGGAGCCAATATGTTTAGCAGCCGTGGAGAGGAGAGGAGCCAATAGATTTATCAGCAGAGGAGAGGAGCCAATAGATTTATTAGCCGAGGAGAGGAGCCAATATGTTTAGCAGCTGAGGAGAGGAGGGGAGCCAATAGATTTATCAGCCGAGGAGAGAAGCCAATAGATTTATTACCAGATGAGAGGAGCCGATAGATTTAGCAGCCGAGGAGAGGAGCCAAAAGGTTTAGCACCCGAGTAGAGGAGACAATAGATTTAGCAGCCGAGGAGAGGAGCCAATATGTTTAGCCGCTGAGGAGAGGAGAGGAGCCAATAGATTTAGCAGTCGAGGAGAGGAGCCAATAGATTTAGCAGCCGAGGAGAGGACACAATAGATTTAGCAGCCGAGGAGAGGAGAGGAGAGGAGCCAATAGATTTAGCAGCCGAAGAGAGGAGCCAAAATGTTTAGCAGCTGGGGAGAGGAGAGGAGCCAATAGGTTTAGCAGCAGAGTAGAGGAGCCAATAGATTTAGCAGCCGAGGAAAAGAGCCAATATGTTTAGCAGTTGAGGAGAGGAGAGGAGCCAATAGATTTAGCAGCCGAGGAGAGAAGCCAATAGATTTATCAGCCGAGGAGAGGAGCCAATAGATTTATCAGCCGAGGAGAGAAGCCAATAAATTTATCAGCCGAGAAGAGGAGCCAATAGATTTTGCAGCTGAGGAGAGGAGCCAATAGATTTAGCAGCCGAGGAGAGGAGCCGATAGATTTAGCAGCCCAGGAGCCAATAGGTTTAGCAGCCGAGGAGAGAAGCCAATAGATTTAGCAGCCCAGGAGCCAATAGATTTAGCAGCCAAGGAGAGGAGAGGAGCCAATAGGTTTAGCAGCCGAGGAGAGGAGAGGAGCCATTAGGTTTACCAGTCGAGGAGAGGAGCCAATAGATTTAGTAGCCGAGGAGAGGAGCCAATAGATTTAGCAGCCCAGGAGAGGAGAGGAGCCAATAGGTTTAGCAGCCGAGGAGAGAAACCAATAGATTTAGCAGCCCAGGAGCCAATAGGTTTAGCAGCCGAGGAGAGAAGCCAATAGATTTAGCAGCCCAGGAGCCAATAGATTTAGCAGCCAAGGAGAGGAGAGGAGCCAATAGGTTTAGCAGCCGAGGAGAGGAGAGGAGCCATTAGGTTTACCAGTCGAGGAGAGGAGCCAATAGATTTAGTAGCCGAGGAGAGGAGCCAATAGATTTAGCAGCCCAGGAGAGGAGAGGAGCCAATAGGTTTAGCAGCCGAGGAGAGAAACCAATAGATTTAGCAGCCCAGGAGCCAATAGGTTTAGCAGCCGAGGAGAGGAGCCAATAGGTTTAGCAGCCGAGGAGAGGAGCCAATAGATTTAGCAGCTGAGGAGAGGCGACTGATTTACGACGGGAGGGTGACCTCTGAGGCCGTAACACGGAGATGGGTGAGTGGCTCTCAACGGTAAGCTATTGGCACTTGACAAAGTGCATGAAGCAGAATGAATTTACTTATCTTTTCCTCAGTCATCAACAGCCACTGCCCTGACCCCCCATCCTGACTGCTATAACAAGATCTCCCATCTCGGGAGGCTGAAAAATTTACTGTCACATCTTCTTTTCAATGAGCTCCAAGTGAGCTCACCTTTCACCTTCAGTGGAGCAGGTGGCTGGTAACCTGTTCGGCTGGGAAGCGCGCACACACACACACACACACACACACACACACAACCACCCCGCCGACCCCCAAACGCACACAGACACACCCACATCCACACATCTACACATACAGGTCAAGGAGGGGTTGCCTGGGAGATGAAGGGAGTCACCTCATCAACACTCCAGCAGGGTTGTTTCTGCTCTCCTGTATTTAACATAACTATCTCTGTTGTCCTTCAACTTGATGACAGTGTCTGGAGACGACTACAGTTTAATAAAGTCTGATTGTTTATATGCCGTTGATAAATCTCCAAGCGCACATTGAACTGTAACCTTCCCCCTTGTCTAGCTAGTCTGGGCTCCCGAGAGGCGCAGCGGCCTAAGGCACTGCGTCTCAGTGCAAGAAGCGTCACTGCAGTCCCTGGTTCGAATCCAGGCAGCATCACATCCGGGCATGATTGGGAGTCCCATAGGGTGGCACACAATTGGCCCAGCGTCGTCCGGGTTTGGCCAGTGTAGGCCGTCATTGTAAATAATAATTTGTTCCTAACGGACTTGACTAGTTAAATAAGGGTTAAACCCCCCAAAAAATGAAGAAAATAAATAGCTAGTGACCATAATGTATGGTTTGGAAATGGCATGATACTGTATGGTGGAATGTATTACGTCTAGCATAACTCAATCAGCACACATTCATTCATGTAATGTGCTTTGACTGATGCTTTCTGGTGCTGTAGTGATTCTGGTGCTCGAATGATTCTGGTGCTGTAGTGATTCTGGTGCTCTAGTGTTTCTGGTGCTCTAGTGATTCTGGTGCTCTAGTGTTTCTGGTGCTCTAGTGATTCTGGTGCTCTAGTGATTCTGGTGCTGTAGTGATTCTGGTGCTCTAGTGTTTCTGGTGCTCTAGTGATTCTGGTGCTCTAGTGATTCTGGTGCTCTAGTGATTATGGTGCTCTAGTGATTCTGGTGCTCTAATGATTCTTGTGCTCTAGTGTTTCTGGTGCTCTAGTGATTCTGGTGCTCTAGTGATTCTGGTGCTCTAGTGATTCTTGTGCTCTAGTGTTTCTGGTGCTCTAATGATTCTGGTGCTCTAGTGATTCTGGTGCTCTAGTGTTTCTGGTGCTCTAGTGATTCTGGTGCTGTAGTGATTCTGGTGTTTCTGGTGCTGTAGTGTTTCTGGTGCTCTAGTGATTCTGGTGCTCTAGTGATTCTGGTGCTCTAGTGTTTCTGGTGCTGTAGAGTTTCTGGTTCTGTAGTGTTTCTGGTGCTGTAGTGTTTCTGGCGCTGTAGTGTTTCTGGCGCTGTGGTGTTTCTGGTGCTGTGGTGTTTCTGGCGCTGTAGTGATTCTGGTGCTGTAGTGTTTCTGGTGTTTCTGGTGCTGTAGTGTTTCTGGTGCTGTAGTGTTTCTGGTGCTGTAGTGTTTCTGGTGCTGTAGTGTTTCTGGTGTTTCTGGTGCTGTAGTGTTTCTGGCGCTGTAGTGATTCTGGTGCTGTGGTGTTTCTGGTGCTGTAGTGTTTCTGGTGCTGTGGTGTTTCTGGCGCTGTGGTGATTCTGGTGCTGTGGTGTTTCTGGTGCTGTAGTGTTTCTGGTGCTGTGGTGTTTCTGGCGCTGTGGTGATTCTGGCGCTGTGGTGTTTCTGGTGCTGTAGTGTTTCTGGTGCTGTGGTGTTTCTGGCGCTGTGGTGATTCTGGCGCTGTGGTGTTTCTGGCGCTGTGGTGTTTCTGGTGCTGTGGTGTTTCTGGCGCTGTAGTGATTCTGGTGCTGTGGTGTTTCTGGTGCTGTTTCTGGTGCTGTGGTGTTTCTGGTGCTGTGGTGTTTCTGGCGCTGTGGTGATTCTGGCGCTGTGGTGTTTCTGGCGCTGTGGTGTTTCTGGCGCTGTGGTGTTTCTGGCGCTGTAGTGTTTCTGGCGCTGTAGTGATTCTGGCGCTGTGGTGTTTCTGGTGCTGTGGTGTTTCTGGTGCTGTGGTGTTTCTGGTGCTGTGGTGTTTCTGGTGCTGTGGTGTTTCTGGTGCTGTAGTGTTTCTGGCGCTGTAGTGTTTCTGGTGCTGTAGTGTTTCTGGTGCTCTAGTGATTCTGGTGCTGTAGTGTTTCTGGTGCTCTAGTGATTCTGGTGCTGTAGTGTTTCTGGTGCTGTAGTGTTTCTGGTGCTGTAGTGATTCTTTATTCTCACTACTGTTATATCAACTTTATAAATGATTACTCACATTATTCGACCAGACCTACCCCCGCCCCTCCCCCCACACACAGTTTAGGACAACATTATCAGTGTGACAATAAAAATCCCAAAACACATTATGACAATCACATTACAAATGTGTACCTTCTCAAAATGAGGTTTTTACATTTCACTGCTCTCCGGTGAGTACACTGGGTCGTCGTCACCACGTTGTCAGGCAAGACACATTGTGTTATAATTGAAAATAAAATAAAAAACATTAAAAGGCATTCAATAAGCCACTGTGACATTGATCAGGCTGTAAAAGCTGTTCCTTGGGGGAAAGTGGCCGTGTATGGAGGATGAGCAGGGGGGGGAGGAGAGAGCTCAGACCTGACGCAGCAGTAACCAATAACACGTAACACTACGATTCATAACAGTACACTTGTACCCTGTTATTAGTAGCAGTTCCTCACAGTACACTAAAATGTACAATACTCTACTGTACAATATACTACAACAACACACCAACCAATCATACAGTGGGGAAAAAAAGTATTTAGTCAGCCACCAATTGTGCAAGTTCTCTCACTTAAAAAGATGAGAGAGGCCTGTAATTTTCATCATAGGTACACTTCAACTATGACAGACAAAATGAGGAAAGAAAATCCAGAAAATCACATTGTAGGATTTTTTTTAAATTTATTTTTGCAAATTATGGTGGAAAATAAGTATTTGGTCAATAACAAAAGTTTATCTCAATACTTTGTTATATACCCTTTGTTGGCAATGACAGAGGTCAAACGTTTTCTGTAAGTCTTCACAAGGTTTTCACACACTGTTGCTGGTATTTTGGCCCATTCCTCCATGCAGATCTCCTCTAGAGCAGTGATGTTTTGGGTGCTGTCGCTGGGCAACACAGACTTTCAAAGATTTTCTATGGGGTTGAGATCTGGAGACTGGCTAGGCCACTCCAGGACCTTGAAATGCTTCTTACGAAGCCACTCCTTCATTGCCCGGGCGGTGTGTTTGGGATCATTGTCATGCTGAAAGACCCAGCCACGTTTCATCTTCAATGCCCTTGCTGATGGAAGGAGGTTTTCACTCAAAATCTCACGATACATGGCCCCATTCATTCTTTCCTTTACACGGATCAGTCGTCCTGGTCCCTTTGCAGAAAAACAGCCCCAAAGCATGATGTTTCCACCCCCATGCTTCACAGTAGGTATGGTGTTCTTTGGATGCAACTCAGCATTCTTTGTCCTCCAAACACGACGAGTTGAGTTTTTACCAAAAAGTTCTATTTTGGTTTCATCTGACATTCTCCCAATCCTCATCTGGATCATCCAAATGCTCTCTATCAAACTTTAGACGGGCCTGAACATGTACTGGCTTAAGCAGGGGACACGCCTGGCACTGCAGGATTTGAGTCCCTGGCGTAGTGTGTTACTGATGGTAGGCTTTGTTACTTTGGTCCCAGCTCTCTCAGGTCATTCACTAGGTCCCCGTGTGGTTCTGGGATTTTTGCTCTCCGTTCTTGTGATCATTTTGACCCCACGGGTGAGATCTTGCGTGGAGCCCCAGATCGAGGAAGATTATCAGTGGTCTTGTATGTCTTCCATTTCCTAATAATTGCTCCCACAGTTGATTTCTTCAAACCAAGCTGCTTACCTATTGCAGATTCAGTCTTCCCAACCTGGTGCAGGTCTACAATTTTGTTTCTGGTGTCCTTTGACAGCTCTTTGGTCTTGGCCATAGTGGAGTTTGGAGTGTGACTGTTTGAGGTTGTGGACAGGTGTCTTTATACTGATAACAAGTTCAAACAGGTGCCATTAATACAGGTAATGAGTGGAGGACAGAGGAGGCACTTAAAGAAGAAGTTACAGGTCTGTGAGAGCCAGAAATCTTGCTTGTTTGTATGTGACCAAATACTTATTTTCCACCATAATTTGCAAATAAATTCATAAAAAATCCTACAATGTGATTTTCTGGATTTTTTTTCCTCATTTTGTCTGTCATAGTTGAAGTGTACCTATGATTAAAATTACAGGCCTCTCTCATCTTTTTAAGTGAGAGAACTTGCACAATTGGTGGCTGACTAAATACTTTTTTTCCCCACTGTATATCTAATGCAGTACCAAATGTTCACCACTAAGCTTAGACTAGGAATTAAAGATACAGAAGTAAAGTTAGGTTCAACATTTCAACAGGTCATGGCAGGTATATCAACAACAAAAAACTAAGTTAAAATCTCAGTACAGTACGAGTACCCACAACATTTATCGTTTGATAGTTTTATCTGGATTCTGGTTTAAAAAAATTATTATTATAAAAAAAAAGGGAAATTCCAACCGCTGCTTCTTTAACTTTGAGTTCTCCTCTTCATCCGTGCATCACAGCCCTTTGTCAATCTGTCCCTGGGGAAGCAGGAGTTATGGTCCCTGTCCATAGAGGAGAAAGGGATGTTATTCCCCTGTCACCCTCGGTTGCTTCTCCGTCCCCCTGGCCTGATCTACAGTGCCCCCCCCACCACCACCACTCCCTTCATCTCCCAGGGACTTGAACAAGCAGCGTGACAGGCGGGCGGGACAGGAGAGGTCACCCCCAGGGGAGTGGTAGGGGAGCAGGGACATAACGGGTACCTGAGTGACGCCCTTGATTAGGACCAAAAGACGAGGGGACCTGGATTTAAAGGAGCTCTGCTCCCCAAGGCTTTGTTCAGGTCGAGGTTGGCTAGCTAGAGCGACACCACTTTGAGAAACAACTGGTTGTAGTGGTGCAAGTCTATGTCTTACGATGTCTGCTGCAGAGAGACAAGAGAAAATTGAGTTTTGATCAGTCATGGAAATAAAAGTTCTGAAAACATGTTGACTCATCATTTAAAAAGAGAGATAAAAAGCTAGAGAATAAGAAATACAGAGTTTTGGCGCAGTAACAGGGGGGGGTCATAGAATCTACACAAAACCAATCAATAGCCAGGTACACTAAACCAATCACTATCCAAAGTACACAAAACCAATCATTAGCCAGGTACACTAAACCAATCACTTACCAGGTACACAAAACCAATCACTAGCCAGGTACACTAAACCAATCACTAGCCAGGTACACTAAACCAATCACTAACCAGGTACACTAAACCAATCACTAGCCAGGTACACTAAACCAATCACTATCCAAGGTACACAAAACCAATCATTAGCCAGGTACACTAAACCAATCACTAGCCAGGTACACTAAACCAATCACTAGCCAGGTACACAAAACCAATCACTAGCCAAGTACACTAAACCAATCACTAGCCAGGTACACTAAACCAATCACTATCCAAGGTACACAAAACCAATCATTAGCCAGGTACACTAAACAAATCACTAGCCAGGTACACTAAACCAATCACTAGCCAGGTACACAAAACCAATCACTAGCCAAGTACACTAAACCAATCACTAGCCAGGTACACTAAACCAATCACTATCCAAGGTACACAAAACCAATCATTAGCCAGGTACACTAAACCAATCACTAACCAGGTACACAAAACCAATCACTAGCCAAGTACACTAAACCAATCACTAGCCAGGTACACTAAACCAATCACTATCCAAGGTACACAAAACCAATCATTAGCCAGGTACACTAAACCAATCACTAACCAGGTACACAAAACCAATCACTAGCCAGGTACACTAAACCAATCACTAGCCAGGTACACTAAACCAATCACTAACCAGGTACACTAAACCAATCACTAGCCAGGTACACTAAACCAATCACTATCCAAGGTACACAAAACCAATCATTAGCCAGGTACACTAAACCAATCACTATCCAAGGTACACAAAACCAATCATTAGCCAGGTACACAAAACCAATCACTAACCAGGTACACAAAACCAATCACTAGCCAGGTACACTAAACCAATCACTAGCCAGGTACACTAAACCAATCACTAGCCAGATACACTAAACAAATCACTAGCCAGGTACACTAAACCAATCATTAGCCAGGTACACAAAACCAATCACTTGCCAAGTACACTAAACCAATCACTAGCCAGGTACACTAAACCAATCACTATCCAAGGTACACAAAACCAATCATTAGCCAGGTACACAAAACCAATCACTAACCAGGTACACACAACCAATCACTAGCCAGGTACACTAAACCAATCACTAGCCAGGTACACTAAACCAATCACTAACCAGGTACACTAAACCAATCACTATCCAGGTACACTAAACCAATCACTATCCAAGGTACACAAAACCAATCATTAGCCAGGTACACAAAACCAATCACTAGCCAGGTACACTAAACCAATCACTATCCAATGTACACAAAACCAATCACTAGCCAGGTACACTAAACCAATCACTATCCAAGGTACACTAAACCAATCACTAGCCAGGTACACTAAACCAATCATTATCCAAGGTACACTAAACCAATCACTATCCAATGTACACAAAACCAATCACTAGCCAGGTACACTAAACCAATCACAATCCAAGGTACACTAAACCAATCACTAACCAGGTACACAAAACCAAAGTATGGATTGCTGTCTTACCTGGTCCATAGACTGCCAACACAATGAGGAAACCAATGTGTCATTGTGTAACTATCTTTAAAACCACTGAAGATGAACCCTCTAGAGCCCAGAACAAATCCACAGTTAGTCTGGGTCTCACCGGGTCCACAGTTAGTCTGGGTCTCACCGGGTCCACAGTTAGTCTGGGTCTCACCGGGTCCACAGTTAGTCTGGGTCACACCGGGTCCACAGTTAGTCTGGGTCACACCGGGTCCACAGTTAGTCTGGATCAACAGTTAGTCTGGGTCATACCGGGTCCACAGTTAGTCTGGGTCTCACCGGGTCCACAGTTAGTCTGGGTCTCACCGGGTCCACAGTTAGTCTGGGTCACACCGGGTCCACAGTTAGTCTGGGACTCACCGGGTCCACAGTTAGTCTGGGTCACACCGGGTCCACAGTTAGTCTGGGTCTCACCGGGTCCACAGTTAGTCTGGGTCACACCGGGTCCACAGTTAGTCTGGGACTCACCGGGTCCACAGTTAGTCTGGATCAACAGTTAGTCTGGGTCATACCGGGTCCACAGTTAGTCTGGGTCTCACCGGGTCCACAGTTAGTCTGGGTCTCACCGGGTCCACAGTTAGTCTGGGTCTCACCGGGTCCACAGTTAGTCTGGGTCACACCGGGTCCAGTGGTTAGTCTGGGTCTCACCGGGTCCACAGTTAGTCTGGATCACACCGGGTCCACAGTTAGTTTGGGTCTCACTGGGTCCACAGTCCACACCCACTCCCTGGGTGAAGGAAGAAATTAATAAGTAGATCAACAGATAGCAAAGAGAAGGAATGGGAGTCTATGCTGGTTGGCCATCCATCATATATCCCATTACCAAACAGTGTGAGCAGTATGTATTATGCAGTCAGCCTAAGCAGATACAAATTCAACTTTCCCTTCAATTTGTTATAGCTGACAACTCGCCGTTGTTGTTTCTTTGAATTATGAATAGATTTCTGTAGAAGGATCCAGGAAAACAAATGTGGAAACGGCACGCTTTGAAACAGTTGGGTATGTACGCATAAACATTCGCACTTAAAGCAAAAACATGGCCAATATTTCAGCTTCGCCGTGTTCTTGGCTGTGTGTATGTGTGATAAATATGAAGTATGAGTGCAAAAACATTTGAGTGCCGAGGTTACGTTTCCCTCTGAATGAATTACAGATTTCACCATGATATGGGCCTAAAGCAGAAAAAAGGAATATGAAATGACATCTTAAAACTGTTTTGTGTAACCACGTCACTCTATGCCACAGATCCCATGTGTCATTCAGAGATGGAGGGGGCGGAGGAGTGAGTGAGAGAAAGAGAAGAGAGGGGAGAGAGTGGAGAGAGAGAGCGAGATGAGAGAGAGGAGAAAGAAAGAAAGAGGAGAGAGAGGAGAAAGAGATGAGAGAGAGGAGAGAGAGAGATGAGAGAGAGATGAGAGAGAGGAGAAAGAGAGATGAGAGAGAGATGAGAGAGAGGAGAAAGAGAGAGGAGAGAAAGAGATGAGAGAGAGGAGAAAGAGATGAGAGAGAGGAGAAAGAGATGAGAGAGAGGAGAACGAGAGAGGAGAGAGAGAGAAAGAGATGAGAGAGAGGAGAAAGAGACTTGAGGAGGAAGGAATGTAAACACATAGCAAACCAATAGCACATTTGGCCCAAGCTGTTTGTTTGACTACAATCAAGTCCTTCGAGCCTTGGTCCAAATCACAAGGCCCTGATACCATGCCTAGGGTTGCAAAGGGTTGGAAACTTTCCGGGAAATGTTCTTACATTTTTGGGAATTTTTCCTTTGGAAGTTAAGCCCGGGAATTTGGGGGAATTATGCTTAAATTCATCAAAAAAGTGATCTTATAACAGTGAAACTTCTTGTGGGATACACATGAGGCAATTCTAGGTCTTGTGGCATATTTTGGTTAAACTATCCCCAATTCAATGGAATTGCAACCCTCTGCATGCACAGTGCATTCTTCCATCACATGTTCAGTGCACTCTTCCATACTGGGTGGGGTGAATATATTTTATATGACATACATGATTTTTTGTTAACTAGTAAATAGTAGCCTACAGCAAAGTGTGTTTAAATAATTTCTAACTTATTAACAATTTCTGCTAGTTAGTTTTTGCTACCATGTGGGTTTTAGCTTGCTTGAGCCTGCTAACTGAGGAGTGTTAATTCACCTGTTTCCATACATGTTTCATTTTAAAACATTTATCTTACAAAGGAGTTGTTTAATCTATCTGCTTAACTATTTATCTGTACATGGAATTGTATGGAATTGTATTCACTTTTTCTAATCTTTACAGGAAAATCCCACGGGCACTATCTGATGTGTGGAGACATTTCACTGCAGCTAATGTAGAAGGAAATGCTGTGTACATTTACAAATACTGTGCCAAATCATATGTGAATAATGCAATAAAGATGCAGAATCAGCTGGCCAAGGGCATTAAGCTCCCTCAGCGCTCACAACAAGCAACCTCTGACAAAAGTACCTCTACTTCTATTCGAGGTGAAAATTATGAATCAGACACCTTATCAACAGCAACAGCTCATGGTCCTCCTGGAATCAGACGTTTTTTTTACTCAATGGTGGAACGTCAACAGAGAAATGCTGATGAATGTCTTGCTCGAGTTGTGTATGCAACTGGTTCACCTCTGATGCTCATAGGCAATGTGTATTGGAAGAGATTTCTGAATGTTCTTCGCCCAGCATACACCCCTCCAACCAGACATGCTTTATCTACTAATTTGCTGGGTGTAGAGTTCAACAGAGTTCAAGTGAAGGTCAAGCAAATCATAGAGAAAGCAGACTTTATTGCAATCATCTCTGATGGGTGGTCGAATGTTCGTGGGCAAGGAATAATTAATTACATAATCTCCACCCCTCAACCAGTATTCTACAAGAGCACAGACACAAGGGACAACAGACACACCGGTCTCTACATTGCAGATGAGCTGAAGGCATCAATGACCTTGGACCACAGAAGGTATTTGCACTGGTGACAGACAATGTTGCGAACATGAAGGCTGCTTGGTCTAAAGTGGAGGAGTCCTACCCTCACATCACATCCATTGGCTGTGCTGCTCATGCATTGAATCTGCTCCTCAAGGACATCATGGCACTGAAAACAATGGATATACTCTACGAGAACCAAGGAAATGGTTAGGTATGTGAAGGGTCATCAAGTTATAGCAGCAATCTACCTCACCAAGAAAAGTGAGAAGAATAAGAGTACCGCATTGAAGCACCTGTTGGGGTGGTGTTGTCATCGTGTTTGACAGTCTCCTGGAGGGGAAGGAGTCTCTCCAAGAAATGGCCATATCACAGTATGCCGATATGGACAGCCCCATCAAGAGGATCCTCCTGGATGATGTATTTTGGGAGAGAGTGGTAAGCAGCCTGAAACTCCTGAAACCTATAGCAGTAGCCATTGCACGGATTGAGGGAGACAATGCCATCCTGTCTGATGTCAGACTCTGCTTGCAGATGTAAGAGAAGAAATCCGTACTGCCCTGCCCGCTTCACTGTTGCTCTAAGCAGAGGAAACTGCTCAAAAGCGTGAAGACTTCTGCCTGGAGCTCATACACGCCGCAGCGTACATGTTGGACCCCAAGTATGTTGGCAAGAGCATCCTGTCTGGTGCAGAGATCAACAAGGCCTATGGTGTCATCACTACCGTGTCTCGCCACCTTGGCCTGGATGAAGGCAAGGTTCTTGGCAGTCTGGCAAAGTACACTTCCAAGCAAGGGCTTTGGGATGGAGATGCAATATGGCAGTCGTGCCAACAAATCTCATCAGCTACCTGGTGGAAGGGACTTTGTGGATCTGAGGCCATCTCCCCTGTTTGCCTCCATCATCCTCCAAATCCCACCCACGTCAGCCACCTCAGAGCGCAACTGGTCCTTGTTTGGGAACACACACACCAAAGCACGCAACAGGCTGACCAATACAAGGGTTGAAAAATTGGTGGCCACTCGGGCAAATTTGAGGCTTTTTGAGCCTGATAACGAGCCATCCTCAACAAGGTTGGAAAGTGACAGTAAAGATGAGGCCTCAGAGTCTGATGTTCAAGAGGTGGACATTGAGGAGGTCCAGGGAGAAGACATGGAAGCCTGAGAGGAAGACAACCAAAGCTTTAGTTTCTAGACTATCATTTTACAGATGTATGTTGAAAACATTTTTGGGAAATGCGATGGATCATTGGGGATCATTCAATATTCCCTTTCTTTTGTTGTTCAGTGAAATCATCCCATGTGAAGTCAACTCATTTAATTAAAGTTCAATTCGTAACACAATTGTTTTTATAAAGTTCTGTTGGAAGGATTTAATCATTTGCAATTTATCTACATATGATAAGTTAAAAGGTTTATGTTTCTATCTCCATATGATATGGTAAATATATCCAATGCAAAAACAATCTACATTTAAATGGTATTAATATTCATTTGCATTTTTTTCCGTTAATTCCCATATATTCCCGTTATTCCCACGGAAAATTTCCACCTCTGAATATTCCCCAAAATGTGCAACCCTAACCACGCCACAGACCCACTAAACAACGCCTCGGTCCAAATCACAAGGCCCTGATTCTGCATTGTCTGAACTTCTGAGGCTTCTTTGGTTTGACCAAATAATTTTGTTCCCCAAAATGTGCAACCCTAACCACTGAAGTACTATAATTAGTACTTCAGTGAGACAGATGTTGACCACTGTGGAGAGTACATTGCTGGAGTCTGGAATTCTGCTAGTGCAATTATCGATGTGATGTCAATCTCCTATGTTACAACTAATTTATTTTTTCCATTCTGTGATAGTGACTACCACAAGAAGACTGCAGACAAACAGACAACAGCCTGAACCATCACTGATAACAGTGGATTAGGAATCGACCTGCAAACATTATGGCTGGAAAGGATAACTTAAGACAGTGCAATTCTATCAAACCCGGTATTTGGAAGTTCCCGCAGTGAGGCAAAACAAGTGAGAGAGAACACTCTAGTGTTCCTTTTCGCTTCACAACAAAGTTAGCGAGGACTCAAAGCGTACAGATGAGTGTGAAGGAGAGGAGGTGATGCTGTCATCGTCTGTTGGGCGCTTCGGGAAGACCAGATCCTGTGGCGTATCAATGAATCAGGCTGAACTTGCGTGACAAGCGAATGGCCGGGAGGGAGAGAATGATAGAGGGAGGGATTGAGGAAGAGTCATCCCCCCATAACAACTCGCTTCACTGGCGTCGGTATGGATATCTGGGGGTAATCTGCGGTTGCATGCGACAGAGAGACGAGCCCCTTTATTTAGACACACTGGTAGACTCCTAATTACAGCCGATGCCGAGGAACACATGTAAAGAGGAGGGCGAGACAGATGTCAGCACAGCCATATGGTTTCTTCTCTACCCCCAGATGATAGGCCTATACCCAGACAACAGAAGATGGACCTATACCCAGACAACAGAAGATGGACCTACACCAAGACAACAGAAGATGGACCTATACCCAGACAACAGAAGATGGACCTATACCCAGACAACAGAAGATGGACCTATACCCAGACAACAGAAGATGGACCTACACCCAGACAACAGAAGATGGACCTATACCCAGACAACAGAAGATGGACCTATACCCAGACAACAGAAGATGGACCTACACCCAGACAACAGAAGATGGACCTACACCCAGACAACAGAAGATGGACCTATACCCAGACAACAGAAGATGGACCTACACCCAGACAACAGAAGATGGACCTATACCCAGACACAACAGAAGTTGGACCTATACCCAGACAACAGAAGATGGACCTATACCCAGACACAACAGAAGTTGGACCTATACCCAGACAACAGAAGATGGACCTATACCCAGACACAACAGAAGTTGGACCTACACCCAGACACAACAGACAGCACTGGGGAACGGATCATGGCAGGCTGCGAACTGACAGCTTGACTCAGGCATTCCAAAATGGCCCCTGGTCAAAGTAGTGTATTATGTAGAAAATAAGAGTGGCGTTTGGAACACATCCATTGACTTACTTCATTTGATTCTTTCGACAGGGACAATGTATATGTCAACATTTCTGCACATTGACTTTTACAGTTATATTTTAGTTGTTTTACAGATTGTCTAAGACAGACAGACTTTCAGTAAGTGCATTCAAATAAGGAGCCTAAAACAACATTTAGTTCTGCCGACCTATTTTGGTAATATGTAACCTACAGTCTTTCACTGGTTTCAAAGACACTTTCCAAACGACGTGGGATAAAGCCGAACCAATTACATAGCCAGTAAATTGAGTGCACTTCTCTGTACTTTGAGAACAGGGCCGTATCCCAAATGGCACCCTATTCTCTATACTGTATAGTGCACTACGTTTGGCCAGAGCCTTAAGTGCCAAGGTCAAAAGTAGTGCACTAAATAGGAAATAGGGTGCCATGTGGGACGTAGCCCAGTACATAAAGACATAAAGAGCCGTGACCCATCACACTCTCAGCATACAGAACAACATTTAACCTTGCCGTATTGTGTGAGAAAAACCTAATCAGAAATGTACAAAGACCTATCACAAGCTGACATAAAGCCCAGGAGTCAATCAAATCATCCCTGTTTACACACCAGGTGGCTGGTAGCCTAGCGGTTAAGAGCGCTGGGCCAATAATGGAAGGCTGCTAGTTCAAATCCCCACGACGACAAGGTAAAACATCTGTCGATGTGCCCTTGAGCACGATACTTGTCCGTAACCACTTTTCCTTCCTCCTTCTCCTCTGCCAACCATATCCACTTCCCCTCTGCCAACCATATCCACTTCCCCTCTGCCAACCATATCCACTTCCCCTCTGCCAACCATATCCACTTCTCCTTCCCCTCTGCTGACCATATCCACTTCTCCTTCCCCTCTGCCAACCATATCCACTTCTCCTTCCCCTCTGCCGACCATATCCACTTCTCCTCTGCCAACCATATCCACTTCCCCTCTGCCAACCATATCCACTTCCCCTCTGCCAACCATATCCACTTCCCCTCTGCCAACCATATCCACTTCTCCTTCCCCTCTGCCGACCATATCCACTTCTCCTTCCCCTCTGCCAACCATATCCACTTCTCCTTCCCCTCTGCCGACCATATCCACTTCTCCTCTGCCAACCATATCCACTTCCCCTCTGCCAACCATATCCACTTCCCCTCTGCCAACCATATCCACTTCTCCTTCCCCTCTGCCAACCATATCCACTTCCCCTTCCCCTCTGCCAACCATATCTCCTTCCCCTCTGCCTACCATTCCTATCCTTTTTTTATTTTACACAGACCCCTTACCCATTTACACATCACACCATTAGCCTTCAGTAACACGGCCATTGGCTTCCATTAGCCTTCAGTAACACTGCCATTGGCTTCCATTAGCCTTCAGTAACACGGCCATTGGCTTCCATTAGCCTTCAGTAACACTGCCATTGCCTTCCATTAGCCTTCAGTAACACTGCCATTGGCTTCCATTAGCCTTCAGTAACACTGCCATTGCCTTCCATTAGCCTTCAGTAACACTGCCATTGGCTTCCATTAGCCTTTAGTAACACTGCCATTGGCTTCCATTGGCCTTTAGTAGCACTGCCATTGGCTTCCATTAGAGGAAGAAAACAATGTAAACTAAAGGGAAAATTAAGGTCCTGGGGGAGTGACAAGGTATAAACTGATCAGAAGAACCTTGTCAACGCAGCACATGGCTCTGTCCCCTCTGTGTCCCCTCTCTGTGTCCCCTCTCTGTGTCCCCTCTGTGAATGACTTGACCTTGTACTGAGGCGTCACAACAATCGGTTAGGGAGACATGCTGCATGCATGCTGTGCTGATTATTGAGGGGCCCGAGCCCATATATTTAGGCTGTGTCCCAAATGGCACCCTATGCCCTACACAGTGCACTACTTTTAACCAGAGCCCTATCGGCCTTGGTCAAAAGCAGTGCACTAAATAGGGAATTGGGTACCATTTGGGAGGTAACCTAGCTGTTGTAGAGCACTGCGCTTTACACTTGATAATAAGAGCTCACTGCGTGTTTATGCACAATACAACGAAACCCACAGACAGTGCAAACAACTCTCTCTCCTCACTCGTTCTCCATCTCTCCTCACTCGTTCTCCCTCTCTTCTCACTCGTTCTCCATCTCTCCTCACTCGTTCTCCATCTCTCCTCACTCGTTCTCCATCTCTCCTCACTCGTTCTCCATCTCTCTCACCCGTTCACCATCTCTCTCACTAATTCTCCATCCTCAATCACTCGGCCTCTCTATCACTCTTACCACTTCTCTCATGCCCTCTACTCACTCTCTTTCCCATGCCTCTCTTTCTCTCTCTTTTCCCTGCCCCTCCCTCCCTCTCTCCCTCCCCCCTCCTCTCTGTGTCTTCCTCACATGATATAGTTCCACTGTTCCTTCGGTGAGGGGGGGGGTTGCCGTTCACACTACCCGCAAAAAAAAAAAAATGGCCCTGTACTAAAAACAAATATTCAATCATCGCTCATGTTGCGTCAAATTATGGGCGGGCGAGCCGGGCTCGTCAAGATGATTAGTTACAGTGGTTGTGCGAGTGCTGGGGCTCCGCTGAGCACTGCATATACAGTACCAGTCAAAAGTTTGGACACACCTACTCATTCAAGGGTTTTTCTTTATCTGTACTATTTTCTACATTGTAGAAAGAAGCGAAGCGAAGACATCACACCTATGAAATAACACATATGGAGTCATGTAGTAACCAAAGAATGTATTAAACAAATCAAAATATATTTTAGATTTTAGATTCTTCAAAGTAACCACCCTTTGCCTTGATGACAGGGAATCTGGGATAAGTAATTTTTTATTTTAAATATACTGCCATGTATTCTTGCCTTGCAAATTGTTTACACCTTTTTTTTTTTACATTTTTGTAATTTAGCAGACGCTCTTATCCAATTTGACTTAAAGGAGAAATTAGGGTTAAGTGCCTTGCTCAAGGGGCACATCAACAGATTTTAAACCTAGTCAGCTCAGGGATTCGAACCAGTGAACTTTTGGTTACTGACCGAACACTGTAAAACACTTTTAAAATGATTTAACCTTTATTTAACTAGGCAAGTCAAATAAAAATTTCAATGATGGCCTACCAAGAGGCAAAAGGCCTCCTGTGGGGATGGGGGCTGGGATACAAATAAAAAAGTAGGACAAAACACACATCTTGACAAGAGAGACACCACAACACTACATAGAGACACCACAACACTACATAAAGAGAGACACCACAACACTACATAAGGAGAGACACCACAACACTACATAGAGACACCACAACAATACATTTAGAGAGACACCACAACACTACATAAAGAGAGACACCACAACACTACATAAAGAGAGACACCACAACAATACATTTAGAGAGACACCACAACACTACATAAAGAGAGACAACACAACAATACATAAAGAGAGACACCACAACACTACATAAAGAGAGACACCACAACAATACATTTAGAGACACCACAACACTACATAAAGAGAGACACCACAACAATACATTTAGAGACACCACAACACTACATAAAGAGAGACACCACAACAATACATTTAGAGACACCACAACACTGCATAAAGAGAGACAACACTACAAAAAGAGAGACACCACAACAGTACATAAAGAGAGACACCACAACACTACATAAAGAGAGACACCGCAACACTACATAAAGAGAGCAACAACATGGCAGCAACAACATGGTAGTAGCACAACATGGTACAAACATTATTGGGCACAGACAACAGCACAAGGGCAACGATACATCACTCAAAGTATCCACAACTGTCAGTAAGAGTGTCCATGATCGAGTCTTTTAATGAGGAGATGGAGATAAAACTGTCCAGTTTTAGTGTTTGTTGCAACTCGTTCCAGTCGCTAGCTGCAGCGAAATGAAAAGACGAGCGACCCAGGGATGTGTGTGCTTTGGGAACCTTTAACAGAATGTGACTGGCAGAACGGGTGTTGTATGTGGAGGATGAGGGCTGCAGTAGCTATCTCAGATAGGGGGGAGTGAGGCCTAAGAGGGTTTTATAAATGAGCATCGACTAATGAGTCCTCAGTTTACAGAGGAGTGCAGTGATGTGTCCGATAAGGAGCATTGGTGGCAAATCTGATGGCCGAATGGTAAAGAACATCTAGCAGCTCGAGAGCACCCTTACCTGCCGATCTATATATGATATCGCCGTAATCTAGCATGGGTAGGATGGTCATCTGAATCAGGGTTAGTTTGGCAGCTTGGGTGAAAGATGAGCGATTACGATAGAGGAAATCAAGTCTGAATTTAACCTTAGCTTACAGCTTGGATATGTGCTGAGAAAAGGACAGTGTACCGTCTAGCCACACTCCCAAGTACTTGTATGAGGTGACTACCTCAAGCTCCAAACCCTCAAAGGTTCTTCTTAACGTACCATATGACCTTAGTTTTGGAGTTGTTCAGAGCAAGGTTAAGGGCAGAGAAAGCTTGTTGGATACTAAGAAAGCTTTGTTGTAGAGCGTTTAACACAAACTTTGGCGAGAGGCCAGCTGAGTATACGACTGTATCATCTGCATATAAATGGATGAGAGAGCTTCCTACTGCCTGAGCTATGTTGTTGATGTAAATTGAAAAGAGTGTGGGGCCTAGGATCGGGCCTTGGGGTACTCCCTTCGGTGACAAGCAGTGGCTGAGATAGAAGATGTTCTGACTTTATACGCTGCACTCTTTGAGAGAGGTAGTTAGCAAACCAGGCCAAAGACCCCTCAGAGACACTAATACTCCACTAATACTTGATTTCTTTTCACAACAGTACCTAGAGTCAGTGGTGACATCATTGAGGACCTTTAAAGTTGCAGTGACACATTCATAACCTGAGCGGAAATCAGATTGCATACCAAAGAGAATACTATAGACATCAAGGAAGCCAGTCAGTTGATTATTGACACGTTTTTCCAACACTTTTGATAAACAGGGCAAGATAGAAATTGGTCTACAACAGTTAGGATCAGCTTGATCTCCCCCTTTAAGTAAAGGACACACCGTGGCTGCCTTCCAAGCACTAGGAACCTCCCCAGAGAGGAGAGACGGGTAAAAAGGTCAGGCCTGGCAATGATAGGGGCTGAAACCCTAACTCTGACCCAGATGAGATGGCTTTCAGGTCAAGTTTAAGGAGCTCCTTTAGCAGCTAGTCCCATCTGCACCTATCCATCCATCCATCCAAATCAAATCAAAGTGTATTTGTCACGTGCGCATCGCCGAATACAACAGGTGTAGACCTTACAGTGAAATGCTTACTTACAGGCTCTAACCAACAGCACAAAAAAAGGTGTTAGGTGAACAATAGGTAAGTAAAGAAATAAAAACAACAGTAAAAAAGACAGTGAAAATAACAGTAGCAAGGCTATATACAGTAGTGAGGCTATATACAGTAGTGAGGCTGTAACAGTAGTGAGGCTATAACAGTAGCGAGGCTATAACAGTAGAGAGGCTATAACAGTAGAGAGGCTATATACAGTAGTGAGGCTATAACAGTAGTGAGGCTATAACAGTAGCGAGGCTATAACAGTAGAGAGGCTATATACAGTAGCGAGGCTATAACAGTAGCGAGGCTATAACAGTAGAGAGGCTATATACAGTAGTGAGGCTATATACAGTAGTGAGGCTATATACAGTAGTGAGGCTATAACAGTAGAGAGGCTATATACAGTAGTGAGGCTATATACAGTAGCGAGGCTATAACAGTAGAGAGGCTATATACAGTAGTGAGGCTATATACAGTAGTGAGGCTATAACAGTAGCGAGGCTATAACAGTAGCGAGGCTATATACAGGCACCGGTTAGTCGGGCTGATTGAGGTAGTATGTACATATAGATATGGTTAAAGTGACTATGCATATATGATGAACAGAGAGTAGCAGTAGCGTAAAAGAGGGGTTGGCGGGTGGCGGGTGGTTGGTGGCGGGACACAATGCAGATAGCCCAGTTAGCCAATGTGCTGGAGCACTGGTTGGTCGGGCCAATCGAGGTAGTATGTACATGAATGTATAGTTAAAGTGACTATGCATATATGATAAACAGAGAGTAGCAGCAGCGTAAAAGAGGGGTTGGGGGCACACAATGCAAATAGT
Source organism: Brachymystax lenok tsinlingensis (assembly GCA_030435695.1). NCBI lineage: Eukaryota > Metazoa > Chordata > Actinopteri > Salmoniformes > Salmonidae > Brachymystax > Brachymystax lenok. The sequence continues at coordinate 6,681,032 of CM059793.1, forward strand.
CCGGGTAGCCATTTGATTACCTGTTCTGGAGTCTTATGGCTTGGGGGTAAAAACTGTTGAGAAGCCTTTTTGTCCTAGACTTGGCACTCCGGTACCGCTTGCCATGTGGTAGTAGAGAGAACAGTCTATGACTGGGGTGGCTGTGGTCTTGACAATTCTTCAATTTTGACAATCAATCAATTTGAAGGGCTGGGAGATGAGGAAGTGTTGGACGTGGTTGAGTCAAATAGGAATCCTGACTTAATGAAGTGATGATTAAAGAGCTCAGCCAATGCGCTTCTTGTCAGTAACAACCACATCATCAACATTAAGGTACATGGGCAGCTGGGTGGAGGACGGTTTATGCTCCAGCTCTTTCACCGTTTTCCAGAACTTCTTAGGGTTAGACCCACAGAGAGAGAGAACTGCTCCTTAAAGTAACTAACTGAGGCCCTACGGATAGACTGAGTGGCTGTATTTCTCATTGGCCTGAACGACAGCCAGTCAGCCTGAGTATTTGTGTGTCAAGCCTTGCACCCATAGCTCCATCAAGTAATTAGTAGTGGTTACATTTCTCCAGGCCTCACCTGTTAACCAAAAAAAGTGTAAGGGTAACCTCTGTTGTTGTTTGAATGCCAAATTGCCCCTTTAATGAGATGAGAAACCATAACAGCTTGACTCTGTATTATATAAGTCTCTTGTAAATCAACCTACCACCGTGGCTCACTGTCTGTTTGCACATGACGACAGGACCTCTGTCCTCCTTTTGTCATTTCTGGAAGGTAGGCAGGGTACAGATTTATTTAGGGGGTTTGGAAGGTAGGCAGGGTACAGATTTATTTATGGGGTCTGGAAGGTAGGCAGGGTACAGATTTATTTATGGGGTCTGGAAGGTAGGCAGGGTACAGATTTATTTATGGGGTTTGGAAGGTAGGCAGGGTACAGATTTATTTATGGGGTTTGGAAGGTAGGCAGGGTACAGATTTATTTATGGGGTCTGGAAGGTAGGCAGGGTACCGATTTATTTATGGGGTCTGGAAGGTAGGCAGGGTACAGATTTATTTATGGGGTCTGGAAGGTAGGCAGGGTACAGATTTATTTATGGGGTCTGGAAGGTAGGCAGGGTACAGATTTATTTCGGGGGTTTGGAAGATAGACAGGGTACAGATTTTGGACGTTTTTGGAAATTTGGAAAGAATGAGTGTCACATTTTTTTTGGGGGGGGGAAGGGAAAACGATTAAGCTTATTCTTCTGTTCTCAAACCATGATACACATTATGAAGTATGTTCAATAGGGAAGAGAAATAACGAAGAGCGCGCACCCATTCACGCGCGCCAAAACACTAGTGTCCTAATCATGAGCCACCTGAAAAAACTACAATTTCTTGTTCTTTTTTTTTTTTTAAACAAGCCTGAAACCATGTCTAAAGACTGTTGACATCTAGTGGAAGCCATAGAAACTACAATCTGGGAGCTATTGTCATGTATAGTCAATAGGGAGTCATTGGAAAGACTGTGACCTCAACAACAACAAAAAGATTCTGGTTGGATTTTCCAATGGTTTTTGCCTGCCATATCAGTTCTGTTATACTGACAGACATTATTTTAACAGTTTTAGAAACTATTTGACGCACCCGAGTGTCAATCTAAGTAACATAATAATAAATAATGTATTTAAGCTCAGGATATCCGTTTTATTTTGCATTGGATGCATCTCAATCCACCTCATCCACCTATGTAACACTTCCTCATCCACGGTGAAAAGGTGACGGAGCTAGAGCGGTGTTTGTGACACGATGAGGCATCCCCGAAAATCTGTCTTCTCACGAAAACGTCTGTAGCTTCCGAACGGTTTGGCCTACAAACTATTATGAGCCCTCTAGGGAACAGGTAGACTCATGAACACGATGGTATGACCTCCACAAGTGTGACAGGACTCGTCTGAAGGTAACACATACAAACCAATGGAAGTACGGAGGTCGTTTCGTTCCCAATAAAAACCAGGGGTTAAACATGTGTCCAAAAAAGCAAAAATATTTCCTGAGATTTCTTATATCGCCTAGATATAGGACAAACACTTCAAAACCTTGTTCTTATTATTCATTTTTTGCCATTTATGAATGTGTTATTAAATTAGATTCTATGGGCTACAGTAGTAAAGGCCAATTCAATATTTTATCAAATATTTTTTTTTGATTATTAAAGGGGTCCTAAAATGTTTAATGAAATAGCTAAATGATCCATGGTATGACCATCTTAAAACAACGGCTTAGACTTTTAGAGGTTAAACAGGGTATCTCCCTAAGAGACCAAAATAAAACTCAAATCATTGAATCCCATTTGTTTGCACGGCTATTAAACAGACTTCAGAGAGCTTCAGGACACTTCCATGAGCCTGGCCTCTTGTATTACATATGTCTGTCATAACGGAATGCCTAGCATCACAGACCGCTGAAGAAACACTCAACGTTATGAGTTATGCCTGCGGCTGCTTTTACAATCCCAACCTACTCACTGTAGATCTCCAGGGGGGGAAAAACACCCACATGCACCCACCCTGAAACACACACACACAACGCTCGCCCCCTGCTTCCTATATCTTGTCAAAACTTGAATTAAGATCAAAAAACTAATCCGCTTCCAATTTATATCTATATTTCAGTGCTGTCAGAGCCACGGAACTCCCAAGTGTTGAGAAGGGATCGTATTTATTTAGGTGATGCAACTGACAGCTCTATTTCACAAAGCAATCTGGCAGCGCGTGTACAAGTGTGAGGTCATGAGGGTCACCAGACCAGTCGGTATCAAGCAGGCAGGCAACATTGGTCAGGGCTCGGGGTACGAATATCTATCTGCAGCAGGAGGTCTAAATGGGCTGTTTGCACAACCTACTGCACGTTGTGTAGAGGCTGCTGAACAGCTGGAGAAAGCGGTCGATAGGATTATCAAACGAACAAAGAGAAAAGGTCATTTGGATGGGAGTTTATCGGAGGACCTTCTTTGCTTTGCTGCGCTATATGCCCATGTTGATTTTAAATGTGTCACTGGCTCATTGAAAGATACAACAACTTTGTAACCGTATTTTAACATTTTTTATTTTTTGTATATATTTAAATATTTGCTTTGATGTGTATTCTGAGACATCTACAAACTATTTAGAAAAACAGAGAGGAAATTAACAGTGTGCTTAATTCTCTTATCTGGTTATGTGTAACGCAATCATTTTACATTAACCATACATTAAAAATGTATTTTATATAAAACCAGATTTTTTTTATGTCTCATTTACATTCTGAAGTATCTTTATACACTAACAGAGAGACAATACTGAATCATATCTTTATACAGTAACAGAGAGACAATACTGAATCCTATCTTTATACAGTAACAGAGAGACAATACTGAATCCTATCTTTATACAGTAACAGAGAGACAATACCAAATCCTATCTTTATACAGTAACAGAGAGACAATACTGAATCCTATCTTTATACTGTAACAGAGAGACAATGCTGAATCCTATCTTTATACAGTAACAGAGAGACAATACTGAATCCTATCTTTATACTGTAACAGAGACAATACTGAATCATATCTTTATACAGTAACAGAGAGACAATACTGAATCCTATCTTTTACATGGTTCGTCTAAAGCATGGTTCCTCTAAAGCCAAATGTCTCTCATCTCCAGACAGACCCGGTAGATACATATTTCAGAGAGATTTATGGGGCAAAATAGCATTAGCTAAAAATAAATCTGGTACATTGGCAAACTATAAAAAATTAAACAATTGCCAGAGAGAGTACCAAAAGGAGGGTATGAACACTGATAATAAGAGCGCTGGTTATATTAGCTACCTGGGTAGAGGAAGAAAGAGGAAGAAGCTGATACATCAATCTGCCTTTTGGAAACAGTCTCATTCCCTTCTCAATGACCTGATGGAAACAGTCTCATTCCCTTCTCAATGACCTGATGGAAACAGTCTCATTCCCTTCTCAATGACCTGACGGAAACAGTCTCATTCCCTTCTCAATGACCTGGTGGAAACAGTCTCATTCCCTTCTCAATGACCTGATGGAAACAGTCTCATTCCCTTCTCAATGACCTGATGGAAACAGTCTCATTCCCTTCTCAATGACCTGGTGGAAACAGTCTCATTCCCTTCTCAATGACCTGATGGAAACAGTCTCATTCCCTTCTCAATGACCTGATGGAAACAGTCTCATTCCCTTCTCAATGACCTGGTGGAAACAGTCTCATTCCCTTCTCAATGACCTGATGGAAACAGTCTCATTCCCTTCTCAATGACCTGATGGAAACAGTCTCATTCCCTTCTCAATGACCTGATGGAAACAGTCTCATTCCCTTCTCAATGACCTGATGGAAACAGTCTCATTCCCTTCTCAATGACCTGATGGTGGTGTGTGAGGGGGTTGGGGTGGGGGCAGTGGTGGTGTGTGAGGGGGTTGGGGTGGGGGGGCAGTGGTGGTGTGTGAGGGGGCTTTGGAGGTGGGTTGGTGTGTGGGGCTATTAACTACTTTGAAAGCGTTTTGCCAGAGCTGAGTGATTGCGGGGAGCTTGTGGGGACAGTATAAATAGTGGCCTGACACTTTAACGTCAGGGGACAGCTCATCCAGGATTAGAGACACCGGCGGTGCGGGTGACATTGATCTGGATGAAGGTGCTGGTGTAACTCTGCTGCTTCTGACCCTCTCCTCGCCCCAACCTGGGCTTGAACACATCAACGACTACTTAACTGTGATGCTTCCGTCCCAACCTGGGCTTGAACACATCAACAACTACTTAACTGTGCTGCTTCCGTCCCAACCTGGGCTTGAACACATCAACAACTACTTAACTGTGCTGCTCCTCGCCCCAACCTGGGCTTGAACACATCAACAACTACTTAACTGTGCTGCTTCCGTCCCAACCTGGGCTTGAACACATCAACAACTACTTAACTGTGCTAAGCTTCCGTCCCAACCTGGGCTTGAACACATCAACAACTACTTAACTGTGCTAAGCTTCCGTCCCAACCTGGGCTTGAACACATCAACAACTACTTAACTGTGCTGCTTCCGTCCCAACCTGGGCTTGAACACATCAACAACTACTTAACTGTGCTGCTCCTCGCCCCAACCTGGGCTTGAACACATCAACAACTACTTAACTGTGCTGCTTCCGTCCCAACCTGGGCTTGAACACATCAACAACTACTTAACTGTGCTGCTTCCGTCCCAACCTGGGCTTGAACACATCAACAACTACTTAACTGTGCTGCTTCCGTCCCAACCTGGGCTTGAACACATCAACAACTGCCTACCACAAAGCATCGTTACCTATCGCTCCACAAACGCCGCTGCCCTCGCAGAGCAAGGAAAACAAATACTTCAAGGTCTCCAAACATGTGATGTCACCGATTGAAATGCTACTAACGCGCACCGCTAAAACTATCTAGCCATTTCACACCGGTCCGTGCGACAGAAGGCCCGTTGCCGAGGTGCATACAATATATAAGGGATTCTAACATGGGTCTTCTCCACTGGACGGACTACACGCGTTACTCTGCGGCTTCTTTTCACTCCCATTGCCCCGTTGGCGAGAAAGAACAATACATGGTGAACTATGTGGTGTAAACTCTGCAAAAAAATAAATGTCCCCTTTTTCAGGACCCTGTCTTTCAAAGATTCATAAAAAAATACAAATAACTTCACATATCTTCATTGTGAAGGGGTTTAAACACTGTTTCCCGTGCTTGTTCAATGAACAATAAACAATGAATGAACATGCACCTATGGAACGGTCGTTAAGACACTAAAGAGGTCTACTTTCTACTGACTCTGAAAAACACCAAAAGAAAGATGCCCAGGGTCCCTGCTCATCTGCGTGAAAGTGCCTTAATCATGCTGCAAGGAGGCATGAGGACTGCAGATGTGGCCAGGGCAATAAATTGCAATGTCTGTACTGTACTAGATGCCTAAGACAGCGCTACGGGGAGACAGGACGGACAGCTGATCGTCCTCGCAATGTCAGACCACGTGTAACAACACCTGCACAAGATCGGTACATCACACCTGCGGGACAGGTACAGGATGGCAACAACTGCCCGAGTTACACCAGGAACGCACAATCCCTCCATCAGTGCTCATACTGTCCGCAATAGGCTGAGAGAGGCTGGACTGAGGGCTTGTCGGCCTGTTGTAAGGCAGGTCCTCACCAGACATCACCGGCAACAATGTCGCCTATGGGCAAAAACCCACCATCGCTGGACCAGACAGGACTGGCAAAAGTGCTCTTCACTGACGAGTCGCGGTTTTGTCTCACCAGGGGTGATGGTCGGATTCGCGTTTATCTTCGAAGGAATGAGCGTTACACCGAGGCCTATGCTCTAGTGCGGGATCGATTTGGTCTGGGACGGTGTGTCACAGCATCATCGGACTGAGCTTGTTGTAATTGCAGGCAATCTCAACGCTGTGTGTTACAGGGAAGACATCCTCCTCCCTCATGTGGTACCATTCCTGCAGGCTCATACTGACATGAACCTCCAGAATGACAATGCCACCAGCCATACTGCTCGTTCTGTGCGTGATTTCCTGCAAGACAGGAATGTCAGTGTTCTGCCATGGCCAGCGAAGAGCCCGGATCTCAATACCATTGAGCACGTCTGGGAACTGTTGGATTGGAGGGTGAGGGCTAGGGCCATTCCCTCCAGAAATGTCCGGGAACTTGCAGGTGCCTTGATGGAAGAGTGGGGTAACATCTCACAGCAAGTACGGGCAAATCTGGTGCAGTCCATGAGGAGGAGATGCACTGCAGTACTTAATGCAGCTGGTGGCCACACCAAATACTGACTGTTACTTTTGACCCCCACATTACTCCATGTCTGTCACAGGATGTTAATTTTTTTGCTGAGTTTACTATGTAGTGAACTATGTGGTGAACTATGTAGTGAACTATGTGGTGAACTATGTGGTGAACTATGTAGTGAACTATGTGGTGAACAATGTAGTGAACTATGTGGTGAACTATGTAGTGAACTATGAGTGAACTATGTGGTGAACTATGTGGTGAACAATGTAGTGAACTATGTGGTGAACTATGTAGTGAACTATGTAGTGAACTATGAGTGAACTATGTGGTGAACTATGTAGTGAACTATGTAGTGAACTATGTGGTGAACTATGTGGTGAACAATGTAGTGAACTATGTAGTGAACTATGTGGTGAACAATGTAGTGAACTATGTGGTGAACTATGTAGTGAACTATGTAGTGAACTATGAGTGAACTATGTGGTGAACTATGTAGTGAACTATGTGGTGAACTATGTGGTGAACTATTTAGTGAACTATGTAGTGAACTATGTGATGAACTATGTGGTGAACTATGTGGTGAACTATGTAGTGAACTATGTGGTGAACAATGTAGTGAACTATGTGGTGAACTATGTAGTGAACTATGTAGTGAACTATGAGTGAACTATGTGGTGAACTATGTAGTGAACTATGTGGTGAACTATGTGGTGAACTATGTGGTGAACTATTTAGTGAACTATGTAGTGAACTATGTGATGAACTATGTGGTGAACTATGTGGTGAACTATGAGTCAACTATGTGGTGAACTATGTGGTGAACTATGTGGTGAACTACGTGGTGAACTACGTGGTGAACTACGTGGTGAACTACGTGGTGAACTATAAGTCAACTATGTAGTGAACTATGTGGTGAACTACGTAGTGAACCATGTGGTGAACTATGTGGTGAACCATGAGTGAACTATGTAGTGAACCATGTGGTGAACTATGTAGTGAACTATGTAGTGAACCATGTGGTGAACTATGAGTGAACTATGTGGTGAACTATGTAGTGAACCATGTGGTGAACTATGTGGTGAACTATGTGGTGAACTACGTAGTGAACCATGTGGTGAACCACGTGGTGAACCATGTAGTGAACTATGTAGTGAACTATGTAGGGAACTATGCAGTGAACTATGTAGGGAACTATGTGGTTCTGTCATTAATTTAAGACATGAAGGTCAGTCACTCCGGAAAATGTTAGGAATTTTGAATGTTTCTTCAAGTGCAGTCGCAAAAACTATCAAGTGCTGGCTCTCATGAGGAATGCCACAGGAAAGGAAGACCCAGAGTTACCTCTGCTGCAGAGGATAAATTCATTAGAGTTACCAGCCTCAGAAATTGCAGCCCAAATAAATGCTTCACAGATTTCAAGTAACAGATGCATCTCAACATCAACTGTTCAGAGGAGACTGTGTGAATCAGGCCTTCGTGGTTGAATTGCTGCAAAGAAACCACCACTAAAGGACACCAATAAGAAGAATATACTTGCTTGGCCCAAGAAACACAAGCAATGGACTTTGGAATGATGAGTCCAAATTTGAGATTTTTGATTCCAACCGTCGTGAATTTGTGAGACAGAGTAGGTGAACGGATGATCTCCGCATGTGTGGTTTCCACCATGAAGAATGGAGGAGGTGTGATGGTGCTTTGCTGGTGACACTGTCAGTGATTTATTTAGAATTCAAGGCACACTTAACCAGCATGGCTACCACAGCATTCTTCAGCGATACGCCATCCCATCTGGTTTGCGCTTAGTGGGACTATCATTTGTTTTTGAACAGGACAATGACCCAACACACCTCCAGGCTGTGTAATGGCTATTTTAACAAGGAGAGTGATGGAGTGCTGCATCACCCAACCTCAATCCAATTGAGATGGTTTGGGATGAGTTGGACCACAGAGTGAAGGAAAATCAGCCAACAAGTGCTCAGCGTATGTGGGAACTCCTTCAAGACTGTTGGAAAAGCATTCCAGGTAAAGCTGGAATGCTTTGTTGTCAAGAGTGTGCAAGGCAAAGGGTGGCTACTTTTAAGAATATCAAATATAAAATACATTTAGATTTGTTTAAAAGAAAATGGTTACTACATGATTCCATATTTGTTATTTCATAGTTTTGATGTCTTCAATTTTATTTTACAATGTAAAAAAATGTCAAAATAAAGAAAAAATGAGTAGGTGTGTCTAATCCTTTGACTGGTACTGTAAGTATTCACATCCCTTTGCTATGATACTCTAAATGGAGTTCAGGAGCATCCTTTGATCATCCTTGAGATGTCACTACAACTTGATTGGAGTCCACCTGTGGCCAATTCAATTGTTTGGACATGATATAGAAAGAAACACACTTGTCTATATAATGTCAAAGCAGAAACTATACCATAAAGTCCCAGGAACTGTCCGTAGATCTCCAAGATAAAATTGTGAAGAGGGATATATCTGGGGAAGGGTATAAAAAAGTTTCCAAGAGCAAAGTGGTCTCCATAATTGGAAAATAACAGCACGCCTGGAGCTTGCAAAAAGGCACATGAAAGACAGAGCATAAAGCAAAAGATTCTGTGGTCTGATGACACAATTTCTTCCCAATTTCGTGATATTCAATTGGTAGTTACAGTCTTGTGTCATCGCTGCAACTCCCGTACGGACTCGGGAGAGGCGAAGATCGAGAGCCATGGGTCCTCCAAAACACAACCAGCCAAGCCGCTTCTTGACACAATGCCCGCTTAACCCGGAAGCCAGCCGCACAAATGTGTCGGAGGAAACACCGTACACCTGGCGACCGTGTCAGCATGCATAGCGCCCGGCCCGCCACAGGAGTCGCTAGAGCGCAACGGGGCAAGAACATCCCTGCGAGGCCAAAAACCCTCCCATAACCCGGACGACGCTGGGCCAATTGTGCACTTCCCCATGGGTCTCCCAGTCGCGGCCGGCTGCAACAGAGCCTGGACTCAGGATCACTAGTGGCACAGCTAGCACTGCGATACAGTGCCTTAGACCACAGCGCCACTCGGGAGGCCCAAAAATGTAACTCTTTGGCCTGAATGCAAAGCACTATGTCTCAAGAAAACCAGGTACAGCTCATCACCCATCTAACACTTTCCCCATCGTGAAGCATGGTGGTGACAACATCATGCTATGGGAAAGCTTTTCAGCGGCAGGGACTGGGAGACTGGTAAGGATAGTGGAAACAATGAATGGAGCCAAATACAGGCCAATTCTTGATGAGAACCTGCTTCAGAGTGCAAACGACCTTAGACTAGGGCAAAGATTTACATTTCAACAGGACAATGACCCCAAGCATACAGACAAAGCAACGCTGGAAAGCTTTCATAAAAATAATGTGAAAGTCTGAGTGGCCCAGCCAAAGCCCAGACTTGAATCCCATTGAAAATCTACGGAAAGACGTGAAGATTGCTGATCACACACTCCCTATCTAATTTAACAGAGCATGAGAAAATCTGCAAGGAAGAATATCCCCAAATCCAGATGTGCAAAGCTGATACAGAAATACCCAAGACGACTTAAAGCTGTAATCACCGCCAAAGTTGCTTCTACAAAGTATTGACTCAGGGGTGTGAAAACCTATGTAAATTAGATTTCTGTTTTTCATTTTCAATACATTGGCAAAAATTCCTAAAAACATGTTTTCACTTTGTCATTATGGGGTATTGTGTGTAGTTGGGTGAGATAGAAATCAATTTAATCAATTTTGAATTCAGGCTGTAACACAACAAACTGTGGAATAACTCGAGGGTGATTAATACTGAAAATATGTATAGCTTTTCATCTCTCCTTGATCTGATCCTGTTGACTGTGCTCCGACCCTGCAGCAGAGATGGAGAGAAAGATGCAGAGCGAGAGAGAGAGATACGGGGGGGCGATAAAGAAAGAGATAGAAAGACGGAGAGAGAGAGACAGGGGAGACAGAGAGGCAGAGAGAAAAAACATTTATTAGTTTGAGTTTGACTCAGAACATACCATGCTTTGACAGGACAATAAATATCCTACAAAGGCATCTCCCTGTGCCGTGTGAAATTCCAAATAAAGAACCAAAATGGAGAGAGAGAGAGAGAGAGAGAGAGAGAGAGAGAGAGAGGAGACACACGGCACATTGTTCAGGCCAAGAGAGGGGATAACAGAACCAGTTTGTCAGGGGTAATGGGACCTGAAAGTGGCACATAGAGCTGGGAACTAAGGAGACTACTTTAATCATCTGTCACATGACATAAGGAACCAACAAACGGAGCTAAAGGGGGAGAACATATTACATTTGGAGTGAGGAACAGAATCCCATTGTGGTGTGGCGTTGCACACATGTAGCCTGCCATAGCCTGCCTCCCTAATATAATACATCTCTTTAAAGTGATTAGTCACACGTCGCCTCACAATTATAAATATACATTTTTGTTATTAAATGTTTTGCGCAGTTTATAGTTACAGTATGATAACACACTACATTATGGAATCATATATGTTAAAAACAAATGACTTATTGTTTCAGTAGAATGTTGTTTAAAATAATAGTGCTAAGCGATTCGTGCTTTTTGAGGTTGGTTCAGTTTCAGTTCGATTATTAAAAAAATAATCATAGTTTTCGATTTCGGTTTTGATTATTTGGGTTGAATCTGTAACACAGAATAAAACAATTAATAAAAGTCCCTTGACGGTAGTTATTTTTATTTTTTATTTATCCATTATTTTACCAGGTAAGTTGACTGAGAACACATTCTCATTTACAGCAACAACCTGGGGAATAGTTACAGGGGTGAGGAATAAACCAATTGTAAACTGGGGAGATTAGGTTACCATGATGGTATGAGGGACAGCTTGGGAATTTAGCCAGGACACCAGGGTTAACACCCTTACTCTTACGATAAGTGCCATGGGATCTTTAATGACCTCAGAGAGTCAGGACACCCATTTAACATCCCATCTGAAAGACAGCACCCTACACAGGGCAATGTCCCCAATCACTGCCCTGGGGCATTGGGATATATTTTTTAGACCTGAAGAAAGAGTGCCTCCTACTGGCCCTCCAACACCACTTCCAGCAGCATCTGGTCTCCCATCCAGGGACTGACCAGGACCAACCCTGCTCAGTATGTAATTTGTTACATTGTTGCATGTTAATAGTTGCCGATTTAACTAAAGAAGTTATTGTCATCGACAATTTACTAACAAGATAGATAGCCAGGAGTTGTGGTGGTAGCTAGCTGGCTGGCTACAGTAACTAACGTTAGCTAGCTGGCTACAGTAACTGACGTTAGCTAGCTAGCTGGCTACAGTAACTGACGTTAGCTAGCTGGCTACAGTAACTAACATTAGCTAGCTAGCTGGCTACAGTAACTAACGTTAGCTAGCTGGCTACAGTAACTGACGTTAGCTAGCTGGCTACAGTAACCAACGTTAGTTGGCTGGCTACAGTAACTAACGTTAGCTGGCTGGCTACAGTAACTAACGTTAGCTGGCTGGCTACAGTAACTAACGTTAGCTGGCTGGCTACGGTAACTGCGTTAGCTGGCTGGCTACAGTAACTGGCGTTAGCTGGCTGGCTACAGTAACGCGTTAGCTGGCTGGCTACAGTAACGCGTTAGCTAGCTGGCTGGCTACAGTAACGCGTTAGCTGGCTGGCTGCAGTAACGCGTTAGCTGGCAGCTGGCTACGGTAACGCGTAGCTGGCTGGCTACGGTAACGCGTTAGCTAGCCAGCTGGCTACAGTAACCAACGTTAGCCAGCCAGCTGGCTGGTAACCGACGTTAGCCAGCTGGCTGGCTACAGTAACGGCGTTAGCTGGCTGGCTACGGTAACCAACGTTAGCCAGCTGGCTGGCTACAGTAACTGGCGTTAGCCAGGCTGGCTACAGTAACTAACGTTAGCTAGCCAGCAGGCTACAGTAACCAACTTTAGCTGGCTGGCTACAGTAACCAACGTTAGCTAGCTGGCTGGCTACAGTAACTAACGTTAGCTGGCTGGCTACAGTAACTAACGTTAGCTGGCTGGCTACGGTAACTGCGTTAGCTGGCTGGCTACAGTAACTAACGTTAGCTTGCTGGCTGGCTACAGTAACCAACGTTAGCTGGCTGGCTACAGTAACTGCGTTAGCTAGCTAGCTGGCTGCAGTAACCAACGTTAGCTAGCTGGCTGGCTACAGTAACCGACGTTAGCTAGCTGGCTGGCTACAGTAACTGGCGTTAGCTGGCTGGCTACGGTAACTGCGTTAGCTAGCTGGCTGGCTACAGTAACCGACGTTAGCTGGCAGGCTACAGTAACTGCGTTAGCTGGCTGGCTACGGTAACTGCGTTAGCTAGCTGGCTACAGTAACTAACGTTAGCTAGCTAGCAGGCTACAGTAACTAACTTTAGCTGGCTGGCTACAGTAACTAACGTTAGCTAGCTAGCTGGCTACAGTAACTAACGTTAGCTGGCTGGCTACAGTAACTAACGTTAGCTGGCTGGCTACAGTAACTAACGTTAGCTAGCTGGCTACAGTAACTAACGTTAGCTTGCTGGCTGGCTACAGTAACTAACGTTAGCTAGCTGGCTACAGTAACTAACGTTAGCTAGCTAGCTGGCTACAGTAACTAACGTTAGCTAGCTAGCTGGCTACAGTAACTGACGTTAGCTAGCTAGCTGGCTACAGTAACTGACGTTAGCTAGCTGGCTACAGTAACTAACGTTAGCTAGCTAGCTGGCTACAGTAACTGACGTTAGCTAGCAGGCTACAGTAACTAACGTTAGCTGGCTGGCTACAGTAACTAACGTTAGCTAGCTGGCTACAGTAACTAACGTTAGCTGGCTGGCTACAGTAACTAACGTTAGCTGGCTGGCTACAGTAACTAACGTTAGCTAGCTGGCTACAGTAACTGACGTTAGCTAGCTGGCTACAGTAACTAACGTTAGCTAGCTGGCTACAGTAACTAACGTTAGCTAGCTAGCTGGCTACAGTAATTAACGTTAGCTGGCTGGCTACAGTAACTAACGTTAGCTAGCTGGCTACAGTAACTAACGTTAGCTAGCAGGCTACAGTAACTAACGTTAGCTGGCTGGCTACAGTAACTAACGTTAGCTAGCTAGCTGGCTACAGTAACTAACGTTAGCTAGCTAGCTGGCTACAGTAACTGACGTTAGCTAGCTAGCTGGCTACAGTAACTGACGTTAGCTAGCTGGCTACAGTAACTAACGTTAGCTAGCAGGCTACAGTAACTAACGTTAGCTAGCTAGCTGGCTACAGTAACTAACGTTAGCTAGCAGGCTACAGTAACTAACGTTAGCTGGCTGGCTACAGTAACTAACGTTAGCTGGCTGGCTACAGTAACTAACGTTAGCTAGCTGGCTACAGTAACTAACGTTAGCTGGCTGGCTACAGTAACTAACGTTAGCTGGCTGGCTACAGTAACTAACGTTAGCTAGCTGGCTACAGTAACTAACGTTAGCTACCGGTTGTGAGGCCGGTTGGACGTACTGCCAAATTCTCTAAAACGACGTTGTGGAGGCAGCTTATGGTAGAGAAATAAACATTAAATTCTCTGGCAACAGCTCTGGTGGACATTCCTGCAGTCAGCATGTCAAGTGCACGCTCCCTCAAAACTGGAGACCAACTTGTGGCATTGTGTTGTGTGACAAAACTGCACTCGTTAACACATGGATGAAAGCTGTTGCCCAATACCACACACGGCAGTCGCTTCACCACAGGACCCTATGGCAGGAGGCAGGAAACCCTGTTCCTGGAGTGCCGCAATTACTGCAGGATTTTGTTCCAACTCCGCCCTAAACCAGGGATGCGTTTAGTTTGCTTGAACGTTAGCAACGTTGCGGAATGGTGTAACTGTAGGTTACTGGAGGGAGCTACAAATGGTTTGTACTGAACAACATGCTTTCCAAAAATGTTCTTGTACAAAACCGGTGGGTGTAACAGGGTGTGGCTTGAAGCAATGAGTGACTTATTTAAAGGGAAGCGGTGCATTTTGAAACACACAACCCAACTCTTTCCAATTTTTCCAACCTGTTTTGAGCCTCACCTTTAATACCTGTCACGTATCAGTTTGCAAGCAATGCAAAAAAATATATACTGAGTTAATTTAAGCCGCATACAAACATGGTATCTTTTTTTGCTTTCTTGAGTAAGGCAGCTCCAAAATGCAGGTGTTTCAGCCTAGCTCAGTGTTTTCTGTAGCGGAGGGGCAGCTAAAGCGTAGGGGTTGGTAATCTTCTCTAGTTGCGCCGTGATTGGCTCAGTGTTCTGTCACTCATGGGGACACTACATCACTGCAGAATCTACAAGGAGATCTAGAAAGTTCAAGCCCCCTTTGGAGCTGCAATAGATTTACATTAGAAGTGCCCATCCAAGAAGGCTCAAGGTCATTTTCCACAGACAAAATGACGTCAAATCACATTATACCTACCGCAGCTTTGATTGGACTGATCATACTTTGATCATACTTTCAAAATCTTAGCTAGCAAGTCCTTGTCATATGAAAATAAATGATAGATAAAAACGTATCGGTGCACATCGGTCATTGGACATAAACATTACACAAGAAGTTGGAAATCGCAAATTCAACAATGAGTGGTTTGGATTGAACCAGTGGCTAACTGCAAGAGTTGCAAAGCAATCACTATTTTTCTTCCCCTGCCTGCTACTTAGTGGAGAGGGTGTGTGGTCCAAGTATGTGTTTAAGGGTCTCTTTTCCAAACTTAAAGGGATAAATATTCACACGCAACACCATGGGCCAGAGCTCCGACCTGAAGATCACTGACGTCATGATCCGACCTTGGTTTTTCAGAGATCCCAGTTGTCTTGAAAGCACATTAAATTCAGAGAATGCCAGACTTTGATGAAAAAGTTTTATGACAAAATTTGCCCACAAGGACAGCCGTGCCACCTTCCTGTTCAAGTGAGCACAACACAACACGGTGAGTCCAAAAATGTAATATGCCAGGGAGATATGTATACTGTAGCTAAGAAAGTAATACCTAGTATATGTTCTGTTGTAAACTGTTAGTAGCCCATGTGCCTCACTCTAATAATTTTGTCCCTTTCCCCCTCTTAACTTATCCTACTGTCCTGACTTGATCGTGCACATGCACCATCCTATAGCCTGTTTTAGAGAAATGTCATCATCGAATATTGTAAGAGATTTCATTGTCTGCTTATAAGACCCCTTTATTTATCCTACGGTTCTGACTTGGTGTACAGGGAGAATACTGTAAAAATCGCCCATGTTCTGAATTATGTTGCTGTACATTTCAAAAGTGCTGAACAAATAGTTATATTGACCACGTCTGTCTTAGCTCGCTCATTAATATCTTAATCGAAATGGCCTCTTATTCAGTCATCGTTCACTTATGACATAGTTTGTACATCTCAATTGTCAGTAGAAACCACATTTGTTTAAGCGTGTCGGCCATATCAGCAATTTTTTTTAAAAAGGCAGTAAATGACACTGGATGAACTGTTTCGCTGCCAGTTAAGGCACCGCTGATTTACTCCATGGTGCTGAAAAGAAAGCTCTGCTGTTGGGACAGCTTTATGTAGGCCCTATCAGTTTGTGGGCACCGCTTGTTGCCGTTAGAGTGCAATTAATGTATTGTTTAGTATTGTGCTGTGTAGTGGCTTTGCTGTCATGCATTAAATTGTTTTGAGTTTGCCCCACCAAGATTTACATGCTTAAATTGCCACTATCCCCTCTTTACACCACTGCAAGTCTCTGTTGTCATCTATGCATAGTCACTTTAATAACTCTACCTACATGTACATACTACCTCAAATAACCGGTGCCCCCGCACATTGACTCTGTACCGGTACCCCCCTGTATATAGTCTCGCTATTGTTATTTCACTGCTGTTCTTAATTACTTGTTACTTTTATCTCTTATCCTTATCTGTATTTTTTTAAACTGAATTGTTGGTTAGGGGATCGTAAGTAAGCATTTCACTGTAAGGTCTACACCTGTTGTATTCGGCGCATGTGACTAATAAAATTTGATTTGATTATTAAAGTGACTAGTGTTCCATTATTAAAGTGGCCAGTGATTCCATGTCTATGTACATAGGGCAGCATCCTCTAAGCTGCAGGGTTGAGTAACCGGGTGGTAGCCGGCTAGTGATGTCTATTTAACATTCTGATGGCCTTGAGATAGGTGTTTTTCTGTCTCTCGGTCCCAGCTTTGATGCACCTGTACTGACCTCACCTTCTGGATGGTAGAGGGGTGAACAGGCTGTGGCTCGGTGGTTGATGTCCTTGATGATCTTCTTGGTATTCCTGTGACACCAGGTGCTGTAGGTGTCCTGGAGGGCAGGCAGTGTGCCCCTGGTGATGCGTTGGGCAGACTGCCCCCCCGCCGGCAACCGCAGGGCTCTCCAGATGGTGGTGCAGTCTGCCCAATGCAGACTGAACAGGGAGTATAGGAGGGGCCTGAGCACGCACCCTTGTGGGGCCCCTGTGTTGAGGATCAGCGAAGTGGAGGTGTTGTTTCCTACCTTCACCACCTGGGGGGGAAGGCCGTCAGGAAGTCCAGGATCCAGATGCACAGGGCAGGGTTGAGACCCAGGGCCCCGAGTTAAATGATGAGCTTGGAGGGTACCATGGTGTTGAAGGCTGAGCTGTAGTCAATGAACAGCATTCTTACATAGGTATTCCTCTAGTCCAGATGGGATAGGTTAGTGTGCAGTGATTGCATCATCTGTGGATCTATTGGGGCCGTTTGCAAATTGTGTGGGTCTATGGTGTCAGGTAGGGTGGAGGTGATATGATCCTTGACTAGTCTTTCAAAGCACTTCATGATGACAGAAGTGAGTGCTACGGGGTGATAGTAATTTAGTTCAGTTACCTTTGCTTTCTTGGGTACAGGAACAATGGTGGACATCTTGAAGCAAGTGGGGACAGCAGACTGGGATAGGGAGAGATTGAATATGTCCGTAAACACTCCAGCCAGCTGGTCTGCGCATGCTCCGAGGACACAGCAGGGATGCCGTCTGGGCTGGCAGCCTTGCGAGGTTTCACACGCTTAAATGTCTTACTCACGTCGGCCACGGAGAAGGAGAGCCGAACAGTCCTTGGTAACGGGCCGCATCGGTGGCACTGTGTTATCCTAAAAGCGGGCGAAGAAGGTGTTTAACTTGTCCGGGAGCAAGACATCGGTGTTCGCGATATGGCTAGTTTTACCTTTGTAATACGTTATTGTCTATAAGCTGCCTGGCTGCATACTGTGGCCTTCAGTGGTACCGGAAGGAAGGGCCTTACTTGGGAGTACAGCAACCCTCCTTGTCTCATTCTGTCAACATATATAGTATGTAACCACTCAAATTCATATAAACTGCTACGGACGCAATCACTGACTTACTGTGTATTCAAGTTCTTATTCTAGTATATATTCTAGTTGACAACTGTGTGAGGTGCCTGATATACAGTGCATATGGAAAGTATTCAGACCCCTTGACTTTTTACACATTAGTTACGTTAGACTTATTCCAAAATGGATTAAATATATAAAAAATACTCATCAATCAACACAAAGCGAAATTACAAAGAAAAAAACAGTTTTTTTTATATATATAAAATAAATAAAAAACAGATATACCTTATTTACATAAGTATTCAGACCCTTTTCTATGAGATTCGAAATTGAGGTGCATCCTGTTTCCATTGATCATCCTTGAGATGTTTCTACAACTTGACTGGAGTCCACCTGTGGTAAATTCAATTGATTGGACATGATTTGGAAAGGAACATACGTGACTATATAAGGTCCCACAGTTGACAGTGCATGTCAGAGCAAAAACCAAGCCATGAGGTCGAAGGAATTGTCCGTAGAGCTCTGAGACAGGATTGTGTCGAGGTACAGATCTGAGGAAGGGTACCAAAACATTTCTGCAGCATTGAAGGTCCTCAAGAACACAGTGGCCTCCATCATTCTTAAATGGAAGAAGTTTGGAACCACCAAGACTCTTCCTAGAGCCGGCTTCCTGGCCAAACAGCACTATTGTGGCTAATTTGTGTTGTGGCTACTGTAGCTTCACATAGGTGACTTATTCCATCATGACATAAAGCTCTTCATTTGATTATAGTTAGCTAGCTGCTAGCTTACATTCCTGTCATTGTCAAAAGCAACCCACTCTTAACACAGCCACCTGGTTTAGTCATTTGGCTCAGTGTTTACCTTCTCCTATGTCAAGCAAGGACAATGTTCCATTTGTTCTTTTTTGGTTTTTATGGTGCACGTGCGGTACAGCAACATATAATCCATTTTATCTCAAATGTTCCCCCCTCAAAAAAGGTGATGTATCATATTAATACATAACTACTGTACATTTGCTTGACACCTCATCATATTGGAAGAATAAATACACAAATAAATAAAACATTAATTACATAAATGTGTAAAATTAAAATGATGATTTATTTATTCTGTGTGCATTCATTCATCCATTTATTTATCTATTTGTGTGCAATTATGTATGTATTTATCTATTAATGTGTACATGTATTTATTTATAATTACGGCAGATTTGTTCCTCCATACATACATGCTTATAAAATAATTGTAACGGCTTCACAAATCTGTATTCTATCCACCCTGTTTACAACTGTAACTCTGAAGCATTTCTGTCCAATGTCGTTAGCTCCAATGAGCCTGCTTGCTGTCACCGTTCACTGTAAACGCATAAATGGGCTCCTGCGCTCGTCAGCCCACCACCCAACCGAGCCCAGCCCAGCCCAGCGGCCCAGCCCACCACCCCCCGGCCTAGCCCTGGTGGGTGGGGGATGTTTTGCATACACACCGTCACTGAACATAACATACAGCCATTACGAAGAGAGCAGCAGGCTCCTGACAGGCAGAATCAACAGAGCAGTGTCATATTCCACATCCCTATTAATCCTGACGGGATGCAGAGCGTGTTTAGATCATGTTCACCAAGCGCTATTCAGGGGGAAATACTCATATTTTTGTTCGTATCGAAGCCGAGGAAATTATGTGACATTGACCTAATTAATAATTTGACAATGAAGGGAAAGGCATTGTCTTAGACAATTGTTATGCCGTTAAGGCTTACATACCTGGAGATGATTAAAATAAAATGTAATTAAAGCGGATGAGAACGATATGACCAAAGGGGGAAAAGCTAATTGGAATAAAATCATACAATCATTTGTGTAATTAAATATAATGTACGTTGAAATGGAGTGTAATATCAATGAGTATAATAGATGTCTTGTTTTTCTAATCATGAAATCTGAGGAACGTCTGTATTAACAAGAAGAGCAAAGTACATCTTTCATACTTCAGAATAAAATACTTTCAATTTGATTACATCTGTTCTACTATTTTATGCACTACGATCTGTGTAATAAGAACTCTACTTGAAAATAAAATAAGCACACTACCCATTGACGTAATAGTTCATCAATTGAAGGGATCATTAGATCAGGCAATATATACTGAACAAAATTATAAACGCAACATGTAAAGTGTTGGTCCCATGTTTCATGACCTGAAATAAAAGATCACAGAAAATGTTCCATACCCACAAAGAAAATCTCAAATTGTATTCACAAATGTGTTTACATCCCTGTTACTGAGAATTTATCCTTTGTCAAGATAATCCATCCACCTGACAGGTTGGCATATCAAGAAGCTGATTAAACAGCATGATCATTACACAGGTGCACCTTGTGCTGGGGACAATAAAAGGCCACTCTAAAATGTGCAGTTTTATCACACAACACAATGCCACAGATTTCAAAAGTTTTGAGGGAGTGTGCAATTGGCATGCTGACTGCAGGAATGTCCATCAGAACTGTTGCCAGAGAATTTAATGTTTAAATTCTCTACCATAAGCCACTTCCAACGATGTTTTAGAGAATTTGGCAATATGTTCAATTGACCTAACAACCGCAGACCACGTGTAACCACACCAGCCCAGGACCCCCACATCAGGCTTCTTCACCAGCGAGATCGTCTGAGACCAGCCACCCGGACAGCTGATGAAAATGAGGAGTATTTCTGTCTGTAATAAAACCCTTTTATAGGGAAAAACTCATTCTGATTGGCTGGGCTTGGCTCCCCAGTGGGTGAGCCTATGCCCAGTCATGTGAATTCCACAGATTAGGCCCGAATGAATTTATGTCAATTGACTGATTGTAAGGTTCTGCTTTTATTTTCTTTGTCAACCTTGTGTTCTTTTTTTTGTGTGTTTTGAACGTAGCCCTGTTTCTTTGTGTTCTGGAACGTAGCCCTGTTTCTTTGTGTTCTGGAATGTCGCCCTGTTTCTTTGTGTTCTGGAACGTAGCCCTGTTTCTTTGTGTTCTGGAATGTCGCCCTGTTTCTTTGTGTTCTGGAACGTAGCCCTGTTTCTTTGTGTTCTGGAACGTAGCCCTGTTTCTTTGTGTTCTGGAACGTAGCCCTGTTTTTTTGTGTTCTGGAACGTAGCCCTGTTTCTTTGTGTTCTGGAACGTAGCCCTGCTTCTTTGTGTTCTGGAACGTAGCCCTGGTCTCATCAGCTCTCTATTCAGTTCAGTTTTCTGTTCGTATGGTTGTGAGGTATTGTTTGTTTTTGACTGCCTACCTGTGTTTGACCGTTGCCTGCGACCACGATTCCTGCCTTCTGCGAAGGCTTAATAAACATCTGCCGCAAATCTACACATTTTTCTCCCTGAGTATTCATTACACTGACTTCCTTATATCAACTGTAACTCTGTAAAATCTTTGAAATTGTTGCATGTTGAGTTTATATTTTTGTTCAGTATAGATAATACATATATAATCTATCACTGTTATCAAAGAATCATCCTGGATTACACTTTAAAACAAATGTTTTAAAACTGAACATCATTGTAAAGTGTTACCTTGGTATAATCCACTGGTGCCTACATCCATAGAGATCTTATGAATCTATATGTAATTCTATGCCTACACTAATGCTTATTAGGCAATGTGATGAATGATACTCTAATATTGAAGGGGCTGTACATGATACAATCTGACCTGCTCCTTGATACAATCTGACCTGCTCCATGATACAATCTGACCTGCTCCATAATACAATCTGACCTGCTCCATGATACAATCGGACCTGCTCCCTGACACAATCTGACCTTCTCCTTGATACAATCTGACCTTATCCATGACACAATCTGACCTGCTCCATGATACAATCTGACCTGCTCCATGATACAATCTGACCTTATCCATGACACAGTCTGACCTGCTCCATGATACAATCTGACCTGCTCCTTGATACAATCTGACCTGCTGCTTGATACAATCTGACCTGCTCCATGATACAATCTGACCAGCTCCTTGATACAATCTGACCTGCTCCTTGATACAATCTGACCTGCTCCATGAT
The DNA here is from genome assembly GCA_030435695.1 of Brachymystax lenok tsinlingensis. Lineage (NCBI taxonomy): Eukaryota > Metazoa > Chordata > Actinopteri > Salmoniformes > Salmonidae > Brachymystax > Brachymystax lenok. Next base: position 6,703,214 of record CM059793.1, read on the forward strand.
ACAATCTGACCTGCTCCTTGACACAATCTGACCTGCTCCTTGATACAATCTGACCTGCTCCATAATACAATCTGACCTTATCCATGACACAATCTGACCTGCTCCTTGATACAATCTGACCTGCTCCTCTTCACATACCGTATCTAATACATGCTCTCATCTCTCTTGTCACGTCTGCTTTCATCTAATCCAATGGGAGGTGACTGGATGTTACCGTCCCTGTTGATCTGGTTTGCATTAACGAGAGCAGACAAAACGTCTCACTCTTGGCTCTCCCTTCCACTCCTTAATTATCTGATTTACCCCTAGTCTCTCTCACACACACACGCAAAACTCTGATCGTTCCATTCAGATTTTTGCAATTTTTCTATTAAACAATCATTCCCTTTCAGTGTCAGGGGGAGAAACTCTAAACGGCCAGTGTTTTCTGTCACATCTAGCGACAAAAAATCCATGTAAAAAAGGCCCGAGCGCTAGAAAAGGAAATAAGAGTCAAGGTGAAAATCAGAAAAAGACAGGTCGGAAAAAAGCAAAAGATAATTACATTTCATATTATTTTTTTTTACATTTGAAAAGCAGATTGTGTACATGGGTTGCTCACACTTTTTTAAGACCCAGAGGTCAAGGAGAACTTGGAGTAAGAAAATTGATTCCTGCGCACTAAAAAAGCCACTTAAGCAAGAACGTGCCAATGATTTATTTTACAATGTGGGGATCAGGCCCGTACCTCTGCTATGTCAATGCAGTGCTTTGACTCAGGGACAGCTCTTCACACCTCTCTGTTGAGAAGAATGATCAAAAACAAAGGGAGCAGAGAGAGGAGTCCTGAATCTTGCGGTCACGTACTGTGTGGTCAAATCAAATCAAAGTGTATTTGTCACGTGCTCCGAATACAACAGGTGTAGACCTTACAGTGAAATGCTCACTTACAAGCCCTTAACCAACAGTGCATTTTTAAGTAAACAATAGATAAGTAAAGAAATAAAAAATAAAATAAAAAATGACAGTGAAAATAACAGTAGCGAGGCTATATACAGGTGGTACCAGTACAGAGTAAATGTGCGGGGGCACCGGTTAGTTGAGCTAATTGTGGTAATATATACATGAATGTATAGTTAAAGATACTATGCATATATGATTAACAGAAAGTAGCAGGAGTGTAAAAGAGGGGTTGGCAGGAGGGGGGGACACAATGCAAAAAGTCTGGGTATCCATTTGATTACGTGTTCAGGAGTCTTATGGCTTGGGGATAAAAGCTGTTGAGAAGCCTTATGGTCCTAGACTTGGCGCTCCGATAACGCTTGCCATGTGGTAGCAGAGAGAACAGTCTACGACTGGGGTGGCTGGGGTCTTTGACAATTTTTAGGGCCTTCTTCTGACACCGCCTGGTGTAAAGGTCCTGGATGGCAGACAGCTTAGCACCAGTGATGTAGTGCGCCGTACGCACTATCCTCTGTAGCGTCTTGCAGTTGGAGGCAGAGCAGTTGCCGTACCAGGCCGTGATGCAATCAGTCAGGATGCTCTTGATGTTGCAGTTGTAGAACCTTTTGAGGATCTGTGGACCCATGCCCAATCTTTTCAGTCTCCTGAGGTGGAATAGGTTTTGTTGTGCCCTTTTCACGACTGTCTTGGTGTGTTTGGACCATTCTAATTTGTTGGTGATGTGGACACCAAGGAACTTGAAGCTCTCAACCTGTTCCACGACAGCCCCGTCGATGAGAAGGGGCGTGCTCGGTCCTCCTTTTCCTGTAGTCCACAATCATCTCCTTTGTCTTGATCACTTTGAGGGATAGGTTGTTGTCCTGGCACAACACGGCCAGGTCTCTGACCTCCTCCCTATAGTCTGTCTCATTGTTGTCGGTGATCAAGCCTAGCACTGTTGTGTCGTCTGCAAACTTAATAATGGTGTTGGAGTCGTGCCTGGCCGTGCAGTCGTGGGTGAACAGGGAGTACAGGAGGGGACTGAGCAAGCACCCCTAAGGGGCTCCAGTGTTGAGGATCAGCGTGGCAGATGAGTTGCTACCTACCCTTACCACCTGGGGGCGGCCCGTCAGGAAGTCCAGGATCCAGTTGCAGAGGGAGGTGTTTAGTCCCAGGATCCTTAGCTTAGTGATGAGCTTTGAGGGCACTATAGTGTTGAACGCTGAGCTGTGGTCAATGAATAGCATTCTCACGTAGGTGTTCCTTTTGTCCAGGTGGGAAAGGGCAGTGTGGAGTGCAATAGAAATTGCATCATCTGTGGATCTAATTGAGTGGTATGCAAATTGGAGTGGGTCTAGGGTTTCTGGGATAATGGTGTTAATATGAGCCATTACCAGCCTTTCAAAGCACTTCATGACTACGGACATGAGTGCTACGGGTCTGTAGTCATTTAAGCAGGTTACCTTAGTGTTCTTGGGCACAGGAACTATGGTGGTCTGCTTGAAACATTGGTATTACAGACTCAATCAGAGACATGTTGAAAATGTCAGTGAAGACACCTGCCAGTTGGTCAGCACATGCTCGGAGCACTCGTCCTGGTAATCCGTCTGTCCCAGCGGCCTTGTGAATGTTGACCTGTTTAAAGGTCTTACTCACGTCGGCTACGGAGAGCGTGATCACAGTCGTCCAGAACAGCTGATGCTCTCATGCATGCCTCAGTGTTGCTTGCCTCGAAGCGAGCATAGAAGTGATTTAGCTCGTCTGGTACGCTCGTGTCACTGGGCAGCTCACGGCTGTACTTCCCTTTGTAGTCTGTAATAGTTTGCAGGCCCTGCCACATCCGACGAGTGTCGGAGCCGGTGTAGTACGATTCAATCTTAGTCCTGTATTGGCGTTTTGCCTGTTTTGAAGGTTCGTCGGAGGGCATAGCAGGATTTCTTATAAGCTTCTGGGTTAGAGTCCCCTGTGATGGAGGGAGTGGTGGAGGAGGGGACATTGTACCGTGCCCCAGTGACAATTACCTTTCCCACTCAGTCACAGCAACAGGGGATGGGGAAGATGAGATGTCATTTTATACATTCTTGCTTAATTAAGAGAATTCACCCAGATCAAAGATATTCATATATATATATACCAAAATGGTTATTCCTGTGTGATAACATTTTTTTTATTTATTCCAAATGTATTCCAAATTTAGGCCAAATAAAAGTGACAGTAAGGTTGAATGTTATTTTGTCTTCGGTAAATATTTTTTTCTTACAGACAAGTGTTTTTCTACAGAAAACCAATCAGTCACTGTGAAGGACAACAGGCTACTGTATTGTGATAGAATATCAAAGTAATCACTGTGAAGGACAACAAGCTACAGTATTGTCAAATCAAAGTTTATTGGTCACATACAGAGATTTGCAGATGTTAGCAGAGCAGTAATAATACCTAGCAATACAAAACAATACACACAAAAAGTAAAAAGAAAGAAATATCAGAACAAGCAATGTCAGAGTCCAGAATATACAGTTGAACTCGGAAGTTTACATACACCTTAGCTAACTACATTTCACAATTCCTGACATTTAATCGTAGTAAACATTCCCTGTTTTAGGTCAGTTAGGATCACCACTTTATTTTAAGAATTTGAAATGTCAGAATAATAGTAGAGAGAATGATTTATTTCAGCCTTCATTTCTTTCATCACATTCCCAGTGGGTCAGAAGTTTACATACACTCAATTAGTATTTGGTAGCATTGCCTTTAAATTGTTTAACTTGGGTCAAACATTTCGGGCAGCCTTCCACAAGCTTCCCACAACAAGTTGGGTGAATTTTGGCCCATTCCTCCTGACAGAGCTGGTGTAACTGAGTCAGGTTTGTAGGCCTCATTGCTCATACACGCTTTTTCAGTTCTGCCCACAAATTTTGTATGGGATTGAGGTCAGGGCTTTGTGATGGCCACTCCAAAACCTTGACTTTGTTGTCCTTAAGCCCTTTTGCCACAACTTTGGAAGTATGCTTGGGGTCATTGTCCATTTGGAAAACGCATTTGCGACCAAGCTTTAAACAACTTTCTGACTGATGTCTTGAGATGTTGCTTCAATATATCCACATAATTTTCCTGCCTCTTGATGCCATCTATTTTGTGAAGTGCACCAGTCCCTCTTGCAGCAAAGCACCCCCACAACATGATGCTGCCACCCCCGTGCTTCACGGTTGGGATGGTGTTCTTCGGCTTGCAAGCCTCCCTTTTTTTCCTCCAAACATAACGATGGTCATTACGGCCAAACAGTTATATTTTTGTTTCATCAGACCAGAGGACATTTCTCCAAAAAGTACAATATTTGTTCCCATGTGCAGTTGCAAACCGTAGCCCGGCTTTTTTATGGCGGTTTTGGAGCAGTGGCTTCTTCCTTGCTGAGCGGCCTTTCAGGTTATGACGATTTGTACTCGTTTTACTGTGGATATAGATACTTTTGTACCTGTTTCCTCCAGCATCTTCACAAGGTCCTTTGCTGTTGTTCTGGGATTTATTTGCACTTTCCGCACCAAAGTACGTTCATCTCTAGAAGACAGTCTCCTTCCTGAGCGGTATGACGGCTGCGTGGTCCCATGGTGTTTATACTTGTGTACTATTGTTTGTACAGATGAACGTGGTACCTTCAGGCGTTTGGAAATTGCTCCCAAGGTTGAACCAGACTCGTGGAGGTCTACAATTTTTTTTCTGAGGCCATGGGGATGATTTCTTTAGATTTTCCCTTGATGTCAAGCAAAGAGGCACTGAGTTTGAAGGTAGGCCTTGAAATACATCCACAGGTACACCTCCAATTGACTCAAATCATGTCAATTATCCTATCAGAAGCTTCTAAAGCTATGACATCCTTTTCTGGAATTTTCCAAGCTGTTTAAAGGCACAGTCTGTCACGGATCCCTCCAGAACTGTCATTGCGCACACCTGGCCCCAATTGCCAATGATTAGTGTTTGTATTTATGTGCCCATTGGTTCTCCATTGGGCTGTCGATTGTTGTACTATGTCCGTTGGTGCATGTGAGTACCTGTGCTGTGTGTTTTGGCTTTCATGCCATGTTGGATTGCGCAGATGATTCCGGCACATGACAAATGAGATTTGATTTGAGAGTAGCCATGTTGTTTTTGCCATCCACAAAGAACTAGACGCTCCAGTCCCTCTAGACCCTCCAGTCCCTCTAGACCCTCCAGTCCCTCTAGACCCTCCAGTCCCTCTAGACGCTCCAGTCCCTCCAGACGCTCCAGTCCCTCCAGTCCCTCCAGACGCTCCAGTCCCTCCAGACGCTCCAGTCCCTCTTGACGCTCCAGTCCCTCTTGACGCTCCAGTCCCTGTAGACCCTCCAGTCCCTCTAGATCCTCCAGACGCTCCAGTCCCTCTAGACGCTCCAGTCCCTCTAGACGCTCCAGTCCCTCTAGACGCTCCAGTCCCTCTTGACGCTCCAGTCCCTCTTGACGCTCCAGTCCCTGTAGACCCTCCAGTCCCTCCAGTCCCTCCAGACGCTCCAGTCCCTCCAGACGCTCCAGTCCCTCTAGACGCTCCAGTCCCTCTAGACGCTCCAGTCCCTCCAGACGCTCCAGTCCCTCCAGACGCTCCAGTCCCTCCAGACGCTCCAGTCCCTCCAGACGCTCCAGTCCCTCCAGACGCTCCAGTCCCTCTAGACGCTCCAGTCCCTCCAGACGCTCCAGTCCCTCTAGATCCTCCAGTCCCTCTAGACGCTCCAGTCCCTCTAGACGCTCCAGTCCCTCCAGACGCTCCAGTCCCTCCAGACGCTCCAGTCCCTCTAGATCCTCCAGTAGACATATTGTCAGGATGCTAAATATAGGAGTTAAAGAGGCAGTGAAATATTAGCCAATGAGGGTGAGGAATGGCTAGACTGAGTACCGGCCGTGACAGTGTTTAATGGTGGTGGCTGGATGCATATAAGTTAGCCCAAGCATGAAGGGCAGTGGGACGCTCATGTGGAAAGCTATACCCCCGCTCCCTTACTTCCATCTGTCGCCCCCTTTAAAGCAGAGCGAGCCCATCCAAAACTTGTCATTTCTCTCATTCACTGCGACAGCCTTGAGACACTATGCAGACTTACCTCTGTGTTGTACACCCCATAGATCAGGAAGATGAACAGACCCTAGTGACCACACACACAAAAAAGAGAAGTTGTTACTCTGTTTTCTCTAGGTTTCTTTTATCATGTGAAATGAATAACATAAATAACGGATTTACATGGAAGGGATGTCAACGTATTTACACATAGTTTACACTATGGAAAAGTGCAAAAAGCTTGTTTTTGTTTCTACCAAGCCATACAGAGTGGCTTTGGAGGACTTAAGAGTGTAGAACTTCTCCAATCTTCGAGCCGACCTGAAACCCAAGGTTTTTCTCTGGCATTATGGAACAGAAATATTTCATTCTCAATTGGCCATGTTCAATTTGTGTTCGCTGGCAGACAGGGGCATGCAGACACACACACACACACACAGAGAGAGAGAGAGACAGACAGACAAACAGAAAGACACACACACACACGTAGGAGTTTATTGATAAAATCAGTCGAGGAGGCCAGAGAGAACAATGAAAGGAAGACTCTTCAGGTTCACTCTGAGGCTAGTACTGGGCACGCAAGAATGGAATACCCTTGGGTGCATAAAGGGAACATTGTTGTGCTGTGACAAAGTAGCAATTTTCCATTAATAATATTGTGGTCTTTATTGAATGTACACGCTGTGCAATTCACCTTCACCTCATAATGCAGTCCTCCAAACTTAATAGGCAAAGTAAGGAGACATGATTCACAAAAGAGGACTGCGGAATGCAGTCACCACTTCTGCCTCAAAATCCCCAAACAATTAAGTGAAACCTTTTTTTTATCCATTCCAAGGCCATCGTGAGTTCGGGCCGAATACCAGACGACGGCAGACTCCTCCTCGAGTCCTCCTCGCACAAACTTGTATCCATTTGACGTTCTGAAGAACATTTGTCCCGTTTTCTGATCTTTCGGTGGTTAGATGACAGCTCGAGGAGACGACGTCGTCGACGCATCAATCAACCGCAAGTTTGGAAACATCCAATTTGCCAGAGCATCACCATTGACAACATGATTTGGGAGCCTCATTTGCGGCGACAGGCTCGATAGCCCGGGTTGTAGGTGCCATCGTACAGGCTATCGGCCAACTCCTCTGGTCCTGCTTCTGTCCCCTGGGATTGCCCTGTGGTGTCTGGTGCCATCTTAGGACATCTGTCCTCTTCCTCCATCCACACCGATGGCATGCGCAAAACAAAATGGATGCACCAGAAGGTGTAACTTTCACTTCACCTATTTCCTAATCTTTCTCGAAGACACTAAAGTTATTCTTAAATAATTTTAGACCGTGAGAAAGATGCATTTTAACCCACTTGGCAATATCGTTCTTTACATAAAGTTGTTTTTTATAGCCGGTGTTCTCATAGTTAAGACACCAAAGGTTGCCCTTAAAAGTATATGAAGTGCAGTGCTAGAAATGTGCAGCACGTGCACCAGAAAAACTATACCCAGAGACAGTAGGAGGTAATATGTATTGGATTAGAATCGCAATTTCCTCCTTGTTGCAAATTAATTATGTATTTAATCATTTCTCTTATTTGCAATTCGTCTTTTTTTTGTGTAGGAAAACATCTCGCACATGACGAAAAATGATCAATTAGAATATAATGGAGTTAAAAATAAGTGGCACCAAAACAATGATGCATTGTTTAAAATGTTAATTCGTTAAGTTTTCGTTTTCGGGTTAAAAACAATTTAAAAGAAATTAACGTATTATTTAAATGCATTGTGATTTTTTCCTAATCAGGGCCCGATTTTTTTTTTTTTAAACTGCGTTGAGCCCCGATAAATTATTTTCCAATTTGAGGCCATACTTTAGGCCACAGCGTTAGCAGCTCCCCTCAGATTGAGAGTGAACGCCGTGTACAGCGCAATGAAGAAGAGCCCTAGCTCCTCATTACGTTGTGACAAGATACAGAAATTCACTTGACTTGGACCACTTTATGGATGCCTTTGCCTTCATGCTTCTCCCTGCTCAGCTCGAGCCCCCTAACCTTTGTAACAAATGATTATACATTTTCACAGATGACCACCTCTTTCTCTCCCGTGGTTCCTCCCTAATGTGCAAAGTTTGGTAGCAGCAGGTAAAAATCAAACAAAGCATTCTTTTTATGTAATATTTATTTGGGAAACGAAAACTATGATTAAGGGGAGCCAATGTCTCAGCAATGAGAGTAGCAGGCATCTTTCTATCTCCTGCAGCAGGAATATATAGAACACCTCCTATACTGAATGGACCTGGCCACCATGTCTGTCTGATGATAGGAGAGCAGTCAGCGTGGCATGGCGTCCTTCCATCAGGCTTAAGCCTCCTGGACATTATGGAACGTTCCCTTAAGGTTATCGTGAGGTTACGTCCTTTTTATGATGTTATTGTTCCCTAAAAAATACTGGAATATTTTCAGATGAACACTTTTTTTGTGACCTTTTTTTTTTTTTTTGATGGAAAGTACTATCAGACTGATAGTTACAGGGTTGTATGATGGGCGGCAGGTAGCCTAGAGGCAGGTAGCCTAGAGGCAACAGCTAAGAGCGTTGGCCAGTAATCGAAAGGTCGCTGGATCGAATCTGTCGATGTGCCCTTGAGCAAGGCACTTATCCTTAACTGTTCCTGTATGTCGCTCTGGATAAGACCGTCTGTTAAATTACAAAAAAACGATCAACTACAGGTTTCAAAACCTCTTTCTTCCCCGTCTTTGGGCTGTTAGTATTGCATGTGTTGATTATAATGACTTCCAAAATCAAATTTCTGATCAAAATTGAATTTCTGATCAAAACAATCCGGAGAGTTTTAAATGCACAACTTGGTTACATTTAACTCAAAGCACAATGTGAGCACCTCTGCCGGAGCCAGGCAGGGTCCTCCTCCATCCTATCCTTTGAATATCTGGTGAACATGGACAGACGTTCTGAGCTTCAGAAACGCAGATAAATTAATCCCAATACAGCTCAAGTCCCAATAGCGACACCAACCCTGTCATCTACAATGTTAAGGTCGCTCAAATGTTCACTTTTCAATGTATTTCAGGCATTGGTGCTATATGTCAAAATGTGATTAACACGTTTGCAACAAATTATACATTTTAAAAGTTATAGCCATTAAATGTCTAAATCACTTAATCTTTTCACTGACCGAGGGAGTGATTGCCCGGTCCGTAGCTTGTCAGAAGTTGGCAAATCCCACAACACCTGGTAGTTATTATGCTAAATGACAGAGGTTAAAACACTGTTAAAAAAAAAAAAGATGAAAATACACTTTTTGCAGAGGGGACTTGCTAATGTCTCTGACCCCTCTTAGAGAAAAACAGTTTAATTAACTTGGATACATGAACTTTCACTTTAACCGCTCACAGCCTGTCAAATAAAGCTGTCCTTCAAAGCCCGGAACCCCCGAAGTTGATGCTTCGCAGGTCCTCAAATTTAGATCAAACTTCTCTGTAACTTGTCCAGCTTGGATGCAGGCAGGCAGCCACTCTGTCAGAAGGGGAGCCAATTACCATATCTCCGGATCGAAAAGGCTTGAAGCTAAAACTTTGGGATCAAATCTGGCGCCTTAAGCATATTGGGAAAAATGACATTCAATACTACTTTATGATGTAGGCTGTGGTGTTATATTTATGATGTAGGCTGTTGCGTTATATTTACGATGTAGGCTGTTATGTTATATTGATGATGTAGGCTGTTATATTTATGATCTAGGCTGTTATGTTATATTGATGATGTAGACTGTTATTATGTAGGCTGTTGTGATATATTTATGATGTAGGCTGTTGTGATATATTTATTATCTAGGCTGTTATGTTATATTGATGATGTAGGCTGTTGCGTTATATTTACGATGTAGGCTGTTATGTTATATTTATGATGTAGGCTGTTGTGATATATTTATGATCTAGGCTGTTATATTGATGATGTAGGCTGCTGTTGCGTTATATTATAAGCTGAGCCCAGAGAGGGACAGTGCTGACTGTGATCCTCCAGGAGAGGGAGAGTTATTAGCTTAGCCCTGAAACACCTACACTAGTGCTGTTAGCTAGCAGAGCCTGGCAGAGGAGACAGCTTTTGCACCTGCTTGAGGAAATCCAATTGAAAAGCAGCCAAGAGGAACAACCAGCCCAAACAGATGTTGCTTGCTACCACTGGGTACACAGCAACAAATACACCCATGACAAATTGGGACACACACACAAATTTTTTTCATTTGACAATTTCAGTCATTTAGCAGATGCTCTTATCTAGAGTGACTTACAGGAGCTATTAGGATTAAGTGCCTTGCTCAAGGATTTTTCATCTAGTCAGCTCTGGGATTCGAACCAGCAATCTTTCGGTTACTAGCTCAACGCTCTTAACTGCTAGGCTACCTGCAGCCCTCCACACGCTAACGCAGGCACACGACAGACCTTTTTTGTATCACGTTCATACCTTTGTATTGAACGTAAATTCATCTGCTTCTTTTTTGATAATTTTATATTTGATTAATATTCAAAACTGATAAATATTTGACAAAATTGAACAACTTAATGCAAAAAGTTAACTAATGCACCATATTAAATTGATCACAATTAATACAAAATAAATAGAGGATTTCTACTCATTTGGTGAACATAAAAACAATTTGCATCCAAACAGATATTCCCTTTTTCAGTAGAATGCAAAAAATAAGTTTAAAGGTTGAATAATTCAAAGTAGCCTAAAAAAATACTTTCATTTTCGCAGAAACACCTGAGGACCTTAAACACCTCATGCAGTGAGAAAAAAGTACAATATTGAGGTTTTAAGGAGAGAGTTGTCCATTCAGAAAGTCAGTGAAAACGTGTATCGAGTGAGCGCCGAACAAAACTCTTTCCCCCAGAGTATCCCATCTCCTTTTCAGACCGCCAGCTGAGCATCCTGAGGAAAATATAGAGATTTAATCACAGTGATCTCTCTCCCATTGTTGCGCTAATATGAATTGAGTTTGGCAAGGCCGACCATGTGTCATTCATAACATTAATTTATTTGTTACATTACACCCTAACAACCACGAGAGAGAGAGAGAGGTGAAAAATACTCTCAGGGTAAAATCTATGGTGACACAACGTAAAACTTCAATTAAACGCAGTCTCAAATAGCCGCCCGTCACTTTTAATAGCCAGGCAACAACACACATTTCAGCAAATAAACGCCTAATGTTTGATTTGTTATAATAAATAATTCAGTAATGACTTGAAAAAATGGCAACAATCTGTTGCTAACAGCTGAGAACTGCTAGCTAACTGGCAAACACAAAAACAGTCAACAACTTCAGGACCACAGAAATATGTCTGATTGCCCTCTAGTGCCAAAAGTAAGATTGCAGAAAATGCACAGTCAAGGACGTATTTATTTTGAGAGACATACTAAGACAAAAGAAACGTAACACAGTGTGTAAATGATAACACATTAGTGCAGGAAATTAAGAAGTTGATTAAAATGCTGTAAGTGAATGGTGGAGATAAACAAAAGCTGTGTGCAAATAGAAGCCTGTTGTGTTCAGTGATTTAAGCAAATAAACACCCAGGCTATTAATTGAAGTTTAGTATCTTTATATCCAGTCTATGATTAGGTGCCCTCCAGGACACCTACAGCATCCAATGTCAAAGGCCAAAAAGATAATCAAGGACAACAATCACCCGAGCCACTGCCTGTTCACACCGCTATCATCCAGAAGGCGAGGTCAGTACAGGTGCATCAAAGCTGGGACCGAGAAACAGCTTCTATCTCAAGGCCATCAGACTGTTAAACAGCCATCACTAACATAAAGGGGCTGCTGCCAACATACAGACTCAGATCTCTGGACACTTTAATATATTTAATAAATGGATTTAATAAAGGTATCACTAGTAACTTTAAATAACGCCACTTTAATAATGTCTACATATCTTACATTACTCATCTCATATGTATATACTTACTGTATTCTATGCCGCTCGGCCATCGCTCATCCATATAGTTATATGTACATATTCTTATTCATCCCTTTACATTTATGTGTATTAGGTAGTTGTTGGGGAATTTGTTAGATATTACTGTACTGTCGGAACTAGAAGCACAAGCATTTCGCTACACTCGCATTAACATCTACAAACCATGTGTATGTGACCAATAGAATCTGATTTGATTTTGACAGATGTCTCAACATTGTGTCAGTGTTTGTCATATTGATTTTACATCAGAGGGCCAAATGATAGTGATGAACCTACTTGTTTCTCCACATTTAAATACACTGTAGCCACTCACGTGGCAGCTTTTCCATTTCTTAATGTCCTGATTTTGTCTGGCTTACTAACGTAATTCTGGAACGTTTATGCCAATCTTCCTGTTGCAATCCAACTGACTGTGTAACCATACACCCAGATGTATCCTAGCAACACATGTGGGAGAAAATAAGGGTGAAAGAATGAACTGTAAACAAACGCGCTTTTAAACAAGACAATTTAGCGTTGCATGTTCCCGGACCCAAGGAAAAGATATGCACCGAAAACTGATCCAAACTTTTAACATATGGGTCAAATCAGACTTTGAACTGGCGAGAAAAATAGCAGCCCGAGTGCCAGAAAGCCCTTTAATTAAAAACACTTAGCTATCCAACAGACAGCTTTGGGCGCCCCTTGTCAAATTGCATGATACCCCACTGTCAATCTTGGGGTATATTCTAATGCCACATTTTCCACTGACAAAGGGGGAAATGTGAAAAATGAACTTCCAACTCTGAGAAGCAGAGAGCAGCTGGAATTTGGGTTGGGCTGGGAATCTTTCACACAGACACCACACTCAGCCCTGAAGTGAGAGAGAATACTCCAACTGAGTGTGGATAGAAGCAGGCACGCTCCTACCATCTTACACCTACTGAATTTAGAAAAGGGTGATCCTTAACTTCAATTTCACACTGTAAAAAAAGGGAAGAGAAGGTCAACTAGACATTTGTCTTTGTCAGTTTTCTATGTAGGCACAGTATGGTGACTGTATTTTCATGCATTGTGCTGCGCTTATTATATTAAGATCAGCTTCTACCAGACCTTAGCTACCTTTGTACATGTTATTTGCAACAACTCACGATATTACATTTATTAACTGCAAACTGAAAAGTTTACTCCACCTGTTCATAGAATAGCATTTTTTTATTGTAAAAAATAAGCACTCCAGCACAGACAAAAACAAAAATGTTTTGTACCATAAACCACTGGATGAGCAAAACACTAACACACTGGGGGAGCACTGCAATAACACACTGGAGGAGCACTGCAATAACACTAACACACTGGAGGAGCACTGCAATAACACTAACACACTGAAGGAGCACTGCAATAACACGTACACACAGGAGGAGCACTGCAATAACACACTGGAGGAGCACTGCAATAACACACTGGAGGAGCACTGCAATAACACTAACACACTGGAGGAGCATTACAATAACACTAACACACTGGAGGAACACTGCAATAATACTAACACACTGGAGGAGAATTACAATAACACACTGGAGGAGCACTGCAATAACACTAACACACTGGAAGAACACTGCAATAATACTAACACACTGGAGGAGAATTACAATAACACACTGGAGGAGCACTGCAATAACACTAACACACTGGAGGAGCACTGCAATAACACTAACACACTGGAGGAGAATTACAATAACACACTGGAGGAGCACTGCAATAACACTAACACACTGGAGGAGCACTGCAATAACACTAACACACTGGAGGAGCACTGCAATAACACTAACACACTGGAGGAGCACTGCAATAACACTAACACACTGGAGGAGCACTGCAATAACACTAACACACTGGAGGAGCACTGCAATAACACTAACACACTGGAGGAGCACTGCAATAACACGTACACACAGGAGAAGCACTGCAATAACACACTGGAGGAGCACTGCAATAACACACTGGAGGAGCACTGCAATAACACTAACACACTGGAGGAGCATTACAATAACACTAACACACTGGAGGAGCACTGCAATAACACTAACACACTGGAGGAGAATTACAATAACACACTGGAGGAGCACTGCAATAACACTAACACACTAGAGGAGCACTGCAATAACACGTACACACAGGAGGAGCACTGCAATAACACTAACACACTGGAAGAGCACTGCAATAACACTAACACACTGGAGGAGCACTGCAATAACACTAACACACTGGAGGAGAATTACAATAACAATAACACACTGGTGGAGCATTACAATAACACTAACAATAACACACTGGAGGAGTATTACAATAACACTAACACTGGTGGAGCATTACAATAACACACTGGTGGAGCATTACAATAACACTAACAATAACACACTGGAGGAGTATTACAATAACACTAACACTGGTGGAGCATTACAATAATACTAACAATAACACACTGGAGGAGTATTACAATAACAATAACACACTGGAGGAGCATTACAATAACACACTGGAGGAGATTTACAATAACAACAATCAATGAAATGCACTTGCATTAGCAAGGGGGAAAACAGAAAGATTCCTGGAGCCTATGGACGTGTCTCCTCACTCCCTCTTCCCCACCTGAGGGGAGCCGAGCCATGTGCCATCGGCGTTGACATGTGGAGCCAGCGGCGTTTCAGGCATTTTGACGGAGTATTGATCATGATAAAGCAGGGGACCCGGTGTCTGTCACATGCAATCACAGTTTACTACGGATTACGGGACTTCAAAGTGCAAACGAATGGTAGTTCATCGACATGAAGACTTGTTTATTTTTGGGGGGGCTTGTTACATTCTTTTTTTCTCCCCTTCGTATGGCTCTGTGTTTGTGTCTACAATGCCATTAAATATTCCCCAGTTTCTTGAAGACAAGATTTTTACAAAAATGCATTCAACTTAATTAAATTTAGAATTTGTTTTTGTGTATTTATTTCCCAACTTTTAAGGAGTAATTATCTTACAAAAGGTTAAAAAAAACGCAACAATCCTCCAATTGTAACTACTAGAAAGTCTCTCATGCCGAGCAACTCTCTCACAAATCCTGGTCGGCTCTCCCCTTTCACCTGGCTTACTAATGAGTCCAAATGACACGGATTTGACATTCTCGAGATGGTTTTAGGGGTATTTTTCCCTTCTCAAAAGGCATTTGATTGGCACATGCTTTCACTTAATGAGGATAATTACTAGGAATAACATCTGGGGAACCACATCTGCTCAGTTTAACACAGAGAGAGGGGGTGGTGCCCCTGTCAGAGAGAGAGAGAGAGAGCACTCTTTTTCCCACCTTCAGCTTCACGGTCCCATTCCAACACAAACTCTACCTAATCCCCTCCCTCCTTCCCTCCAGTCGACAAGAACCAGATTAACAGGAATCAGCATGTCGCTGTAAACAATCGTTAGGGCCAGGAGTTGAATTAACACCGAGATGACGGGTTGCATCTGTGTGTGTGTGTCAGGCAGGAAGGGCAAAAGGCCTATGGGGCTGAGCCTGAGCGACATCATTGAGTAAGACCATTAAACTGTTAACATTAACAAGGCCACGGGGCCAGACGGATTACCAGGACGTGTACTCAGAGCATACGCTGACCAGCTGGCAAGTGTCTTCACTGACATTTTCGGCCTCTCCCTAACCCAGTCTGTAATACCAATATGTTTCAAGCAGACCACCATCTTCTCCGTGCCCAAGAACTCCAAGGTAACCTACCTAAATGACCATCACCTCGTAGAACTCACATGTGTAGCCATGAAGTGCTTTGAAAGGCTGATCGTGGCTCACATCAACACCATCATCCCAAACACCCTGGACCCACTCTAATTCGCATACCGGCTCAACAGATCTACTGATGACGTATTGTCTATTGCACTCCACACTGCCCTTTCCCACATGGACAAAAAGAACACCTACACTACAGTTACATTTTGAATGCTTAGCAGGACAGGAAGATGTTCTAATTAACACACCTATCAAGAGAAAATCCCTGGTCATCCCTACTGCCTCTGATCTGGGGGACTCACTAAACACATGCTTTGTTTGTAAAGTTGGAGCATGCCCATGGCTATCCGAATTCTTTTTTTTTTTTTTAAATAGAAAATGTGGCCATCAGCATTGCTTAATATAAGGAATTTGAAATTATTCATACTTTTACTTTTGATACTTAAGTACATTTTAACAATTAGATTTACTTTTGATACTTAAGTATATTTTAAACCAAATACTTTAAGACTTTTACTCAAGTAGTATTTTACTGGGTGACTTTCACTTGAGTAATTTTCTATGAACTCCCTGTTCACCCACGCCCGCGTGGCCGTGCACAACTCCAACACCATCATTAAGTTTGCTGACGACACAACGTGGTGGGCCTGTTCACCGGCAGCGATGAGACAGCCTACAGGGAGGAGGACAGAGACCTGGCCGTGTGGTGCCAGGGCAACAACCTCTCCCTCAACGTCAGCAAGACAAAGAAGCTGATCATGTTCAACAGGAAACGGAGGGTTGAGCACGCACCCATCCACATCGATGGGGCAGTAGTGGAGCATGCAACAAATAACATACAATACCACTAACACCCTGACTGTGTTTACTTGACACAATGCTGCTGTAACATTGAAACAACAATACTGTAATATGCAGGTAGTTTCCCCTAATGGTAATACTGTAATGTCTGTAATATGCAGGTAGTTTCCCCTAATGGTAATACTGTAATGTCTGTAATATGCAGGTAGTTTCCCCTAATGGTAATACTGTAATGTCTGAAATATGCAGGTAGTTTCCCCTAATGGTAATACTGTAATAAATCAATATGCAGGTAGTTTCCCCTAATGGTAATACTGTAATAAATCAATATGCAGGTAGTTTCCCCTAATGGTAATACTGTAATAAATCAATATGCAGGTAGTTTCCCCTAATGGTAATACTGTAATAAATCAATATGCAGGTAGTTTCCTCTAATGGGAATACTGTAATAAATCAATATAATGTGTGCAAATGAGGTAGGATAAGGAAAGGTAAGGCAATAAATAGGCCATGGTGGCAAAGTAATTACAATATAGCATTTAAACACTGGAATGGTAGATGTGCATTAGATGAATGTGCAATGTACAAAGACGGGTGCAAAGGAACAAGAAAATAAATAAATACGGTAGGGGATGAGGTAGTTGGTTGGGCTATTTACAGATAGGCTATATACAGGTGCAGGGGTCTGTTTGCTGCTCTGACAGCTGGAGCTTAAAGCTGGTGAGGGAGATAAGTGTCTCCAGTTCCAGTCATTGGCAGCAGAGAACTGGAAGGAAAGTCGGCCAAAGGAGGAAATGGTTTTGGGGGTGACCAGTGAGATATACCTGCTGGAGCGAGTGCGGGTGGGTGCTGCTATGGTGACTAGCGAGCTGAGATAAGGCGGGGCTTTACCTAGTAGGGACTTGTAGATGACCTGGAGCCAGTGGGTTTGGCGGCGAGTGTGAAGCTTGAAATGTGAAGCGAGGTCATGCACAAAGTAGATGTCCTAACTGACTTTCCCAAACTATAGTTTGTTAACAAGAAATTTGTGGAGTGGTTAAAAAACGAGTTTTAATGACTCCAACCTAAGTGTATGTAATCTTCCGACTTTAACTGTATATATACTTGCAATAAATTAAGATGAAAAGAGATGGAAAAAAGAACAAGAACAAGTTGAGAGACAGAAAATATTCTATGACCTAATTGCAAATCATTTCATGAGCTCATGGCCTTCAAATCCTGTCTACCATTGTTTTATGCTGGTAATCCTGTCTAACATTGTTTTATGCTGGTAATTCTGTCTAACATTGTTTTATGCTGGTAATCCTGTGTAACATTGTTTTATGCTGGTAATCCTGTCTACCATTATTTTATGCTGGTAATCCTGTCTAACATTGTTTTATGCTGCTAATCCTGTCTAACATTGTTTTATGCTGGTAATCCTGTCTACCATTATTTTATGATGATAATCTTGTCTATCATTATTTTATGCTGGGAATCTTGTCTACCATTATTTTATGCTGGTAATCCTGTCTAACATTGTTTTATGCTGGTAATCCTGTCTAACATTGTTTTATGCTGGTAATCTTGTCTACCATTGTTTTATGCTGGTAATCTTGTCTACCATTGTTTTATGCTGGTAATCCTGTCTAACATTGTTTTATGCTGGTAATCTTGTCTAACATTGTTTTCTGCTGGTAATCCTGTCTAACATTGTTTTATGCTGGTAATCTTGTCTAACATTGTTTTATGCTGGTAATCCTGTCTACCATTGTTTTATGCTGGTAATCTTGTCTACCATTGTTTTATGCTGGTAATCCTGTCTAACATTGTTTTATGCTGGTAATCTTGTCTACCATTGTTTTATGCTGGTAATCCTGTCTAACATTGTTTTATGCTGGTAATCCTGTCTAACATTGTTTTATGCTGGTAATCTTGTCTACCATTGTTTTATGATGGTAATCTTGTCTACCATTGTTTTATGCTGGTAATCTTGTCTAACATTGTTTTATGCTGGTAATCTTGTCTACCATTGTTTTATGCTGGTAATCCTGTCTAACATTGTTTTATGCTGGTAATCCTGTCTAACATTGTTTTATGCTGGTAATTTTGTCTACCATTGTTTTATGCTGGTAATCCTGTCTAACATTGTTTTATGCTGGTAATCCTGTCTAACATTGTTTTATGCTGGTAATCTTGTCTACCATTGTTTTATGCTGGTAATCTTGTCTAACATTGTTTCATGCTGGTAATCCTGTCTACCATTGTTTTATGCTGGTAATCTTGTCTAACATTGTTTTATGCTGGTAATCCTGTCTACCATTGTTTTATGCTGGCAATCCTTTCTAACATTGTTTTATGCTGGTAATCCTGTCTAACATTGTTTTATGCTGGTAATCTTGTCTACCATTGTTTTATGCTGGTAATCCTGTCTAACATTGTTTTATGCTGGTAATCCTGTCTAACATTGTTTTATGCTGGTAATCTTGTCTACCATTGTTTTATGCTGGTAATCTTGTCTACCATTGTTTTATGCTGGTAATCTTGTCTAACATTGTTTTATGCTGGTAATCCTGTCTAACATTGTTTTATGCTGGTAATCTTGTCTAACATTGTTTTATGCTGGTAATCCTGTCTAACATTGTTTTATGCTGGTAATCTTGTCTAGCATTGTTTTATGCTGGTAATCTTGTCTAACATTGTTTTATGCTGGTAATCCTGTCTACCATTGTTTTATGCTGGTAATCTTGTCTAACATTGTTTTATGCTGGTAATCCTGTCTAACATTGTTTTATGCTGGTAATCCTTTCTAACATTGTTTTATGCTGGTAATCTTGTCTACCATTGTTTTATGCTGGTAATCTTGTCTACCATTGTTTTATGCTGGTAATCCTGTCTACCATTGTTTTATGCTGGTAATCCTGTCTAACATTGTTTTATGCTGGTAATCCTGTCTAACATTGTTTTATGCTGGTAATCCTGTCTAACATTGTTTTATGCTGGTAATCTTGTCTACCATTGTTTTATGCTGGTAATCTTGTCTACCATTGTTTTATTCTGGTAATCTTGTCTACCATTGTTTTATGCTGGTAATCTTGTCTACCATTGTTTTATGCTGGTAATCCTGTCTAACATTGTTTTATGCTGGTAATCCTGTCTAACATTGTTTTATGCTAGTAATCCTGTCTAACATTGTTTTATGCTGGTAATCCTGTCTAACATTGTTTTATGCTGGTAATCTTGTCTACCATTGTTTTATGCTGGTAATCTTGTCTACCACTGTTTTATGCTGGTAATCTTGTCTAACATTGTTTTATGCTGGTAATCCTGTCTAACATTGTTTTATGCTGGTAATCTTGTCTAACATTGTTTTATGCTGGTAATCCTGTCTAACATTGTTTTATGCTGGTAATCCTGTCTAACATTGTTTTATGCTGGTAATCTTGTCTAACATTGTTTTATGCTGGTAATCCTGTCTAAGATTGTTTTATGCTGGTAATCCTGTCTAACATTGTTTTATGCTGGTAATCTTGTCTAACATTGTTTTATGCTGGTAATCCTGTCTACCATTGTTTTATGCTGGTAATCTTGTCTACCATTGTTTTATGCTGGTAATCCTGTCTAACATTGTTTTATGCTGGTAATCTTGTCTACCATTGTTTTATGCTGGTAATCCTGTCTAACATTGTTTTATGCTGGTAATCCTGTCTAACATTGTTTTATGCTGGTAATCTTGTCTAACATTGTTTTATGCTGGTAATCTTGTCTACCATTGTTTTATGCTGGTAATCTTGTCTAACATTGTTTTATGCTGGTAATCCTGTCTAACATTGTTTTATGCTGGTAATCTTGTCTAACATTGTTTTATGCTGGTAATCCTGTCTAACATTGTTTTATGATGGTAATCCTGTCTAACATTGTTTTATGCTGGTAATCTTGTCTACCATTGTTTTATGCTGGTAATCTTGTCTACCATTGTTTTATGCTGGTAATCTTGTCTAACATTGTTTTATGCTGGTAATCCTGTCTAACATTGTTTTATGCTGGTAATCTTGTCTAGCATTGTTTTATGCTGGTAATCTTGTCTAACATTGTTTTATGCTGGTAATCCTGTCTAACATTGTTTTATGCTGGTAATCTTGTCTACCATTGTTTTATTCTGGTAATCTTGTCTACCATTGTTTTATGCTGGTACTGCAATTTAAGATGCAACGCAAACTGTATAATGTTTTTCTCAGGCAATACAACTGCAAACAATAATCATAATTTCTATTTGCTAAATGTGTTTATTTATAACAAATATTGACAATCTTATTTAATTGTTGTTGTTGTTTAGATGCACTATGCAGAAATCGTTCTGCGATTTCCTGGTTGCTAAAATTCTAATAGTTATAATAGTTTGTCTAATTTCCGTTTGTGGCCAAACAGCAAGGATAACGTAGAGAGAATCATTGTAGCATCTAAACCGCTGTGAAATATATTTTCAATAACCAAAAATATTGTATTTTCAGCTTTTTGAAACTGGGGTATAAAACTAAAGTAAAAGATGCAAAAAACAGAACTTCAACTCAGGAAGCATAGAAATAGCGCACATAGAACAGATCTACTGCTTCTTAGTCTTGCTTTCAATGAGAATGACAGATCTATAAATCACATTTCTATGTGAATTTGGCCGGGTCGCCCCCAAAAAGTTACATATTGCAGCTTTCAACAATGTTACGTTTACAGTACATGCCCATATGCAAGCAAGGCCATTATTGTAAGTAAGCCAGTAATTTGTGACTTGCCTGGTTAAATCAAAATGACAGCTGAGAGGTGCGTAAATGGCCCCTTGATCTCCTCCTGGACTTCAATACAACCACCATTAATCAGAGACAATCACCAGCCAGCGGACTGGGGGGTCAACTCAATTGAATCGATTTGAATCCACTCAATTCAGATCCATGAAGCCAAATTCACTTCATGACGAGAAAATAATGAGACATTTCCCATTTATGAGTTGCATTGAGTTCATGTCGAGGCCAGAATTCAGAGGATGACGCAAAATTTTGTCCGTGATGAGAATTTTGAGCAGAATTTGACGGGGAACCTATCCCGTGTAACTTCCTAGAGAGAATCTGTATAACCTGGTGCTTTCACAAATGTGGCATTATAACCCCTTCCCCCAGTAATAGACTGTAGCATGAAGTTTGCTTATGAATGTTTCTGAAGAATCTATATAGGCTTCATAAAGGGTTTATGAAGGCTTCAATAAGTCTTAAAAGGCTATTTAAAGTGGGGCTTACTATAAGTCAGGCAGAATGAAACATAGAAAGAAAAGTTCTCATCCTCGCCTACAATTACCTATGTCAAAGGCTTAGGTCAAAGGGCCTGTCAAAACATCCCCAATCAGTCACAATACTGTCAAAACATCCCCAATCAGTCACAATACTGTCAAAACATCCCCAATCAGTCAAAACATCCACAATCAGTCACAATACTGTCAAAACATCCACAATCAGTCACAATACTGTCAAAACATCCCCAATCAGTTACAATACTGCCAAAACATCCCCAATCAGTCCCAATAGTGTCCAAACATCCCCAATCAGTCACCATAGTGTCAAAACATCCCCAATCAGTCACAATAGTGTCCAAACATCCCGAATCAGTCACAATAGTGTCCAAACATCCCCAATCAGTCACAATAGTGTCCAAACATCCCCAATCAGTCACAATAGTGTCCAAACATCCCCAATCAGTCACAATACTGTCAAAACATCCACAGTCAGTCACAATACTGTCAAAACATCCACAATCAGTCACAATACTGTCAAAACATTCATAATCAGTCACAATACTGTCAAAACATCCAGTCAAGGAAAAAGCGAAAAACATCACAATCAATAAATAGGGAAACATTGCTGAACAGATTTTAGTGACTATGTCTTTGGGCCAGGTAGACTCTCTCTCTTGCTCGCATTGTACACTACAAAGAAAAAGCCGTTAAAATGCCCCCAAACATATATACACGTCAATTTCCCCTTGTTTCATTGGCTCCTAAAATGCCATTTGAACAGCCAATGAGTACTGGATCAGTATTGATTTATTGATTGGGTGTCATCTTTGACTGAGAAACATTCATGTTATGGTAAAGAATATTTCTACTGGTTCTTTCAACAATCATGTTATGGTAAACAATCACAACAAGACTACAGGTATTCTATCTTAATTTGACGAGTTTCTCACAGCAGGAAAATAATCCTGCAGCAACAGGAATGATTATGTGGATTATAATTAATGGACATTCTTGTAGGGGTTGACACATTTTTAGTTAGGGCAAATCAAGTTTTCTAAATGGAAATTAAACTTTACTAAATTACTAACCCTAAATGTGCATTGGCTGCTGCGCAGAAAATGATCTTCCAAAAAAAAGAAATAAGTGATCAAATGAAGACAGCACAACTGTAAGTCTTCTCACAGCTGTCCGAAGTTCTCTACCTTCTATAAGGGTGTCAGGTAGCCTAGCGGTTATTAAGAGCATTGGGCCAGTAACCGATAGGTAAAAAAAACAGAATTGCTCCTGTAAGTGTCTCTGTATAAAACCATCTGCTAAATGACTAAAATGTATAAACTCTGTGTCCCCCTGACCACACACAGGGTCCAGGGAAGTATGGCTATTCAGAAACCTCATTATGACAACATATTATATGACAGTTCTACATATGGTACTTATTAAGTTAATTAAACAGCATTTTGACCAAATGCCCATAAAATACAAAATATTTTTCATCAGAAACAAAGAGGCAACAAAAAATACAAATAATGCTAATAATAAATTAATAATGCTAATAATATATTAATAATGATAATAATAAATATATCATGATACAAATAAATGAATAATGATAATAATAAATTAATAATGCTAATTATAAATTAATCATGCTAATAATAAAGTAATAATGCTAATCATAAATTAATAATGCTAATTATAAATTAATAATGCTTAGGCACTTAGGCATATCTATCATCTTATCAGAAAGTACAGTAGCATCTTCAACATTATAAAACAATTACACAATCTGATTAATGACATCTCATCGTTAGATTAAGTTTTTCAAATATAATTATTTTATTTATTAAAATGATTATTAAAATAGTTTCCTTAGAGCTGTTGAATGGATTTGAATTTATATCCAGCATCCGGCTATTCATTTCAAAGGAAAATTAAAATACTATTGTAATCCTCAGCACCTTCTAATCAAAGAGACCGACTTGAAAGTTATTTATTTCATATTTTCCACACTGTAATTGGAAGAACTGGGAGGACTGAAATTACACTGCCCTCTTGCGGTTCAAAACTAGACCCATTTTAACTGCCATATATACAGAAATCACCTCCGCTGAACGAAAACCACCCCCCTGCAAGCCAACAACTCCAAATGCAGCAGCTAGTTTCCAACTTGCAAGCCCCAGTCACTCCTTTGTTCTCTCTCGCTCTCCCTTCCTCCCCCTCTCTCAACAGTTATTGATAGTTTGAAATTACGGGCTAATAATACAACGGACAATGCATGGCCAGGAGCCCATTATGCCCAGGTAATGGATAGCAGGGAGTTTCTGAATGACATTGCAAAGAGATTGGATGACGGAGGGTTGAGCGATTTATGGGCAAGTGAAGCCCCCCTCCATGCTATTTATTTCCAGCTTGATAAGAGAACAGATGAGGCATGGTGGTAGTTATGGTCCACAATTTCATCAAGACGGCCCGGGAAGGAGTTAAAATCCTCTCATATTCTGTGGATATATGGATATACTTTTTTGTCTGAGTGTATTTTGGTTATTGTATGACTCTCCCACTTTCTATGACATATTTCAGTCAAAAATGGTTTTTAATCTACTATAATATATACCAAAGGATCAACGACATGCTATAGTAAATAAAATGGAACATGTGCCATCAGAAAGTATTCACACCCCTGGACTTTTTCTACATTATGTTGTGTTGCAGCCTGAATTTAAAATGGATTAAATTGAGATTTGTTTTTGTCACTGGCCTACATTCAATACCCCATAATGTCGAAGTGGAATTACGTTTTTAGATATTTTTTACAAATTAATAAAACATTCAAAGCCTAAATAAGTTCAGGAGTAAAGCTTTTCTTAACAAGTCACGTAATAAGTTGGATGGACTCACTCTGTGTGCAATAAGTGTTTACCATGATTTTTGAATAACTACCTCATCTCTGTTCCTCACACATACAATTATAAGGTCCCTCAGACGAGCAGTGAATTTCAAACACAAATTCAACCACAAAGACCGGGGAGGTTTCCCAATGCCTCGCAAAGAAGGGCACCTATATTTAAAAAAAAAAACACAATGAATATCCCTTTGAGCATGGTGAAGTTATTAATTACACTTTGGATGGAGTATCAATACACCCAGTCACTACAAAGATACAGGTGTCCTTCCTAACTCAGTAGCCGGGGAGGAAAGAAACCGCTCAGGGATTTCACCATGAAGTCACTGGCAACTTTAAAACAGTTACAGAGTTTAATGGCTGTGTCAGGAGAAAACGGAAGATGGATCTACAACATTGTACTTACTCCACAATACTAACCTAATTGACAGAGTGAAAAGAAGTAAGCCTGTACAGAATACAAATATTCCAGAACATGCATCCTGTTTGCAACAAGGCACTGCAAAAAATGTGGCAAATCTCGGGAGGACCTCCAAGTTACAGTTTTGACTTAAATCTACTTGAAAATCTATGGTAAGACCTGAAAATGGTGGTCTAGAAATGATCAACAACTAATTTGAATAATTTATATATGTTTTTTATTTTCAATACATTTTCTAAAATGTCACTGTCATTATGGATGAGAAAATGTTTATATTTAATCCATGTTGAATTCTGTCAGTAACAAACAAAATGTGGAATAAGTCAAAGGGTATGAACACTTTCTGAAGGCACTGTAGATGAAGAGATTTACCGAACAAAATCAAAATATCAAATGTGTCAAAATCTGAAATAAGACCTAAGAAAAAAAATTGAAATAACTACCAACAAAATTGCTACACACACGCCGATGTTTCGCTTAAATGTTTTTTTTTGTCTGTGAACAGTGACATATTTGGTGGGGAAGAAAAAGGCAGGATTGTGTTTGTTTATTTGGGTTTGTTTATTTGGGTTTGTTTGTCATGGGTTTGTTTATCATGGTTGGTTAATGTCTGGGTTTAAAAAAAGAAAGAAAGAACACTGTAAGGACTCAAACAATCTTGTCAACCGCCCGATAGAGGGAGGAATGGGATGAAAAAAGCTTGTTAACATTATATCGTTCATTGATTTAACAGTAAAGGCCAGCTTTGCCTACCCCATTGCAAATACAATAGCCACAAATAAAAAAACGATTTCTTTAAAAATGTCCCTTTTTATCACCTGCTGGAATCACTTGAGGTTTTGCGTGTGTTTCATCATCTTTATGGGAGCCCATTACAATTTCATAATGTTCAAGTGGGTTTTTCCTCACCAAGAAATCAATGTCATGTGAGCAAGATGGGCAGATGAAGAACTGGAGGGCAGAACTGGAGAGCTATAGGCCTATGGAATGCATCAAGTACATTAGTCACAGAGGACACCAAATGTGGGTTACAAACATTAAAGAAATGTTGAAAGCTTGCAGAGAGAGAGAGAGAGAGAGCGAGAGAGCGAGAGAGAGAGAGCGAGAGCGAGAGAGCGAGCGAGAGAGAGAGAGAAAAGAGGGGGCACCACATGGGCCTATCAGCAGAAAAACAGGAGAATCCATTTAAATTGAACACACTGAACACAGTGGAAAAGACCAGGCCGAAAATACTCTCTGTACAATTAGAAGATGGCTTGTTCACTCGGGATGTTTGCTCTGTGTTTGCTGAGAACAGTCTCTGAGACTCACTGAAATTGTATTGAGGCGATTTCTATCCCATTGCCATACAAATATGATACTTCCTAAAATACTAAAAACAGAGTGGTAGCAACTCAACCCAACACTCGTATTCAAAAGGTCTTACACCAACAACTAGATGGTATAGAGTACAGTGTATACATTTGATATGAGTAATATCAGATATGTAAACATTATATACAAAATTGTTTAAAGTGGCTAGTGATACATTTGTTACATCCAATCCTATTATTTAAAGTGGCTAGAGATTTAAGTCAGTATGTTGGCAGCAGCCACTCAATGTTAGTGATGGCTGTTTAACAGTCTGATGGCCTTGAGGTAGAAGCTGTTTTTCAGTCTCTCTGTCCCAGCTTTGATGCACCTGTACTGACCTCGCCTTCTGGATGATAGCGGGGTGAAAAGGCAGTGGCTCGGGTGGTTGTTGTCCTTGATGATCTTTTTGGCCTTCCTGTGACATCGGGTGGTGTAGGTGTCCTGAAGGTCAGGTAGTTTACCCCCGGTGATGCGTTGTGCAGTCCTCACTACCCTCTGGAGAGCCTTGCGGTTGTGAGCGGAGCAGTTGCCGTACCAGGCGGTGATACAGCCAGACAGGATGCTCTCGATTGTGCATCTGTAGAGGTTTGTGAGTGTTTTTGGTGACAAGCCCAATTTCTTCAGCCTCCTGAGGTTGAAGAGGCGCTGTTGCGCCTTCTTCACCACGCTGTCTGTGTGGGTGGACCATTTCAGTTTGTCCGTGATGTGTACGCCGAGGAACTTAAAATCTTCCACCTTCTCCACTACTGTCCCGTCGATGTGGATAGGGGGGTGCTCCCTCTCCTGTTTCCTGAAGTCCATGATCATCTCCTTAGTTTTGTTGACGTTCAGTGAGAGGTTATTTTTCTGACACCACACTCCGAGGGCCCTCACCTCCTCCCTGTAGGCCGTCTCGTCGTTGTTGGTAATCATGCCTACCATGCCTACCACATGCCTACCACTGTTGGAGGCGTGCTTGGCCACGCAGTCATGGGTAAACAGGGAGTACGTGAGAGGGCTGAGAACGCACCCTTGTGGGGCCCCAGTGTCGAGGATCAGCGGGGTGGAGATGTTGTTTCTTACCCTCACCACTTGGGGCCGGCCCGTCAGGAAGTCCAGGACCCAGTTGCACAGGGCTGGGTCGAGACCTAGGGTCTCGAGCTTAGTGACGAGCTTGGAGGATACTATGGTGTTAAATGCTGAGCTGTAGTCGATGAACAGCATTCTTACATAGGTATTCCTCTTGTCCAGATGGGTTAGGGCAGTATGCAGTGTGATTGTGATTGTGTCATCTGTGGACCTATTGGGACGGTAAGCAAATTGGAGTTGGTCCAGGGTGTCTGGCAGGATGGAGGTGATATGATCCTTGACTAGTCTCTCAAAGCACTTCATGATGACGGAAGTGAGTGCTACAGGGCGATAGTCATTTAGCTCAGTTACCTTAGCTTTCTTGGGAACAGGAACAATGGGGGCCTGTGGGATGTGGGAACAGCAGACTGGGATAGGGACTGATTGAATATGTCTGTAAACACACCAGCCAGCTGGTCAGCGCATGCTCTGAGTACACGGCCAGGGATGCCATCTGGGCCGGCAGCCTTGCGAGGGTTAACACATTTAAATGTTTTACTCACGTTGGCTACGGTGAAGGTGAGCCCGCAGGTTTTGGTAGCGG
Organism: Brachymystax lenok tsinlingensis; assembly: GCA_030435695.1. Taxonomy (NCBI): domain Eukaryota; kingdom Metazoa; phylum Chordata; class Actinopteri; order Salmoniformes; family Salmonidae; genus Brachymystax; species Brachymystax lenok. Next base: position 6,731,324 of record CM059793.1, read on the forward strand.
GCCGTGTCGGTGGCACTGTATTGTCCTCAAAGCGAGCAAAGAAGTTGTTTAGTTTGTCTGGGAGCAGGACGTCGTTGTCCGCGAAAGGGCTGGTTTTCTTTTTGTAGTCCGTGATTGACTGTAGACCCTGCCACATTCCTCTCCTGTCTGAGCCGTTAAATTGTGACTCTACTTTGTCTCTATATTCACGCTTAGCTTGTTTGATTGCCTTGCGGAGGGAATAGCTACACTGTTTGTATTCAGTCCTGTTTCCGGTCGCCTTACCCTGGTTAAAAGCAGTGGTTCGCGCTTTCAGTTTTGCGCGAATGCTGCCATCAATCCATGGTTTCTGGTTGGGGAAGGCTTTAATAGTTGCTATGGGTACAACATCACCAATGCACTAGCTAATTAACTCACTCACCGAATCAGCGTATACATCAATGTTGTTGTCTGATGCTATCCGGAACATATTCCAGTCCACGTGCTCGAAGCAATCTTGCAGCGTGGAATCAGATTGGTCAGACCAGCGTTGAACAGACCTGAGAACGGGCGTTTCCTGTTTTAGTTTCTGTCTGTAGGCTGGAAGCAACAAAATGGAGTCATGGTCAGACTTGCCGAAAGGAGGGCGGAGAATAGCCTTGTATGCATCACGGAAATTAGAATAACAATGATCCAGTGTTTTACCAGCCTGGGTGGCACATTCGATATGCTGATAAAATTTAGGGAGCCTTGTTTTCAGATTAGCCTTATTAAAGTCCCCAGCCACAATAAATGCAGCCTCAGGATATGTGGTTTCCAGTTTACATAGAGTCCAATGGATTTCTTTCAGTGCCGTCGATGTGATGTGTCAGCTTGAGGGGGGATGTACACGGCTGTGATTATAATCGATGAGAATTCTCTTGGTAGATAATGCGGTCGGCATTTGATTGTAAGGAATTCTATGTTAGGTGAACAAAAGGACTTGAGTTCTTGTATGTTGTTATGATCACACCACGTCTCGTTAATCATAAGACACACACCCCCGCCTTTCTTCTTACCAGATAGATGTTTGATTCTGTCGGCACGATGTGTGGAGAAACCATGTGGCTGTACTGACTCAGATAACGTGTCCTGAGTGAGCCATGTTCCCGTGAAGCAAAGAACGTTGCAGTCGCCGATGTCCCTCTGGAAGGCAACTCTTGCTCGTATTTCGTCTACCTTGTTGTCCAGAGACTGGACATTGGCAAGTAAAATACTCGGGAGAGGTGCATGATGTGCCCGTCTACGTAGCCTGACCAGAAGACCGCCGCGTTTCCCCCTTCTCCTGCGCCGCAGTTGTTTTGAGTCGCTGGCTGGGATCCAGTCTATTGTCTTGGTTGGTGGACCAAAACAGAGGATCCGCTTCGGGAAAGTCGTATTCCTGGTCGTAATGTTGGTAAATTGACGTTGCTCTTATATCCAATAGTTCCTCCCGGTTGTATGTAATAAAACTTAACAATGTAAGAAGTAATTCATAAAAAAAAAAAAAAATACTGCATAGCTTTCTGAGAACGTGAAGCGAGGCGGCCATCTCTGTCGTCGCCGGAAGTAAGGTTCAGTGATCAGGCCTGTATACTGAATAACAGGGCCTATTTAATAATACATCTTTTTTTATTTTATATTTATTTATTTTTTACCTTTATTTAACTAGGCAAGTCAGTTAAGAACAAATTCTTATTTACAATGACGGCCAATTGTGAGGCGCCCTATGGGACTCCCAATCACGGCCGGATGTGATACTGAATAACAGGCACAATTTAATAAGGGACAATAAGTGATTAAGCCTGTATACTGAATAACAGGGCCTATCTAATAAGGGACAATAAGCTGAATGCCAGGTCAACGTTAGTGACAGGGTTCTAGTTTTCTGCATGGCAGGGGAGGTCTGTTCCTACTCTCTCCAGTCACAGCCTTTAAAGGAGGGCCCATTATGGTATTCAGGAGCAGCTGGCTATTAAAGGGCTCACATGAAGCGCCCTGTTGCTTCATTAATTCATCCTGAGAAGAGGGTTGTTGACCAGTCTGACCACACACTCTGACCGGACAATACGCTGTCCTCACGAATATATAGATCGTTTTTTGTTACCAGTAAATGAGCAATTCAGCTGTATGTGTTATCTTGGAAATGTAAATATTACAATTAGCCTGTTATGAAATCATGTAAATAATACAAAGTTCCATGTTAAGTCAGTATGGAAGCTTGAAGGAAGCTGTTTAAAAGCCTGTTGGACCTACACTTTGCGCTCCGGTACCGCTTGCCATGCGGTAGCAGAGAGAACAGTCTATGACTAGTGTGGCTGTAGTCTTTGACAATTTTTAGGGCCTTCCTCTGACACCGCCTGGTATTGAGTTCCTGGATTGCAGGTGCCTTGCGGTCAGAGGCAGAGCAGTGATGCAACCCGTCAGGATGCTCTCGATGGTGCAGCTGTAGAACCTTTTGAGGATCTGAGGACCCATGCCAAATCTTTTCAGTCTCCTGAGGGGGAATAGGTTTTGTCGTGCCCTCTTCACGACTGTCTTGGTGTGCTCGGACCATGTTAGTTTGTTGTTGATGTGGACGCCAAGGAACTCTCAACCTCTCAACCTGCTCCACCTCAGCCCCGATGATGAGAATGGGGGCGTGCTCTGTCCTCTTTTTCCTGTAGTCCACAATCATCTCCTTCTGTCTTGGTCACGTTGAGGGAGAGGTTGTTGTCCTTGCACCACACGGTCAGGTCTCGGACCTCCTCCCTATAGGCTATCTCATCGTTGTCAGTGATCAGGCCTACCACTGTTGTGTCATCAGCAAACTAAATGATGGTGTTGGAGTTGTGCCTGGCCATGCAGTCATGAGTCAAGAGGGAGTACAGGAGGGGACTGAGCACGCACCCCTGAGGGGCCCCCGTGTTGAGGATCAGCATGGTGGATGTGTTGCTACCTACCTTTACCACCCTGGGGCAGCCCGTCAGGAAGTCTAGGATCCAGTTGCAAGGGAGGTGTTTAGTCCCAGGGTCCTTAGCTTAGTGATGAGCTTTGAGGGCACTATGGTGTTGAATGCTGAGCTGTAGTCAATGAATAACATTCTCACATAGGTGTTCCTTTTGTCCAGGTTGGAAAGGGCAGTGTGGAGTGCAATAGAGAAGCGCATCATCTGTGGATCTGTTGGTGCGGTATGCAACTTGGAGTGGGTCTAGGGTTTCTGGGATAATGGTGTTGATGTGAGCCATGACCAGCCTTTCAAAGCATTTCATGGCTACATATTTGAGTGCTACGGGTCAGTAGTCATTTAGGCAGGTTACCTTAGGGTTCTTGGGCACAGGGACTACTGTATGGTGGTCTGCTTGAAACATGTTGGTATTATAGACTCAGACAGGGAGAGGTTGAAAATGTCAGTGAAGAACTTGCCAGTTGGTCAGTGCATGCTCAGTGTACATGTCCTGGTAATCCGTCTGGCTTTGTGAATGTCGACCTGTTTAAAGGTCTTACTCACATCGGCTGCGGAGAGCGTGATCACAGTCATCTGGAACAGCTCATGCTCTCATGCATGTTTCAGTGTTCTTTGCCTCGAAGCGAGCATAGACGTTATTTAGCTCATCTGGTAGGCTTGTGTCACTGGGCAGCTCTTGGCTGTGCTTCCCTTTGTAGTCTGTAATAATAGGTTGCAAGTCCTTACCAGTTTTCTCTAGTCCAGGGCTCTATAGCATATTCAGATAGCGCTATAGCAGGGCTCTATAGCATATTCAGTTAGCTCTATAGCATATTCAGTTAGCTCTATAGCAGGGCTCTATAGCATATTCAGTTAGCTCTATAGCAGGGCTCTATTGCATTTTCAGTTAGCTCTATAGCAGGGCTCTATATCATATTCAGTTAGCTCTATAGCATATTCAGTTAGCTCTATAGCATACTCTATAGCATATTCAGTTAGCTCTATAGCAGGGCTCTATTGCAAATTCAGATAGCTCTATAGCAGGGCTCTATATCATATTCAGTTAGCTCTATAGCGGGGCTCTATAGCATATTCAATTAGCTCTATAGCATATTCAGTTAGCTCTATAGCATATTCAGTTAGCTCTATAGCATATTCGGTTAGCTCTATAGCAGGGCTCTATATCATATTCAGTTAGCTCTATAGCAGGGCTCTATAGCATATTCAGTTAGCTCTATTCCAGGGCTCTATAGCATATGCAGTTAGCTCTATAGCAGGGCTCTATTGCATTTTCAGTTAGCTCTATTCCAGGGCTCTATAGCATTTCAGTTAGCTCTATAGCAGGGCTCTATATCATATTCAGGTAGCTCTATAGCAGGGCTCTATATCATATTCAGTTAGCTCTACAGCATATTCAGTTAGCTCTATAGCAGGGCTCAATAGCATATTCAGTTAGCTCTATTCCAGGGCTCTATAGCATATTCAGTTAGCTCTATTCCAGGGCTCTATAGCATATTCAGTTAGCTCTATAGCAGGGCTCTATAGCATATTCAGTTAGCTCTATTCCAGGGCTCTATATTATATTCAGTTAGCTCTATAGCATATTCAGTTAGCTCTATAGCAGGGCTCTATATCATATTCAGTTAGCTCTATAGCATATTCAGTTAGCTCTATAGCAGGGCTCTATATCATATTTAGTTGGCTCTATAGCATATTCAGTTAGCTCTATTCCAGGGCTCTATAGAATTTCAGTTAGCTGTATAGCAGGGCTCTATATCATATTCAGTTACCTCTATAGCAGGGCTCTATATCATATTCAGTTAGCTCTATAGCATATTCAGTTAGCTCTATAGCAGGGCTCTATTGCAAATTCAGATAGCTCTATAGCAGGGCTCTATAGCATATTCAGTTAGCTCTATAGCAGGGCTCTATAGCATATTCAATTAGCTCTATAGCATATTCAGTTAGCTCTATAGCATATTCAGTTAGCTCTATAGCAGGGCTCTATAGCATATTCAGATAGCTCTATAGCATTGCTCTATAGCAGGGCTCTATAGCATATTCAGTTAGCTCTATTCCAGGGCTCTATAGCATATGCAGTTAGCTCTATAGCAGGGCTCTATTGCATTTTCAGTTAGCTCTATTCCAGGGCTCTATAGCATTTCAGTTAGCTCTATAGCAGGGCTCTATATCATATTCAGGTAGCTCTATAGCAGGGCTCTATATCATATTCAGTTAGCTCTACAGCATATTCAGTTAGCTCTATAGCAGGGCTCAATAGCATATTCAGTTAGCTCTATTCCAGGGCTCTATAGCATATTCAGTTAGCTCTATTCCAGGGCTCTATAGCATATTCAGTTAGCTCTATAGCAGGGCTCTATAGCATATTCAGTTAGCTCTATTCCAGGGCTCTATAGCATATTCAGTTAGCTCTATAGCAGGGCTCTATATCATATTCAGTTAGCTCTTTAGCAGGGCTCTATATTATATTCAGTTAGCTCTATAGCATATTCAGTTAGCTCTATAGCAGGGCTCTATATCATATTTAGTTGGCTCTATAGCATATTCAGTTAGCTCTATTCCAGGGCTCTATAGCATATTCAGTTAGCTCTATAGCATGTTCAGTTAGCTCTATAGCATATTCAGTTAGCTCTATAGCAGGGCTCTATATCATATTCAGTTAGCTCTATAGCAGGGCTCTATATCATATTCAGTTAGCTCTATAGCAGGGCTCTATATCATATTCAGTTAGCTCTATAGCAGGGCTCTATAGGTTATTCTGTTAGCTCTATAGCAGGACTCTATAGCATATTCAGTTAGCTCTATAGCAGGGCTCTATAGCATATTCAGTTAGCTCTATAGCAGGGCTCTATATCATATTCAGTTAGCTCTATAGCAGGGCTCTATATCATATTCAGTTAGCTCTATATCATATTCAGTTAGCTCTATAGCAGGGCTCTATATCATATTCAGTTAGATCTATACCAGGGCGCTGTAGCATGTTATGTTAGCTATATTGCAGGGCTCTATAGCATGTTATGTTAGCTATATTGCAGGGCTCTATTGCAGGGCTTTATAGCATATTTGACATTGTAGTCATTTAGCAGACACTCTTATCCAGAGCAACTTACAGGAGCATTTAGGGTTAATTGTCTTGCTCAAGGGCACATCCACAGATTCTTCATCTAGTCGGCTCGGGGATTCAAACATAGTGACCTTTTGGTTACTGGCCCAACGCCGTTAACCACTAGGCTACCTGCCATATTCAGTTAGCTCTATGGCAGGGCTCTATATAATATTCAGTTAGCTCTATATCATATTCAGTTAGCTCTATAGCAGGGCTCTATATAATATTCAGTTAGCTCTATAGCAGGGCTCTATACCATATTCAGTTAGCTCTATAGCATATTCAGTTAGCTCTATAGCAGGGCTCTATATTATATTCAGTTAGCTCTATAGCAGGGTTCTACATCATATTCAGTTAGCTCTATAGCAGGGCTCTATAGCATATTCAGTTAGCTCTATAGCAGGGCTCTATATCATATTCAGTTAGCTCTATAGCAGGGTTTACCGGAGAAACTAGGAGGAAGTTGTGTTTCAACTGTACTGTGAAAGCGGCAGGCGTCTACAGTAGCTAACGACTCCATCCCAACTAATAGCCCTGCTATAGAGCTAACTGACAGTCTGCATGAATTATTGTTGTGACAAAACAATTTATTGATGTGGGAGAAACATAACTATTCACAGTTCGAGAGAGAGCTTTCTTAATGATCTGACTAGGGCTAAATCTCTATTGATTTCTTGTTAAACATACGGCTCAATTAAAGAGACCATTGATTAAAGATGACTACAAATTTCCAAGCAGGATGTGAGCAGTGTGCGCGCGTCTCTCGCTCTCTCGCTCTCTCTCTCTCAATAAATTAAGTTACACTGGAATTAATGTTTACTTGTGAAAACAAATAGTTCTCGAGATGATGTCAAATGTTGGTTAGGTCCTGGGCTTAATAATACCTTTCACTGTATAAAAAAAAATACTGAATCCAATATCAGGCAGTGGTAAATTTGACTGAATACTGCAAATTGATCACTTATAAATAAAATGTAAAATAATAAATGTGTATTTTTATAACAATTCTTTTCACCAACATGTATTTAATGACAGGGGGGGAAAAAAACATGAACACAACTGCCAATCAAAATGTCAGCCTGTAGATTTTGCAGTATATCTCATGAAACGATTTTGTACATTTGCCCTTTCATTTATAAACACGAGCACCTGTTTAACACAAGCAGAGCGCTACTCATTTCCTGTCAAAGTCAACCTTGTCTCCAAGAAATACAAACTGAAACCTTGAGTTTGTTGCTCTCTTTCAGGGTGAGAATAAGAGAATCACGAGAATGTATAATGGAAAAGCTTTCTGATTTAACAGAAGAAGAAAATTGAATGTTTTTGACGGTATAGTGAGAGAGTCCTTCAAAAAAAAAAAAAAAAAACGTAATCTCCCACAAATATTGATTGCTCGTCTTTTTTTCCTCCTCATTTCATGTGTGAGTTTGGTTCTAATACAGCACCACAAACCAGAGGCCGATCAAACAACAACGGTCTCGACTGAAACTTGAGTCAGTTCGTCTTCTATTGGTCTTACAATCCCTGTTAATTCTCCAATCAACATCTACGACACAGTGTGTCCCTCTACTGGGCTGGCTTCCAAATTGAAAATAGGCCTATAGTGAATATTCACAGCCCAATACGGCCATTCTTGTATAACACATTGAAAGAGGTGGAGTTCTCAGTGAACGAGAGAACGAGAGTGCAGAGAAAGACAGAGGGAAGAGGAAGAGAAAGACAAAAATATATAGGAGAAAGAGAGAGAATGACAGCGTGCAGAGAGAGAGAAAAGAGAGAGGGGGAGCGGAGAAGTGGAGAAAGAAAGACAGAAAGAGAGAGAATGGGAGAAAGAGAGAGAATGGGAGAAAGACAGAAAGAGAGAGAATGGGAGAAAGAGAGAGAATGGGAGAAAGACAGAAAGAGAGAGAATGGGAGAAAGAGAGAAAGAGAGAGAATGGGAGAAAGACAGAAAGAGAGAGAATGGGAGAAAGAGAGAAAGAGAGAGAATGGGAGAAAGACAGAAAGAGAGAGAATGGGAGAAAGACAGAAAGAGAGAGAATGGGAGAAAGAGAGAAAGAGAACAAAGTGAGAGAAAGACAGCGAGAAAGAAGTCAAGTTTTTTTTTATATTAGAATATGTGGCCAGTACCTGCAGTGAGTTGAGGAGGATGAAGACACAGGCCATGCCTAAGGAGAAGGGCACCAGGAGGCCGCAGAGCCAGTTCAGGCCCAGGATTGGCAGTAGTACCCAGCAACGCTTTCACTGCAGTCCTGAGAGAAAGCAAACACAAGCCACTTGACACAAAATCAAGGACTGGGCACCCTGCTAGGAGACACAGTCTCCCCATTACCCACCCAATCCAGGCACCTCACACTGAAACTCCCCGTCCATCAATCCTTAATTCTGTTTAGGATGAAATTAACTTCCAGTTCAGGTGGCCGCTAAACCACACCAGCTGTGGGGCGGGCAAGGGCTCTAGTTTATTCAGCGGAGGAATGTGTTTTAGTTACCACCCGGGCTGCCATCGGGACGGCTGAAGCTCCAACATACTCCTTCCACAGAGTTCCTATTGTGACCCGTGCAGCTGAGTTGCAGGAATAACGTTTCCACGTTGAAATGATTTCCCCTGATCGATAGTAAACAGCACTTCAGGGAATTGATAATATACTGTATTTACTGTATGTATCATTCAAACTCATGTCACAAAATCAAAATGGCAACAAGCTGTTAAGTGACAACGACCAGTCTATAAAAATGATGGAAGCACCCTTGGACAGAGTACACTCACATTTCACTGTATTCTATACAGGGAAACAATACAACATATGGGGGGAAAAACAACCCCCACACACTATCCACTAAGACTACATTTTGAAATATAGAAAATATTCTGTAGAAGGATAGAGCAAATACTGTAACAGAACTGGGCTGCCCAATTCTATTTGACAGTATGCTCAAATACTTATTTAAAATTCTGTTTTCAAATACCTAGGTTAAAATGCATGGGAGTGTGTTTGAGTTTTTCCAAATACTTTCACAACTATTTCCAAATGCATATAAAAAAATTAAACTACTTGTCTTTTCAAATAAAATATATATGAATACTTACTTTAAATGTGTGTGAAAGTAACTGTCTACGTTCTGTAGCAGCAGTAGCATTAAGAGTAATAGTAGGGAAATGCTGCCCCCTTGTGGTGACTACCTGATCTGCATGTAGGCCTCTTCCACAGGACCGCTGTCCATCATGGGGAGCATGATGGACCTCCTCTTGACTGTGGAGATGGTAATGACCACCACACGGGTCAGGTCCATGATGTTTACATGACCAGAGAACACAAGTAAACTTTATGTTAGTACCTGAGAAATACTGTGGGGATGTAGGGGGAATCATTTCAGAGAATGGCTGCAGGGTACTTTGGGTAATGGTTGAGCAATGGTTTAGTTGAGTGTTCACCATTACGATGAAGACGACGGGACCTGCGAATTCTCAGATGACCCCGTTGTGCACGCTGAGCCAACAATGGCCATCAGCAGAATACTTCCCTGAGGCAGAAGCCAGGGTGATGGTGACTATCAGCACTGGCAGACCTGGGAGGAGGGAGAACGAGAGAGAGAGAGAGAGAGAGAGAGAGAGAGAGAGAGAGAGAGAGAGATCAGTACTTCATGAGTGTATATATATACACAGTAGCAGTCAACAGCTTGGACACACCTACTCATTCATGGGTTTTCCTTTATTTTTACTATTTTCTACATTGTAGAATAATAGTGAAGACATCAAAACTATGAAATAACACATATGGAATCATGTAGTAACCAAAAAGTGTTAAACAAATCAAAATATATTTTAGATTCTTCAAAGTAGCCTTTGCCTTGATGACAGCTTTGCACATTCTTGGCATACTCTCAACCAGCTTCATGAGGAATTATTTTCCAACAGTCTTGAAGGAGTTCCCACATATGCTGAGCACTTGTTGGCTGCTTTTCCTTCACTCTGAGGTCCAACTCATCCCAAACCATCTCAATTGGCTTGAGGTCAGGTGAGTCATGGGTGAACAGGGAGCACAGGAGGGGACTAAGTACACACCCCTGAGGGGCCCCAGTGTTGAGGATCAGTGTGGCAGACGTGTTGTTGCCTACCCTTACCACCTGGGGGTGGCCCGTCAGGAAGTCCAGTATCCAGTTGCAGAGGGAGGTGTTTAGTCCCAGGGTCCTTAGCTTAGTGATGAGGTTCTTGGGGAACTATAGTGTTGAACGCTGAGCTGTAGTCCATGAACAGCATTCTCACATAGGTGTTCCTTTTGTCCAGGTGGGAAAGGCAGTGTGGAGTGCGATTGAGATTTCGTCATCTGTGGATCTGCTGGGGCGGTATGCGAATTGGAGTGGGTCTAGGGTATCCGGGATGATGCTGTTGTGAGCCATGACCAGCCCTTCAAAGCACTTCATGGCTACCGACGTGAGTGGTACAGGGCGGTAGTCATTTAGGCAGGTTACCTTCGCTTCCTTGGGCACAAGGACAATTGTGGTCTGCTTGAAACATGCAGGTATTACAGACTCGGTCAGGGAGAGGTTGAAAATGTCAGTGAAGACACTTGACAGTTGGTCTGCGCATGCTTTGAGTACACGTACTGGTAATCCATCTGGCCCCACGGCTTTGTGAATGTTGACCTGTTTAAAGGTCTTGCTCACGTGCATGCTTCAGTGTTGCTTGACTCGAAGCGAGCATAAAAGGTATTTAACTCGTCTGATAGGCTCACATAACTGGGCAGCTCGCGTCTGGGTTTCCCTTTGTAGTCCGTAATAGTTTTCAAGCCCTGCCACATCCGACGAGCTTCAGAGCAGGTGTAGTAGGTCCAGGATTGAGGAAAAACATTTAAATCCACAATATTTATTCCACGGGACAAACTAGATCCAGGGTATGACTGTGGCAATGAGTAGGTCTGGAGACATGTTGGACAACAACCCCTGAGTCGATGGCTCCGAAAGCCTTTTGGAGTGGGTCTGTGAATTCCCATGTAAATATTGAAGTCACCAAAAAGTTTAATATTATCTGCCATGATGAAAAGTTTTGAGAATGACACAAATATTAATTTTCACAAAGTCTGCTGCCTCAGTTTGTATGATGGCAATTTGCATATACTCCAGAATGTCATGAAGAGTGATCAGATGAATTTTCAAAGTCCCTCTTTGCCATGCAAATGAACTGAATCCCCCAAAAAACATTTCCACTGCATTTCAGCCCTGCCACAAAAGGACCAGCTGACATCATGTTAGTGATTCTCTCGTTAACACGGGTGTGCGTGTTGACGAGGACAAGGCTGGAGATCACTCTGTCATGCTGATTGAGTTCGAATAACAGACTGGAAGCTTCAAAAGGAGGGTGGTGCTTGGAATCATTGTTCTTCCTCTGTCAACCATGGTTTCCTAAAAGCCAAGGGAGTGGGATCACTCACAATTTTGCCTAAGAACACAGCCATGAATACAGAATGGTAGCAACTCATCCTCCGAGAGCAACTTCTCCCAACCATCCAGGAACAGTTTGGTGATGCACAATGCCTTTTCCAGCATGATGGAGCACCTTGCCATAAGGCAAAAGTGATAACTAAGTGGCTCGGGGAACAAAACATCAATATTTTGGGTTCATGGCCAGGAAACTCCCCAGACCTTAATCCCATTGAGAATTTGTGGTCAATCCTCAAGAGGCGGGTGGACAAACAAAAACCCACAAATTCTGACAAACTCCAAGCACTGATTATGCAAGAATGGGCTGCCATCAGTCAGGATGTGGCCCAGAAGTTAATTGACAGTATGCCAGGGCAGATTGCAGAGGTCTTGAAAAATAAGGGTCAACACTGAAAGTATTTTCTTTGCATCAACTTCATGTAATTGTCAATAAAAGCCTTTGACACTTATGATAAGCTTGTAATTATACTTTAGTATTCTATACTAACATCTGACAAAAATATCTAAAGACACTGAAGCAGCAAACTTTGTGGAAATTAATATTTGTGCCATTCTCCAAACATTTGGCCACGACTGTACAAGGTCCGATAGGTATTCATTGACCTCAGTGAGGAACGCTGTATAAGGCCCAAGAGGCCTGTAAACGGTAGCTATAAAAAGTGATTGAATAAGCTGCACAGATTTCACGACTAGAAGCTCAAAGGACGAAAAGTAATTTTATTTTCTGTAAATTGAAATTTGCTGATGTAAATGTTAGCAACACCTCCGCCTTTGCTGTATGCGGGGGGAATATGGTCACTGGTGTACCCAGGAGCCATGTTTCAGTCAGGCCAATCACATCAAGATTATGATCAGTGATTAGTTCATTGACTATGACCGGCTTGGAAGTCAGGGATCTAACATTAAGTAGCCCTATTTTGAATTGGGCGATATCACAATATCTTTCAATAATGACAGGAATGGAGGTTTTTATTCCAGTGAGATTGCTAAAGTGAACACTGTCATGTTTAGTTTTGCCCAACCTAGATCAAGGGCAGACACCGTCTCAATGGTGACAGCGGAGCGGACAACACGGACTGGGCTGGGAACGTTTTATATCGAATGTCTAGAAGGCTAAGGCAATCTAATTAAATATACATTTACGTTGCAAAGGCACAAGCTACATGTCCAGAAATTGAATTATGACTTAACATTTTAAGATAAATGACTTGGAAAACGTAAAGTTTCCACCTACCCGAGGTTGAGTAAATGGATTGTGGCCAAAGTTTGTGCGTTTTCTTCAGTCCAACATTTTGAAGCCGTCGACGATGATTTAAACATTTATAAATCAGTCCTCCTGCGCCATATTTTCTAAACATAAACAAGTTCATGGCGTTGTTTGTAACCCTGAAATAGTCTTCATTCAATGTACATTTCATAGACTTGAGGGGACCTCCTAAGTGACATCGGCATTTATGAAGTGATGCAGAACCTGAGCGCTGGAGAGAAGAGTAATGTACGGGCTGTTTCTAGTGCTCGAGAGACTACTGGAACTATTGCACAAATATCCATACATTTTAGGATACTAAAATACGCATTTATGGAGTCCAGAAGAAAAAGATAAACACAAGTCGAGAAATATTAATTTATTGTCCTCACCTCGTAATGTTACATGATTGTGAGGTATCAAAATTAAAATCTTTACCAAGAGACAAAAAGTTTCATGAATGAGAAGCCAAAAAATGACTTTGTGCAAGGTTTTGAGTGAATATAGTTGCCGCACTGATAGCCTCCCAAGGATGTACCGTGACACCTCCAACTGCTTTGAGTGAGCTAGTTATTTAGGTGAATGGCACAACTAAGTATTAATGCAACAATATGAAAAACAGACGTTACACATAAAAAGGAACCAAGAATGAGAAGATCTAACCAAAATAGCAAACAAATCTATTGCTGTACAATTCAATTACCAAGTACTTTACAATCTAATGAAATCTTTAATGGGCCAAAAATAAAGCATTCAACTGGGAACCTTGGGTTTTAGTGCAATTGGATGGACCGTTGACGTAAACATTCTCACTGTCGGTTCTTTCTTTCAATGGTATCTTTTTACATTGATCATCTGGATCATGTTCATTAGGGCACACCTTAGCAAACCGTTTTGCAACAGAACCCCAAAACAAGTGTTCCTTATTGGACAAGTTCAGATCTCACTACCTCTACCATTTCCCAGTTTTTTTTCTACGGTTTCATGCCTACCGAAACACGACCCAGATCAGCTCATCGCGCCTGTGCATCAAACTCAACACAAATCATCATCATTAGACGAAGACACCCCTGAAGAGAGAGAATAAACAATCTTAGGGGCTCCTCTGTTTCTTCCCAAGGCTGAAGCCACCAGGGGCCCCTCTTTCACCAGACTCATTTCTACTAAGCTTTTCTCTGAGCCAAAAGACCCCGTTTTCTCCTCCTCATGGCCCTGGGGGTTGAAGACGTTATTCAGGGACTGCAGGGCAGCGTGGAGCTCATCCCGGGCCGCCATGGCAGTCTGCAGGCAGGGCAGACGGAGGCTGAAGTTGTTGGTAGCCAATCCCGTGGTGCCACTGGGGAGGCAGTTGATGACCTCGTCGATGGTCTTGGACGAGGAGAAGACAGTTTCACGGCAGGCGCTGAGGCTGGAGTCACTGGTTTTACCTGGGCAAGGAAACAACATAAATGTAATATATTATATAAAACAGACACACACGCATCCAACTTACTGGTCATTTCATCTGTCTGGGTCCCTATAGTCCACAAAAATCATCATTCTCTTGTCTCCTTCCCCTGATGATTACTGGTTGACAAAAATAAATATATTGCTCAAACCTATCCAGCACATAAGGTGAAGTCACAATGAAATAAATACAAGGGAAAAAAAGGTATTTAGGTCAGTTACATCTTAGACAATGGCCTTTATGTTCTGGGCGTAATACTGAGGAAACTGTAGACTTTTTTTCTCCTAGGCCAAACAGAATACTTCAGAGGGCGAGAGCAGAGTGGAGCTGCCTGATGGCCAGACTGGATCAGTACCAGACTATTTGACTGAAGTGAGGAGCAAGTTTCCCCAAAGGCTCACCCACTCCAAAATTTCACTCCAGTAGCTCTCACTTCACGAGCTCAGGGCATGCCCGGCACAGCATGCATCTGTAGTCTACTTGTGTGCTGCTAATAGCCCCTTGCTTTAGCTACTGCCATGGAGTTCACTAAATATTTTCATAAAGAAACTGATAAAAACACCACAGGTGCAAAAATCAAGGTCACTTACAAAAATGAGGACAAAGAGCAAGAGGGGTAGTGCGGTGATGTAGTGTCCACAACTAAAGAATCATTGTGGAATCTGAAGAGACACGTACCCGGAAAGCATGATGATGTACTTACTACATGCACATGCTAACGGAAAGGGAACGGCATGGGTAGCTAACACTGATTTTGTCCCAGTAGGCCGGGCATTTCCCACTTTCATGGAGCTTTCTGTTTTGATAGGGTTATTTTGCCCAACCCCCAAAAAACAACATTAGGCCTACCGACAGAAAAATAAGAAGGGTAGAATAGAAGGGTGTTCAGCATCACTAGTGGTATTGCAAGCGTAGAGAGGGGGGTAATTCTCTGCTGCTATCCTGCTCTCCAGGCAACATCGTATATTAAGAGCCTGATGCCACAGACTCTGACCAAACTCGTGTTACTCAAAAAAAAAATGATTTAAAAGCAAAGCGCATTTTATTTTTTATTTAACCAGGCAAGTCAGTTAAGAACAAATTCTCATTTACAATGACGGCCTAGGAACAGTGGGTTAAACTGCCTCGTTCAGGGGCAGAACGACAGATTTGTACCTTGTCAGCTCGGGGATTTGAACTTGCAACCTTTCGGTTACTAGTCCAAAGCTCTAACCACTAGGAATTTTTCATTTCATTTTTACAGCCTATATGCCCAATTTATAGACTATAATGATTTAATACAAAAAAAATGTTTAAAATGCTGCCAGCCTAGTGTCCCTGCCAGCCTAGTGTCCCTGCCAGCTTAGTATGTTGCGTTTGCAAATGCATTTCTTTGTAGGCGATAGCCTTGAAATAATAGGCTAATAAGATGGAACAAAAATGAATTATTTTGGCTTTCTTCGGCTCCCTATCTGTCTCCTGACCTATTTAGAGTGTTTATATGCTGTTTTAATATGACATGTAGCTTATTTGAAATGATGTGCGCTTCTTACATTCACCTTTTCATGTTTATTCAAATACTTTTCATTCAACTCCATATGGTTTGGTTTCATTACTTAAAAACCAAATGGTAGGTCCTGGTGGTCACAAAAAATATACATATATACATATACATATACATACATACATACATACATACATACATACATACATACATACATACATACATACATACATACATACATATATGTGAGTGAGTGAGTGAGTGAGCGGAGTGGAGCTGCCTAATGGTCAGACTGTGTGAATACCTCAGAGGGCAAGAAAGAGAGCTGCCTGACGGCCAGAGAGAGAGCTGCCTGACGGCCAGAGAGAGAGCTGCCTGATGGCCAGAGAGAGAGCTGCCTGATGGCTAGACTGTGCGAGTACCTCGGAGGGCGAGAGAGAGAGCAGAGTGGAGCTGCCCGATGGCCTGGTTGAGCTGGAACAGTTTGGCTGCAGTGTTCTTCACTCTGTGCAGGTGTGACGGATCAAAGTCCTCACCGCTCCTCTCTGAGCCTTCATCCCTCTCCTGTGTACACATACACACCTTACAGTTGATGTTATTGGAAAATGGTGCCTTTCCAAGGGGATACGATATACTTTATTGTCCATTTATGACAAAATTCATTTTATGAAGCCAGCATACAGATACACAAAACAAAAACATGCCTTTGGGCAGGCTGCCTCAGTCCAAAAGTTATTTTTATACATTATCGGGATGGAAAAACAAACAACTAAAACTAGATATATGCATGCATGTAGAAAAGATAAATGGACCTATATTTTTTTGAGAACTAACAAAATCACCAAATTAAGAGCTAGACAGTCAGGGAGAATTTCAATGGAAAATTCCCAAAACAATTAATTTAGCAGTATTTATTTGTATTATGTTCAAAATAACAGCATTATCCATCAAAATAACAGCATTAGCCATGACAAAATGCATAGAACTGCAGGAAACTGGCTTTAATACTGCAACATTTTCTCTCAGCTCCATGGAGTAATTTTTTGAATTGCAGGAAATTGGCTTCAAAATGAAAAACATCTACACTGTGAAGATGAGGGCCTCTAATTGTGTGTGTGTGTATATATATATATATATATATATATTTTTTGAATTGCCGCACCAACGGGCCGACTGCGCTCATTGCCACGCTCCACGTCACCTGCCACCTGAGACCCCTTTTCAACTCAGAGAAACCTTGCACTTTAAACCATTCAATATGGAAAACACTGGAAAAAGATAATTAACCCGTTTCCTCTGACAAACCTATTAAAAGCCCTTCCTCCATACACTACAGTGGTGCAGAAACACTTGATTCCAATCAAATATAGTTTCACTGCAATGGTGCAACGAGATAAAACATTTGACAATTTCAACACTTGTGTCACTGTCATGAAAACAACAATTAAACCATGGTTCTACCCATGGTTTAATCTAGCCCGGCCGATGATCAACGCTGACAAAGGCGATAGTTTGTGCACAGCAGATAACGGCAAACAAGCACGTTAAAAGGGAGGCGCTTCATTCAACACATCCATTACCTGAACGACTGACTGGCCCAACGTGAGACTGTAGCGTTAAGGCTGGCTATAGCTTTTTACTAGAGCATTCCCTTTACCGGGCTGGCTGTGGGAGGGGCTACTAATCTGAAGCGTTTAAAACACGTGTCAAGAAAGACTGACAGGGCTGGTTGGATTTGTGATGGTTGCTCAGTGCTCACCGTCATGTGGCAGTGGATATAGCTCTGGAGAACGCAGGACAGGTCGAGCATCTTCGACTTGAGGCTCTGCAAAACCTGCCAGAAACACAGGCTATATGGTATCTTGTTGGGAGACAAATGGTTGATAACAGAGAAAAATAGGAGACGTTCTAAAGAAACAATACTGTAATGATATTCTGGATTATCTCCTATGCAAGTCATTATTGCCATTCATGGCTTTAAAATGTTTGTTTTTTGTTACATTAATATATTTCATTTAATTGATGATCCCTCTCAAAGTATATCAATACAACTCCTATAGATAAAAATGGTGGCTAGGTACCGGAGTCCTGGGGTAGGTCAGCTGAGCATCGCTCAGCATCTCCTTGGAGATAGTCAGGCCCTCCTCCAGGAGAGAGTGCACCCCTTTACAGGTCCCCTTCAACAGAGACAGGACCACAGACCGCTGGGGGAGGGAGGGAGAGAGAGAGAGAAGGACAGAGACAACCTTTAACAAAAAGGGACCTTGAACAACCATCGAAGCCTAGTGTTCATAGAGTCAGAAGGCCTCTGCAGTATCTTGAAAGCTTTTCTGGCCCGTTCTAGCCTCTACGAGCAATTTGGAGGGTAGTATCAGCATGAATCCACGACCTATGACCCTCCACAAACCAATGTGGTAGAGCACCCAGGCATCTATATAGAACATACATTCACCGGACAGTTAAATAGGTACACCCATCTAGTTCTTCGGGGGCATTCTACAAGGTGTCGGAAACGTTCCACGGGGATATGAGTCCATTCGGACTCGATGGCATCACGCAGTTGCTGCAGATTGGACTGCGGTACAGTCATGCTGTGAACAGCCTGTTCCATCTCATCCCAAACATGCTCGATTAGGTTGAGGACTGTGGACTGACCAGACCGCACTCAAGTAAACTGAACTCGCTGTCATGTTCCAGGCGTTTTTTTTTTCCACTTCTCAGTTGTCCAGTGTTGTTGATGGCGTGCCCTCTGGACGCCGCTTCTTCTTGTTTTTAGCTGACAGGAGTGGAACCCGGTGTGGTCGCCTGCTGCCATAGCCCATCCGTGACGAGGATCGACCAGCTGTGTTTTCCGAGGTGCCGTTCCGCACACCACTGTTGTACTGCGCCGTTGTCTCTTTTTGTGGCCCGCCTGTTAGCTTCCACGATTCTTGCCATTCTTCTTCTTCGACCTCTAATCAACGAGCTGTTTCTCTTCCCTCCCCCCACGGGACTGCCGATGACTGGATGTTTTTCACACACTTCTCCCTAGACACTCATGCATGAAAAGCCCAGGAGGGTTGTCTGTTTCTGAGATACAGGATCTGGCACGACGGCGATCATACCACGCTCAAAGCCTCTTAGGTCACTCGTTTTGCCCATTGTAACGTTTAATAGAACAGTAACTGAATGCCTCAATGCCTGCTTTATATAGCAAGCCAGGTAAATCACTGTCTGTAGCACAGATCCTTTTTGGTGAACGGGGAGGAGTACCAAATAATCTGACGCTTACACACAATAAAAAAACTTTATTTCCTGCTATTCCCACCAAAACAGCACAGCCTTCACGGCCAGTATTTCTTCCCCCGCCCCAGTTTCAATCGTTATGAAAGACAGTATATGGTGGGTGAGTGAGCGCAGGAGAGAGGGTGAGCGCGGGAGAGAGGGTGAGCGTAAGTGAGAGACCGATGTGGCATCGTAGTGTTACCTTGCCCGTGGCCTTGGCCCACAGCTCGGTCACGTGGAGCTGGGTGCCGGTCACCGCTGCCAGATGGCTGATGACCTGCAGGGCCGAGTCCAGACACTGACCACTCTTCCTGTGGGCCTCGGTCACCATGGATGAGATCTCAGAGTCACAGCCCTGGGGACCACACGGGAAACGGACAGTAAATAAATAATTGGTTAATGAATTAAAACTGTATTTTAATTTTTATTCCGAGTATTTGTGAATGTGAAGCCATATTATATTAGGGAGAGGGTGGAGAAAGTTAAAAAATATGTTTAGTGCTGGTACTGGATAGGAATTTTGTATATATATTTATTCGACTCAAGGTTGAGAATTCCCCTACGCTCGTGCATTTCCATACGAGCAGTGAAACAGCTCAAAGCTAAAAGCTGTCAATCACGGATGTGAATTTTGATAGAGCCAGTAAGGTGTCAAACTGACTCAACTGGAAACGATTAGCCTTTTACTGCCTAGGAGTCTTTTGAAATTAACTGGGACAACATCCAAGATCTTTCTAGAATGTCTTTACTGTAATTCAACCATGACATTATTTGCACTTAAACCAGTCAACAATGCATATGTTGTACTGTACAAAAGGTGCATATCTCCATGTTTACATCCACATCCAGCTGCTACTGTATTGAATCATTTCAAGGCTCCGATGGGTGACAAGGGTCTTTGTCTACATTTATTCCATTCAAACTTTATCCAACCTATAGCTATTTATCAAGGATAGTATCACAATCTATTTTTCAAGAGTACATTGTCAGTAGCTTTACAAAGAATGAAACATGAAAAAAAAAAACATGAAAAAGAAAAATGAAAAAGGATGTTTACCTGGATGAGAAGCTGAAAATAGCCTCCCATTCTCTTGACTTGGGTCTTGAGCTCCTCTGCATTAATGTAGAGCGTTCTGGTTCTGGGATTGACACTGGTCACCCACTGCATGGTGATGAACACAGCTCTCTGGATGGCAGAGGTGGCCTTCACCAGCTGGCTCTGTGTCTCAGACTCAAACACAAACACTGGAACAGAGAATAAATAAAAACAGGTTAGTATTTCAAAAGGAGCAGGGAGAAAAAGCAAAAAAGTGTCTTCAGAAAGTATTCATACCCCTTGACTTATTCCACATTTTGTTGCGCGACAGCCTAATTTATTTATTTTTTAAATAGATGTTTTTCCCCTCTCACCCACCTACACACAATACAATGACAACGTGAAAACATGTTTTTAGAAATGTATTGAGAATGAAATACAGAAATCATAATTTACATGAGTATTCACACACTTTTGCTATGACACTCAAAATTGAGCTCAGGTGTATCCAATTACCTTATATCATCCTTGTCATACCACTACAACGTGGAGTCAACTTGTGACCAATTAAATAGTTTGGACATGATTTAGAAATAGGTTATAGTACTGCTGAAAGGTGAACGTGTGTCTGTAGGAAAGCAGACAACCAGGTTGTCCTCTAGGATTTTGCCTGTTCTTAGCTCTATTCCATTAAAAAAATAACATTCATCCTGAAAACTCCACAGTCCTTATCGATGACAAGCATACCCATAACATGATGCAGCTACCGCCATGCTTGAAAATATGAAGCGTAGTCAGCCTTGTATTCAGGGCATAAAATGTATTTCTTTGCCACATTTTTTATAGTATTACTTTAGTTCCTTATTGCAAAAAGTTTTGGAATATTTTTATTCTGTACAGACTTCCTTCTTTTAACTATATTAGGTTAGTGTTGTGGAGTAACTACAATGTTGTTGATCCATCTTCAGTTTTCTCCTATCACAACCATTAAAATCACCATTGGCTTCATGGTGAAATCCCTGAGGTGTTTCCTTCCTCTCCGACATCTATCTTTGTAGTGACTGGGTGTATTGATAGATCATCCAAAGTGTAATTAATAACTTCACTATGCTCAAAAGGATATTCAATGCTTCCCACAGTTGTGTCAAGATGGCTGGATGTCCTTTGGGTGGGGGGACAATTCTTGATAGACAAGGGAAACTGTGTGAAAAACCCAGCAGTGTTGCAGTTCTTGACTCAAACTGGTGCGCCTGGCACCTACTACCATACCCTGTTCAAAAGGCACTAATCTTTTGTCTTGCCCATTCACCCTCTGAATGGCACACATACACAATCCATGTCTCAATTTAACCTGTCTCCTCTCTTTCATCTACACTGATTGAAGTGGATTTAACAAGTGACATCAATAAGGGATCATTGCGTTCCCTGGTCATCTATGTCACTCAGTGTATACTTCCATACATTTTTTAAAACTGGTACCTTCAGAAGTGTCTTGTGGTGCCTAGACCAAAACAATCAACATGTACGTGTTCATGAGAGTCTCACCCTTCCATAGAGGGGTCATATTAGTTTGAAGGCCAAACCGTTCGGACGCTACAGACGTTTTCGTGAGAAGACTGATTTTCGGGATGTGTCAAGGTGTGACCAACACCGTTGTAGCTCGGGCCACCTTCCGCCGCAGATGCGGTGGATTGAGACACAGCCCAATGGAAATAATGTCAAATGCCCATTCCTAGTCGTCGCGAAAGGGTCATTTTGAGATGCAGACTTACTGTTCTCCTGACTGTCATCGTCCAGGCCGTCATACATGTCGGTGATGGTCGTCACGGCCGTGTACACACAGTAGAGGTCAGAGGTCAGCCTGTCTGCCATGCTCTCCTCGTGGCTATGACACTCGCGCAGCTGCCCCACTGTCTGACCAATCAGATCTTTGCAGATCCCTGGCAGGATGGAGTCTGACGAGCTTGGGCGCAGAGAGGGTGGTTTGGCCACACCCAACAGACCTGGAACAAAGACAGACAAGTTAAGTAAAATATAACGGAATCTCCATGTGACTATGAGAGGTGACGTCTAAAACCTAACGATATACTGTCCTATATGTGGTAGTCTAGTAAAAAAAATAAGACTAAAAGTCCTTCCCTCACACACGCTTACCAGAGGACTGTGACAAGTTGCTATTATGAAGGCTCTGAATAGGGTGCACTCTGATTTCAAAGAGGCGCCCTGAAATCCTCCTGCTCTTCAATAGGCTTCTGCTCCTATAGGGAACACACACACACACAACTAATGAGTCTTGGAATGGATCCCAACGTTCTAAAGAAGTGTTGCATGTCATCAACAACAAATTAATGATTGACAGGCACCACGCACCAACCGCATTTCATTCAACTGTCCTATCTTCTCAGAGCAGATGGAGGAGAGGACAGACACACAGGGAGAACCACAGAGACGGCTACCAAGTTTAATTTGGCCTCCTCTCCATCATGCACCAGGCCCATAAACAAGGCCGACAAGGAAAATAATTATGTAGGGAAAATTTATATATTTTTTATTTTAGAACTCTAGGAGCTACACGCATTAAATTATGAAAACTGAGGTGGGGGGTGGGTGAAGAAATTAGTGAAAAAATGTTGGTGTGGTTATTTCACATTGGAGGTGGAGATATCGAAGGATTGAACTTCCAGGATCGTGCCAAGTAGTAAATAAAAACTGGAAATATCAACGCTAGTGCGTTCCAATATGTTTGTATGATTTTCCTTGAGTCAGCTCAAAAACAGGGTTTTTCCACATTCGATTTCGTTCCGACTTCTGACACATTTGTGCATGAGCTTGAGGTCAATCAAGGAGGACAGAAACACTGAAAAGAGGAGAGACTAGGTCGGTGTCTCCAAAAGTGCACTACTGTTGAGTGTGCCACATGTAGGGAACAGGGTGCCATTTAGGGGAGACACTAGAAATGTACCTTCTGCGTGAAAAGGAGGCGGCGGTTGAGGAGGAAGATATATCTTGCTCCCACTCATCATTGGGGTCGTAAAACACGTCGTCATCTTTAGAGGCGCTGCGGTCCCCCTAGGGAGAGAAAATACATTTCAATTAACCACAGTCATTTATTCAGCTTAATGAGAAACGACAGGAACGGAGGATGGCCCTCTTTCATGCATAAATAAGTGTTTTGTAAATTAGGTGAGCACCGGTAAAATCCACAGAGGGCTGACGTACTGTTGTTTTTTCTGCGAGAGTGAGACAGAGAGCGCGAGACGGACAGAGCGCGAGACGGACAGAGCGGGAGAACGCAGTCTAAATCTGATGTTAACTACCAACTACATTAACCAACTGTCCAAATGGCTTCATAAATATATGATTACTGTAACTAAACTGTATAACTCAACATGAATGAGATAGACGGCATTCACATTACAACAAACACACCAAACACAGCTCTTTAAAGTCAGATGGATAACATATGACCTGGTCGAGTTCCCTCACGGCGGGCCAGGTTGTTACTGACCTGGTCGAGTTCCCTCACGGCGGGCCAGGTTGTTACGGACCTGGTCGAGTTCCCTCACGGCGGGCCAGGTTGTTACTGACCTGGTCGAGTTCTCTCACGGCGGGCCAGGTTGTTACTGACCTGGTCGAGTTCCCTCACGGCGGGCCAGGTTTTTACTGACCTGGTCGAGTTCCCTCACGGCGGGCCAGGTTGTTACTGACCTGGTCGAGTTCCCTCATGGCGGCCAGGTTGCTCTGGAACTTCTCCAGGCTCCAGAAGGTAGAGATGCCCAGTTCGGTGTTTTTGACCTGGATCTGCAGCTCTCCCTCTCTGCACGTCTTCTCAGACCCCTCGTGTCTAAAAACAGAGGGAACAAGGTTAAGCTATAAAGAGGAAGTAAAGCCACGATAAAGGATGAGATATTGAGTGAGAATTTCCTGCTAGATCTTGCTGTAGATCCATCTCAATATGTGGCAAAACTAAAGAGTATTTCATTACCAACGGGATGTAAAGATGGAGATACCTTCCACTCATACCTGTTGAAAACTGTGTTCTTCTTAAGTTTGCCACTGATCTTGTTGGCCTCCTCGATCATCAGAGACAACTTCATGGCATCCCACCGAGGAGGGACTGAGAAAACAGACGACAGGTCACCAGAACTGTAACTAGCTACACCACCAAAACCATTGTGTGATGCAATGGAAACACTACCCTAAATCACAACACAATGTTACCTCAATGACCTCGTACCCCTGCACATCGACTCGGTTCTGGTTCTCCCTGTACATAGCCAAGTTATCCTTACCTCACCGTGTATCTATTATACTGAACAGAAATATAAAACGCAACATGTAAAGTGTTGGTTCTATGTTTCATGAGCTGAAATAAAAATAAATCACAGAAATTTTCACATTAACACAAAAAAAGCTTTTCTCAAATTTTTGGGCACAAATTATTTTACATCCCTGTTAGTGAGCATTTCTCCTTTTCCAAGATAATCCATACACCTGACAGGTGTGGCATATCAAGAAGCTGATTAAATAGCATGATCATTACACAGGTGTACTTTATGCTTGGGACAATAAAAGGCCACTTTAAAATGTACCATTTTGACACAATGACACAGATGTCTCAAGTTGAGGGAGTGTGCAATTGGCATGCTGACTGCAAGAATCTCCAGAGCTGTTGCCAGAAAATGTAATGTCGATTTCTCTACCATATGCCGCCACTCCAACGTCGTTTTAGAGAATTTGGCATCGCGTCCTACCGGCCTCAGACGGGCCTATAAGTAAGCATTTCACTGCTATTCCACACCTGTTGTTTACGAACCATTTGAGGTATAAAATGTGATTTGTTAACTACCACAATAGGTTATGCCTCTCCTATTATTGTTATAACATCTAATCTCGGATTCATACACATTGTTCGTATTCATTAGTGCAATGGAAAACACTTTGCCACAAAAACTAGTTTCTTATTGGACTAGTTAAAAGGTAGTCCCTCCTCATTTCGGACCGGTTTCTCATGAATACGACCCAGTAGATTAAAATCCCTAAACAATGGTTTACCGTTTTTCGGAGTCCGGCTTCCTTTCAGCGCCAGTTTCCTCTGCATCTCCTCGAGGTCTTTGCCGATCTTCCTCTTCTCTGCCTCGAGGGCCTCCACCACCTTGGCCTGCCGGACGCCGTGGTCGGCCATGGCCCGCCGTGTGGCTTGGGCTTCCATATGGAGGCGGAGACGTGTCTTGTGCGTGTCCACCTCCTGCTCCAGCTCCACCTTGGCCGACTGCAGCTCCTCCATCTTGGAGGCTACCTGCTGCTGGTCCATCTCCCAATGCCGCTTCCTCTCGCTCTCCTCCTCCTGGGGGAAGGAAAGCACCGTTGTCAGTGAGTGAGGGAACTAAATGTAGTGGATGTCACGCCAAAATATTACAACGAATGACTATGCCTGCAAAATGTTACACCCAATGATTATTTTCTATTTAACTAGGAAAGTCAGTTAAGAACAAATTCTTATTTTACAATGACGGCCTACCCCGGCCAAACCCTCACCTAACGTGGAACAACGCTGGGCCAATTGTGCGCCGCCCTATGGGACTACCTATCACGGCCGGTTGTGATACAGCCCGGGATCGAACAAGGGTCTGTAGTGATGCCTCTATCACTGTAATGCAGTGCCTTAGACCGCTGCGTCACTCGGGAGCCCTAATTATTAAGACTACAAAATGTTAAACCCAATGACTACGCAGGACAAGTAGGCTACACAGCATTATCAGACTTTGGTTAAATACATACAGGGTTTGAGACTGTGACCAAAGCACTCGCATTTGTGACCCTTTGACTTGGCAGTGTGACACCAATTTGTTTTGTTAGTTGTTTTTTTTAATCATCATTTTATCAACAATGGGTATGCAACCCAGGTTGTTGAATCTTTGCAATGCACAATTCAGTCATCATTTGCTGTTTGAATTAACATTTCTCAAGGCTTTCTCCCAAAAACATTGTTATTACATTGACTGCAAGGTAAACTCTACCACCACATGTAGTCTACACTGTACAGTACAAAAACACTGCTAGCCAAACAATGGTATCTTGCTGTGCTAAATTTAATACAAAAAGGGCAACTACAACCTCCCAAAATTTCAGGCGGAATTTTCCAAGACTTCAAAAGTGGTCTCCTGATGTGGTTTAAGCATTGTTGTGGACTTGGCCCTAGCCCGGTTTGCCACTGGCAAATAATGCTAGTCATTATTAACCTAATTCTGTATGGAATGCCGGTTCATTAAGGGACAGAGGTCAGGCCATTATCTCCACGCAGCGTCAGAAAATGTGGGAGCGACCAAACCGCGTGCCATCAACTGAAACATTTTGCAGAAAACATTAGTCTAGAACCCTGACGTATGATTTACCTTTAATATTTTTACGATGAGTCTTATTTAGTTAGTCGTTATACCAATACAATAACCCTGACATTACACCGTAACACCAAAAGACTCCCTTTACAGACAGTGAAGAAGACACACACAAAAAAAAAAAAAGGTCTGATGTGAACATGAAGTCATAGCCCAGTTATTCTAGTGTCAAAATTGACTACATAGTGTAAAATAATTTGTCATAAAGTCATCTCAGTGTCAGTGTTTACATTTCACACGTTATGTCGGTAAAGCCATAGTTGACGTACCAGTTCTCTCTCCAGGGCTTTGATCCTGTTCTCATAACGAGCCTTCTGTTCCGACAGCTCCTCCTGGGCCATCTCCTGGGCCACCTGGATGCCCTGCATCATCTCCTCTTTGGCCTTCAGACGGGCCTCCTCGATCTCCGCTTCCAGTCTACATGGAAACAAAATGGACGCATAGATGCATTAACGACTTTCAGAATGAGTACCGTTTTTTCCCCCCCCAGTATGACACATTATTAAATGTGAGCATCCACACATCTTTCCACAGAGTACAAATGAGACTCTCAGTTAATCACATTGACGTGTGATAGGAATCATATCAAATCATTTCCGACTCTTGTGATCAACTCACTGTGCTCTTTGAGCGGAGAGCAGCTCGTTTTTGGCAAACTCAAAGTCCTTCTGGCCATCGCCCGCGGCCGTCCAGCATGACACTCGTTTCCCAGACTGCACCTCTGCCGGGTGGTTGAAGCGGAAGTAGTGGTCTCCGCCCAAGATCACCCTGTCGCCCTGGAAACCACAAAGAGAAAACATGAGTGATCTCAGTCAGGTTTCTAATACTGTGTTTTTTTTATTATTAATTTCATGTGGACACAATACGTAGACGGCGCCGGACACAATACGTAGGACGACGCCGGACACAATACGTACACGACGCCGGACACAATACGTACATGACGCAGGACAGTGGTGTCAGAGACCAGGTTCCCGTTGACAAAGGTCTTGGCGTTTTCCATGGGGGTGATGCTGACTTCACCGTTTACATTGGAAACGACACTGAAAAGGACAATGTTAGTCAATTCATAACAAAACATGTAAGAATGACAGAAGAGCACTGGAATGGGGGAGTTTCCTGTATGAATGTTTTAAAAAGCAGCAACAAGTGAGACAGCCAGGACTCATTAGAAGGCTAAACGAGGCTATGGTTTTTGCCCAATAAAACCTGAGGTGGTGGTGGGTCAGTCCTCCTCACCAGTGGCGGTCGGCGATAAGGGCCCCAGACAACTGGATGTCGTGGGCGGACTCTGACTTGTGCTGGCCGACCTTGGTCTGTCCCTCCTTAATCATGTATAAGAGCATCTCCGACAGCTGTGGGTCCTCGTTCAGGTTCACCAAGTTGGGCAGTCGGTTGTCCACTGCAAACATGACGCCCGCTTTCTGACGGGGAGAAGAGAGGGAAGCAGATGAATATAGGAGGGGAAATGATTTTATGAAATGTGCCAAAGGAATGTGGAAGATAGGTCCATACAGTAGAGTGAAACACTGATGATGAAGATACAGTTCACTTTTAGTTAGGTTATAAGCTGACCTGTAATTCTTCGGTTTCCTCACGTTTGTGTTTCTCTGTCTGCTCCAGCTTCTCTCTCCACGCTCTGACAAGAGGTGAAGGAATCCAATTCAAGATGAACTAAAAACAGTTGTAGTATTTATGTCTGCTACATAGCTCACAGAGCCTCTCTGGGACAAGATGTGTGCAGGTTTTATGGTTGTCACCTGTGGGCCTCGGCCATCTCCCTCTCCTGCTGCGTTAGCTGACTCTTCAGAGCCAAGATCTCCTGCTGGAAGAGGCGCATCTTCTCCGGTTCAATGCCCTGAGAGCTCATCTGAGCCGCCCGTAACTTCTCTACCTCAGCTTTCAACTCTAGTAACAAAGACCCACACAAATTACACTGTTAAATTGTAGCTAAGAACAGAAAACGTTTTGGTGGCCATTTTGTATGAGCTTTTGTTACATCACATGTATGACTGTCAAACAGTAAGCTACCTTCTTGATACCAATGGAGGCTGGTGGGAGGAAACATGGTTTCCATACGTTTGATACAGTTTTATTTAAGCAATTACAATGAGCCCGTCCTCCTATACCTCCTCCCACCAGCCTCCTCTGTTTAAAACACATAATATGGTACTAAACCATAGAAAAGGTAGATGGTCACAATCTCTGCACTGTTTCCCCTTCCCGTGTCAAATAAAGCCTTTGCAAGAGCTCCCCCTAGCGCCAAAAAAAAACTGGAAATGTGGCGTAGCAATTTCCTTTGAATAATACCTTCATGACAGTTGAGATGGCCCCGGCATGATGTGACAGTGTATGAATATGGCCCGAAGGCAAGGTTAGAGCCGGGGCTAGTTAATTGAACCTGGTGATGGATGGATGAGAAAAAGATAGAGAGAGAGAGAGAGAGAGATTGTTGGCAGCAGGGAGGGCGAGGGATGAGGGGCTGACCTCTGATGAGCTTGGCGTTGGTGTCCTCGTTGACCTTGGCCACGTTGATGATCATGCGGGCCTGCTTGGCGTACCGCAGCGTGCTCAGACTCTCCTCCACGTTGCTGCCCGCCGGGCTCAGGGTGGCGATCATGGCCGTCTTGGAGTTTCCGCCCAGGCTCTCCTTCAGCAGCCTGGACAACAAGGCAACAGAAACGGGTATTCGGACACGGTAGAGATGCAAACTGTATTCTCGCAGAGCTCTCGACAAAATGACTTGGTGTTCACAAACATCTCTCGCAATGTCATATGAAACTTGGATGAAATGTAGCTTTACAGAGAGAGTTGCAGGATAATCTGAAATGAGGTGCATGTTTAACAAAAACGTTTCCTAAAAATGTTAAAGTGGGGCATTGCTTTTCCCAGTCACCCCCCCATCTATACAAAAATGACTATTTGTGGATGCTCAGGTTGACTTTCCCACAGAATCACTCTTTCACAGGCTTGATGAAACGTGTTAGTAGTTTACAATACTGTAGTATGGCAGGGTTGGGGTCCATTCCATTTCAATCTCATCTCAACTGACTATATTATAATGCAATGGAGCCCATCCCATATGTATGTATGAAGAGGCATTTATCTCTCTTGTCAGTGGAGCATCTTTCACTCACCATGTGAGCACAGCCTCCCTGTAGGGGGTAAAGACCTTCCTCCTAGTCTGGGCCTGCTCTGACAGGGCAGAGATCACCTTCCCCAGGCTCAGCAGGGACTTGTTGATGCTGGCACCTTCCTGGGATACAGACAGGGGAATAGGATGCACAATGCATTACCGGGGGGCAAGGCAAACTACCTGCCCTCCATGACACACCGACAGCACCCGATATCACAGGAAGGCCAAAAAGATAATCAAGGACAACAACCACCCGAGCCACTGCCTGGTCACCCCGCTATCATCCAGAAGGCGAGGTCAGTACAGGTGCCTCAATGCTGGGACCGAGAGACTGAAAAACAGCTTCTATCTCAAGGCCATCAGACTGCTAAACAGCAATCACTAACTCAGAGTCTGCTGCCTACATTGAGACCCAATCACTGGCCACTTTAATAAATGGATCACTAGTCACTTTAAACAATGCCTCTATAATAATGTTTACATATCCTACATTACTCATATCATATGTATATACTGTATTTTATAACATCTAGTGCACCTTGCCTATGCCGCTCGGCCATCGCTTATCCATATATTTATATGTACTTATTCATCCCTTTACATTTGTGTGTATAAGGTAGTTGTTGTTATGAAATTGTTAGATTACTTATTAGATATTACTGCACTGTCGGAACTAGAAGCACAAGCATTTCACTACACTCGCATGAACATCTGCTAACCATGTGTATGTGACCAATAACATTTGATTTTGGCTTTTGCCATTGAGTACAACAGGCTGTACACTATTGAGGAAGAGTCTTTTTAGACCCAGGTGTGTTTTGACCACAGCTAATATTCTGTACCAAAATGAACAAATGGCGGGGAAACGGCGCAATTCCACACAAGACAACGCTTTCTCATTACGCGTAAAACCTAGTATGTTGATATCGGTGGCTTTCTAGGGGTAAACCTAGTATGTTGATATTGATTGCTTTCTGCATACACATTTACTAAACAGTACGTTCTCAAATCGTATGCAGTATGATTAGTACACACTATGGTCCGTCTCAGTAAGTAGTAGGTAAGGACAGATTTGGGACACGGTGTCTATGACCATTGAAAATGTGGATGAGTAAAACAAAAAAGTAGTGGAAACACACTGGTGTACAGAGCGTGCTCACCATGAGGCGGTCACCGCTGGTCTGGGCTGAGGAGCAGCGCTCGCTGCCGGCCAAGTCCACCAGGTTGATCCTGCTGGTGATCCTGTGGTCATGCTCTTCCCCCTCCACAAACTCAGTCTACACACACACACACACACACACACACACACAGAGAGGGACAAACGGTCACTCACACACACACAGAGGGACAAACGGTCACACACACACACACACACAAATTAAATGTGTGTATTCAAACAGAAACATGCTATATGTTCCCTAGAGGTAGATTGTGGACAGTGTGACGCACACACAAAGACAGAGGGTCGGCGAGGTTCACCTTGGTCTGGGTCATAACCAGGGTGAAGACAGAGTGGGATCGGGAGCTCTTGTCGTTCATGCCTGTGGCTGCAGTGGCTCGCTGCTTGTTCCCAAGCTCCAGCCAACCCTGGAAACAGAGGGGAATGAGCGGGAATTCACAACACACGGACTTCATCATTTTACTAAGTGTTCAAAAGTGGTAATCAGTGTTCAGAAAGCTTTAAAGCACCTTACCTGAATGTCTTCATAGGAGCTCACCAAGTTCCTGAAGCAAACATACAGTCAGTGAGAGAATCCTTAAGACTAGCAACCCAGCATTACATCTGACAAAACATTAATGGAAACAAAAGGTTTGCTCACGTAGACAGGTCAGCAACATAAGGCCCGTCGACTGGATGTTCCCTCACCCTCAGCTAGAAACACAGAGCATTGTCATTACTAAGATCAGTAAAAATGGATTTGAAAATCAGCACAGAACACAATTAATTAATAGACCTGTTTAATGAAAATGTCATAGGTTTTGAAAGGCATTGTCCATATGGGTTATATTTAGGCAGTTTGTCCTACTCACAGGCAGCCTCTTGTGGTTCTGTTCATCCCTGACGACGAGCAAGTCATGGATTTTCTCGTTGTACACCTCGAAGTAGCTCATCCCCAGATGACATGTGACCTGTTATACAACAGCCAAGTTGTTTTGAGCGCTTGATTGAGTAAGATTTCTAATGTATTCATTGCACATGGCAAATAAACTAAAAAACAAATGCTTTACATGACAACTGGACAGAATCAACAATGTGTACATCTTGGTATGAATTAAAAAAATAAACACCTCCTGATTGTCAACTGCAGACAGCCGAGAAAAGAGCTCCTCGCAGAATCTTGGCGTTAGCCCTGCCTCCTCCCCGAAACCCATCATACTGCAGAAGGATAGAACAACATAGTCCTATTTTACACATTTGGATGAAACAGTGTACTTACTAACTTCAAAGGAGACTCGTGACAACAACACAAAATCCGCAAGTGTGTCTGTGTGAGAAGAGAAAAGAGAGTGAGAAAGAAAGAACAGAGTGAGACGTACGTGTAGGACTTCCCCGACCCAGTTTGTCCGTAAGCAAACAGGCAGGTGTTGAACCCCTCAAAGGCCCTCTCCAGAAGAGGCTTGGCCAGCTTTTCATACACAGTCTGCTGGCTGGCAAAGCCAGGGTCGCTTTTATCGACGGAGCAGAAAGAGAAGTCATATGTGAAGGCGTGCCTCTGCTTGGTGTCTGGATGTTGAACAACAGTCTCCTGGTTATCCATGAAGATCACCTGCGATGCTTTCTCTGTCTTCTCCCTGAAAGCAAATGTAAGGAAAATATTGGGTCATTTTTTACATCACTGATTAGGCCTAATGGATAAAGAAGCAAATGAGTATGATGACTCGTTGCAGTTAAAGAAGGGGGCCATATTTATGCCAAACAGATGTTTAGTTAGAGCTGAATGAATGGGATTTCAATTAACAAATCAATTAAATCAAACAGATAGATAAATATTTTTTACCTGGTGTTGAACGGCCTCACCCGGACCGCAACGGTCACAGCACTGTTCTCCATCTTCAGGGTATCCGGTTTGGATCGGACCAAAGGCTCGGGCGAGACATAGGATGTTGGTGCAGGGGTAGAGGACCTCGCCACGCTTACATCGCCATGGATTGAGTTCTTTCTCACCTGCACTGGTGGAAAGGTGGGGGCCGCGTTTGCTCCTTGACTACTGTGCGGAAACTTCTTAGAATGGTGAGTTGCACCAGGTTTTGCAGCCTCCACAGTCACCTGTGCATGCTTCTTTTGCCCCTCTAGGCTTGCCGTTTTTACAGCCACCACTTTTTGGCCCATTTTCACAGCCAACCTCTCAAAGGCATCCTTCTTTGCCGTGATTTTCTCGAAAGGAGTCTTTCTCGTCGGTGTTGAAAAAGTTTTGGTCTGGTCCTCTGGTTTTGTCACGTCTACTTTACCCGGAGTTGCTGGCTGTTTCGGCACAAATCTAGATGGAAACCTCTCAACTCCTTTAGTTGGGGTGTTTAAAAGGTTAACAGCTTCTCTCGATTTACTTTTAGATGAGGTGTCCCTAAGACTAAATGACCTTAATGCATCTGCATTTCCTGGCGTTCGGGGGTTTGATTCAGAGAGAACTTTAGACTGATTGGAGTCGGTACCGCTGGCCCAGCGTTGTCTACAACCCTCTGCTTTGCCGTGGTCATTACCTGCGCTTTTGTCAATTGAACCTGTTCTGCGTTGCAACGACAGTGTTTTCTCAGCTGCAGGTGTGCTATTCGGAGTGATTTCCATAGCGGCCAAGATCGGGCGTGTCATTCACCTGGCCTCTGCTTTTTGACGGGCCAGAGATAATAGGTTGTGTTTAGCTCTTTGGTTTTATCCAATGCTCTCGTATCGTCACCTTTTTATATTTTCTCGCGAAACTTCAACGTTGATCTTTGAAGCTTTTCGGTCTTTCGCGTCAGGGTCCCTTGGTGTTAAGAAATTGTCATTAAAAAAAAAGCTGTGTGCATTTTATTTGGTATCGAGTATAAAGACATGGTACAGTAGAGATGTTAAAAATAAATACAAATCCTTCGTCAATTACAAATGTTCCCAACGTTATCCGTAGACACATCTTCCCTTGCAAAAAGTTAACGTTAGCTTTATTTATAACAGGATAATTCGGACATGTAATAAAACTAGCTAGCTCGCCAACTCAACAATGTAGGCACTTTGTTTAGTTGGCTGTAAAAAAACAAAAAACATTACACAGCTTGAATGATAAAATATAATTTGGGCATTCAATATTTGCCGGCTACCTACTCCTCAAAACAGGAGATTCGACCCAGTTGTGTGTTTGTTTCCCATTTCACTGTCGTGGTTGACTTCGCTTTCGCCCCGCGTCGATTTCAAACTCCTATCAGCGATTTGCTATTGGCTAGACAGAAATGACGTTCCTGTCCACAGCAGAAAACCTAAAACAGGTCGAGCCTGTGTTTGACAGGTAGATGGCAGTATTTCCAGAATGCACAACTATATATAAAAAAAACAAGTGTCAACTCGAAATTACAACTCAATCAAGTTCATATAAATGTATTCAAAATTGACAAACTACCCAGATATACACACAAACACAAAGTAGCATAATAACGAGTGCATCGGTCTATCTCTTTGAGCTCCTCTTGTGTTTCCGGATGATGTCGAGGAGATTGGTCTTGGTGACCATGATGTCATCCTCCCCCCTTTGCTTGGCTTTCTGTTTGCCCTTCCTCTGTTGCTCATGGAGGTGGGGGGAGTTGAGAAGCTGGGGGGGCAGCTGGGAACCTGTGGGCTTTACCCGGTTCACCACCTCCAGGAACAGACGCCTGTTGTCGTTGTTGACAAACGTAATGGCCGTGCCCCGGTGACCCAGTCTGCCTGCTCTGCCCACCTGGGAGGAAGGAGTGTAAAAGTCACACTGGACAGAAACATTTGCATGTCACCTGAGTAGCATCACCCCCACACACACACATAAACACACATCAATTTGTAGACAATACCATACAGAAAAGATTCTGTGCCAGATGCTCGCGCCATGATGCAAGAGGATATTGTCTCAGACATTTATTTTGTATGACAAAAGCACATCAGATTTTCCCCCCATGCACAACAATAGCAAATTGACCCACCTGATGAACATACTCATCCATGTTGGGTGGCATGTCAAAGTTGACCACCAGTTTGACGTTGACCAGGTCCAACCCTCTGCCCAGTACGCCTGTGCTGACCACCACTTCAAAGTCCCCTTCAAGTAGACCCTGAGGAGGGGATACAAAACAGCTTAACGGTATAATACTCTTTATGGAAGTACACTGCCTTTGCCTAGCTTTTCTGTTTGAGCCATAATAGCCAGACCTGTGGGCCCATTTTCAGAAAGCATCTCAGAGTAGGAGCACTGATCTAGGATCAGGTCCCTCCCCTTATCCATGTAATATAATTCATTATGATCTTTAAAAAGGCTAAACTGATCCTGGTGCAGTGGTAACCAAACGTTTGAGTCGAGACCACTTTCAGAGTCAAAATTTGATCTACTGCTCAGACTTAAACGTATTCAATATTAGCCAATTAAAAACAGTTCTGTAGCCATGAGGTAAGCTATAGGCCCAAATACAGTATCACTGCATATTGTCTATAAATGAAATGCCCTGCCAATGTTGTTCTTCTCAGACCATTAAAAAAAATTATATAAACCAAACATTTTTGTAGGTATATGATCACACTGGTAATAGATCATTTGTTGTATAACTTGTGAGGCACAGATGAATGAGCATACATTGAAATACTTTAGGGAGAGCATCAGTGGGTCCTCTCCCTGTTGGACCTACAATGTACGGTACAGTACTGTCCAGTATCCATGGAAACCCTTTGAACATTCCACTGAACACATCTCCAGGGTACTACACAAATGACAACATTTCTTAAAATGTTTTAAATCTGTGAAATGAAAAGGAGTTCTCTTATTGGACAAGTCCTGGCACTCCCTTCCTTGTTCCAGTCTGGTGCTAATGAACAAAAAACCCAGCTGCCACAGGCCTCACCTTGAGGATGCGGTTGCGTTCCCACTGGGTCTTGTCTGAGTGGATGGCCACCGTGTTGAGGCCCATGATCTTCTTCACGGCCTCACACAGTAGGTCTGCCCCGAGCTTACAGTCCACAAACACAACCACCGGAGGCTGGTACAGCTTTCCGTCCTGGATGGGAAAAACAAAGACGCAGGTAATGAGGATAGATGAAATA
The DNA here is from genome assembly GCA_030435695.1 of Brachymystax lenok tsinlingensis. Lineage (NCBI taxonomy): Eukaryota > Metazoa > Chordata > Actinopteri > Salmoniformes > Salmonidae > Brachymystax > Brachymystax lenok. The sequence goes on from CM059793.1 coordinate 6,767,055, forward strand.
CACTACATTACATTGAACATCTCATTCCAAAATCATGGGTATTAATATGGAGTTGGTCCCCTATTTTCTGCTATAACAGCCTCCACTCTTCTGGGAAGGCTTTCCACTAGATGTTGGAACATTGCTGCTGGGGACCTGCTTCCATTCAGCCACAGGAGCATTAGTGAGGTTGGGCGATTAGGCTCGCAGTCAACGTTCCAATTCATCCCAAAGGTGTTCGATGGGGCTGTCAAGTTCTTCCACACCGATCTCGACAAACCGTTCAATTCTCTGGCAACAGCTCTAATGGATATTCCTGCAGTCAGCATGAAATTGCACACTCCCTCAAAACTTGACATCTGTGGCGTTGTGTGACAAAACTGCACATTTTAGAGTGGCCTTTTATTGTCCCCAACACAAGGTGCACCTGTGTAATTATCATGCTGTTTAATCAGCTTCTTCATATGCCACAGCTGTCAGGTGGATGGATTATCTTGGCAAAGGAGATATGCTCACTAACACGGAAGTAAACAAATTTGTGCAAAAACTTTGAGATTCGCTTTTTGTGCATAAGAAACACTTCTGGGATCTTTTATTTCAGCTCATATTGGGTTGATATTTTTGTTGAGTGTAGAAGAAAAAAAATGCATATTTAAATTGTTGGAAAATAGACTGTGGGTTGCAGGTCAAATATACAGGAGTACAAGTCAACATCCCCCTGGATGGTAACGTTGATCTAAGCAGTAATGCCATTTCTCCAACGGGTCTGTGAAAGCACAGCCTCTTCCCGCTCCCTACCTTATATAGATGGTATGAACCATTGCTCAGTTTCCTGGAGCAAAGCCATGGCTGAGGGCCCACCCATTTCCTCTGGAAAGAGGGGGGGAAGGGCTGCAGCGACTGCTGTCTTAATATGGTTCAGTGGGAGTCTTCAGGAGATACTGCAGGAATTCCCACTTTTGACAGAGTTAAAAGAGATTCTCCAGTACTTTTGTATAATTTTTAGCCAGTAGCACTCACAAGCTAAGTGTTCCCAGAAAATTGCGTACTACATCACATACAGATATGGCACCACGTCATTGCTCTGTCTCACTATGCTGTGTGTGAATCTTGCTAGCTGTCACTCAAATGCACAGGGACTGAAGCTCATTGGCTAGAACTTGTTCAGGGGCAGAACGACAGATATTTACCTTGTCACCTCAGGGATTCGATCTTGTAACCTTTCGGTTACTAGTCCAACGCTCTAACCACTAGGCTACCCTGCCGATTCAAGAAAAACAGTTGCTTTCAAACTAGGGATTACACATTGACACATCCAGCCCAAAGCGGGAGGTTTTAAAAATGCGTAGTAGTCGCCAAAGTTTCGAAGCATGTCTTTCATAACACTCCTTGCCGAGAGCATACGCTTTACGACACTATACAGAAAATGCCAGTAACCTGTAATTCAAATTCACAAATGAACATGAAAATGTAATTTACACCTGGGTCGTGTTCGTGAGGCCACGCAACGGATAACATTTTAAATAATTTTACCTCAGAAAACAAAAAACTCCCTGTTTCAGTCTGTTTTCTTCCATTTGCCGCCTAATGAACACAACCCAGAACACTGAAGAAAAGCTATTGGAAAAAATTCACCTACATTTAAAATCTCAAAGAGTTTCTTCTTCTTGGAGGGCTCCTCCACCCAGAGCACTATCTGACGGATGTCGGCACACGGCTGGTTCCTGTCCCCGATGGCGATACGTACCGGATCCTGGGTCAGTCGGGCCGCCAGCTGCTCTGTGCCCTTGGGGATGGTTGCAGATGTTAGCAGGGTCTGGCGCTCCTCCGGGATGTTCTCCAGAACCTTCAGGATCTGCTGCTGAAAGCCCATCTTCAGCATGGTGTCTGCCTGCACTCCAAATACAAGAGAATTAAATCAGTCTAAATAAATGGTTGATAAGAGGATAAATTATTATTTTTTCATTCTGCTGAACAAAATGTCAAAATAGTATTGCTGGTACACGGGATGGGGGTCAATCCCATTTCACTTTAAGTCAATCTACAAAAAATGTGCTCTTTTGCCAACTCTGGTACATTTACATTGATGTGAATACTGAAATCTTGATTCATGTGCACTGTCCTTGTCAAACAAAAAGGGCAGGGGCCTTTTAAATGATTTCAAAATGACTGGACAATTGTGTTCTTAATTAAATGCTATGAGGAGACATATTTACCTCATCAACCACCACAACCCTCACTCCATCCAGCTGCACTGCCTTCTGTTTCAGGATCTCCAGAAGTCGTCCTGGGGTTGCAATTATTATCTAGAAGGCAATTAAGTTGGTGATTATTATCTAGAAGGCAATTAAGTTGGTGATTATTATCTAGAAGGCAATTAAGAGAAAAACAAATACACTTTGGTTAGTCAAACTGTAATAATTAAATAAATGAACTTAATGTTTCTTATGGCAAGTGGTAACTGTACTTTGCACATAGATAGAATCGAGACGAGCCTATTTGCATCAGTTTTTGAACAGCTGTAGTCTTCCTTTCTCATGGCTATCTGCATAGTATAGCCTATCATTTGAAATTGTAGCTAAGCTGTGGAGGGCCTTCACTGCAAAGTTATGGGAATTTAATATTGACATACTGTATAAAATGTCTGGTAAACATTGACTTAATATTGTCCAGTACTCTCTTTGAAACATTGACGTAACAATTGTACACTATCGTACAGCATCATGAGAAACGTTGAGGTAACATTGTACACTATTGTACAGCATCATGAGAAATGTTGAGGTAACGTTGTACCTTGATGGTGCTCTTGAGGCGGTGGAGCTGCGGGGGCAGGGGCATGCCTCCCACCAGCAGGCCAGTCCTCATGTTAGGTAAGCCCATCACCAGCTCCTTGGTCTGCCTCTCGATCTGGATGGCCAGCTCCCTGGTGGGGGTCAGGATGAGAGCCGCCGGACCACCGAAACCACCCTCCACTAGCCTCTGATTGGGGAGGAATTAAGGCAATATTTAACAAAAATTAGCTTTTTGGTTTTAGGGTAGCAAAATTCTGGTAACTTCCACACTTTTTAGGTTTTCCTTTCTGTAAACAACCCTAGTGTTAGGCTCCATAAGGGTTAGGCTCCATAAGGGTAGGGTTATGGTTAAAGTTTTTACATCAGATTTTTGGAGGGGAGAAATTCTGCTACTTCCAGCTTGCTTTGCAGTTAGGCCCCAAAAGGTATAATCACACTATTAGGATGCCACATAGTGTGCTTCTACCAGACCAATATATAGTCCAATAAATGACATCACGCAAAGCCACGTAAAATGCTTAAAAAAGGTTAGATCTACTTGTTTTATCACATCCATCACTAACATGGAGTGGCTGCTGCCAACATACTGACTCAAATCTCTAGTCACTTTAAACAAGGCCACCTTAATAATGTTTACATATCCTACATTACTCATCTCATATGTATATACACTGTACTCTATACCATCTACTGCATCTTGCCTATGCCGCACGGCCATCGACTCATCCATATATGTACATATTTTTATTAATTCCTTTACACTTGTGTGTATAAGGTTAGTCGTTGTGAAATTGTTAAGATTACTTGTTAGATACTACTGCATGGTCAGAACTAGAAGCACAAGCATTTCGCTACACTCGCATTAACATCTGCTAACCATGTGTATGTGACCAATACAATTTGATTTGATTTACAGCAGTATAAATGAACTTAATGTTTCTTATGGCAAGTGGTAACTGTACTTTGCACATAGATAGAATCGAGACGAGCCTATTTGCATCAGTTTTTGAATAGCCTATCATTTGAAATTGTAGCTAAGCTATAGAACATAAAATAGGCCTGTGCATATGAATTACTCATTGCTGTTGCTTCAAGGGGTCCCCAGTGAGGGACTGGTTCAAATTGGGTTAACAGCTGTGCTGGATTTTCAAAGTTTAGCCTAGGTACTTCTTGCTGAAAACAGTGCAATACAGCAAACTGATTGAAGTGGTTTGTTTTAAGAGTCCTTTCTAAGAAACCTTGATGTGCCTTGATTGTTCAACTTTAAAGTTCCTCCTTTGTTGCTCAATATTGTGAGAAAAAATCATTCCAGTATTTTTGACAACCATGAAACCAAGGCTACCTCAAAAAAGGTAAAAAAGTATCATGAAAGATAAACACTAAGGAGCTTTTCACACTACAACCGAGCTGAGCCTGTACAAAGCAGTGCTAGGTAGGTATACATCCACCACTAAAACCGAGCTGAGCCTGTACAAAGCAGTGCTAGGTAGGTATACATCCACCACTACAACCGAGCTGAGCCTGTACAAAGCAGTGCTAGGTAGGTATACATCCACCATAGTTGCTGGAACCGTGCTTAAATGGTCAATGTGAAAAGAAAACGTTCAGACCCAGCATAGTTCAGTGTGATTATACAGTGTGATTATACAGTGTCGTTATACAGTGTAATAATCCAGTGTGATTATACAGTAATAAATCGAGCCAGCCACAAAACTGTATTTCACTGTACCTTCAAAGCACACACTACCACTGGCAGCAGAAATGCCACAGTCTTCCCCGAACCTGTGTCAGCACTGGCAATCACGTCCCTGCCAGCCAAGCCGACAGGCACCATCTGCATCTGAACAGGGGTGGGCGCCTCATACCCTGCCTTCTTCAGGTTGGCACTGAGAGTTGAGGGAAGGTTACATTGCTCAAACTCTATGATCGGCCTGCCCACCTCCCTGCCCTCTGTCACAATGCCCAGCTCCCGCTTTACCCGCTGCACTTGCTCCTCTGTCAACCCAGAGATAAATGCATCTTCCTTGTAGGAATAGTCCTTGTATACACCCTCAACACTATTGCCAGCTCTGTCAACGGCTGGCTGTTCACATTGTGAAGTTCTCTTGTCCCCTGTGTCGTCACGGTTAAAGGCGTCCTCCCCTGTGCCCATGCCCATTTTAGCCAGGTGACTGGCCTTGCACTCAAGGCTACACACATCATTGTCTGTGCTGTCGCAGATGTACTCCCCGAAGCGACCGCACATGACACAGACGGGCTCCCCCGGTTCGGGCCATCTCTGGCTCTTTCTGAAGGATTTTACAGGCTCGTCTTCTTCGCTTTCCTCAGTGCTAGACTCTGACGACTGTTGGTCCTCTGGTGCTCGCACAGGACTCCATGTACCCTGCTCCAGGGTTGGAAGGTGTGTGTCCTGGTAATCAGGCTTCACCTGTGTCTCAGCGTCCATGTCTGTCTCTACACTCTCATAGGGAGCTGTAGTGGAAGTCTGAAGGCTAGGGCTGGGGGATTGTCCTGTGGCATCACGGCCTTCCTTTTCTCCCTCCTGGCTCACCTTGCACTTCTTCTTAAGCACCTGACTTGTGTTGTCATTTGGTCTCTTCACTTTCAGCGCTCTTGGCATAAACATGTTTCCAAAGTATTATTCTAAAGAGCATGCATGGGTGTGACAGACGGTTACGAATACGATAGTCACGATGTTTAACGTTAATCAAAGACTTTCTCCGTGATAATGCCACCTGCACACAGATGAGTGGGCATCAGCTAGCCAACGCGAGTAACTTCAAACCTAGCCAGCTAGCGATACAAAACAACACAAGGTTTTGGCGCAATTACATTGCGATTTAAAGACCAAAATCGACGCTTGTAAACCCACAAAACGACTTATTAATTGCTGGTGGGAAAAACACAAAGATATCGAAGTAAACACCCAAAACTGAAGCTAGCTAGCGAGCATAAAGCATCTTGTCCAACGTCGACTCACTCAGAAACCTGACTCGGGTCGATGACGTGTGGAGTCGTGTTCTTCTTCTTTGTGCTGCATGGCGAACTGAACGCAGACGGTGTGTTTTCGCCACCCACTGAACCGGGGTGCGAATATGTACCAAAACAACACAATTCCATATCCACATTGTACATTAATCCACGCAAACTAACAAAATAATATTCTGCATCTTGTATTAGTTTCTTTTTTTTTTTTTTAAATCTAATTTACAAACATGTCAGAAGCAAATTGACATGTTGACATAGCTGCACATCTCACATCGACGTGATTTTCAATGAATAATGTTGAATTCAACTAGCCTAATTGTATCAATGATTATGCATATTAAGACTACAAATCCACATAATAAAGTAATGATGCATTATATAGCATGTAAATACTTGCAACTGACAATACAAGGCTGACCCATTACGAATTATTAAGCAAATTCATCACGGTTGCATTTGAATTTTTGTCCAAACTTAGTTATTGACATATCCTTGTTCTGTTCAATGTTCTATAACTATATATGACTCTAAATACCACAAATTCATGTTGTTAAGTTCAAAATAATACAATATAAAATTGCTGACACCATTCAAATCAATGAGGGTTTGGAACTTTAAAGCCAATTATCTCAGAATCATCTTTTTGCAGATATAACCTTATAGTCCCAAACTCTAGAAAGGCTATTTCATTGGTTAAAGTTAGAATGTTTATCTATCCAGGGATGCATTCTACATATAAACAGACAGAACATACGCATTTTATCCAAACAAATCAAGCTATGTATGCGATGCGTAGATTTGGTCCAATTTCTAACTGTAGTAAAAGCATGCTGGCCTCTTTTGATGTTGTGCAGAAGTTACTGGATGGTACGCGCACGCGCAATAGTGCAGCTCTTTCTTAGCCACAGTGCGGCAGGAGAACCGCAACAAGCGAGGAAAAGCAGAGGGGAACCAACTTATGTTTGAAAACAAAGACTTGAATGGGAATCGGAATGTTTTTTCTCTCTATCTGAAGAAATATGCGCCTTCCTCAGTGAGATTATTCTGAAATAGGTTGACAGCTATTTGGCGAACCCCATTTCAACTGGGGCGTATTCATTACGCCCGATTATGTTGCAAAACTTTTCTTCAAAGTAAGCAAACGGAACGAAACGGGGAGGGACCTACCTGAATTTCTCCAATAGAAACTCTGTTTGTACTAATGATTACAACCCAGGTAGCAGCAGAATGGATGAAAAATACAGGCAGAGTCGCTGATTCCACTATTCATATTGTCTCAAAGGAGTAAGACAATACCATACCGATGGTTTGCAGTCAACCCTCCATGTCTCCTCCAACGAATTTTACATTTACATAGGCGTTGAAGGCTGGCAAATCAAGGAACGTTTGGTGCATTTCATTCCTTTGGTGGGATGTCATCGACTTCTATTGCTACATAGTTAATACTCATTGGGTTGCCGACGGCTGTTGACACTTCAGGGTGTTATGATGGGTGAAGTGACGGACGCCAGGGAAATTAAAAATACCTTTATTGTTCCCGCAATAAAGTCTTCTGATCACTATGATTTTTCTCGAGCAAAAATCTGCTGTAGCCTCACGTGGCTGGTGGCCAAAGCATTTGGGACAGGTAGGTGGTGTTCTGTTATAAATGCATGGTTTAATTTAGTTCGTCAATAATTACATCTATTTGTTTTTCAAACACATTTGTCAACAATGTGGCTGTTTTCCCCTTGCAATATTATAGCTCAGCTATACAAATAACGACACACACACCACACCATTCAAGCTAACAAGATATGCATTATTAAAGTGGAATTGATTTGTATGTAGTATTTCTATAAATACACTGTAAACCACTGTATTTAGATTCCCTTAGAGAAGTATCCTTCCTAAACAAACAGCCAATATTCTCAAATAGACCTCTGCTAATTAAGAACCAGAACAGCTGCATGATCAATTCTTATCTAGTTCAGTTTCAGTTCATTGGCAGTGGGCTAATAACATGAGGGTGTGAAGTGAAGCGATGCCACATATTGTGAATGTATCCTGCTTGAGAGCTGTGACTCTTGAGTATGACACACCCACACCATAATATCAGACCTAGATGGCTGGTGATGCCATCCTACATTCACTATCAAATGGTTATAGATTTTACCATGGTTATAGTTGTTACCATGGTTATCAGTAAGCCTCTATAGTAAGCGCATGTGCCTTGTATTATTATGTCTAACAGTAATGATATGGTTGATACTCGGGTTCACATTGGTGGCTATATCTACAGTAGACCTACTTACAGTATTAGCCTCAAATGTGACTATCACCATAGTAACAAATAGCAGAATAGTAATAGTCATGTTTGGATAGCCATTAGGTTCTTCAACAAAGACAACAGTTGTTTTATTTACGTTGTGGTAATATAAATTCATTTGGATATAAATTCTAATCTGAACCCAAACCTTTTGTCACTCTTTAGGGGGGGGGACAGACCGTGATATCCATAAGATGTGAATCATCACAATCCAAGGGTTTTCCACCTCCCACCTTTGCTGTAAACTGCATAGAGAGTCCCAGTGGTCACTGATGACCAGATTAGAGATCTCCTGACTCATCTGTGAAGCAAGGCCCAGCTCAATGATGTAGAATGTAGGTTTAAGCTGGTCAAGTGGTACTTTAGGGTCTGGTTTCCCCGATCTAGATTGAGAGTAGACCTGGGCTAAAAAGCATGTTCAATTGAGATTTTTCTACTGAAAGAGCATTTTAGTCTAGGCTTAATCTGTGCCTGGGAAACTGGCTCTAGGGGTCTTTTCGATACATTTGAATTACTGCACCGTGAGTTTTATTCCAAGACATGTAGTATTGCTATAAGCCTCATAGTCAAGGGGACAATATGTGACTTTTGAAAACAGTTCTAACAGCACATGTTCTGGGAGAAAGAACTTCATATCTTATACTCTCTTATTTGATCTGTTTTGATCCTTGGTTTTGGGTTTGGTAATAGCCAACAGTTTGCCTAAAGGATGATTGTGTTGTATAACCTATTCCGTGTAGTCAAGCCTACTGTTTATTAAAGGCCATAGAGCAGAGGAAGAGATTACTTTACCGAAGGGCACATAGTAGTTGGGGTAGCAGGTAGCCTAGTGGTTAGAGCGTTGGGCCAGTAACCAAAAGGTTGCTGGATCGAATCCCCGAGCTGACAAGGTCGTTGTGTCCGTGAGCAAGGCAGTTCCCGGGTGCCGAAGATGTGGATGTCGATTTTTAAGGCAGCCCCCCGCACCTCTCTGATTCAGAGGGGTTGGGTTAAATGCGGAAGACACATTTCAGTTGAATGCATTTACACTGTCCGCTCACTGATGCAAGACAATTAATTATGTTTCATGTCCTCATTGTGCTTTGAAATAGCCAGTCTTATCAAATATTTATGCTAATATTGTTATTTTGGTTCATTTATTTATGTATGTAGCATTTGCGCCGGGTTAGCATCGAAGCTAAAAGTGTCAAATGTACGGAGGTGTATGGGGTCTGCATGTCTCCTCAGATACAAAGCTAATGTCTGATATGAGACTTTAATAGTTGGACTATATATAATAACCAATGTTCACTAACATAACTTTTGATATGTTGTAAGATATTAGAAGTTGTAAAGATACAGTGCATTCGCAAAAGTATTCAGACCCCTTGACTTTTTCCAGATTTTGTTAAGTTACAGATTAAATTATAATTTTTCCTCATCAATCTACACAAAATACCCCTAATGACAAAGGGAAAACAAGGTTTTTCTGTTTTGCAACATTTTGAAAAACCTGATTTACATAAGTATTCAGATCCTTTGCTATGAAAATTGAGCTCAGGTGCATCCTGTTTCCATTGATCATCCTTGAGATGTTTCTACAACTTGATTGGAGTCCACCTGTGGTAAATTCAATTGATTGGACATGATTTGAAAAGGCACACACCTTAAGGTCCCACAGTTGACAGTGCATGTCAGAGCAAAAACAAAGCCATGAGGTCAAAGGAATTGTGTCGAGGCAGAGATCTGAGGAAGGGTACCAAAACATTTCTGCAGCATTGAAGGTCCCCAAGAACACCGTGACCTCCATCATTCTTAAATGGAAGAAGTTTGGAACCACCAAGACTCTTCCTAGAGCTGGCCACCCGGCTAAACTGAGCAATCGGGGGAGAAGGGCCTTGGTCAGGGAGGTGACCAAGAACATGATGATCACTCTGACAGAGCTCCAGAGTTTCTATGTGGAGATGGGAGAACCTTGCAGAAGGACAACCATATCTGCAGCACTCTACCAATCAGGCCTTTATGGTAGAGTGGCCAGACGGAAGCCACTCCTCAGTAAAAGGCACATGACAGCCCGCTTGGAGTTTGACAAAGGGCACCTAAAGGACTCTCAGACCATGAGAAATCAAGATGCTCTGGTCTGATGAAACCAATATTGAACTCTTTGGCCTGAATTCCAAGTGTCACGTCTGGAGGAAAACTGGCACCATCCCTACGGTGAAGCATGGTGGTGGCAGGATCATGCTGTGGGGATATTTTTCAGGGACTGGGTGACTAGTCAGGATCGAGGGAAAGATTAATGGAGCAAAGTAAAAAGAGCTCCTTGATGAAAACCTGCGCCAGAGCACTCAGGACCTCAGACTGGGGGCGAAGGTTTACCTTCCAACAGGACAACGACCCTAAGCACACAGCCAAGACAACGCAGGAGGGGCTTCGGAACAAGTCTCTGAATGTCCTTGAGTGGCCCAGCCAGAGACCGGACTTGAATCCGATCGAACAGCTCTGGAGAGACCTAAAAATAGCTGTGCAGCGACACTCCCCATCCAACCCGACAGTGCTTGAGAGGATCTGCAGAGAAGAATGGCAGAAACTCCCCAAATACAGGTGTGCCAAGCTTGTAGCGTCATACCCAAGAAGACCTGAGGCTGTAATCGCCGCCAAAGGTGCTTCAACAAAGTACTGAGTAAAGGGTCTGAATACTTATGTAAATGTCATATTTCAGTTTTTATTTATTATAAATTTGCAAAAAAAATCTAAAAACCAGTTTTTGCCTTGTCGTTATGGGTTATTGTTTGTAGATGGATGAGAAAGAATAAGGCTGTAACGTAACAATGTGGAAAAAGTCAAGGGTGTCTGAATACTTTCTGAATGCAACATTTAACACACTTGTCCTTTGTCTCACTGACATTTTTACATTAAAATTTTGTTGCCATTTAAAAGACACTCTTATCCCACTGGTCCCCCGTGGGAATCGAACCAACAAGTTCCAAGCACCATGCTCTTCCAGCTGAGCCACAAGGGACCACTGACTGTATGAATAAGAACAATAAATGGATGAGAAAGTTGCATGAATTCTGCCACACATCTAATACACAAGCATACGATTCAGAGAGTAACTGCCAGTAAATCAATCTCATTCAAACTCCAGCTGTTGTCCTATGTTGACCATTAGATCTGGGGGAAAAAGATAGCACATCTGACTATGGAGACTTGCATGGGGCCATAAGCACTTCTAAAACAACGGCGCTTTTGAGTCTAGCACAAAACCTAGACAAAAAACATCTGTTTTGTATTCCTTTGACTAACTGAACAGATCATCTTGTCTAGCTGTTATTCATAAAGACCGACACAGATCTACACACTGTAGCATAGTAGAACAGTCAAATATACCCGAGGACACTCAATACAACCTTATTCTGTTTTTGAGTGGAATATCTCTTTAATTAATTTCACCAATTGATTGGGGCTGTATGTATCAAGCACCTCAGTGAAGGAGGAATCAAGTCCCGCTTCATCCTGGTTATTTGATTCATTGTGATCTGAAAGTAAAATTTTACTCTGAATCAGCACCCCTATTTTGAGACACTTGATACAATCGGCCCTTGACTAAGGTTGCTGCAGTTGGATTCGGGCTTCGGGCAGACAGAATATTCTACTGCAGTTGCCAGAGAGACAATTTTAGGTTTTGTTTGCTCTGTAATATTGGAAAATACTCTACATGAGCTTCTAGCCAGATCACTCCATGTACTGAATTTTCAATTGGGTCTGAATGAAATGGGATGATTTCCAAAAATACTGTCTCATGTTCCCGAAGGTAGAGAGGCAGATCTGGTCTTCAGATCCCAGCGTACACTGCTACCGCTCAGAATACTTTCAGGCACATAAGCAATTAAGCAGAGTTTGAGAGCACACACACACACACACATATATATATATATATATATATATATATATATATATAAATACACACTCACAGAGAGATAATAAATCTGAAATGTAGAATATATCAGATTTCGGTGTTGTCTGATTGCGATGGTACATACACTGCTCAAAAAAATAAAGGGAACACTAAAATAACACATCATAGATCTGAATTAATGAAATAATCTTATTAAATACTTTTTTCTTTACATAGTTGAATGTGCTGACAACAAAATCACACAAAAATTATCAATGGAAATCAAATGTATCAACCCATGGAGGTCTGGATTTGGAGTCACACTCAAAATTAAAGTGGAAAACCACACTACAGCCTGATCCAACTTTGATGTAATGTCCTTAAAACAAGTCAAAATGAGGCTCAGTAGTGTGTGTGGCCTCCACGTGCCTGAATGACCTCCTACAACGCCTGGGCATGCTCCTGATGAGGTGGCGGATGGTCTCCTGAGGGATCTCCTCCCAGACCTGGACTAAAGCATCCGCCAACTCCTGGACAGTCTGTGGTGCAACGTGGCGTTGGTGGATGGAGCGAGACATGATGTCCCAGATGTGCTCAATTGGATTCAGGTCTGGGGAACGGGCGGGCCAGTCCTTAGCATCAATGCCTTCCTCTTGCAGGAACTGCTGACACACTCCAGCCACATGAGGTCTAGCATTGTCTTGCATTAGGAGGAACCCAGGGCCAACCGCACCAGCATATGGTCTCACAAGGGGTCTGAGGATCTCATCTCGGTACCTAATGGCAGTCAGGCTACCCTGGCGAGCACATGGAGGGCTGTGCGGCCCCCCAAAGAAATGCCACCCCACACCATGACTGACCCACCGCCAAATCGGTCCTGCTGGAGGATGTTGCAGGCAGCAGAACGTTCTCCACGGCGTCTCCAGACTCTGTCACGTCTGTCACGTGCTCAGTGTGAACCTGCTTTCATCTGTGAAGAGCACAGGGCGCCAGTGGCGAATTTGCCAATCTTGGTGTTCTCTGGCAAATGCCAAACGTCCTGCACGGTGTTGGGCTGTAAGCACAACCCCCACCTGTGGACGTTGGGCCCTCATACCACCCTCATGGAGTCTGTTTCTGACCGTTTGAGCAGACACATGCACATTTGCGGCCTGCTGGAGGTCATTTTGCAGGGCTCTGGCAGTGCTCCTCCTTGCACAAAGGCGGAGGTAGTGGTCCTGCTGCTGGGTTGTTGCCCTCCCACGGCCTCCTCCACGTCTCCTGATGTACTGGCCTGTCTCCTGGTAGCGCCTCCATGCTCTGGACACTACGCTGACAGACACAGCAAACCTTCTTGCCACAGCTCGCATTGATGTGCCATCCTGGATGAGCTGCACTACCTGAGCCACTTGTGTGGGTTGTAGACTCCGTCTCATGCTACCACTAGAGTGAAAGCACCGCCAGCATTCAAAAGTGACCAAAACATCAGCCAGGAAGCATAGGAACTGAGAAGTGGTCTGTGGTCACCACCTTCAGAACCACTCTTTTATTGGGGGTGTCTTGCTAATTGCCTATAATTTCCACCTGTTGTCTATTCCATTTGCACAACAGCATGTGAAATGTATTGTCAATCAGTGTTGCTTCCTAAGTGGACAGTTTGATTTCACAGAAGTGTGATTGACTTGGAGTTACATTGTGTTGTTTAAGTGTTCCCTTTATTTTTTTGAGCAGTGTATAATGCAGTTCTGCTCTGCACTTGAGTTAAGAGAGGTTAGAGACTTGACTCAGACTCGCCCCGTTAGGCTTGAAGTAAGAGAGGTCAGAGACTTGAGGACTTGACTCGCCTTGTTAGGCTTGAGACTTGAGTTAGACTTACCTAAAGTGAACTATTGACAAGTAGGGAGTTCTGTTTTTTCCCTTTACCCCTTTGTGAATGCTACTATTTATACTATCTTATCTTACTTACTGACTGACTTTATTGTCCCCATGGGGAAATTTTGTTCCAGTGTCATGTACACATTTAAAGTGGCGTTTTAAATACAAAACAAAATTGACAATACAACATTCATAACAGTTACATACTAAAAAAAAATAAAATAGATAGGAACATTATTAGCCCAAGCTATTTAGGAGGGATATCACACCTGGCACAAATTATTGTCTAGTTCTGTTTTCCTGTCTGGCTCCTCCTATACAGCAGGTCCAGTGAAAGAAGGAGTAGGCTATCCCTTGTCAATGTAGATTATTTGATCAAGGTAGGCATTATGGTGTCATCGTCTCAAAGGACTCTAGCCCCACCCCTAACCCTTACCTTTATTGACTGTCCTCACCTCTGGGAGCCACGTCCATCCCTCTCATTGTGCCTCTGCAGTGCTGTAAAGCACTTAAGTCAAAATTATTTAAAGTACTACTTAAGTCGTTTTTTGGGGTATCTGTACTTTGCTATTTATAGTTTTGACTACTTTTACTCGACTACATTTCTAAAGAAAATAATGTACTTTTTACTCCTTACATTTTCTCTACATCCAAAAGTACTCGTAACATTTTCAATGCTTAGTAGGACAGGAAAATGGTCTAATTCACGCACTTATCAAGAGAACATCCCTGGTCATCGCTACTGCCTCTGATCTGGCAGACTCACTAAACACAAATGCTTCATTTGTAAATTATGTCTGACTGTTGAAGTGTGCCCCTGGCTATCCGTACATTTTTTATATTCTAGAAAATCGTGCCATCTAAGGAATTTTAAATGATTTATACTGTCACTTTTGATACTTAAGTATATTTTAGCGATTACATTTACTATTGATACTTAAGTGTATATTTTAAACCAAATACTTTTAGACTTTTTCTCAAGTAGTATTTTACTGGGTGACTTTCACTTGAGTCATTTTCTTTTTAAGGTATCTTTACTTGTACTCAGGTATGACAATTGGTACCTTTTCCACCACTAGTCCTCTGTTGGTCAGTTTGGTTCTTCTCAAGGCGTAGGCCAAGGAGTTGCCCCAAATATAACCACTGAGTCATTCCACCTCAAAAAGCACAAGAGGATTTCGACACCCACCATCTCAGATTGTTCTGAAATCGTTTCTGTAGGTAAGAAACAAATAAGATGAAGCATTCCTGAAGCATTATTTCTCTGAGAAATCAAGCTAATGGATTGCACACAAATTGGCAATTTTTTTTATTTATAGGATTCATATAATCTACCACAACATTCGATTTGGACCATCAGTTCTTTCTTTGCAACTTTGGTTAGAAAACCAATAGCTTTTGCTCATGATGAAAATAAATGGTGTGCTAAATTATGCAGTCAATCCAAGTCGCTTTTTAAAATAATTAGTATTTAACTAGGCAAGTCAGTTAAGAACAAATTCTTATTTACAATGACAGCCTACCCCAGCCAAACCTGGACGACGCTGGGCCAATTGTGTGCCGCGCTACGGGACTCCCAATCACAGCCGGATGTGATACAGCCTGGATCCAAACCAGGGACTGTAGTTGATGCCTCTTGCACTGAGATGCAGTGCCTTAGACCGCTGTGCCACTCGAGTGTCCTCAATGAAAGCAATTCCGTTTGTCCTTCACTTAGTAACCTAGTGGTTAAACCCAACTCCTTGAAGAGTCCGGCTAATGGAACTTGTCTTAGACTGTTATCTCTGTATGGTGCAATTCTCATATAAACACTTTTCCTACGAGCTCAAAACTTTGATGGAGAAATGGGCTAGTGACTAAAATGTTGTGATAATAAATAAAATAATACAATTATAAAGCTTTGTATGTTTCATTAAAATGTTTAGAAAACATCTCTGTATGTAGTGGGGTTTAGTGATATTTACCATTTGACCCAACCAAATGCCATTACAAAACAGTAAACTGTGTGTGTTTGGGACTTTTACCATTGAAGACCACTTTCTCTGTAAATAGGAGTAACAACATGAATTTGTGCATGACGCAGAAATAATGCGGTGCGACTCGAGTTTCGCCATCAGCGGAGGAAAGAGATAGCGGGGGGGGATGTTGAGAGGCGGACCCTCAGTCTGCTGCGCTCTCTCTGCTGAGACTGACGATCAGATGCAGGCACCATCAGCCCATAAAAAAAAAAAGTGAATTATTTTAATGTATGCTCATTCGGCTGTGCTTCACAAGTAATACAACAACGGATCTATTACCGGTTTGATCATATAGCCTACCTCAAATTTTGAAATATAATTTCAAAAAATGTCCCGAACAACAATGCATTGGCAGGGCAATTCAAGCAAAGCCAATATGCGGTGATAATGTATTGGGCTTACTGCACAAACCTCATTGCTCCAGAACTGTTTTTAATTGGTTAATGTTGCATAGGCTTACGTTTTTTAAGTCGTTAAAAAATCTGAGCGGTAGATCTCGGCTTGCATTTTGACTCAAAGTGATCTTGACTCGAGGTTGGTCACCACTGTTCTAGAGTTTTCCCTGTTAATACTATCAACCTTTCCTTTTACTGTGGCAATTGGGATCTAATCAACACAATATTAGCCACTTTCAATGCAACATACCGAAACAAAACAAACTATCCAAGAGATTTTGTTGTAGGCAGAACACATCGGAGTAAGATTCTATTGCAATGACAAGCACTACTCAGCTCGTTGTCTAAACAGGCCGGTGTGCCATAACCAATCAGAGCTGCAGTAGGCCTATATGTAAGTAGACCATTGCCATATATGGATCTGTGCCATTCACTTTGAACTGGACTGTGTTTACAGCATGAGCGGTCGAGAGTAGATAAGCTTGTTTTGAGATCAAAGCGAGAGCTGCATGTAGCCACGTGTGCACATTTTGTTCATATCCTTTGCTAGTTAGTGAGTTATTAGCCCAGTTAGAGATCATTTGTAGTCCGCAATAGGGGAGTGATGGCTTCCTACAAGAGCACAAAATGTGTACATTTCTTGACATCATTGAAAGCAAGTCAGGTAAATAGCATTTTTTTTTGTATTAAAGGGGCAGTGTTGTATTTTGAGACGGGCTTGAATAAGCTACGTAGCCAATAGGCAGAGGGTAGCATAATTTGTCTGATTCTCTGTAATAATGGTATGGGAATAATAATGCATTTTATTTTATAAAGTGTTTTTTTTTTTGCATCAAATAACACAATATTTTCCTTCACCTCCTTGTCTGAATGATAAACAGGTTAATGTCAAGATTTCTTTCTCTCCAAAAGTCTCATTGAACACCACACATTGGCTGCTACTCTAGGCTGAATGATAGCTAACAGCTATTTCCATGTTAAATTGTTATGGGAGGCATTTTCTCCATTGTTTTTGATAGTAGGCCACTGGTAGGCCTACATTATGATCAAGTAGCCTACTTGGCCACAGTTAAAACTGTAAATTAAAGCGAGTACAGCCTCAGTGTTCACAGTCAACATGCGCTTGTAAGTTGCACAGAATTTTCACAACGTTCAAGTTTGCTCAAAGCAGACCTCAAATTTGCTCAGTGCTGAATGTTTTTTTAAGGGAACATTGATGTTGGGTACTATATTAATTCAATATGATGTAAATGATGTACATTAAAAGTGCCAATTTGGGTGAAATCAATTTCTCAGAGATCAAATTAAATGTCAACAAAATAGTGTTTCAGGAATGCTAATCTTCGAACTACAAAAAAAACTATTTCAGAAAAATCTGGCATGCTAAATGGACACTGATACAGGGTCAGATTTGATTCTTCATCCCGCTAAAGGTTTAGGTAAGGACTGTTGGTAATCTGATCCTAGATCTGCAATTAAGAGCAACTTCTACCTCGGGGACCCTTTGGTGACCTTGTTGTTAATTAGATAGCGTGTTTCTGTTATGAGCTGCTGACTTGGCCTGTCTAATATGATTCCCAGAGGGTGTGAGGGTGGATGAAAGGTGTGAAGCTGAGAAGTTCTCTCTTACTGTGGCTTCACTGATCATAATGAACACCCATCTGCTCCGTCCGTCTGTCTGTCTGTGTGTGTGTGTGTGTGCTGCAGAGTGTTACATCATGTAGGAATCTACTTTCAGCCACTCTTTGTTTGTCCTAACCTGCAGCTCCTTGAGTGGTGTGAAAATCAGGTTATTTTATAGCTGTTTGTTTTGTGGGTACAGAGTCTCTGGTTTTTATACCGTCCCCATTTTCTCAGTACCCTGTGATAGTCTGACAAGGAAGAAATACATTTTTTAACTCCAGGCCAACTGGTGTGTATGTGTGTGTGTGTGTGTGTGTGTGTGTGTGTGTGTGTGTGTGTGTGTGTGTGTGTGTGTATGTATATATATATATATACATACATACATACATACATACATACATACATACATACATACATACACAAATTTCCTACTGTAGTTTCCATGGTAACACACATTGCAGTTCATCCATAGTGTATTTCATAATGGAGATAACCCCCATGTCTTTCGATGAGGAAACAATGAAGTAGACTCAATTAGTATCAGTCATGTTGACTTGTTCAATACTAGATTGACACCCTAATCCAGTTTTGTATCAGGAACAACAACACTGTATCAGGTACTATGAGCTGGTTTAGGAGTGGAACGGTTATCTAGTTGAAACAACTGCGCATGATTCCCTTTTGCATTCGAACAATTAGAAAGTTAATTATAATTTTTTTTCCTGGGAGCAAATGGTATATTCACTGATTTTTCACTCTTGACTTAGAAAAATGTAGTAAACTATTCCCATGTGTAATGTGCCAATGCATATTCACTCTTGACCTCTCTACCTCTCCCTCCTAAACAGACAGTGTCCCGGCTGACCTGAAGGAGCCCTTCTACACAGACCAGTATGAACAGGAGCATCTGAAGCCTGCAGTAGTCAGCCTGCTGCTGTCTTCTGAGCTCTACTGCAGAGCCGGGAGCCTCATCCTGACGAGTGTAAGTCACCATGCTGTCACCCAGCCCCTGACTGGTCACGATGCTGTCACCCAGCCCCTGGTTGGTCACGATGCTGTCACCGAGCCCCTGACTGGTCATGATGCTGTCACCCAGCCCCTGGTTGGTCACGATGCTGTCACCCAGCCCCTGACTGGTCACGATGCTGTCACCCAGCCCCTGGTTGGTCAAGATGCTGTCACCCAGCCCCTGACTGGTCACGATGCTGTCACCCAGCCCCTGGTTGGTCACGATGCTGTCACCCAGCCCCTGACTGGTCACGATGCTGTCACCCAGCCCCTGACTGGTCAAGATGCTGTCACCCAGCCCCTGACTGGTCAAGATGCTGTCACCCAGCCCCTGACTGGTCAAGATGCTGTCACCCAGCCCCTGACTGGTCAAGATGCTGTCACCCAGCCCCTGACTGGTCAAGATGCTGTCACCCAGCCCCTGGTTGGTCACGATGCTGTCACCCAGCCCCTGGTTGGTCAAGATGCTGTCACCCAGCCCCTGGTTGGTCACGATGCTGTCACCGAGCCCCTGACTGGTCACGATGCTATCATCCAGGCCCTGGCCCAGAAGGGACTCCATGTCACAGACCAGGCGAGGCTGGTTACTGAAAGAGACCTCCGCAAGAGGCCCCTACAGATGGTAAGAGATAGGGGTTGGGTTGGGGGATAGTGTGTGGCAGGCAGTGGCTGTGGGTCTGGCTATTGTGGATCTCTTTCCCTCCATGTTTTTTTGTGACTTCTTTCAGTCTGTTTTAGTGTCTATCTCTGTCTCTTTCTCTCTTTGTCTTGCTATCTGCATCTGTCGTTCTCTCTCTCTCGTCTCTGTACTTCTCTATAGCCTAGGTCTTCTCATTGTGACTTTTATTGAAGCAGGATTTGATTGGCAGGGGTTTACCGGAATTACTTGAAACTCCGCTGGCCTAATCAGAATACCCTCATAAGCATTAGAATGTTAATGTGGTTACTGGGCATCCCAGTCCCCAGTTATAGAGCTGTCTGTCTGTTCTGCTCCCAGTCCTCAGTTATAGAGCTGTCTGTCTGTTCTGCTCCCAGTCCTCAGTTATAGAGCTGTCTGTCTGTTCTGCTCCCAGTCCTCAGTTATAGAGCTGTCTGTCTGTTCTGCTCCCAGTCCTCAGTTATAGAGCTGTCTGTCTGTTCTGCTCCCAGTCCTCAGTTATAGAGCTGTCTGTCTGTTCTGCTCCCAGTCCTCAGTTATAGAGCTGTCTGTCTGTTCTGCTCCCAGTCCTCAGTTATAGAGCTGTCTGTCTGTTCTGCTCCCAGTCCTCAGTACTGGAGCTGTCTGTCTGTCTGTTCTGTTCCCAGTCCTCAGTACTGGAGCTGTCTGTCTGTTCTGTTCCCAGTCCTCAGTACTGGAGCTGTCTGTTCTGCTCCCAGTCCTCAGTACTGGAGCTGTCTGTCTGTCTCTCCACTACTCTTTCTCTCTATTCCCCTGTTTTATATTTCGTTATCCTTCTCCCACTTTCTACCTCTCTCTCTGCCTCTCTTCATGAGGCTCTGGTCAAACGGGGTATACAGGGAACGGGGTATATACAGGGAACGGGGTATATACAGGGAACGGGGTATATAGGAACTTGAAGCTTTCCACCTTCTCCACTGCGGTCCCGTCTATGTGGATAGGGGCCTGCTCCCTATGCTGTTTCCTGAAGTCCACGATCAGCTCCTTTGTGATGTTGAGGGAGAGATTATTTTCCTGGGTACCACTCAGCCAGGGCTGTTTTGTCATTGCTGGTAATCAGTACTACTACTGTTATGTCGTCTGCAAACTTGATGATTGAGTTGGAGGCGTGCGTGGCCACGCAGTCATGTGTGAACAGGGAGTACAGGAGGGGGCTGAGCAAGCACTCTTGTGGGGGCCCTGTGTTGAGGATGAGCTTGGAGGGTACTATGGTGTTAAAGGCTGAGCTATAGTCAATGAACAGAATTCTTACATAGGTATTCCTCTTGTCCAGATGAGATAGGGCAGTGTGCAGTGCGATGGCGATTGCATCATCTGTGGATCTATTGGGGCGGTAAGCAAATTGAAGTGGGTCTAGGGTGTCCAGTAAGGTAGAGGTGATAACTAGCCTCTCAAAGCACTTCATGATGACAGAAGTGAGTGCTATGGAGCGATAGTCATTTAGTTCAGTTACCTTTGCTTTCTTGGGTACGGGAACAATGGTAGACATCTTGAAGCAAGTGGAGAAAGCAGACTGAGATAGGGAGAGATTGAATATGTCCGTAAACACTCCAGCCAGCTGGTCTGCGCATGCTCTGAGGACGCGGCTAGGGATGTCGTTTGGGCCGACAGCCTTGCGAGGGTTAACACGCTTAAATGTCTTACTCACGTTGGCCAAGGAAAACGATAGCCCACAGTCCCTGGGAGCGGGCCGCGACGGTGGCACTGTGTTTTCCTCAAAGTGGGCGAAGAAGGTGTTTAGCTTGTCCGTTAACAAGTCCTTGATGTCCGCGACATGGCTGGTTTTCCCTTTGTAATCCGTGATTGTCTGTAGACCTTGCCATATACGTCTTGTGTCTGAGCCGTTGATTTGTGACCCCGCTTTGTCTCTGTACTGACATTTTGCCTGTTTGTTTGCCTTAGGGAGGGAATAACTACACTGTTTGTATTCAACCATATTCCCAGTCACCTTGCCATGGTTAAATGCGGTGGTTCACGCTTTCAGTTTTTTGCGAATGCTGCCATCTATCTGGTTTGGGTAGGTTTTAATAGTCACAGTGGGAACAACATCCCCTATACACTTCCTGATGAACTCAGTCACCGTGTCCGTATACGTCAGTGTTATTCTCAGAGTTATTCTCAACCCGGAACATATCCCAGTATGCGTGAACAAACCGATCTTGAAGCATGGATTCCGATTGGTCAGACTAGCGTTGAATAGACCTTAGCACGGGTATCTCCTCTTTTGAGTTTCTACCTATAGGAAGGGAGGAGCAAAATGGAGTCATGATCTGATTTGCCGAAGGGAGGGCGGGGGAGAGCCTTCCCGGAAGGGGGAGTAGCAGTGATCCAGTGTTTTTCCAGAGTGAGTACTACAGTCAATGTGTTGACAGAACTTCAGTAGCGTTTTTCTCAAATTTGCTACAATAAATTTCCAACTCAGGATATGTGGTTTCCAGTTTGCATAAAGTCCAGTGTAGTTCCTTAGGGCTGTCGTGGTATCGGCTTGAGGGGGAATATACACCGCAGTGACTATAACTGAAGAGAATTCTCTTGGGAGGTAATACGGTCAGCCTTTGATTGTTAGGTATTCTAGGTCGGGTGAACAAAGAACTTGAGTTTCTGTATGTTATCACGATCACACCATGAGTAGTTAATCATGAAACATACACCTCCACCTTTCTTCTTCCAAGAGAGTTTTTTTTATTCCTGTCTGCGCAATGCACTGAGAACCCAACTGGCTGTATGGACGGGGACAGTATATCACAAGAGAGCCATGATTCCGTGAAACAGAGTATGTTACAGTCCCTGATGTCTCTCTGGAAGGAGATCCTCGCCCTAAGCTCATCTACTTTATTGTCCAGAGACTGAACATTAGCGAGTAATGTACTCGGGAAGCGGTGGATGGTGTGCATGCCTCCTGAGTCGGATTTGAAGTCCACTTCGAATACCTCTTCCCGGCCGGCGGTGTCTTGGAGCAGCCTCGGGAAAAGTTCAATTGCCCTGGGGGGTACGAACAAAGGATCCAATTTGTGAAAGTCGTTTTCCTGGTCGTAATGCTGGTGAGTTACCTCCCCCCTCTGATATCCAAAAGTTATTTCCAGCTGTATGTAATAATAACACAGAAAACGTTCTGGGCTAATAATGTAAGAAATAACACACACAAAAACTAAATACTGCAAAGTTGCTTAGACACTAGAAGCAGAGCTTCCATGTCTGTCGATGCCATCTTACACTGACCTGTAGGCTGTCTCGGCACAGAAGTGACTAGGCTAAGCTTCTTTGTCGAGGCACTACAGAAGTGACTAGGCTAGGCAGGCAGCCCTATTGAGTTGAAATGAGAGGCAATCATTATGCCATGTCTCAGTCACAATAGGAGGCCTTTTTCGCCTGATTGGTTTTGGCTTGAGGCATGATCATCAGACAGTGTGTCGCAACGTCAATCTGCTTTTGTTACAATGTTTTATTTTAATTGAATATGCAAATGAGGCGGTTGTTCAAATTCCTAATTTTCACTGATTGACATTGTGTTTACTCTACCCTCTCCTCGTTGACTATTTGCATAAGTAATCGTCAAACATAATTCCATTGTCTTTCACTTGTATTGCTGTCCTAATACCGGTCGCTATCAACTGCTAACAGTATGACATTTAGTAGAGATTAGGGCACAATTACTGTGTAAACGACAGATATGGGTGAAGACTGTCATGTAAGTAGGTGTTGTTTCAATAACCGTCAAAAAGTTTAACGTTTGGATACACCTACTCATTCAAGGGTTTTTATTTTATTTTTACTGAACAAGGGATATTTAATATATATTTTTTACCCTTCTACCAAAAGGTGCCCTTCTTTGTGAGGCATTGGAAAACCTCCCTAGTCTTTCTGGTTGAGTCTGTTTGAAATTCACTTCTTGACTGAGGGACGCGGGGGTGTTGCAGAGCGTGTTGCTCAGCCAAATGCATGTACAGTGCATTCGGAAAGTATTCAGACCCCTTGACTTTTTCCACGTTTTGTTACGTTACAGCCTTATTCTAAAATTGATTAAATTTGTTGTTTCCATCATCAATCTACACACAATACCCCATAATGACAAAGGAAAAACTGTTTTTACAATTGTTTGCAAATGTGTTAAACATTTTAAATGTACAATTTTACATTTACATAAGTATTCAGACCCTTTACTCAGTATTTTGTTGAAGCACCTTTGGCAGCATTTATAGCCTCGAGTCTTCTTGGGTATGACGCTACAAGCTTGGCACACCTGTATTTGGGAAGTTTCTCCCATTCTTCTCTGCAGATCCTCTCAAGCTCTGTCAGGTTGGATGAGGAGCATCGCTGCACAGCTATTTTTAGGTCTCTCCAGAGATGTTCAAGTCCGGTCTCTGGCTGGGCCACTCAAGGACATTCAGAGACTTGTCCCGAAGCCGCTCCTGCATTGTCTTGGCTGTGTGCTTAGGGTCGTTGTCCTGTTGGAAGGTGAACCTTCGCCTTAGTCTGAGGCCATGAGCACTCTGGAGCAGGTTTTCATCAAGCATCTCTCTGTACATTGCTGTTTTTCTTTCCCTCGATCCTGACTAGTCTCCCTGTCCCTGCCACTGAAAAACATTCCCAGAGCATGATGCTGCCACCCCCATGCTTCACAATAGGGATTGTGCCAGGTCTCTTCCTGACGTGATGCTTGGCATTCAGGCCAAAGAATTCAATCTTGGTTTCATCAGACCAGAGAATCTTGTTTCTCATGGTCTGAGAGTCCTTTAGGTGCCTTTTGGCAAACTCCAAGCGGGCTGTCATGTGCCTTTTACTGAGGAGTGGCTTCCGTCTGGCCACTCTACCATAAAGGCCTGATTCGTAGAGTGCTGCAGATATGGTTGTCCTTCTGGAAGGTTCTCCCATATCCACAGGGGAACTCTAGTGCTCTGTCAGAGTGACCATTGGGTTCTTGGTCACCTCCCTGACCAAGGCCCTTCTCCCCCGATTGCTCAGTTTGGCCGGGTGGCCAGCTCTAGGAAGAGTCTTGGTGGTTCCAAACTTCTTCCATTTAAGAATGATGGAGGCCACTCTTTGCTTAGGGACCTTCAATGCTGTAAACATTTTTTGGTACCCTTTGTCAGATCTGTGCCTCGACACAATCCTGTCTTGCTCTATGGTCAATTTCTTCGACCTCATGGCTTTGTTTGAATTTTACTCTGACACGCACTATCAACTATCTTACATAGACAGGTGTGTGTCTTTCCAAATCATGTCCAATCAATTGAATTTACCACAGGTGGACTCCAATCAACTTGTAGAAACATCTCAAGGACAATTAATGGAAACAGGATGCACCTGAGCTCAATTTCGAGTCTTATAGCAAAGGGTCTGAATACTTATGTAAATAAGGTTTTTCTGTTTTTATTTTTAATAAATATGCCAACATTTCTAAAAACCTTTTTTTTGCTTTGTCATGATAGGGTATGGTGTGTAGATTGATGAGGAAAAGCTGATTATCTCTGGTATTTGTCACAACGTGTTCTGTGTCCTCATTACACAACAGTTTCCGTGTTTCGCATTAGAATCAGATAAAAAAGGAAAATGACATTGCAGCGTTCCCCAAGAAGCATTTCTACACTGAAACAGAATGATTGAAATGACTCAGCCCACTGGCTCCCATACTGTAGGCAGTTCCATCTATATATTTCCATTTCTCTTCCGTGATATAATCTTCCATACTGTATAATTGTCCTGATCCTGCTTTATGTCATGCTCACCATCTCTTCTATGGCATAATCTTTGACATATTCTTCTTTAGTTCATGCTCACTTTCGGTCCAGTTGGCCATGGAGTGATATTGTACAAGTCAGTGAGCAGGTCCTCCCAAACGTGATTAAAGAGAGCTGTGAAAGGATTGTGAAGTCTTCCATCCCCCCCTTCTGTTCTCTCCTCTCTCCTCCTCTCATCCCTTTGAGTAGGCCTCTGCTCCTCTCGTCCTTCTCTGCTTGATTAGCTGCTGTGGTTGTCACAATCAGAGACCACATGTCAGTGCTACAGAGATTTCATGGATTCAGAGCCTAGGATTGAGTCATCATCCTCCACTGTGTAATCAGTGGGCTCTCTGAACTTGTGTACCCTTAAGGAACCATTTATAAATGAGTGAAAATGGTGGTGGCAGATACAATACCGGTCAAAAGTTTTAGAACACCTACTCATTCAAGGGTTTTTCTTCATTTTTACTATTTTCTACATTGTAGAATAATAGTGAAGACAACAAAACTATGAAATAACACATATGGAATCATGTAGTAACCAAAAAAGTGTTAAACAAATCAAAATATATTTTATATTTGAGATTCTTCAAATAGCCACCCTTTGGCTTGATGACAGCTTTGCACACTCTTGGCATTCTCTCAACCAGCTTCATTAGGTAGTCACCTGGAATGCATTTTAATTAACAGGTGTGCCTTCTTAAAAGTTAATTTGTGAAATGTCTTACCTTATTGTGTTTCAGCCAATCAGTTGTGTTGTGACAAGGAATGGGGGGGTATACAGAAGATATCCCTATTTGGTAAAAGACCAAGTCCATATTATGTCGAGAAGAGCTCAAATAAGCAAAGAGAAATGACAGTCCAGCGTTACTTTAAGACATGAAGGTCAGTCAATGCGGAACATTTCAAGAACTTTTAAAGTGCAGTCGGAAAAACCATCAAGCGCTATGATGAAACTGGCTCTCATGAGGACCGCCACTGTTGTGATGTCTTCACTATTATTCTACAATGTAGTAAATAGTAAAAATAAAGAAAAACCCTTGAATGAGTAGGTGTTCTCAAACTTTTGACCGGTAGTGAACATGTTATTGAAGCACTGTAGATCAGGGGTCTGCTGATCTGTAAATCAGGTGACAACTCCCTCAACTTTGGACATGTTGGTTAGAACAAAATAAGCACTTTTTTTAAAGGGTATTACTGCTGAAATCCCCTATCTGTATTGATTGAATAGTGGCGGCAAATCAATGCAGTCTTAAAGACTAACCTGTGTTGTTGTCTATCAGTGTCTACTGTGGGACATTGGCTTTGTTTATACAAGTTGACCAATTCTGATCTTTTTTTTTTCCCACTAATTGGTATTTTTACCAATCAGATCAGCTTTGAAAAAGATCTGATGTGAAAAGATCTGAAGTGATTGGTCAAAAGACCAATTAGTGGAAAGAAATATCAGAATTGCCTGTCTAAACGCAGCCCAAGGGATGTTTCATTGTGATGTGTAAGGATTTTAAAGGTGTGTGGCTGCAGCAT
Organism: Brachymystax lenok tsinlingensis; assembly: GCA_030435695.1. Classification (NCBI taxonomy): domain Eukaryota; kingdom Metazoa; phylum Chordata; class Actinopteri; order Salmoniformes; family Salmonidae; genus Brachymystax; species Brachymystax lenok. The sequence goes on from CM059793.1 coordinate 6,793,823, forward strand.
TTAAATAATAACTCAGGAGGTTCGGCAGTGAGAGTCTGTTTGAAGATGTGGCTTTGTGGAGAGGTGATATGAAAGACAGGTTTTCGCTCTCTAGCATCCCTTTCAAACACTGACCGAAATCCCACTAATTTACCATGCCTGCTTCTTTTTGCTTGCCTTTTTGTATATCTGAAAGGGGTAGGTGGTTAAAAAAAGGAAAAATAAAACCTGCCTACACATGATTACTGCATTTTCACAGACCCTCTATCAAGATACAGGTGTCTGGTCTGTGTGAATTGTTCTCTGTTTTTAAACAGGTACATTACGTTTGTTTAACTACTCCCTAATCTGAAATGCGAACAGTCCCCATGGTTTAACAACATCCCCACCCCTTCCAATATTCCAGTTACCCACTGACATGTATAAAAGAGGTATACCTGCAAGAAGGTGGTAAATAAGAGGCTGTTTGAAAGGGGGTCATAACCTCAGCAAAAAAAGAAACATCCTCTCACTGTCAACTGCGTTTTATTTTCAGCAAACTTAACGTGTAAATATTTGTATGAACGTAAGATTCAACAACTATGACATAAACGGAACAAGTTCCACAGACATGTGACTAACAGAAATGGAATAATGTGTCCCTGAACAAAGGGGGGGTCAAAATTAAAAGTAACAGTAAGTATCTGGTGTGGCCACCAGCTGCATTAAGTACTGCAGTGCATCTCCTCATGGACTGCACCAGCTCTGCCTGTTCTTGCTGTGAGATGTTACCCCACTCTTCCAACAAGGCACCTGCAAGTTCCAGGACATTTCTGGGGGGAATGGCCCTAGCCTTCACCCTCCGATCCAACAGGTCCCAGACGTGCTCAATGGGATTGAGATCCGGGCTCTTCGCTGGCCATGGCTGTCTTGCAGGAAATCACGCACAGAACGAGCAGTATGGCTGGTGGCATTGTCATGCTGGAGGGTCATGTCAGGATGAGCCTGCAGGAAGGGTACCACTTGAGGGAGGAGGTTTCTTCCCTGTAATGCACAGCGTTGAGATTGCCTGCAATGACAACAAACTCAGTCCAATGATGCTGTGACACACCGCCCCAGACCATGACGCACCCTCCACCTCCAAATCGATCCCGCTCCAGAGTACAGGCCTCGATGTAACGCTCATTCCTTCAACGATAAATGCGAATCCGACCATCACCCCTGGTGAGACAAAACCGCGACTCGTCAGTGAAGAGCACATTTTGCCAGTCCTGCCTGGTCCAGCGATGGTGGGTTTGTGCCCATAGGTGACGTTGTTGCCGGTGATGTCTGGTGAGGACCTGCCTTACAACAGGCCTACAAGCCCTCAGTCCAGCCTCTCTCAGCCTATTGCAGACAGTCTGAGCACTGATGGAGGGATTGTGCGTTCCTGGTGTGTTCGGGCAGTTGTTTTTGCCATCCTGTACCTGTCCCGCAGGTGTGATGTTCGGGTGTACCGATCCTGTGCAGGTGTTGTTACACGTGGTCTACCACTGCGAGGATGATCAGCTGTCCGTCCTGTCTCCCTGTAGCGCTGTCTTAGGAGTTATTGCAGTTTATTGCCCTGGCCACATCTGCAGTCCTCATGCCTCCTTGCAGCATGATTAAGGCACTTTCACGCAGATGAGCAGGAACCCTGGGCATCTTTCTTTTGGTGTTTTTCAGAGTCAGTAGAAAGGCCTCTTTAGTGTCCTAAGTTTTCATAACTGTGACCTTAATTGCCTACCGTCTGTAAGTTGTTAGTGTCTTAGCGACCGTTCCACAGGTGCATGTTCATGAATTGTTTATGGTTCATTGAACAAGCATGGGAAACAGTGTTTAAACCCTTTACAATGAAGATCTGGGAAGTTATTTGGAAAGATGGTATTTTTTTGCTGAGTTTTAAGAACATAACCTTTGTATTTTTTAACAGGTAATATACAACATATTTTGTCTGAAGTGGGTATAAGTGTGAAAATGTGCCAAGACACAAAGGCTCTATCTCAATTGCTTAAAAATCTGTCCTTAACTCGTCGCCTCCCCATCCATCTGCACTGATTGACAGGTGAAAAACAATATGATGAAAGCTCATCATTAACCTAATTTCCCTGATCAGTTCTTTCAGATCAGTGAAATGAAGAAGAGGAGGTGAGGATTATTTTTAATTTTTTTGAGAATTCAGAAAATTCAGACTGGAAATCCAGCCTACCTGGTCACCTGTGGTCATTCATTGTGGTCATTCACCTGTGGTCATTCTTTGCGTCACTAAATAATGCCAAGTAGGTCTTTTCTATAAGACGTACATTACAGTATTTAGTGACATTGTGTTGTTTTTGAGATGGCGGTGTTCTGTTGTCCTTATCTGCTGTGTGATGCTGTGATCTCTCATGTAAGGGAAAATGTTGTGTTCAAAACAGATTTGACTCCATTTTCTGCTGGTCTGCCAAACAGAAGCTCTCGGCAATGCAGCTCTCTCTCTTCTAGCTCTCTCTCTCGCTCGCTCTTTTTCTTTTAATTTATTTGATTCTGTGATGGACTCACACATCTGAAGACAAAGTGCTCCAGATTGCAGCTGCCGCCCGCCCACACACACACCCACAGACATGCTGCATTACTCACTATGGTATACACAAATCAACTCTGCTGCTCACACACACACACTTATGGTCACACAACACACACAACAGTACAGTTTGTGGCATGTCTTTAGAAACAGACCCGTGTATAGAGCAGTTTGTGGCATGCCTTTTAGAAACAGACCCGTGTATAGAGCAGTTTGTGGCATGCCTTTTAGAAACAGACCCGTGTATAGAGCAGTTTGTGGCATGCCTTCAGAAACAGACCCGTGTATAGAGCAGTTTGTGGCATGCCTTCAGAAACAGACCCGTGTATAGAGCAGTTTGTGGCATGCCTTTTAGAAACAGACCCGTGTATAGAGCAGTTTGTGGCATGCCTTTAGACACTTACATAGCTAACTAGCTAGAGATTCCACATCGCTACAGTAAACTTTAGTCAGCCAATCCAGGCCCTGTAACCTCAGTATAGCTGTATTTACAGTCAGGCCCTGTAACCTCAGCTGTATTTACAGTCAGGCCCTGTAACCTCAGCTGTATTTACAGTCAGGCCCTGTAACCTCAGCTGTATTTACAGTCAGGCCCTGTAACCTCAGTGTAGCTGTATTTACAGTCAGGCCCTGTAACCTCAGTATAGCTGTATTTACAGTCAGGCCCTGTAACCTCAGTGTAGCTGTATTTACAGTCAGGCCCTGTAACCTCAGTATAGCTGTATTTACAGCATGATGAACTCCCCGGTATCACTAGGGTCCTCTCTGTGGCTGTGAAGTCATTCTGTATAGCTTATGAATAATACATGCAGACTTTTTGTGTGTTTTCGAATCTGTCAATTATATAGACGTCTACAAGTAATAGCATTGTGTAATCAACCGATCTGGTAATTTATCTGTGTTTGGCATGGAGTTCTTGGTATACTCTGGGGTATTAGGCTTGGGTCTTGCTCTAGTGTGTGTGTGTGGGTGTATTGTATTCTACAGTATATGACTGTAATTGCCTGCAGTTAAGGGGGTTTGAAGTGGTCCCTGTAGCAGAATGTGTGGTAAACCTAGACCAAGTGGTTCGGCGCATGGACTGTGCTCAGCATTTGGGAGCCATCATTAGCAGTACTGTGTGTGTGTGTGTGTGTGTGTGTGTGTGTGTGTGTGTGTGTGTGTGTGTCTCTGTCTGTCTTTGTGTGTTACTGTGTTAAGCCTCTCCTCAGCCTAGCACCAGATTTATCCCCCATCAATAAAAACAATTTTCTGTTCATCGCGAAGATCAATGTAATGATGATTAAACTGTTCAGAGTCAGTGTTGAATATAATCTTGGATATGTTTCATATTTCACGAGGGAGGCATGAAAAGGTCATTATTCCACTTAGCTCCGATACATGGATCCTTGTCACCTCTATCGCCATGGATACCGCTCTGACTACTGGGAGCATGCAGTATATAGCCATACTGGTGCCAGTAAACGTCTACACACCCCTTGCACAGTCTTCACATTTTGCTGCCTTAAAATTAAATAGGATAAAAATCCAATAAAATCAATTTTTCTATCGTTCTACACAATTATAGAACAATTTCCAAATGACTAAGAATGCAAAATAAGGTTGCACTAATTGCGTATGTCCTCACACCCCAGAGTTAATACTTGGTGGAAGCACCTTTTGGCAGCCATTACAGCGGTGAATCCTGTTGAATAAGATTCTACCAACATTACACAACTCTTAGGACAACACACTGAGTGGACATTAACATTAGAAACACCTGCTCTATCCGTGACATCGACTGACCAGGTGAATCCAGGTGAAAGCTATGATCCCTGATTGATGTCTCTTTGTTGAATCCACTTCAGATCAGTGTGGATGAAGGGGAAGAGACGGGGTTAAAGAAGGATTTGTAAACCTCGAGACAAATGAGACATGGATTGGGTATGTGTGCCTTTCAGAATGGGTGAATGGGCAAGACACAAGATTTAAGTGCCTTTTGAACAGGGTATGGTAATAGGTGCCAGGCGCACTGGTTTGAGTATGTCAAAAACTGCAACACTGCTGTGTTTTTCATGCTCAACAGTTTCCAATGTGTATCAAGAACGGTCCCCCACCCAAAGGACATCCAGCCAACTTGACACAACTGTTGGAAGCATTGGAGTCCATGCCCTGACAAATTGAGGCTGTTCTGAGGGCAAAAGGGGGTGCAACTCAATATTAGGAAGGTGTTCCTAATGTTTAGTACATTCAGTGGATATCTGTTGTTTTTGTCAGAATTGCTCAAGCTCAGTAAATTTGGTTGGGAATCATTGATGGACAGCAATGCTTAAACATTGTCTCAGTTTTTTCAACCAGATTTAAGTCAAGTAGGAGACTGGACCATTCAGGAACACTCAACACCTCCTGGAAAGCCATTCTGGTGTGTCTTTGGCATAAATATTTGGTAGTTGTCCCGTGGTTTTCAGAAGACTCTGGCAGGGTTTCCTCTAACTTACCTGGGCTCTGATCCTTTCATTTTTCTTATCATCCTGACAATCTCCCCAGTCCCTGCTGGTGACAAGCATACCCATAACATGATGCTGCCACCACAATACATCATTTTTTCAACAAGGCCGTTAAGTAATGCTGCAAAACACCGCAAAGAAATTACCTTTTTGGCCTGAATTAAAAACTACAGGTTTGGGTCATATCCAATACAACACAACAGAGTGAAACCCTCTGTATTTTCAAGTATTGTGATGGCAGCATCATGTTGTGGGTATGCTTGTCATCGGCAGGGACTGGGAGTTTGTCAGGATCAAAATAAATATATGAAAAACTCACCTCCGCCTTCTGAAAAAAAAAAAAACATGGGATATATCATTTTTTTCCAGCAAGACATTTACACACATTTTTTGAGCAAAGACACACACAAGAAATCCTTTCCAAGAGGTGTTGAGTGTTCCTGAGTGGCCTAGTCCCAGGCCTGACATAAGTTTGCTTGAAAATCAGAGACAAGGTTTGAATATTCCTATCTATCAATAATTTACAACCAAATTGAATGAACTTGAGCAAATTAATACAAAATGAAAAGCTGAAATGTCTTGAGTCAACAAGTATTCAATCCCTTTTGTTATGACAACCCTAAATAAGTTCAGGAGTTAACATTTGCTTGAGCGTTGGACTTGTAACCGGAGGGTTGCAAGTTCGAATCTCCGAGCTGACAAGGTAAAAATCTGTCGTTCTGCCCCTGAACAAGGCAGTTAACCCACTGTTCCCCGGGCGCCGAAGACGTGGATGTCGATTAAGGCAGCCACCCTGCACCTCTCTGATTCAGAGGGGTTGGGTTAAATGCGGAAGACACATTTCAGTTGAAGGCATTCGGTTGTACAACTGACTAATAATGGTGACTTTGACTTTTGACTTTGAGTCACTCTGTGTGCTATAATAGTGTTTAACATGATTGTTGAATGACTACAGTATGTACAGTAGAAAGTGAGAAAGCTTCAGGTGATCTTGCCCGCTTGGTGTACTCCTGTCTCTCACAGTGGGCCTTTTACCCACTGTGTGTGTGTGTGTGTGTGTGTGTGTGTGTGTGTGTGTGTGTGTGTGCTCGCGAGCACGATTCTGCCTGCATCTGGGCATGCACTCAAAGGAGCCAGCCATCCCATCACTCTATTTAAAAAAGGGACAGAGAGCGAGATCTATTTCACTGGGGATTGCTACAGTGGAGGTGGACTTCTTCCAAAATGAAATTTGATGTTCTTCTATGGGAAGTGCTTTACCACCTGTAAGATTCTACATTCTCGCAGTTAATCAGTGGGATGTTAATATTGACTTTCTCTATCTTGCCATCTCTTTTGTTTTAGTTCTGGTATTCAACAGTTAAAAACCTCTTCAACTCTCAAACTAGCAGTTTCAAGCCTTCCAATAGCACAGATTTTCCTTCTATACTGACAACCTTCAGTCGTCTAGCGTAGAGTGCTTTTTGTGTGTCGTGTCCAGATTGGCGTGAAGCTATCGCCACGGTTACCTGGAGTAGGACGGATTACATTTTTAGAAAACTGTCGAGCAGAGAGAGACTTTGGACATGGACAAGTCACTTTTAGACAGATCTTTACCCAGGAAGAGCTTTAGTCCTAAAACCAGTCCAGATTTAAATGTTATATTACTTTTTGTTGTTTAATATTGAAGCCCTATAACTTTTCTATTCAAGAAGCATGCAGCCACACTGCATTATCTATATTTTTTAGTGTGTGCCAGTTCCCGTGCCAAATTCCTACACGCACAGAATAGGGAATAGAGTAGATAGAATAAAACTTTATTGCCCATCCAGGATGGACATTTTTCTTTGGCCTCAGCTTCCATTAAAAGAATCACAAACGCATACATTCTCACATCATCCACATTTAAACCAGTCAGTCCGTCATGTTACATACACTCACAACGCGGAGGACGTTAATACGTTCACTCACAACGCGGAGGACGTTGAGGGTGTAGAGGGTGGGAGGGGTCGCCAATGACAGCCGGTGCCTTCTTTTTGTTTGCCTTGTGGAACGGAATGCTCAAATGTGCCTGTGGTCGACCAATTACTTTGCTGGCTGTGTTTACTATTCTGGTCCGTTTGCTTTTGCTCCTCACACTCAGATTACCATACCAGACTGTCCTATTGAACTACCAGCTCAGATTACCATACCAGACTGTCATATTGAACTACCAGCTCAGGTTACCATACCAGACTGTCATATTGAACTACCAGCTCAGGTTACCATACCAGACTGTCATATTGAACTACCAGCTCAGATTACCATACCAGACTGTCATATTGAACTACCAGCTCAGGTTACCATACCAGACTGTCATATTGAACTACCAGCTCAGGTTACCATACCAGACTGTCCTATTGAACTACCAGCTCAGATTACCATACCAGACTGTCATATTGAACTACCAGCTCAGATTACCATACCAGACTGTCATATTGAACTACCAGCTCAGATTACCATACCAGACTGTCATATTGAACTACCAGCTCAGATTACCATACCAGACTGTCATATTGAACTACCAGCTCAGGTTACCATACCAGACTGTCATATTGAACTACCAGCTCAGATTACCATACCAGACTGTCATATTGAACTACCAGCTCAGGTTACCATACCAGACTGTCATATTGAACTACCAGCTCAGATTACCATACCAGACTGTCATATTGAACTACCAGCTCAGATTACCATACCAGACTGTCATATTGAACTACCAGCTCAGGTTACCATACCAGACTGTCATATTGAACTACCAGCTCAGATTACCATACCAGACTGTCATATTGAACTACCAGCTCAGGTTACCATACCAGACTGTCATATTGAACTACCAGCTCAGATTACCATACCAGACTGTCATATTGAACTACCAGCTCAGATGACCATACCAGACTGTCATATTGAACTACCAGCTCAGATTACCATAACAGACTGTCATATTGAACGTGAGGATGCTTTCCACCAGACTGCTGTACACCCTCTCCAGAACATCCTGGCTGACCCCAAACCCCTTTCATTTCCTGATTTAAGAACAGGCGTTGGCTTGCTTTAAAAAAAACTTAGCTTGTTATCAATTTGTGTCCCTAGGTATTTTAAAACACTCAACCACCTCCACTGGTTGTTCGTTCAGAGAGAGTGGTTGGGACATTGGTAAGTTGTTGCCATTGATTATCAGCTCTTTTGTCTTTTCCACAGTGATGTGGATGGCACTTGACCGGCACCATTCTTGAAGGTGGTTGGTCTGTTTTTAAAATAGCTGTCCCCGTCTGACGTAACATCTTTTAAAAAAAAAGAGTCCCACCAGAGCCATGTCATCGTACTTAAAAAGGCTCACGTTATTTCCTTGGATCTTCATCTCGTTAGTGTAGATGGAGAACAACAACGGTGAAAGGACACACCCCTGGGGCCCCTGTGTTCAAGGGTCAGTTCATCCGAGAGGGCCCCATTCATGAGGAATCTCTGTGGGCGGTCAGTTAAAAAGTCCTTGATCCAACCTGTGGGGCCTCCGTTGATGTTCAGGTCCAGTAGTCGTTTCAGCAGTGTGTGTATAATGCATTGTATTGAAAGCTGAACTAAAATCAATAAATAAAATGTGTGCATATGATGTTGAAGGTGACTAGTCACCATGTTCACCAAGGTCAGGGTAGCATCCTCAGTTCCCCTCTGTGATGATATGATCTAGCATGTAGAAGGTGACTAGCCACCATGTTCACCAAGGTCAGGGTAGCATCCTCAGTTCCCCTCTGTGATGATATGATTTAGCATGGAGAAGGTGACTAGCCACCATGTTCACCAAGGTCAGGGTAGCATCCTCAGTCCCCCTCTGTGATGATATGATTTAGCATGGAGAAGGTGACTAGCCACCATGTTCACCAAGGTCAGGGTAGCATCCTCAGTTCCCCTCTGTGATGATATGATTTAGCATGTAGAAGGTGACTAGCCACCATGTTCACCAAGGTCAGGGTAGCATCCTCAGTCCCCCTCTGTGCCTTAGAGGCAAAATGTAGACCTTCAGTACTTTGCCTCGTAGTCCGTCTGGGCCCGGTGCTTTGTGTGGCTTAATATTTGCCAAGCATGAGGCCACCTTGTTCTCTGTTATCTGGACAGGAGAGGGGATACTCTCACATATTTGTTAACATTCGTCTTTTAAAATCGACGGTATCAAATCTTCCATTTAAAAACAGTTTAGGTCGTTTACAAAGGATGAACAGTCTGCCATATTATTGTTCTCTTTTCCTTTCTCTACCAATCATTGCATTAAGCCCCACCCATGCTTGTCTTGGATTGAACCTCTCCTCCACTTTATCCTTGAAGTCCTTTTTTGCTTTCCATATTTTTGACCTGAATTCCTTTTTCTTTCTCCTTTACAGCATCAGTATCTTCTTTCAGGAATGCAAACTTTTTTTCATTGGGGGCACATTTTTTAAGTCTTTAGACACCCAGGGCTTGTTGTTGAGAAATACTCTTGACAGTTTTTGTGTTAATGACAGTATCCTCACAGAAATGGATGTATGATGTAATACTGTCTGTCAACTCGTGGAGATCCCTGCACAAGTCAAAGAACACCTCCCGGTGTGACATCAAAGCAATCCTTGAGTTCCTCCCAACTCTCCTCTGTCCAAACCTGAATGGATTTCTCTACAGGGTTTTTGGCGTTTCGCGTGCTGCCTGTATCTCAGTAGGAGATGGATAACCGTTATGGTCTGATTTCCCGATGGGTGCTCTGCACACTGCCTTGTATGAGTTCTCTACATTGCCATAACACTGATCCAGGATGCGAGTTGAGCGTGTTGGACAGGTGACGTACTGTTGCAGAGCGGGGAGGTGCGCGGATAGGGTGCCCAAACTTTTTTGATTGTTGCCTCTTGAATCAACTAACCTTTTAGAATTTCCTAGCGTTTGGAAAGCACTGGCATAATGTGGGTTTCAATGGCTCAATTGGTTAAAGTGAAAGCCGTATGGTTGGAGCATTGTGCTTGCAACACCATCAGAGTTGTTTCCTGCCTTATACTGGATGACTTCACTGCAAGTGGCTTTAGATAAAGCGTCTGCTAAATGACCATATTATATACACTACATACTGAGATACTGGTTTCTCCCCCTGGCACAGCCAGTCCTTAGGGCCCTAGCTCAGTCTCCCACAAGCAGGTTACAGCTCTCCCAGTAAGGCTGAATCACATCCCGCCGTGATTGGGAGTCCAATAGGGCAGTGCCCAGCACTGTCTGGGTTTGGCCAGGGGTAAGTCGTCATTGTAAATAAGAATTTGTTCTTAACTGACTTGCCAATTTAAATAAAGGTTAAATGAATCAAATTAAAATAAAGAGGTTACAGCACTCCCAGTAGAGGTTACTAGCAGGTTACAGCTCTCCCAGTAGAGGTTACTAGCAGGTTACAGCTCTCCCAGTAGAGGTTACTAGCAGGTTACTGCTCTCCCAGTAGAGGTTACTAGCAGGTTACTGCTCTCCCAGTAGAGGTTACTAGCAGGTTACTGCTCTCCCAGTAGAGGTTACTAGCAGGTTACTGCTCTCCCAGTAGAGGTTACTAGCAGGTTACAGCTCTCCCAGGAGAGGTTACTAGCAGGTTACAGCTCTCCCAGGAGAGGTTACTAGCAGGTTACTGCTCTCCCAGTAGAGGTTACTAGCAGGTTTCAGCTCTCCCAGTAGAGGTTACTAGCAGGTTACAGCTCTCCCAGTAGAGGTTACTAGCAGGTTACAGCTCTCCCAGTAGAGGTTACTAGCAGGTTACAGCTCTCCCAGTAGAGGTTACTAGCAGGTTACTGCTCTCCCAGTAGAGGTTACTAGCAGGTTACTGCTCTCCCAGTAGAGGTTACTAGCAGGTTACTGCTCTCCCAGTAGAGGTTACTAGCAGGTTACTGCTCTCCCAGTAGAGGTTACTAGCAGGTTACTGCTCTCCCAGGAGAGGTTACTAGCAAATCAAATTTTATTTGTCACATACACATGGTTAGCAGATGTTAATGCGAGTGTAGCGAAATTCTTGTGCTTCTAGTTCCGACCATGCAGTAGTATCTAACAAGTAATCTAACAAATTCACAACAACTACCTTATACACACAAGAGTAAAGGAATGAATACGAGTATGTACATATAAATATATGGATGAGCGATGGCTGACCGGCATAGGCAAGATGCAGTAGATGGTATGGAGTACAGTATATACACATATATATATATATATATATATGAGATGAGTAATGTAGGATATGTAAACATTATATAAATGGCATTGTTTAAAGTGGCTAGTGATACATTATTTCATCCAGTTATAATTATTAAAGTGGCTAGAGATTTGGGTCGATGGCCGAACGGCATAGGCAAGATACAGTAGATGGTTTAGAGTACAGTGTATACATTTGATATGAGTATGTTGGATACGTAAACATTATATACAAAATTGTTTAAAGTGGCTAGTGATACATTTGTTACATCCAATTCCTATGTTTAAAGTGGCTAGAGATTTAAGTCAGTATGTTGGCAGCAGCGACTCAATGTTAGTGATGGCTGTTTAACAGTCTGATGGCCTTGAGGTAGAAGCTGTTTTTCAGTCTCTCGGTCCCAGCTTTGATGCACCTGTACTGACCTCGCCTTCTGGATGATAGCGGGGTGAACAGGCAGTGGCTCGGGTGGTTGTTGTCCTTGATGATCTTTTTTGGCCTTCCTGTGACATCGGGTGGTGTAGGTGTCCTGGAGGGCAGGTAGGTTTCCCCCGGTGATGCGCTGTGCAGTCCTCACTACCCTCTGGAGAGCCTTACGGTTGTGGGCGGAGCAGTTGCCATACCAGGCGGCGATACAGCCCGACAGGATGCTCTCGATAGTGCATCTGTAAACGTTTGTGAGTGATTTTGGTGACAAGCCGAATTTCTTCAGCCTCCTGAGGTTGAAGAGGCGCTGTTGCGCCTTCTTCACCACGCTGTCTGTGTGGGTGGACCAATTCAGTTTGTCCGTGATGTGTACGCCGAGGAACTTAAAACTTTCCACCCTCTCCACTACTGTCCCCTCGATGTGGATAGGGGTGCTCCCTCTCCTGTTTCCTGAAGTCCACGATCATCTCCTTTGTTTTGCTGACATTGAGTGAGAGGTTATTTTCCTGACACCACACTCCGAGGGCCCTCACCTCCTCTCTGTAGGCCGTCTCGTCGTTGTTGGTAATCAAGCCTACCACTGTAGTGTCGTCAGCAAACTTGATGATTGAGTTGGATGCGTGCTTGGCCACGCAGTCATGGGTAAACAGGGAGTACAGGAGAGGGCTGAGAACACACCCTTGTGGGGCCCCAGTGTTGAGGATCAGCGGAGTGGAGATGTTGTTTCCTACCCTCACCACTCTGGGACCGCCCGTCAGGAAGTCCAGGACCCAGTTGCACAGGGCTGGGTCAAGACCCAGGGTCTCGAGCTTAATGACGAGCTTGGAGGGAACTATGGTGTTAAATGCTGAGCTGTAGTCGATGAACAGCATTCTTACATAAGTATTCCTCTTGTCCAGATGGGTTAGGGCAGTATGCAGTGTGATTGCGATTAAGTGCGTCTGTGGACCTATTGGGACGGTAAGCAAATTGGAGTGGGTCCAGGGTGTCTTGCAGGATGGAGGTGATATGATCCTTGACTAATCTCTCAAAGCACTTCATGATGACGGAAGTGAGTGCTACGGGCGATAGTCATTTAGCTCAGTCACCTTAGCTTTCTTGGGAACAGGAACAATGGTGGCCCTCTTGAAGCATGTGGGAACAGCAGACTGGGATAGGGACTGATTGAATATGTCCGTGAACACACCAGCCAGCTGGTCTGCGATGCTCTGAGGACACGGCCAGGGATGCCATCTGGGCCGGCAGCCTTGCGAGGGTTAACACATTTAAATGTTTTCTCACATTGGCTGCGGTGAAGGTGAGCCCGCAGGTTTTGGTAGCGGGCGTGTCGGTGGCACTGCATTGTCCTCAAAGCGAGCAAAGAAGTTGTTTAGTTGGTCTGGGAGCAGGACGTCATGGTCCGCGACGGGCTGGTTTTCTTTTTGTAGTCCGTGATTGACTGTAGACCCTGCCACATTCCTCTTGTGTCTGGAGCCGTTGAATTGTGACTCTACTTTGTCTCTATATTGACGCTTAGCTTGTTTGATTGCCTTGCGGAGGAATAGCTACACTGTTTGTATTCAGTCATGTTTCCGGTAGCCTTAGCCTGGTTAAAAGCAGTGGTTCGCGCTTTCAGTTTTGCGCGAATGCTGCCATCAATCCACGGTTTCTGGTTGGGGAAGGTTTTAATATTTGCTATGGGTACAACATCACCAATGCACTTGCTAATAAACTTGCTCACCGAATCAGCGTATACATCAATGTTGTTGTCAGATGCTATCCGAACATATCCCAGTCCACGTGCTCAAGCAATCTTGCAGCATGGAATCAGATTGGTCGGACCAGAGTTGAACAGACCTGAGAACGGGCGTTTCCTGTTTTAATTTCTGTTTGTAGGCTGGAAGCAACAAAATGGAGTCATGGTCAGACTTGCCGAAAGGAGGGCGGAGAATAGCCTTGTATGCATCACGGAAGTTGGAATAACAGTGGTCCAGGATTTTACCAGCCGGGTGGCACATTCGATATGCTGGTAAAATTTCGAGCCTTGTTCTTAAATTAGCCTTATTAAAATCCCCAGCCACAATAAATGCAGCCTCAGGATATGTGGTTTCCAGTTTACATAGAGTCCGATGAATTTCTTTCAGTGCCGTCGATGTATCAGCTTGAGGGGGGATGTACACGGCTGTGATTATAATCGAGGAGAATTCTCTTGGTAGATAATGCGGTCTGCATTTGATTGTAATGAATTCTATGTCAGGTGAACAAAAGGACTTGAGTTCCTGTATGTTGTTATGATCACACCACGTCTCGTTAATCATAAGACACACACCCCACCCTTCTTCTTACCAGATAGAAGTTTGTTTCTGTCGGCGCGATCGTGGAGAAACCAGGTGGCTGTACTGAGTGAGCCATGTTTCCGTGAAGCAAAGAACGTTGCAGTCTCGGATGTCTCTCTGAAAGGCAACCCTCGATCGGATTTCGTCTACTTTGTTGTCAAGAGACTGTACATTGGCGATTAAAATACTCGGAGAGGTGCCACGATGCGCCCGCCGACGTAGCTTGACCAAAAGACCGGCGCTGCTTTCCCTCTTCTCCCGCCGCCGTTGCTTTGAGTAGCCGGGTGCTATCCAGTCTATTGTTGTGTTTGGGTTAGCAAACCGAGAATCCTCTTTGGGAAAGTCGTATTCCTGGTCGTAATGTTGGTAAGTTGACGTTGCTCTTATATCCAATAGTTCCTCCCGGTTGTATGTAATAAAGCGTAATATTTCCCGGGTAATAATGTAAGAAGTAATACATAAAAAAACAAAATACTGCATGGTTTCCTGAGAACGTGAAGCGAGGCTGCCATCTCTGTCGGCGCCGGAAGTTCTGCAGGTTACTGCTCTCCCAGTAGAGGTTACTAGCAGGTTACAGCTCTCCCAGTAGAGGTTACTAGCAGGTTACAGCTCTCCCAGTAGAGGTTACTAGCAGGTTACAGCTCTCCCAGTAGAGATTACTAGCAGGTTACTGCTCTCCCAGTAGAGGTTACTAGCAGGTTACTGCTCTCCCAGTAGAGGTTACTAGCAGGTTACAGCTCTCCCAGTAGAGGTTACTAGCAGGTTACTGCTCTCCCAGTAGAGGTTACTAGCAGGTTACTGCTCTCCCAGTAGAGGTTACTAGCAGGTTACTGCTCTCCCAGTAGAGGTTACTAGCAGGTTACAGCTCTCCCAGTAGAGGTTACTAGCAGGTTACTGCTCTCCCAGTAGAGGTTACTAGCAGGTTACAGCTCTCCCAGTAGAGGTTACAGCTCTCCCAGTAGAGGTTACTAGCAGGTTACAGCTCTCCCAGTAGAGGTTACTAGCAGGTTACTGCTCTCCCAGGAGAGGTTACTAGCAGGTTACAGCTCTCCCAGTAGAGGTTACAGCTCTCCCAGTAGAGGTTACTAGCAGGTTACAGCTCTCCCAGTAGAGGTTGCCATACCGGGCAGTGATGCAACCAGTAAGGATGATCTCGATGGTGCAGCTGTAGAACATTTTGAGGACCTGAGGACCCATGCCAAATCTTTTCAGTCTCCTGACGGGGAATAGGCTTTGTCGTGCCCTCTTCACGACTGTCTTGGTGTGTTTGGAATGACTAGAATGTAAATAGTATATTAGTACAGTGGGGCCATTCATTGTGAGGTTAAGTGTGATGAATTGAGTTAGCGCATGGAAAAGGTCAAAGCGTGTGCAAATAATTATGTGCTGTAAATGAGGACATACTGGCTTCTGGTCTGTTAGTGCTGTACAGCCTGGTTCCTGGTCTGTTAGTGCTAAATAGCCTGGTTCCTGGTCTGTTAGTGCTGTATAGCCTGGTTGTTGGTCTGTTAGTGCTGCATAGCCTTGTTCTTGGTCTGTTAGTGCTGCATAGCCTGGTTCTTGGTCTGTTAGTGCTGCATAGCCTGGTTCCTGGTCTGTTAGTGCTGCATAGCCTGGTTCCTGGTCTGTTAGTGCTGCATAGCCTGGTTCCTGGTCTGTTAGTGCTGCATAGCCTGGTTCCTGGTCTGTTAGTGCTGTATTTCCTGGTCTGTTAGTGCTGCATAGCCTGGTTCCTGGTCTGTTAGTGCTGCATAGCCTGGTTCCTGGTCTGTTAGTGCTGCATAGCCTGGTTCCTGGTCTGTTAGTGCTGTATTTCCTGGTCTGTTAGTGCTGCATAGCCTGGTTCCTGGTCTGTTAGTGCTGTATAGCTTGGTTCCTGGTCTGTTAGTGCTGTATAGCCTGGTTCCTGGTCTGGGGGAGGGTCTGTCTGTGAATCAGTGTATGACCATGCAGCACATGGCTGTCAGAGCCAGTTCAGCCACTGAGGTGAGATGACGTGTAGAGTGCCAGTAGGGGCGGTGTACTGAAAGCCACATTCTCTTGGTGTTGCCTGTGTCCTGAGACATGGCAGTAGATGTAGTCTAATGACTCTACAGCCATGTCAGCCGTGTCTCAGCCGTGTGTCAGCCGTGTCTCAGCCTCTCTGTTGTGTTCATTATCGTAATTCATGTCTCAGTATTGCCTCTCTGTTGTGTTCATTATCGTAATCCATGTCTCTTTCTCCACATCTCCAACAACTTTATTATGCACTCTTAACAAGTCACTAACAAGTATTCTACATTTCATAGAAGTAATATAAGTAGGAATAATGATATTCATATTATTTGGAGGGATGTTGAGACCATAGAAATACATTATACTACTGTACTAGAGATACATTATATTACTGTACTAGAGATACAGTGCCTTGCAAAAGTATTCACCCCCCCTTGGCATTTTTCCTATTTTTGTTGCATTACAACCTGTAATTTAAATTTACTTTTATTTGGATTTCATGTAATGTACATACACAAAATAGTCTGGTGAACTGGTGAAGTGAAATGAAAAAAATAACATGTTTCAAAAAAAAAAAAAAAAAACAACAGAAAAGTGGTGCGTGCATGTGTATTCACCCCCCTTTGCTAAGAAGCTCCTAAATAAGATCTGGTGCAACTAATTACCTTCAGAAGTCACATAATTAGTTAGATTGCACACAGGTGGACTTTATTTAAGTGTCACATGATCTGTCACATGATCTCAGTATATATACACCTGTTCTGAAAGGCCCCAGAGTCTGCAACACCACTATGCAAGGTGCACCACCAAGCAAGTGGCACCATGAAGACGAAGGAGCTCTCCAAACAGGTCAGGGACAAAGTTGTGGAGAAGTACAGATCAGGGTTGGGTTATAAGAAAATATCAGAAACGTTGAACATCCCACAGAGCACCATTTAAATCCATTATTGAAAAATGGAAAGAATATGGCACCACAACAAACCTGCCAAGAGTGGGCTGCCCACCAAAACTCACGGACCAGGCAAGGAGGGCATTAATCAGAGAGGCAACAAAGAGACCAAAGATAACCCTGAAGGAGCTGCAAAGCTCCGCAGTGGA
This sequence comes from Brachymystax lenok tsinlingensis, assembly GCA_030435695.1. NCBI lineage: Eukaryota > Metazoa > Chordata > Actinopteri > Salmoniformes > Salmonidae > Brachymystax > Brachymystax lenok. The sequence continues at coordinate 6,810,878 of CM059793.1, forward strand.
GATTGGAGTATCTGTCCATAGGACCACTTTAAGCCGTACACTGGACAGAGCTGGGCTTTACGGAAGAGTGGCCAGAAAGATTAAGCAAACATGTTTGGTGTTCGCCAAAAGGCATGTGGGAGACTTCCCTAACATATGGAAGAAGGTACTCTGGTCAGATTAGACTAAACCTGAGCTTTTTGGCCATCAAGGAAAACGCCATCTCTGGCTCAAACCCAACACCGCTCATCACTCCAAGAACACCATCCCTATAGTGAAGACTGGTGGTGGCAGCATCATGCTGTGGGGATGTTTTTCATCGGCAGGGACTGAGTTGAAGGAATGATGGATGGCGCTAAATACAGGGAAATCCATGAAGGAAACCTGTTTCAGTCTTCCAGAGATTTGAGACTGGGACGGAGGTTCACCTTCCAGAAGAACAATTACCCTAAGCATACTGCTAAAGCAACACTCGAGTGGTTTAAGGGTAAACATTTAAATGTCTTGGAATGGCCTAGTCAAAGCCCAGACCTCAATCCCATTGAGAATCTGAGGTATGATTTATAGATTGCTGAACCCATCCAACTTGAAGGAGTTGGAGCAGTTTTGCCTTGAAGAATGGGCAAAAATCACAGTGGCTAGATGTGCCAAGCTTATAGAGACATACCCCAAGAGACTTGCAGCTGTAATTGCTGCAAAAGGTGGCTCTAGAAAGTATTGACTTTGGGGGGGTGAATAGTTATGCAAGCTCAAGTTTTCTGTTTTTTTGTCAAACTTTTCTTATTTGTTTCACAATAAAAAATATTTTGCATCTTAAAAGTGGTAGGCATGTTGTGTAAATCAAATGATACAAACCCCCCCAACATCTATTTTAATTCCAGGTTGTAAGGCAACAAAATAGGAAAAATGCCAAGGGGGTGAATACTTTCACAAGCCCACTGTACATGATATTACTGTACTAGAGATGCATGATATTACTGTACTAGAGATACATGATATTACTGTACTAGAGATACATGATATTACTGTACTAGAGATGCATGATATTACTGTACTAGAGATGCATGATATTACTGTACTAGAGATGCATGATATTACTGTATTAGAGATACATGATATTACTGTACTAGAGATACATGATATTACTGTATTAGAGATACATGATATTACTGTATTAGAGATACATATTAGAGATACATGCTATTACTGTACTAGATACATGATATTACTGTATTAGATACATGATATTACTGTATTAGATACATGATATTACTGTACTAGAGATACATGATATTACTGTACTAGAGATACATGATATTACTGTACTAGAGATGCATGATATTACTGTACTAGATACATGATATTACTGTACTAGATACATGATATTACTGTATTAGATACATGATATTACTGTACTAGAGATGCATGATATTACTGTACTAGAGATGCATGATATTACTGTACTAGAGATACATGATATTACTGTATTAGAGATACATGATATTACTGTACTAGAGATGCATGATATTACTGTACTAGAGATGCATGATATTACTGTACTAGAGATGCATGATATTACTGTACTAGAGATACATGATATTACTGTACTAGAGATGCATGATATTACTGTATTAGAGATGCATGATATTACTGTATTAGAGATGCATGATATTACTGTACTAGAGATGCATGATATTACTGTACTAGAGATGCATGATATTACTGTACTAGAGATGCATGATATTACTGTATTAGAGATGCATGATATTACTGTATTAGAGATGCATGATATTACTGTACTACTGTGGTTGAGACAGAGACACACTCAACTCCTGACTCAGGCTGCAGGCTTGGTGTAGGCCTCTCTCTCTCTCTCTCTCTCCCTTCAGTGTGTGTGAACTCAAAGTTAATTGGGTCGCGCAATGAGGGACGGACCCAACTGTTTTCAGGGCAACAGCCACTGGGGAACGGCCAACTGAGAACTGCCAGACTATATGTGGAGGAGGGGTAGCTAGGACTCCATGGTTCAATTCCATTCCCATAACTTGCTCCCTTACCTCATTCTGTAGATTGGAAAGATCTTGATGGGTCTAATCAAGGTTGCAATAGCTCCACCCACCACCCTTTAGCTTCCACCATATTCCATACTCTTCTAGGGCTTTTCCAATATAGTGTTTCACACGGGTGCTTGGGGTTTATTTACACGGGTGTTTGCGGTATATTTACACGGGTGCTTGGGGTTTATTTACACGGGTGCTTGAGGTTTATTTACACGGGTGCTTGAGGTTTATTTACACGGGTGCTTGAGGTTTATTTACACGGGTGTTTGCGGTATATTTACACCGGTGCTTGGGGTTTATTTACACGGGTGCTTGGGGTTTATTTACACGGGTGCTTGAGGTTTATTTACACGGGTGCTTGAGGTTTATTTACACGGGTGCTTGGGGTTTATTTACACGGGTGCTTGGGGTTTATTTACACGGGTGCTTGGGGTTTATTTACACGGATGCTTGGGGTTTATTTACACGGGTGCTTGGGGTTTATTTACACTGGTGCTTGAGGTTTATTTACACGGGTGCTTGGGGTTTATTTACACAGGTGCTTGGGGTTTACACTGGTGTTTTGTGTTTTTATGCCTGGCCCAAAAAACGTATAGGGCCGTGGTACCACTTAACCAAGTTAACAAGTGTATAGGGAGTAAGGCAGCTACCGGAGTAACCCGGTTTAGAACCTATTCCCTACTAAGGAGGCTACCAAAGTAACCTGATTAGAACATGTCCCCATGATGAATTCCCTACTAACATCACTGACTAAAGCCTTTTCAGATCCACAATTACCTCGTTTCCTGTTTCCCCTTTCAGAGTGCCCACCTGGCGATGATGGACACGCTGATGATGGCGTACACGGTGGAGACGGTGAGCATGGAGAAGGTGGTGGCGTGCGTCCTTCAGTACTCCTCCCACGACAATGAAGATGCAGACACACCGTACGACACAGAGGACGCCGTGACCAGCTGGATCAACAAGGTATGCACCTGCACGGCATTCTAACACACACACACACACAAATAGGACCACCTACAGTCTAGACCAGCTGGGCATCATACATTTGTTCCCTTTTCACACTACTGAGCTGAGCCGAGCTGTACTGCATCTTACTTCTTTGCTTCTGTCTGTCTCTTCCCCCCTCTGCAGGACAAGCAACCCTCTCTTCCCCCCTCTGCAGGACATGCCACCTTCTCTTCCCCCCTCTGCAGGACATGCCACCTTCTCTTCCCCCTCTGCAGGACATGCCACCTTCTCTTCCCCCTCTTGCAGGACAGGCGACCCTCTCTTCCCTCTGCAGGACAGGCGACCCTCTCTTCCCCCTCTGCAGGACAGGCGACCCTCTCTTCCCCTCTGCAGGACAGGCGACCCTCTCTTCCCCCTCTGCAGGACAGGCGACCCTCTCTTCCCCCTCTGCAGGACAGGCGACCCTCTCTTCCCCCCTCTGCAGGACAGGCGACCCTCTCTTCCCCCTCTGCAGGACAGGCGACCCTCTCTTCCCCCTGCAGGACAGGCGACCCTCTCTTCCCCCTGCAGGACAGGCGACCCTCTCTTCCCCCTGCAGGACAGGCGACCCTCTCTTCCCCCCCCTGCAGGACAGGCGACCCTCTCTTCCCCCCTCTGCAGGACAAGACACCTTCTGAAAATCTATACAATGTCTACTGAGAAGGGCTCAACTTTTTTAAAATTCCAATGTATTGTTTCAAAATGTACACTTGGCATTTTAAAAGATTTTTTCCCTACCCTGTATGAATAAATTAAATGAATCAAAGGGATGGGGCCAAGGGAAAAGGCTAGGGGGTGAATTGGGACCGACTGTGCATGTTGTTCTGTGTGGGGGCGGTCTTACCCTGGGCCTGTCTCTGTGACAGTGGAGGGGGGAGTGTTAGGGTGCGTCCCACAGGGCCCTAGTCAAATCTAGTGCTTTAAATAGGGGACAGGGAGATGCTGCCATAGTGTTAGTGAGATGCTGCCATAGTGTTAGTGAGATGCTGCCATAGTGTTAGTGAGATGCTGCCATAGTGTTAGTGAGATGCTGCCATAGTGTTAGTGAGATGCTGCCATAGTGTTAGTGAGATGCTGCCATAGTGTTAGTGAGATGCTGCCATAGTGTTAGTGAGATGCTGCCATAGTGTTAGTGAGATGCTGCCATAGTGTTAGTGAGATGCTGCCATAGTGTTAGTGAGTGCTGCCATAGTGTTAGTGAGATGCTGCCATAGTGTTAGTGAGATGCTGCCATAGTGTTAGTGAGTGCTGCCATAGTCAAATCAAAGTTTATTTGTCACGTGCGTCGAATACAACAGGTGTAGACAGTGAAATGCTTACTTACAGGCTCTAACCAATACTGAAAAAAGTCTGGATTACCTGTTCAGGAGTCTTATGGCTTGGGGGTAAAAACTGTTGAGAAGCCTTTTTGTCCTAGACTCCGGTACCGCTTGCCATGCGGTAGTAGAGAGAACAGTCTATAACTGGGGTGGCTGGGGTCTTTGACAATTTTCCTCTGACACTGCCTGGTGTAGAGGTCCTGGATGGCAGGCAGCTTAGCCCCAGAGATGTACTGGGCCGTACGCACTACCCTCTAGTGCCTTGCGGTCAGAGGCGGAGCAATTGCCGTACCAGGCAGTGATGCAACCAGTCAGGATGCTCTTGATGGTGCAGCTGTAGAACCTTTTGAGGATCTCAGGACCCATGCCAAATCTTTTTAGTCTACTGAGGTGGAATAGGCCTTGTCGTGCCCTCTTCACAACTGTCTTGGTGTGTTTGGACCATTCTAGCTTGTTGTTGATGTGGACACCAAGGAACTTGAAGCTCTCAACCTGCTCCACTACAGCCCCGTCGATGAGAATGGGGGCGTGCTCGGTCCTCCTTTTCCATGCATGCCTTCCATGCATGCCTCAGTGTTGCTTGCCTCGAAGCGAGCATAGAAGAGATTTAGCTCGTCTGGTAGGCTCGTGTCACTGGGCAGCTCTCGGCTGTGCTTCCCTTTGTAGTCTGTAATAGTTTGCAAGCCCTGCCACATAAGACGAGCGTCAGAGCCGGTGTAGTATGATTCAATCTTAGCCCTGTATTGATGCTTTGCCTGTTTGATGGTTTGTAGCAGGGCATAGCAGGATTTCTTGTAAGCTTCCGGGTTAGAGTCCCGCACCTTGAAAGCGGCAGCTCTACCCTTTAGCTCAGTGCAAATGTTGCCTGTAGTCCATGGCTTCTGGTTGGGGTATGTGCGTACAGTCACTGTGGGGACAACGTCCTCGATGCACTTATTGATAAAGCCAGTGACTGATGTGGTGTACTCCTCAATGCCATCGGAGGAACCCCGGAACATGTTCCAGTCTGTGATAGCAAAACAGTCCTGTAGTTTATCGTAGTGTTAGTGAGTGCTGCCTCAGTGTTAGTGAGTGCTGCCTCAGTGTTAGTGAGTGCTGCCTCAGTGTTAGTGAGATGCTGCCCTAGTGTTAGTGAGATGCTGCCCTAGTGTTAGTGAGATGCTGCCCTAGTGGTAGTGAGATGCTGCCATAGTGGTAGTGAGATGCTGCCATAGCGTTTGTGAGATGCTGCCATAGTGGTAGTGAGATGCTGCCATAGCGTTTGTGAGATGCTGCCATAGCGTTTGTGAGATGCTGCCATAGCGTTTGTGAGATGCTGCCATAGCGTTAGTGAGATGGGAAAGGGAAAGGGGGTATCTAGTCAGTTGTACAACTGAATCAGAGAGGTGCGGGGCTGCCATAATCGACATCCACATCTTCCGCGCCCGGCGTCTCCTTCCTGAGCAGTATGACGGCTGCATGGTCCCATGGTGTTTATACTTGCGTACTATTGTTTGTACAGATGAAGGTGGTACCTTCAGGCATTTGGAAATTGCTCACAATTTTTTCTGAGGTCTCAGCTGATTCCTTTTGATTTTCCCATGATGTCAAGCAAAAAAACACTGAGTTTGAAGGTAGGCCTTGAAATACATCCACAGGTACACCTCCAATTGACTCAAGTGATGTCAATTAGCCTATCAGAAGCTTCTAAAGCCAATGACATGATTTTCTGGAATTTTCCAAGCTGTTTAAAGGCACAGTCAACTTAGTGTATGTAAACTTCTGACCTACTGGAATTGTGATACAGTGAATTATAAGTGAAATAATCTGTCTGTAAACAATTGTTGGAAAATTTACTTGTGTCATGCACAAAGTAGATGTTGTAACCAACTTGCCAAAACTATAGTTTGTTAACAAGAATTGTGTGCAGTGGGTGAAAAACGAGTTTTAATGACTCCAGCCTAAGTGTATGTAAACTTCCGACTTCAACTGTGTAGTGAAAACAATAGTGGTCCTAAAACGGAGCCTTGAGGAACACCGACATTTACAGTTGATTTGTCAGAGGACAAACCATCTACAGAGACAAACCGATATCTTTCCGACAGATAAGATCTAAACCAGGCCAGAACTTGTCCGTGTAGACCAATTTGGGTTTCCAATCTCTCCAAAAGAATGTGGTGATCGATGGTACTGGGCTGTACTGAGCCTTACAATCCTCTGTACTGGGTCTTACATTCCTCTGCTGGGAACACTGGGTGGCTGCCAGCTCTGTTCTCCTGGAGACCCATACACTAAAACACACGCAGTCTTAGATACTGGACTATCGATTTACACACACAACGCTACTCACCTGTACACACACACCACTACACACCTGTACACAGACATAATCATATGGACACATGACACACACACACACAATAACTGGTGTTGTCATGGAATCTTTCAGGGGAAGCATTGATCACCTCTCCAGGAAACTTTGAACTCCAATAATGTATCTTTCAACCACAGGACATTTTTATTAATTTTATTTTATTTAACTTTTTTTTTTAAACTAGCCAAGTCAAATTGCTGGAAAGTTTGAAACCTTTTAAAGGGACTTTTGTTTCTTAAATCATAGTTGTGACATTCTTACATGACTGTAAGAAAATAAAATGGTTAAATAGCAGAACTAAGAGAAACATATTTCGGTTGGTAATGGATTGTGGTCAAACTATACAGCCTTTCTCTCTCTCTCTCCCTCTTTAATCAGGTAAATGAGTTTCTGAAGGATATCATTGGTCAGGAGCGGAGGAGAGAAAGACAAAGTGCTGAGTCTGTTGGCAGGCCAGGGGTGAGTGTCTCCTCCTCCCCTCTCTTCTCAGGCCTTCTTTCCTACCCACTCCACTCCATCTTTTTATTCTGGTTTTAGGAGCATCTTCTACATTTGAATGACCAGGTCTTACAGTTAGATATGCACTTGTTTCAAATTCAATGTATGCATTTAATTATTGATTTTGTGAAATACCGATTCAAAACTGTTGAATTTGAATTCAATTTTTTAATACAAAATGGAAAATGATTGAATTCAAATTCAATCTCTGCTGTCACTAATATCATTCCATATTTAAGCCTCGATGTTTATATTTTATGTTATAGCAGCACCAGGCAAGCTCATTGTCAACATGAACAGCATGATATTTCTATGTAATGCCCTTGCTCAGGTTGGTCCCAGATCTGTTTGTGGTGTCCTGCCAACTCCTCTGTTTATTGTCATGCCCCATTGGCACAAACTGATCTGGGACCAGGCTACTTTCTCTCCTGTACTTTCTTCACACCTCACACAGTGAAAAATGTTACGTCAAGTCCTTTCAACGCTACTTACAAGACAAGTCATTTAGTCTGGGGACACACAAGTCAAACACGAAGCAGACTACCTTTCTAGGAGTTGTTGCGTCTAGCTAGCATGTTACATTAAACATGCTTACATGAGGCTTCTCTAATGCCCTATGACAGGTTGTTGTGCCAGATTGTTCAGAGCCAAAAAGCATGAATCATCTCGTCATCAGGCAGGCTGGTTCAGTTTTATGGTCGGCTGAGCAGCAGGGTTGAAATGGTAGCATGACCTCTGACACAGCACAACTGGCATTTGAGGGAGAGAGAGATGATGTCATCTTCTTTCCCTCCTCTTCCCTCGTTTCCTCCCCTTCTTTCCCTCCTCTTCCCTCGTCTCCTCCCCTTCTTTCCCTCGTCTTGTCTCCTCCCATTTCCCTCTTCCTCTCCTCTCCCCCCCCATCCCATCCAATGTCTCTCCTCTCTTCTCTTCTTTGCGCACCCATCTAGACATGTTTTATCAGCCTGTCCTGGTCTTAACCCCTGTCATGTCAGCTTGTCCTGGTCTTAACCCTGCCAAGTTAGTGTGGCTGGGCCTGCAAGAACATCCAGAGGAGGAAACAGTCTGTGTCACAACCCCTTTAGTGAACCTGTTCTATGGAGAGAGCGAGATTACATCTCTAAAGGAGTCTTGAGAAACATCTTGGATATAGTTCCCTGGAGGCAATGTCACTGGAAACCAGATGTCCCACCAGAATGTGCCTGCAGGGACCTGGCATGAAGTGTCTGGCTGGCTGTGTGTGTATGTATGTATGTGCGTGTGTGTGTCTGTTCCCCACTCCACCCTGTCTAGAGGCGAAGATAGCTGCTGTTTGATGCTGATGTGAGCTGTCAGTGTACAGAGGCAGTCTCCTGCTCCCCGGTATGCCTGAACTGAACACAACTGTCCCAGAGCTGTCCCTGGGCTGGACACCCATTGGTCCCAGAACAGAGCTGTCCCTGGGCTGGACACCCATTGGTCCCAGAACAGAGCTGTCCCTGGGCTGGACACCCATTGGTCCCAGAACAGAGCTGTCCCTGGGCTGGACACCCATTGGTCCCAGAACAGAGCTGTCCCTGGGCTGGACACCCATTGGTCCCAGAACAGAGCTGTCCCTGGGCTGGACACCCATTGGTCCCAGAACAGAGCTGTCCCTGGGCTGGACACCCATTGGCCCCAGAACAGAGCTATCCCTTGGCTGAACACCCATTGGGGACAGACAGGACAACACTAAAGGCAGGGATAGGGAGAAGGAGAAACAACAACAACATCATCAACAACAACTTCAACAGTAGCAGCCCTAATCCAGGGCCACTCACAGACTGTGATGATCTGATAGAACTCTAGACTCCTGCTACTGCCAGGCTCCTGCCTCTGCCAGGCTCCTGCCTCTGCCAGGCTCCTGCTACTGCCAGGCTCCTGCTACTGCCAGGCTCCTGCTACTAATGTGCTTGTTGTTGAAAGCACTGTTTCTGTAACAATGTTACTGGCACAGTGTGTGTGTGTGTGTGTGTGTTAGCCTAGATGACACGTAGATTAAGTAAGAGTTATTAACCCCCCCATCAACACACACACACGTACATACTCTCTCTGTCTCTCTCTCGCTCGTTCTCCTCTCTCGCTCCCTCTCTTTCTCCCTCCCTCTCTTTCTCTCCCTCCCCCGGCGCTGTGACCTAGATACTAGCTCCAGTCGCTCCCAAAATCTGTCCCGCTCTTTGAGTCACCGGTTTCATTCAGGGCCATGTACCCTCCACGGACAGATGTGCTGCAGTCATCGGGACAAAGAAAAGCTGACTAGGGCAACCCAGGTTTTATTTTAAGCTGTAGCACAGTATGCTGCGAAACCGAACAGACATTGATGGTCAATACGAAGTCCAAGGCAATGGCAGGGCTGAGAAAAACACATAAGTAATCCTTTTAAGTTGCAAATCTGTGCAGGATAAATTGAACATGTCTTTTTGGAGAGGATGTGACTTGTCAGAGAGGGAGAACAGGACAGCAAGTTGATTGATGTGGTGGACGGTTGGGATTAGGACCAAGCCTAAGGGCTCCTTAAAGGGGTTTTGGTGGTAGTCATGGCTAGCTCTATCTTTGCTGTGTGTTATCCTGAATTTAGCCCTCCCTTATAGCCCTATAGCCCTCCCCCATAGCCCTCCCCCATAGCCCTCCCCCATAGCCCTGCCCTATAGCCTTCCATAGCCCTGCCCTATAGCCCTGCCATAGCCCTCCCCTATAGCCCTCCCCTATAGCCCTCCCCCATAGCCCTCCCCTATAATAAGAATTGGTTCTTAACTGACTTGCCTAGTAAAATAAAGGTCAAAAAAATAAAAATGAGAATGGGGGCGTGCTCAGTCTTCTTTTTCCTGTAGTCCACAATCATCTCCTTTTGTCTTGATCACGTTGAGGGAGAGGTTGTTGTCCTGGGACCACACGGCCAGGTCTCTGACCTCCTCCCTATAGGCTGTCTCGTCGTTATCGGTGATCAGGCCTACCACTGTTGTGTCATCGGCAAACTTAATGATGGTGTTGGAGTCGTGCCTGGCCGTGCAGTCATGAGTGAATGTGGAGTACAGGAGGGGACTGAGCACGAACCCCAGAGGGCCCCCTGTGTTGAGGATTAGTGTGTCGGATGTGTTATTACCTACCCTTTACCACCTGGGGGTGGCCCGTCAGGAAGTCCAGGATCCAATTGCAGAGGGAGGTGTTTAGTCCCAGGGTCCTTAGCTTATTGATGAGCTGTGAGGGCACTATGGTGTTGAACGCTGAGCTGTAGTCAATGAATAGCATTCTCACATAGGTGTTCCTTTTGTCCAGGTGGGAAAGGGTAGTGTGGAGTGCAATAGAGCTTGCATCATCTGTGGATCTGTTAGGGCGGTATGCAACTTGGAGTGGGTCTAGGGTTTATTAGATCGGCTATGAATATTCTCAGAAGGCAGCCCGCCCTCCGGACCCTTTTTCTCCGCCCCCTCTTCACGCAAATCACAGGGATCTGTGCCACGGGATCTGGCCAGAATATTGTTCGCGTCGGGCTCGTCAGACTCGTTAAAGGAAAAACATTATTCTGCCAGTCCGTGGTGAGTCCTGATGTCAACAAATTTTCGGTCATAAGAGATGGTAGTGGCAACATTATGTACAAAATAAGTTTAAAAAAAATAAGTAACAACGCAAATAAACAAACAAGAAAACACAAACGGTTGGGGGCACGTAAAACGTCTGCCTTCATCTCCGGCACCGTTTTACTATTAGAAGCACAAGCATTTCGCTGCACTCGCAATAACATCTGCTAACCATGTGTATGTGACCAATACAATTTGATTTGATGTACACATAAAAGTGACCAACCCAATAAAGGCACCATGCAATGTCCACAGTAATACAGGCACAAAAACCACAACCACTAACATGGTTTCTTCAACTGGGAGAGCAGTCACAATTTAGTTTAAATTTTGGTTTCTGCTGTGGTTGTGTCCTGTACTAGTTAGCTGTCTCAAGGAAGGATGTCTGTTTGACATGAGAGGATCCTCTGTTTGACATCTCAGGCAGCAAAACAGACCCAAAGTATAATGCTGACTGGATTATACCTCTCTCTCTGTGTCTATCATCTCTCTCTCTCTCTCTCTCTCTCTCTCTCTCTCTCTCTCTCTCTCTCTCTCTCTCTCTCTCTGTGTCTATCATCTCTCTCTCTGTCTATCATCTCTCTCTCTGTCTATCATCTCTCTCTCTGTCTGTCTGTCTGTCTGTCTTATCTGTGTCTCTATCTCTAGTTCTCTCTCTAGATGTCTCTTTCTTATGTCTCTCTCTGTCTCTAGCTCTCTCTCTGTCTCTCTCTCTTATCTGTGTCTCGATCTCTATCTCAAGCTCTCTCTCATGTCTCTCTCTCTTTCTAGGTCTCATTGCGCTCTCTCTCTCATGTCTCTCTCTCTCGCTCTTATCTGTCTCTCTCGGCTCCTGAAGTCTCCAAATAAATGGTACATACAACTGCCACCTATAAGTCAGCTGACCATCTGTCTGTTTCCATAGTGACTGTCTCTCTCCGCCATCTCCATAGTAAATGTCATCATTCCACACATGAACGTCAACATGTAATTGCAGTTATTGGTGACGCTTATTTTTGCAGTTAACTCAGTTTCCGTCCAGTCTCTGAATTAGATTAGGAGGTTACTGGACATGTGATTGAAGCATTGTGATTTTGTCTATTATATTGTTCGATATGATTACATTATGTCGTGTTTTGATGTCAAATTTAGTAGTGTGTCGGTAGTCCCTGCGTTAAACAATTTCAAAATAATGTCATACCTACAATGAGAGAGACACTCCATTTATATGGTGATGTGCATTCCTACATGTCTGTCTGTGTATTTCTTTGTCTTTCCGTGTGTATGTGTTGTCCCGTGGCGCTCCAGACTCGCTACAGGAAGGAGCAGCAGACTGTGGCCCAGCAGGTGCCCTGGATCCCCCCTGTCGATAACCTGCTGAAGGACACCACTGACGGTTGCGCCCTGGTCGCTCTGCTGCACTTCTACTGCCCACAGCTAGTCAGACTGGAAGGTACACCTCTACACAGTACCGCAGACTGTGGGGGTGGGGAAGGGGGATGTGTGTGTGTGTGTGTGTGTGTGTGTGTTAGAGAGGGGAGAGTGTGTGCATTTGATTCTTGATTGATATTGTTATTTTTCTGCATTGTTGAGAAGAGTTGACAAGCCAGCGATTCACTGTACCATGTGACCAATAAACATTCATTTGATTTGATCAACACATGACCCTCTCCAGGGGCCTCACTGAGTCTGAAGGTGTTAAGGGCTCTCCTCTGGATAGCCTTCCAGTGAAGGCCATCAGCCATCCATTAGTGATGAAGAGCAAACATCATAATCAACTCATCCTTAATCTCATTAACCTCTGGATGAAGTGGATGGGACACACACACACATACACATATATATTTATATACACACACACACACACACACATATTTATATATACACACACACACACACACACACACACACACACACACACACACATACATATATATATTTATATACACACACATATATATATTTATATACACACACATACATACATACATACATACATATATATATTTATATATACACACACACACACACACACACACACACACACACATACATATATATATTTATATACACACACACACACACACACACACACACACACACACACACATACATATATATATTTCTATACACACACACACACACACACACACACACACATATTTATATATACACACACACACACACACATATTTATATACACACACATATATATATTTATACACACACACACACACACACACATACATATATATATTTATATACACACACACACACACACACACACACACACACACACACACACACACACACATACATACATATATATATTTATACACACACACACACACACATATTTATATATACACACACACACACACACACACACATACATATATATATTTATATACACACACATATATATATTTATATACACACACATACATACATACATACATATATTTATATACACACACACACACACACATACATACATACATACATACATACATACATACATACATACATACATATTTATATACACACACACACACACACACACACACACACACACATATATTTATATATACACACACACACACACACAGCTCAGTACTGAACCCCACCAAGAGTGATGATTGATTTAAATATTCTGTTTACACTTCGAAATAGCTTGAGTACCTTGTGCAAAACATCCAGTATCCTGATCCCTGATTGGTAAATCCCAGACAAGGAAGGGACAAATACCTCTGCCTTACTGCCTTAATCCTCACAGACATTCACTTCTTGATTGACTTCCAAGTTGATTGGTGTAGCACGTGTCTCTCAGAACCCCTTTGTCCTTGTCAGATATCTGTCTGAAGGAGCGTATGTCGCTGGCGGACAGCCTGTACAACCTGCATCTGGTGCAGGACTTCTGTCGGGACCATCTGAAGCGCTGCTGCCACTTCAGCCTGGAGGACATGGTGTACGCCTCCTCGTCCCTCAAAGTAAGTCCACATGGCAAAGTTACGGCTATTAAATGATTCACTGTAGTACCCCTGACGCATGAATACCCTGTTCTCACTACCGTACTGTGCTGGCTCTGATACGAATACCCTGTTCTCACTACCACACTGTGCTGGCTCTGATACGAATACCCTGTTCTCACTACCACACTGTGCTGGCTCTGATATGAATACCCTGTTCTCACTACCGCACTGTGCTGGCTTTGATACGAATACCCTGTTCTCACTACCGTACTGTGCTGGGTCTCTGATACTTTCTTTTCAGATTCTTCTTTTAAACACAGTTCCAACAACTAGGATGCATGCATGCTTCACCACGCCAGCACAGTACATCTCCTCATGGGCTGGCTCAACTCAGTAGTGTGAAAAGGGTAGTACTGTACACAGAGTTAGGTCAACTTCATGTTTAACGGGTGCCATGTTGGCAACAAAAGTCCAAAGAGACTTTGCAAATAAAATGATCGTTATGGAACGAAGACAGCCCAAAGAGCTAAGGACACTGGGTAAACCAGGCTAGTGTGTGCAGTGTGTACATTCATATTATGTAATACAAAGCATGGTGGACAATGGGATCTGTCTGAAATAGATCTTGTCAACTCTGTCCTCACAAACCACAGCTCTGGTTTGTTGGAGTTAGATGTCTCTATTTTCTCTTCTGTTTATAGCCTTCCTCGTCTCTCTATAGCCTTCTCTCTCCTTCTGTCTCCTTCTGTCTCCTTCTCTCTCCTTCTGTCTCCTTCTCTCTCCTTCTGTCTCCTTCTCTCTCCTTCTCTCTCCTTCTGTCTCCTTCTGTCTCCTTCTGTCTCCTTCTGTCTCCTCTCTCCTTCTGTCTCCTTCTGTCTCCTTCTTTCTCTTTTTATATACTGTTCTTTTTCTCTTCTCTCTTCTCTCTCATTTTCCCCCTTTTTATTTTTCACTGGAAGCTATTATATGTATTCCTGAGCAGCATGGATGGACACATGGCCTGTGTCGTTGTCTCCTAGGCTGAGGAGTAGCGATGGACACATGGCCTGTGTCGTTGTTGTCTCCTAGGCTGAGGAGTATGGATGGACACATGGCCTGTGTCGTTGTCTCCTAGGCTGAGGAGTAGCGATGGACACATGGCCTGTGTCGTTGTTGTCTCCTAGGCTGAGGAGTAGCGATGGACACATGGCCTGTGTCGTTGTTGTCTCCTAGGCTGAGGAGTAGCGATGGACACATGGCCTGTGTCGTTGTTGTCTCCTAGGCTGAGGAGTATGGATGGACACATGGCCTGTGTCGTTGTTGTCTCCTAGGCTGAGGAGTATGGATGGACACATGGCCTGTGTCATTGTCTCCTAGGCTGAGGAGTAGTGATGGACACATGGTCTGTGTCATTGTTATCTCCTAGGCTGAGGAGTATGGATGGACACATGGCCTGTGTCGTTGTCTCCTAGGCTGAGGAGTAGCGATGGACACATGGCCTGTGTCGTTGTTGTCTCCTAGGCTGAGGAGTATGGATGGACACATGGCCTGTGTCGTTGTTGTCTCCTAGGCTGAGGAGTATGGATGGACACATGGCCTGTGTCGTTGTTGTCTCCTAGGCTGAGGAGTAGTGATGGACACATGGTCTGTGTCGTTGTTGTCTCCTAGGCTGAGGAGTATGGATGGACACATGGTCTGTGTCGTTGTTGTCTCCTAGGCTGAGGAGTATGGATGGACACATGGCATGTGTCGTTGTCTCCTAGGCTGAGGAGTAGCGATGGACACATGGCCTGTGTCGTTGTTGTCTCCTAGGCTGAGGAGTAGCGATGGACACATGGCCTGTGTCGTTGTTGTCTCCTAGGCTGAGCAGTATGGATGGACACATGTTCCTAGCTTTATTTTAACGTAAATACTGTAAACAATTCTTTGTCTATTCTAAGTCACGTCACAGAAGGTTTGAAGGGAATTTGGTTCAGGCTGCGGGCCAGGCAAAACAGAGAACTTGGGCTGAGTAGGCAGGTTCTACTGTATCTATCATGGTACTTGGATTGGGTTCATGCTAACCACAATAGAACTTGATTTACAAGAACTACATTCCCATTCAAGTCAATGTTCTGTGGCCTGGCTGCCAAATTCCATACCTATTCTCAGCAGTGTACTGCAGGTATCCGTGAGGACGGTAGAATCCAGAGCTGGTTATGTGATGGAGCTAACCTTGACCCAGTTTTCTGTGGGCTCATCACACCCTGGTCGCCAGTACAGTGCAGTTCCCATCATGCTGAGAGAGAGATTTGGCATGCTGCGTTGCAGTATGATGATGTAAGGATCCCATTCGCTGTGGCCATGATTCACATTTATTAGTATTTTTTTTTATTTAACTAGGCAAGTCTGTTAAGAAATTCTTTATTTACAATGTCGTGTGTTAACTGCCTTGTTCAGGAGCAGAACAACAGATTTTTTACCTTGTCAGCTCGGGGATTCGATCTAGCAACCTTTCAGTTACTGGCCCAACGCTCTATCCAAGAGGCTACCTGCCGCCCCATGGAGTCATTTGAGAGGTTGAAGGGACATACAAAGCTGTGTGTGTGTGTGTGTGTGTGTGTGTGTGTGTGTGTGTGTGTGTGTGTGTGTGTGAAATGTGTGTGTGTCAGCATGTGTAAATAGCATGCATATACTGTAGGCTGTTTGTGTGTTTCTCCACTCAAAACCCCAATTGACATACACTAACATATCTCTGGGTACGTCTGGGACGTGATTTTTTTTATTTTTTATTAGAAGCCTTGGTACTAAATCACGTCAACCTCTTCACTTTGGGTCATATATTATATTTAATAAATTGATCTAAAGCTGCAGACTGAAAATGAAAAGGAGTGAGACAATTTGCTTCTTCTAACGCTAACAGCTTAATACCATTTGGATGGTTGTGCGGCTACCTATTGAGGGTACGTAGTGAGTTTGCTCTGTGGAAGTCGGTTGCAGTTTCACCGTTTTTACAAGCTACAGTCTTGGTTTTAACCCTATTGGCTTACAAGAGGGCTGTGTTTCTCGATCTTCCTATCAGTCACACAGGTCTGTAGTCTAATCCCCCTTTGGCTACAGTAAGTGATTAATGGCATCACAGCCCTTGGTATCCTGTGTGTGGGCGCCCACCGAGGGGGCCGGGGTTACCAGTGTGGTCCCTGCTAAACAGATTATCCCTCCATTTTAGCATCAACTTTGTTTGCATTCACTACCAATGAGATCTCTTCATAGACACGGAGTGACTCGCTGCAATCTGCACATCTGGCAACCCGCCACTCAACAGTGAGTGACAGGGAAATCTGGCATCGGGGTAGAGGTAATGTCAGGCGACAGGGTTGTGGTGTTGTGAGTAAGGAGATCAGTAGGAAATCGGGGCCAGAACAGAGTGGCTGTTTGACTGGAGAGTGTGTTAGGAGAGATATCACTTCACAATCTAATGGGAGGGCCTCCGCAACAGACCTAGAGGAGGTAGGCCGGTTACTGTAGCTGGACAGACCTAGAGGAGGTAGGCCGGTTACTGTAGCTGGACAGACCTAGAGGAGGTAGGCCGGTTACTGTAGCTGGACAGACCTAGAGGAGGTAGGCCGGTTACTGTAGCTGGACAGACCTAGAGGAGGTATTGGGGGGGGCTGTTCAGAAGTAGCAGTGTACTTTGAATGATTGAACTTGGGTGGCAATTTATTAATCATAATAATTTTAATGTAGTTCCGTTGGTACTGTATACAGAGTTTGCCATTAGATAATTGTGTTTGTCAGTGTTCTGGCCGAATGGTTGTTTGTCAATGCTTTGGCTACTGTATAATCTCTCGTGATTCTACTGTATAATCTCTCGTGATTCTACTGTATAATCTCTCGTGATTCTACTGTATAATCTCTCGTGATTCTACTGTATAATCTCTTGTGATTCTACTGTATAGTCTCTCGTGATTCTACTGTATAATCTCTCGTGATTCTACTGTATAATCTCTCGTGATTCTACTGTATAATCTCTCGTGATTCTACTGTATAATCTCTCATGATTCATTAGAGATTAAAATATGTAATACGTTACGTCTGTTATGAGGCTATCATCACCTTGTAATATGAGCAAAGGGATTCTGATGCGCTGGTTTTGCATCACTGGTTATATTTGGGTTGAAGAGATTATTGGCTATGTAAAAATAGGATGTGCTATACTCTTAGAATTCATATATGGATACATGCTATGCTCTGCATAACCAAAACCTGCTCACGGTTGCCATTTTAAAATAGTACTAGTTGTATGTATTTATTATGCCTAACCTTAACCTAATTCTCATAACCTACATTGTTAATTCTCCTAACCTGCTGTGTAAATTATCCTAACCTGCTACGAAAACGTTGTTTCTGTGTTGAAGTGGCGTGTTTTTAGGGAATCTATTCTTACCCTGGCAATTTGACTGGTAAACTCATGGCTACACTCGCAATGGCTGCCTGGTATTGTGATGCAATAATTTCCATTGTAATGTTCATTCTGGTGTGGCTCATGTAATGGAATGTATTTTTTGTAATGTTGAGTTGAGTTGAGTTGAATACAACAAATCACAGCACATATTTTAGCACATATTTTACTTCCTGCTTTTCGCCTGTGGGTAAACTCCCAATGGCCGCCAGTCCACCTATCATGCCATCAATGGGGACGCCTTATTCTATTAATTCAATCTCAATTACAGAACATGCAGTCAGGAGTGGAGGAAAGGAGAAAATGTGCGTTTAAAAAAAAAAAAAAAACAGTGACAGCTGTCATTTAGCTGGCTAATTACCATCATCCAAAATTCCATGACGTCACAGCCCTAGATATGTGGTTGTTTATCTACCGTAGTTGAATGCACCGATTGTAAGTCCCTCCTGGATAAGTCTGCTAAACGACCAAAATGTAAATGTTTATGTAAGGAAACCCTGGGTGATGTTCATTGGGGCACACTGTAGCAAAATGTTTTGCAATGGAAAATGGAAATGAGCGTTACTTATTGGACAAGTGCAGGTAGTCCCTCCCTGTTGCAGTGTGTTTTCTTCCATTTGGTGGTTAATGAACATGACTCTGGGCTATGTGTCGCTGTGCGAGGATGGTAACAAAGGAATTGTAATAATAACACACCATGATTCCTCATCTATCTCCCTGTGTACCAGGGGCCTAAATTCAATTTCTAGGATTGGTTGATTTTCCTATCCCTGTGTACCAGGCCTATATTCCTTTTCTAGGATTGGTTGATTTTTCTATCCCTGTGTACCAGGCCTATATTCCTTTCCTAGGATTGGTTGATTTTCCTATCTCTGTGTACCAGGCCTATATTCCTTTTCTAGGATTGGTTGATTTTCCTGTGTACTAGGGGAAATGAAACAATGTTTTTCCCCTCTGTGTACAGGTGATCTGGCCATACAGATCCACAGACGGTCCTATTAATTTGGTTCTGTGCCCATCGGGAGAATAGCAGAAACTAGGCTAGTCCATATTTATTTATTTCACTCAGAGGCACATTTGAGTACCATTAGTACCACATGTCATTATCTAAATGATAGATTAAGTTAACACGATCACTCTTGTACTGTAAAGAAAAATAGTTTTCAGTGTGATGGATTTGATTGATTTAGGGGAAAATACAGTAGAAATGAGGTGAGAGAAGTAACTGAGGGAGCTCCTCACATTCTTACCCTAAACAGATCGGTGGATTGACTTTGGTCTATAATAAAGTTTTTTGTTAAGAGAATTTCAATGTACTTACTGACCGTACTTCATTAAGTATTTATGATGTGCACTGACAGATTTAAAAAAAAAAAAAAAAGTTTGAAGTTAACAGAGACATCTTGTGGAAGCACAGGTATACTGCATTTGACAGTTGTGAACTATCCTGCTTTTCTCAAAGAGTTCATGTTGCAGGATTATTTTGCCAGGTGTTGTGCACTGTTAATGTTGAAGACAGTCCACTTTGTATTTACTACTACCTTAACCCCATATCCTGTCTGTTTTGTCTTTTCCAGAATAATTACCTTGTGTTCCTGGCCGAGCTGTTCTGTTGGTTTGAAGAGGTGAAGCCCTCTTTTGTACAACCAAGAGTTCTGGATACTGAAGGTAAGACAGGGGGGAAATCGTGTTTTGTGCTTCAGAACTGTTTTGTTTTTTTGGCAAACCTTCAGACATCCCAGTGAAATCATTCCTGCTCTACGGATTGGTTTTAATGAGAGTTATGTGTTTGTGTTTTCAGAGCCAGCCCTCACATCGTTGAGGAACATTCCCTCAGTTCCCATCTCCAATGTCACCAAGAAGAGCTTCATGGAGAGACCGCCCAGCCCAGAACCACCCAGGTACTATTTTGTTATTCATTAATGGTCCAGTGTGGCTCAGTTGGTACAGCATGTTTTATTCTCACTGGGGGCTCTCTGTTCTCTGCTGCCGATGACTGGAACGAACTACAACAATCTCTCAAACTGGAGACACTTATCTCCCTCACCAGCTTTAAGCACCAGCTGTCAGAGCAGCTCACAGATCACTGCACCTGTATATAGCCCATCTGTAAATAGCCCAACCAACTACCTCATCCCCTACCGTATTTATTTATTTATTTTTCTTGTTCCTTTGCACCCCAGTTTTTCTACATTGCACATTCATCTACTGCATATTTACCATTCCAGTGTTTATATGCTATATTGTAATTACTTTGCCACCACGGCCTATTTATTGCCTTACCTTCCTTATCCTACCTCATTTGCACTCTTTGTATATAGATTTGTTTTTTCTACTGTATTATTGACTGTATGTTTGTTTTACTCCATGTGTAACTCTGTGGTGTTGTATGTGTCGAACTGCTTTGCATTATCTTGGCCAGGTCGCAGTTGTAAATTAGAACTTGTTCTCAACTTGCCTACCTGGTTAAATAAAGGTGAAATAAATAAGAAAATGTATGCACCACTGCACTCTTCCCATAGGAGAACCATTTGAATAACCCTTTTTGGTTCCAGGTAGAACTATTTTTGGTTCCAGGTAGAACCCTTTTGAGTTCCACATCACTAAGGACCTATCATGGTCCAAACACACCAAGACAGGTGTTAAGAGGGCACGACAACACCTATTCAAATAAAATAAAATGTTATTGGTCGCCTACACATATTTAGCAGATGTTATTGCGGATGTAGAGAAATGCTTGTGTTCCTAGTTCCAACAGTGCAGTAACCCTCAGGAGGCTGAAAATATTTGGACCTCAGATTTTCAAAAGGTTCTACAGCTCCACCATCGACTGGTTGCATCAGCACTTGGTATGGCAACTGCTCGACATCCGACCGCAAGGCGCTACAGAGGGTAGTGTGTAGGGCCCAGTACATCATGGGGCCAAGCTCCCTGCTATCCAGGACCTCTATTACCAGGCGGTGTCAAAGGAATGCTGGGAATGCCCAGCCACCCAAGTCATAGACTGTTCTCTCTGGTACTGCACGGCAAGCTGTGCCGGAACCCCAAGTCTGGTACCAAAAGGCTCCTGATCCGCTTCTACCTCCAAGTCATTAGACTGCTGAACAGTTAATTAAATGGTTACCTGGACTATTTGCACTGACTCTCTTGCACAGGCTCGATGTACACTCACTACACTCTAACCACACACTCACACATACTACACTGGCACGCCAACACACACACACACACACAGACATTGACACACACCAAAACACACACATCCATATTGACGCCACACAAAATTCCTTCACACTCTCACATATGCTGCTGCTACTCTCTGTTAATTATCTATGCATAGTCAATTTACCTCTACCTACATGTACATATGACCTCAACTAACTCGTACCCCTGCACATTGACCCGGTTCCGGTACTGCTTGTATATAGCCTCGTTATTATTGTTTTATTGTGTTACTATTTTTCCTTTAGTTTAGCAAATGTTTCTTACTTTTTAAAATGTTGCATTGTTGGTTAACCTGCTGTATTCGGCGCATGTGACAAATACAATTTTATTGGATGTAGAACCCTTTCCACAGAGGGTTCTACATGGAATACAAAAGAGTTCTACCTGGAACCAAAAAGGGTTCACCTATGGGGACAGCCGAAGAGCCCTTTTGGAACCCTTTTTTCTAAGAGTGTACTGTAAGTCTCTTTGGATAAGTGTCTGCTAAATGGCAAATACAGTATATATAGTTCCTTCTGAAAGTATTCAGACCCCTTGACTTTTTCCACATTTTGTTACGTTACATCCTTATTCTAAAATGGATTTAAAAGAAATCCTCAGCAATCTACAGACAATAATTAAAAAGCAAAAACAGGTTTTTAGACATTTTTGCAAATGTATTAAATATAAAAAACAGACACCTTATTTACATAAGTATTCAGACCCTTTGATATGAGACTCGAAATTGAATTCAGGTGCATCCTGGTTTCATTGATCATCCTTGAGATGTTTCTACAACTTGATTGGAGTCCACTTGTGGTAATTTAAATTGATTGGACATGATTTGGAAAGGCACACACCTGTCTATATAAGGTTCCACAGTTGACAGTGCATGTCAGAGCAAAAACCAAGCTTTGAGGTCGAAGGTATTGTCCTTAGAGCACCAAGACAGGATAGTGTCGAGGCACAGATGAGGTGAGGGGAGGGAGGTGACCAAGAACCCGATGGTCACTCTGACAGAGCTCCAGAGTTCCACTTTGCAGCACTCACCAATATGGCCTTTATGGTAGTGTGGCTAGACAGAAGCCACTCCTCAGTAAAAGGCACATGACAGTTCGCTTGGAGTTTGCCAAAAGGCACCTAAAGGACTCTCAGACCATGAGAAACAAGATTCTCTGGTCTGATGAAACCAATATTGAACTCTTTGGCCTGAATGCCAAGCGTCACGTCTGGAGGAACCCTGGCACCATCCCTATGGTGAAGCATGGTGGTGGCAGCATCATGCTGTGGGAATGGGAGACTAGTCAGGATCGAGGCAAAGATTAATAGAGCAAAGTACAGAGAGATCCTTGATGAAAACCTGCTCCAGAGCACTCAGGACCTCAGACTGGGGAAAAGGTTCACCTTCCAACAGGACAAAAACCCTAAGCAGGAGTGGCTTCGGGACAAGTCTCTGAATGTCCTTGAGTGGCCCAGCCAGAGCCCGGATTTGAACCCAATCATGACATTCTGGAGTATATGCAAATTGCCATCATACAAACTGAGGCAGCAGACTTTGTGAAAATGTATATTTGTGTCATTCTCAAAACTTTTGGCCACGACTGTATTCCGAACGTACTAGACGACCAGTTCTTATAGCCTTTAGCCGTACTCTTATCCTACTCCTCCTCTGTTCCTCTGGTGATGTAGAGGTTAATCCAGGCCCTGCAGTGCCTAGCTCCACTCCCATTCCCCAGGTGCTCTCATTTGTTGACTTCTGTAACCGTAAAAGCCTTGGTTTCATGCATGTTAAGATTAGAAGCCTCCTCCCTAAGTTTTTTATTCACTGCTTTAGCACACTCTGCCAACCCTGATGTCCTAGCCGTGTCTGAATCCTGGCTTAGGAAGGCCACCAAAAACCCTGACATTTCCATCCCTAACTAACATTTTCCGACAAGATAGAACTGCCAAAGGGGGCGGAGTTAGCCTGCAGAGTTCTGTCTTACTATCCAGGTCTGTGCCCAAACAATTCGAGCTTCTACTTTTAAAAATCCACCTTTCCAGAAACAAGTCTCTCACCGTTGCCGCTTGCTATAGACCACCTTCGGCCCCCAGCTGTGCCCTGGACACCATATGTGAATTGATTGCCCCCATTTATCTTCAGAGCTCGTGCTGCTAGGTGACCTAACCTTGGACATGCTTAACACCCCAGCCATCCTACAATTTAAGCTTGATGCCCTCTATCTCACACAAATTATCAATGAACCTACCAGTTACAACCCCAAATCCGTAAACACGGGCACCCTCATAGATATCATCCTAACCAACTTGCCCTCCAAGTACACCTCTGCTGTCTTCAACCAAGATCTCAGCGATCACTGCCTCCTTGCCTGCGTCCGTAATGGGTCTTCTATCAAACGCTCCATAGAGCAGCTCACAGATCACTGCACCTGTACATAGCCCATCTGTAAATAGCCCATCCAACTACCTCATCCCCATACTGTTATTTATTTTGCTCCTTTGCACCCCAGTATCTCTACTTGCACATTCATCTTCTGCACATCTATCACTCCGGTGTTTAATTGCTATATTGTAATTACTTCGCCACTATGGCCTATTTATTGCCTTACCTCCCTTATCTTACCTCATTTGCACACACTGTATATAGAGTTTTTCTATTGTATTATTGACTGTATGTTTGTTTTACTCCATGTGTAACTCTGTGTTGTTGTGTGTGTAAATGAGAATTTGTTCTCAACTAGCCTACCTGGTTAAATAAAGGTGAAAAAATAAAAAATATATAAAATGGTCTGTGATTGTGAAGCTGGTTGGACGTACTGCCAAATTCTCTTAAACGACACGGCTTATGGTAGAGAAATGAACATTCTATTCTCTGGCAACAGCTTTGGTGGATATTCCTGCAGTCAGCATTCCAATTGCACGCTACCTCAAAACTTGAAACATCTGTGGCATTGTGCTGTGTGACAAATCTGCACTTTTTAAAGTGGCCTTTTATTGTCCCCACACAAGGTGGAACTGTAATGATCATGCTGTTTAATCAGCTTCTTGATATGCCACACCTGTCAGGTGGATGGATTATATTGGCAAAGGAGAGATGCTCACTAACAAAGATGTAACAAATGCACAAAATTTGAGAGAAATAAGCTTTTTGTTTATATGGAACATTTCTGGGATATTTTATTTCAGCTCATGAAACATGGGACCAACACTTTACATGTTGCGTTTTGGTTATTGAGAAGTTTGGTCTCTCTCGCCAGACCCAAGGTGCCCTGCATGCTCCACTGTGAGAAGAGACTAGTCATTATGAAGAAAACATTGTATTTTACAAGAATGACATAACGACTACAATAGAACAGCAGTAGAACACATTCTATTACTTAGGTGAGGTCAGTACAGTACAGTTCAGTACAGTTCAGTTCTGTTCAGTACAGTTCAGTACGCCCAACTCTTCTGACCTGGATTGTTTTGATGTGGTTATCTGTTAAAAGCTACAGCAACTACAGGGGATATTGGATAGAGGTTATGCAAACTTATCTGGAATGGTATTCTGGGTTGGACGTACTTGATATATTGCTCAAGCTATGGGGCCAAAGCTTTAAAAAGCTTTCATTAAGTTTTCATGATTGTCAATCTAATTTTCTACATGTCTCTCCCTCTAGTCTGCCTCTCCGGCCTCAACCTAGGAACTCTGGTAACAAGATCACTTCTTACATTAATAAACATTTGAATTTGAATGGAGTCACTTATATCTGATATGAGATGCTTGTTTTGTTCATTCTCATCATCCAGGTGAAATGAAGAGATCGACCTCAATGTCCTTTGTGGATGGCTGCGTAGGAACCTGGCCCAGGGAGAAAAGGTGAGTGTCATGGACTATGTGATTAAATTGACATTATTGTTTGGTGTATGAGTAGGATGTTTCTGATGTGAAATCGTACCCCTGTTATGCTATAATTACACTGGTTAGTTGTGTCTTAGTTTTTGGGCTGTAGGATTATTAAAAGCACTACACACAACAATGGATGGATGGACTGTTTGTTTATACCAGGTCCGGGCCTTACGGGGTATCCTTCGACATTCCCTTCGACAAAGAGGACACCACCCAGACGTCTACTCCCCACGGCCGTGGCATGACTCGCTCTACCAGCACAGAGGGCTTCAAGGTCCACCAAATGCCCCGGGGCATGAAGAGGAACCTGTCCTTCCAGCCCATAAATGGTCAGGGCTTTGGCATTGAGGAGGAGGGCTGCCCGGACAGCTTAGCAGGCCCCGATCTGCCAAGACAGCCTGGCAGACCTCAACCCAATGGCTCTTCAGCCCTGGATGGGCATGGAAAAGGCGCAGCCATTCCCAGCATGGAGGAGGCCCTCCAGATCATCCACAATACCGGGAGGAAGCCCCCACACTGCCCCCTAATGGAGGGCATCAACCACGGCTTCTTCCTGCACAGTCAAAACCGGGGAAGAGGTGTAGTCGGCCTGGACCCCAAGGCTCAACAGGAGAACATGGACCTGGACTCACTGAACACCACTAAAACCACAGAGATGGACAACGAAATCCACGTGAGGACGGAGGACATGGCTGAGATGCTGGACGAGGACTCTTCGCTGAGGGAAGCTACGAGCATGGAGCTGGACATGGACACACCCAGCCCCTGCCCCAGCAGCTCAAGCTACGGCAAATCTCCCTCCACTAGCTCCGGCATCAAGATGACCAGCTTCGCAGAGCAGAAGTTCCGAAAGCTCAGCAACCCCGAATCAGGGAGAAGAAGCAGCAGCAGTGGGGGCGGCAGCTCCCTCAAGACCACCCCTGAGGGCTCGGAACTGGGCCTCCCCCTGTCCGTCTCCTGGGCACCCACCCCAGAGCACAGCCCCGTCCATCAACAGAGCATGCCCCTTACCCAAGCCCTTCCCACTGGGCCAGCCCAGGCCCCTCCGCCTAGCGACCCGGCTCAGGCCATGGCAACGGAGATGGTTCAGCTGCGCATGCGCCTGGAGGAGAAGCGAAAAGCCATCGAGAAGCAGAAGAAGAAGGTGGAGGCAGCGTTTACCCTTCACCGCCAGAGGATGGCCCACTCCGCCTTCCTGGACGTGGTCAAGAGGAAGGCCGACGGTGCCTCAGTAGGAGAAGGAGAGGAGGAAAGGGGGAAGATGACTGCGGAGAAGGAGAGGAAAACTGGGAGGAGCAAAGCGGATACGCCTGACGGGGTCGAGCAGGGGCAGGCGCCCTCTGGGGTCTGCTGGCTGAAATCTCCAGGAGGAAGCACGGGAGAAGAGGGAGGTCAAGGTCCCAGCGAGGTGGATCTAGCGAACTACACACGCTCCATGGAGAAGCTCAACCACTCACTGGGCTTCCTGCAGATGGAGATGCAGCGCCTGGCCCAGCAGCAGGAGGTCATCATGGCCATGAGGGAACAACGTCAACAGCAGGCCTGGGTCATTCCCCCTCCCGAGACCCAGCCCTCGCCTCAGAAATATGCTCGCGCCTCTGTCCGCTCCTCCGACTCACCCTCCCCGTCGGGCTCGCCCCGCTCCGCCCACCGCTCGCCCACCAGCATCAAGAGGAAGTCAGCCTCCTTCCACTCACGGAACCCCCGCACGCCACGCCCCAGCGAGCTTAAGCTGGCCCCCTATAACCGCTGCCTGACGGCGCCCCAGTCCGTGGACAGCCTCCCCCGCCTGCGCCGTTTCTCCCCATGTCAACCCATGGCCTTCACCTACATGGGGGACAAACCCGCCGGTGAAACCCCTGAGACCGGAGACAGGGACACTGAGCGTGTGCTATTCCCAGCGAGAGAGGCTGTTAGTGCATCGTCACCCTCCTCCCCAGCCAAAAACAACCAGAGAACACAACAAGGGACCCTAGAGATTTCCAAGAAGGATGATGCGGAGGAAAACGAGGAGAAGGAAATAGAGGAGAAGAAGCACAAGGACAACATGGAGGAGATCAAACCCATAATAGTGTCGACCGTATCTGAAGTGCTGGCCCAGCCAGTGAAAGAGTCCTTTTCAGTCACCCCCACAGAAACCCCCCTTATCTCAGACATGTTTAGCCAGGCCAGAAGCAACCTGATTGAGGTGCCTCTGTACGTGCTCAAGCCCCTGGAGGGAGAGGGGATCGAGGACAGTGAAGACATACAGGGCACCTATGGCGATGACGAGAAAATGTCCTGTGGCTTTTTCTTTAAGGTAGGAAGTTATAAGATACACTATGGAAGTTTAGTTGCTAATAGTTGTGAGCCACAGGAGGTTGGTGGCACCTTATTTGGGGAGGACGAGCTCGTGGTAATGGCTGGAGCGAAATAAGTGGAATGGTAGCAAATACATCAAGCACATGGTTTCCGTGTGTACTCTTTTCCACCTATTATTATAATGAGCTGTCCTCCCCTCAGCAGCCTCCACTGGTCATTTCAATATTTCTGTCCATATAGAGAACCCCTTTTGGCTCAAGAGTGTCCCCAGAGGCAAGTGTTCTGTATAGCCTCTTTAATACAGTTGCCATTTCAACTGTATTCACTCACTGTACAGTTGGAATGGCTTTAACGTTGGGGAATATTTTCCATCTGAATGATCTCCAAAACAATAGCTATTACATCAGTGTGTAAAAATTACAATTTTCCTAAGTAAAAAACCTGTGCCCCAATACTATGACAAAGCTATTTGCTTTGGTTCTGTTGGCAGCCATCTTTGTTTTTTGACAGGAAACACTCTGTTTTTTTAATATTAGATGATGAATGGCTCTTTAAATAGGTTGGGCTGAGGACAACATGGTTCTTCCTATTGTGAGGATGGTAAACTAGCCAGTCGTCTGTGGCTTCATCTAGGTCACGAAACTGGAGCTTGTGAATTCTTAAAATGCAGCTGCTGAGAAGTGGGTTGGCAGAGATGTTGAGCTAGTTGTAGGATAGTTGTGATGAGGTCACAATGAAATCAAAGTATCTGTTTTTGCACTTGGTAGAGAGCACCTTTCACAGTTTAGTTGTAAAATTCCTATAATACACTCAACAAGGGGGCCATTGCTCAGACTCCTAGACTAAAAACCATGCTCAATCAAATCAAATTGTATTTGTCACATGCGCCGAATACAACAGGTGTAGTAGACCTTACAGTGAAATGCTTACTTACAAGCCCTTAACCAACAATGCAGTTTTAAGAAAATACCAACAAAAAAAAGTAAGAGATAATAATAATTAAAGAGCAGCAGTTCAATTAATAGTCTCCATTGAAAGTGCTAACATGTTCAGGGGAGTCTCCACAGTCTCCAATAGATTTTCAGTCCAGAAGAATAGGTACTGTATAATCTTGGTCTGTGAAACTGCTCCTTTAAAAAACAACAGCTCACATTAGCCAGGGAATTCCTGGACCACGTTCAGTAGCCAAACTGTGTCCAACGTAGCAGATAGAAATGCATGAATAGAGCCAATGTGATTCCTTATTCTACATGTCAGAGTTGCGTGTTTGTTCTACATACAAGTTTTCGGAATGCGACCCTGTAGTGGGTTCCTGGCTGTAACTGACTGTGTGTCTCTGTCCCCAGGGTGATGGGAACAGGGAAGACCGCATGGCTCAGAAGAGGGCTGCTCTCCTGGAGAAGAGGCTGAAGAGGGACAAGGACACGCAGCAGAAGAAGCTGCAGCAGGAGGCGGAGCTAGAGCGGAAAAAGGAGGAGTCACGGTAGGCTATGTATTCCCTTCCGCCACACACGTGCTCTCATACACACATGCAAACCCACGTCCAGACACTCCCACTTGATTATAGAGTAAACTTACACAAAAAAAAAAAAATGTTGTTTTAAAAGCCTGTCACACATTGTATCATGTCGTTAAATGTCAATGAATCAAATTGTATTGGTCAAAGTACATCAAATGGTGACGCAATGGATTAAGATACATTACTATTGATTGTTTGGTCACATACTATGAACAAGTGTATGTATGATTACGTCCCGGTCATAGTTTTAGCTGTTGTTCATCTAGTATAATCTACTATCTTCTATTGACGCTATGCTCATATGTAACCTTTCCTCTTTCTCTCAGAGTGAAAGCAGAGGAGGAGCAAGTGAGGAAGGAAGACGAGAAAACCCGCCGGGAGTTCATCAAGCAAGAGTACCTGAGGAGGAAGCAGCTCAAGCTCATGGAGGACATGGACACGGTGATCAAGCAGCGTCCGTCCGGAGCCAAGCATAGGAGAGGCCGGCCCAAGTCCGTCCACCGGGACAGCACGGACTCGCCCAGAACCCCGGCCAGGGCAGCAGGTAACCGTGGAGACGACCTCTATCAGGAGTCAGGGGGTCAATGGTTGTGTTGTGTTGGCGTGGCGATTGTGCCTGAGCATGCCACCACGGCTAGCTTTGTGCCACCTGTGATGAAACACTTTCTCTGCAGCTCAATGCCACTTGTGATAAAACACTGTTTTGTCTGCAGCTCAATGCCACCTGTGATAAAAGACATTCTCTACAGCTCAATGCCACCTGTGATGAAATACATTCTCTACAGCTCAATGCCACCTGTGATAAAACACTGTTTCTCTGCAGCTCAGCATGGCTTCTTATGGCAGACTAGAGACTGTTCTAGTTGTAGTAGAGATCTGTATGCCAACTACTAGTACTACTAACCTTATGCATTGCTTCCTTGTGAAAGCATCTTATTTGAAATGCAGTAGTTAACCCTGACTGATTTCTTAACTGTTGACTCATGTGATCTTGTAATGTGTTGCATGAATCGATCTCTGGTAGTCTGGCAAAGACACTTCATTAGGCTATGTGGGACTCTGGGTGGGTTCCTAGGCAACCAATATCCGTTTTTGACTATGAAAGTGAACTCAAAATCAAATTCCTGTCAAATTGAATGAGCCATACTGGAGGTGTGTTTGTGTTTGCGCACATCAGATGATACTGCAGATAGTTGTGTTGTGATCGTGGTGTAACTGTGTGGTCCAGTCTTGCGCCAAACTTGTGTTTCACAGCTAGGTTCACGACCTCGTGTTTTTTCAGTGCCCAGCTTGTCTCTGGCCTCTCTCAACCTGGGGGACAGCTTGTCTCTGGCCTCTCTCAACCTGGGGGACAGCTTGTCTCTGGCCTCTTTCAACCTGGGGGACAGCGACACTGTGCAATCTGAGAAGAGAACACCAAGGTAAGACTCCTTTCTGTTTACAGTATAGGACAATTATGCATATGTAGGCCTACTTGAATGTCATCTTAACATTTCTTCTACTTTAAGTGGTGAATTTGAATTTTCACGTAGCCATGCATTGATGTCAATGGGAGACTAAGTGCAAATTTGACTTAAGTGGAAGTTAGGATTCATCCTAAAATTGCACTATTGAAACTGTTTCATTGAACTTGAGTATCACTTCTAACCTGCTTTGTTAACCCCTTTCTCTAGCCAACAGCTTTTAACCTAGCTAACACATTCTATATTCTCTACCCTCCCTTTTCTTACCTACCCTCTCTTTCTCACCTACCCTCTCTTTCTCACCTACCCTCTCTTTCTCATCTACCCTCTCTTTCTCATCTACCCTCTCTTTCTCATCTACCCTCTCTTTCTCATCTACCCTCTCTTATCTACCCTCTCTTTCTTACCTACCCTCTCTTTCTTACCTACCCTCTCTCTTTGACCTCCTAATGTTCTGGAACTGTCAGAAGTGCCAGCTTACACTCTGGCAGTCTGTGCTTCTTACTGAGCTCTCCTAAACTGAGAAGGAGGTTAGTTCCTGTGTAGCAGTTTAACCCTGAAGCCACCTCACTCTCCCAGCTTCTGTACATGTGTAGCTCAGTTGGTAGTGCATGGCGCTTGCAATACCATGGTTGTGGGTTCGATTCCCACAGGGGACCAGTATGAATCACTACTTTAAGTCGCTCTGGATAAGAGTGTCTGCTAAATGACATAAATTGTAATGTAAAAAATGTAAGAACGAGAGTTCTTATGGCCAATACCAAATCCAGAGTTATGTTCATTAGGGCACTCAAAAAGGAACACGTTTGCAACGTTTTCATCCGTTTGGTGCCAAATGAACATGAACCATGTGATGCCTCATGGTCCCACCAAAACCCTTCACCGTGACTTTGTCAGATCTCACCATCAACTCCTGCTTTAATGCTTTTTGCCCTCTCTACACAAAACAAGATATATTCCTGCCTGTATTCCACTTGCTGCATTCACTAACAGACTGTCACCTCTTCCCTATGTTATCTCAATAAGATTCGCTGGTTGAGATATAGGCATTTGTAGTAACTATCCCCATAGAGGACTTGATGGCATCACATTGCTTCACAGTTGTTTGAGGTCTAAGAAAACGAAGCCGACGTACATTTGCGCGGCTGAATTTTTGGAACGTGAGTCTCAAAACGGACCTCCAACGGCTCCGTTTGCGTAGACTGTGTAGAGCCCTTATAGAGAGCTTGTACTATACAAAGAACAGTGCTGGCCAAAGCCCATCCCTGTCAGTGATTGTCACATTTTTAGGGTAGACACTGTTTGTACTTTGCACACAAATAGCCTGTACTGAAGTCCTTGAAGAGGCTATACTCTGAGGTAACAGCGCTTTACCCTTGGAGAAAGGTGACCTAAGTGTGTGTGTGTGTGTGTGTGTGTGTGTGCATCTGCGCGTGTGTCAGGCCTGATTCTGCAGATGGTTTTCTGTCCCCTTGTCGATCTGGGAGCCGGAATGGGGAGGACGATTGGGAGAATGGCTCCACTGCCTCGTCTGTGAAATCAAACACAGAGTACACCGGTGGGTGGTCACCTCATCGCCACTAAGACACATTATAAGCTGTGTTATAATTGAACTTGGATTAGCTTTGTGAAGTTCTGAATACAGCAGGTCACTTCATGCTGTTTAGTCATCTGATTTTGTGTCCGATTCATCATTCCAAATTTCTATCATATTTTCATATTTAAAATTAGAATTCCACTAACAGCTTCAGTTATGTTTTTTTTTGTCACTCTGCACTAGGGCAGCAACATTCTGGTAACTTTCCCAAAACACCCTGGTTTTCCAGAAATCCAGGTTGGAGGATTTCCAGATTTTCTGCTTATTCTCTCCTGATTCCAGGAATCTTCCAACTGGAATTCATGAGAAACCAGGGAATTTTTACTGGAATTAAGTTACTGGAATTTTGCAACCCTATTCTGCACATTTGGTTGAGTAACATGTTGAATCTAATGTGCATATATGCCATAATTGTTCTGCAATGATTGTTTTTGACTTGAGGCAAGCAAAACAGAGGAGTGAAATTAACTCCACTAAATTTCAGTCTGAAATGATCAGATGATGATAGCGTAGAAGGCCCCTTGGTCTTGAGATTCCATGACGAGGGATGTTAAGATGACGTCTATAAATTATTTACTGACAGACTGATGGCACAACCTCCGAGGCCCTAGGTAGAGTGGTTGCTATGACGATTGATCATCTTTCCCCTTCTGTGCACAGGGCCCAAACTGTACAAGGAGCCGAGTGCCAAATCGAACAAGCATATAATCCAGAACGCACTGGCCCACTGCTGCCTGGCGGGCAAAGTCAACGAAGGCCAGAAGAACAAGATTCTGGAGGTAATCTAGTCATTCGATTTCTACAGTGTCGGTCATCTTAATGTACAGCTCATCAATACAATAAAGTAACTTCTCAGATGAATGATTTTCATTTGATCATGGTGATATTTACATGATTTTAAGTTGCTTTGGATAAAAGTCTGCTAAATGGCAAATTATAATAAGATTATTTACTAAGAATATGCCGATTTAGTGTTCATGTTTTTTGACAACTGACATTTTTACCTCAGAAGTCACTGCATTTTTAAAGCAGCAAGAGCTGGTTACAATGCAAATCATCATGGCACGTCTGTTGTCTTGTATGATGATGAAGGTGATGATGATGAAGGTGATGACGATGATAAAGGTGATGATTATGATGAAGGTGATGATGATGATGATTATGATGATGGTGATGATCATTTATTTGCTTCGCTTTTGCAGGAAATTGAGAAATCAGAAGCCAACAACTTCCTGGTGTTGTTCAGGGACGGGGGTTGCCAGTTCCGCTCCCTGTACGTATACAGCCCCGAAACGGACGAGGCCACCAAGTTGATCGGCATCGGGCCTAAGAGTATTATGAGCAAGATGATCGAGGGCCTCTACAAGTACAACTCAGACAGGAAGCAGTTCAGCCAGATTCCCGCCAAGACCATGTCGGCGAGTGTAGATGCCATCACGATCCACGGCCACCTATGGCAGACCAGGAAACCAGCCACCCCCAAGAAAGTGTTACCTGCCAAGTCCTAATGGAACTTACAGTACACTCCCAGCCACCCCCGCCATTTCCCTTCAAATGGAACAGTCCACATTTAATTTGCACTTCACTCTACATATCCACGAGGATTCAGCACCTGCAATGCCAGTTAGATGAACACAAACTTCTTGTATTTTTTTATTTTTTTCGCTCTCTCTCTCTCTCTCTCTTTTCTTTCCTGTCCATTTTCCTTCGAAATTCCAAACTGGACATGAGGACTCAGTTACAGATATGCACAACTGGAATGTAAAACACTATTTAAGATGTGTAAATGGATGTCACTGATCTGTTTAGTGCAAGAGATTTGTCTGATTTTGAGTAATTTTATTACAGCACGTGTGTGTGTGTGGGAGAGGTTTAGGTATAAATAGGTATAAAGGTATAAATACAATGTTTTATTTGGGACACTGAAGCACTGAATGTTACTCATCTGTTTAGACAGAATGTTGCTTATCTGTTCAAATGTGTGGCCTTTTTTTTTTTTTTTTGTATGTCAGTGCAATAAGCTGATAGAAAAGTCTCTAAGGTATAGTTTTACTATGCTAAAGGTGAGAACGGTTTTTTCTCTCCGTGTTTTCGGTTCAAATGCAACGCACGGCTGCATAAGCTATACACAAGAGTGAGGGCCCCCCAAAAAAAGAAGAGTACAATACCTTGCAACAAGCATACAGCTAGTGTTATCCACACAATACATCGATCAGTCCGATGTAGTATTCTACAACTACGCCAAGTGTATTTATATGTATTTTTGTAGTTTATTCCTCCTCTTAAAGTGTTAACCCAGACTGCACTTCCTTGGTACTGTGGGTTCAGAGCAGGGTTTGTGAACCCCAAAAAAATAAACTCAAATCTATGTTATCTCCTTTCAATTGTCACATAATGGACCAGATTTGGTGAAATATCAGATACGTCTGTCTGTAATGATTTGGGCCATTTTGAAAATGCTAATAATACATTTAGATTTAGTATTACAATTATGGCCATGAATCCATTATATAGAACATAGTTTTAAAGGATTGCGATTTAGATTTTGTACTTTGAAAATGGAATGGCTGATAAACAGTAGTTATTGTTAATTCTGTTTCAGTTGATTAGTAGACCTCAAACGTTTTCAGAATCCTCTCCTTTTATAAATTCTCAATGTCAAATGGCTTATCACACCAGGCTACGATTGACATTAGGATACTGCTTGACACCGTGCTACAGTGCCATTAGGATACTGCTTGACACCAGGCTACGGTGACATTAGGATACTGCTTGACACCAGGCTACAGTGACATTAGGATACTGCTTGACACCAGGCTACGGTGACATTAGGATACTGCTTGACACCAGGCTACGGTGACATTAGGATACTGCTTGACACCAGGCTATGGTGACATTAGGATACTGCTTGACACCAGGCTACGATTGACATTAGGATACTGCTTGACACCAGACTACGGGGACATTAGGATACTGCTTGACACCAGACTACGGGGACATTAGGATACTGCTTGACACCAGGCTACGGTGACATTAGGATACTGCTTGACACCAGACTACGGGGACATTAGGATACTGCTTGACACCAGGCTATGGTGACATTAGGATACGGCTTGACAGTGAGAAAGACACAGCTTGTATATTATTTTGCGCATTCATCATGAATAGAAAAATCCAAATGTTTCATTTTAAGTCAATTATGTATCACATTTTGCGGTAGATGCCACACTTTTCTTCTCTTCAATAAACATACTCTGGTAAGATAAAGTACTTTTGCTAAAGTACTTTTTTTAGAGACCCGTGAAGGCAGAATGTGACTGACTTTGTTAGTACATACAGGTAGAGGCTTCAACATTTACCTTTTGTCTTAAAACTACTCGGAAAGGACCCTCCTCGAGCAACAACTTATGAAGGTTGGGGATGACGATATCTGACGACAAAATAACACACACAGACATTGGTGTTTTGGTTTGTTTTCACAGGGATATATTTAAGGAATTACCAAAAGACAAGTTGTATATGTCTCTGGAAATGTAAAGATTATTATAACGTTATTATGAAGTTCCAGGAATTTTGTAGAAAGGGATATTACAGTGGGACTACTGTCACAGTTGTTGTATTTGGCTGTTTAAGGTCAAGATTAATGTCACAATTTTAATTGTTTAAATGGGTACAAGTGGACATTGTACAGGGCTGCCGTAAATTCATCTGTCCATCCTCCTGACAAAGACCTGCTTCCATTTTGTTTATCAGACGCTGTGCTGTCATTCAACCTACTGCTGAACATTGTAGGTTGGGTTTGTTTCTCTTTTTGCATTGAATAAAATTAAGCATGTCCTCAAGTCTTCATTTCTCAATTGTCATGTAAATAGTCTCCCTGGATAATCAGGGTTGAAACTTTCCCAAATTCCCAAGGTTTCCTGGAAATCCTGTTTGGAAGATTCCAGAGATTAGAATGGAATATGCAGGAAATCCGGGATCCTCCAACCTGAATTTCTGGAAAACCTAGGAATTTGGGGAAAGTTACCACGATTTTGCAACCCTAATAAACAGTCATAAGAAACTAAGATCACTGATTGTCTCCTGCCTTGCTGCCTCAGTATTGTTCAAGGAAATTCTCTTGAGGATTGCTTTAATTATTATAATGCTTTGTGTAATGGAAATTGTGTCAGAAACAATTCTATTTTGCTTGCTAGGTGATATCCCCCAAAGCATACTGCAATAACTCCAAAATCAACCCTTATTTTACCCAATGTGCCTTAAAAATATATATATGTACAATGGCTTTAGGCTATAAATTTATCAGAAAATCTGATATTTTTCAGATTGAGGCTTTATGATTATGTTTTAGCATTGAAGGCAGGGTATACATTTTTTTTTATGCAATTGTGCATTTTGTCAAGTTTAAGAAATATTCTACAGACGGTACACCTTCCTATTGCCAAGGGATGTTATGCCCTGCCCTGCCCTGCCATTGTCTTCCTCTACTCCACTGCATCTAATGGCTGGAACATGTTACATAATGTATGGGAAAGCAATTGCCAGGGATGTAAACAGTTGCAATGCCGTTATTAAAGGACTAAGTGACAATATGAATTGCTTGAGCTGAAAGTTGTCGAGCGGACAGCGGGATGCGCCGTCGTAGGTGTGAACCTGCAGCATATCTTCCGTTTGATTGGTGGCTTGCTGCTGTGCACTTGGCAACCGGAGGTTGTGTATAGGCTACTAGATATACGGTTGGAAAGCGAGGAAAAAAAGTAAGATTTGTATATAATATCATTGCTAAAATACATTGTAAACGTTCTCATCTGCTGGCGAACCTGCGGATTACATTCGCAATTTATGTGACGTTATTTGTAGGGATAAACAGGTGAGAAGGTTCTATTTGTTTTTGGGTGGCAGCTGTTGTTGGTTGATAGTGTGTTTTATTCCTGCAGCTCAATTAATGCATGCTTTGCTAGCCGGCTCTATAAACGTGATACATTCGATTATCTAGCAAGGTTATTCAGTAGGCGATCTGTCCCAGCGTTGTTCCTGGTGCTAGCCTACTCGGCTATAATAATCATTGTACGTACGCAGTGCTAATGTCTATGCCAGCGAAAAGTCAAGTAGCTCACATAAGGTACGCTTATTTAGCTACTCAACCAGCCGTCCGTCATGTGTAGCCTACAGTACATGTTTGCAATGCAAATGAATCAACAGACCGCTTGAAATTTGGCCGGTGACAACTGATTTCAGATAGTATAGTGTGAACATGGGAGGTAGAGAGAGGATGATGTACCCGTGTTTACAACGTGTACTCCGATGGCAGGCCTAAACTAGGTGTTGGAGAGTGTAGTTCTCCTTACCACAGCATTGAATGTAGACCTGGTACTATGCCATTTCATGTCTTTTACAGTTTTTGGTCCTTCATTCACTGGCGGTTCTGGGGGGGGGGGAGGCAGGGGGGGCCAGTGCCCCTGTGACATCAATTTTGGACCCCCTTGTGGCCCCCCTAAATGTGGAGTATGAAATAATTTTTGCATAACAAATTTTTGCTATCGTTCTTTTTTTTTTACATCCGCTATTAGACAGTGGCAATGTGGAACACTAATTAAACCCACACATTTACTAGAGGGACATGGTCTTTTGCCTACTAATGCTTATTAGGAAGAATATTTATGATGGGTAGGAAACTATTGTGCAGGGTTACTAGGTATAGCAAACATTTTAGCCCAATGACCTCTGAAAACCCGCCCACAATGCCTTAAAACTTGCCCGAAATGTTTTTGTCGAAACTGGGTGGTTCGAGCCCTGAATGCTGATTGGCTGACAGCCGTGGTATATCAGACCATATACCACGGGTATGACAACATTTATTTTTACTGCTTTAATTACGTTGGTAACCAGTTTATAATAGCAATAAGGCACCTCGGGGGTTTATGGTATATGACCAACATACCATGGCTAAGGGCTGTATCCAGGCACTCCGCGTTGCGCCAGTGCATATATAAGAACAGCCCTTAGCCGTGGTATATTGGCCATATACCACACCCCCTTGTGCCTTATTGCTTAAATAAATCCAGTTTGCGCATGTGTATAACATAGATAAATCCGACAGCAGAGTTTGAGTGATAAAAGTTGGACAGAGGATCTCGAAATCTCTGCGCAAGAAACACTTGAACTTCAAAAAAACAAATGTAAGGCTTTTTTTCTGGCATTTGTGCTGTTATTATGTGCCGGATGTTAAGACTACAAACTGTTATAAATTGACTATTTGCGTGATTGACTTGTTATTTCAATACGCATAGACTACTGACTAAAATCTGGGTTTATAATTGCAATTTAACTTTGCTGAACTAGATACAGGTAGCCTATAGCCTCTGATATGACATCTCATTTCAGGGAAAAGTCCACAATGAAACTGACATTTAAATATGGAGAATGATACATTTGCGATAGAGCTGTGACCATGATCGTAATTGATAACTTGCAATTTAATTAATTAAACATGGCCTATGAATAACTGCATTTAAAAAAAAAAAAAATTACCTTTATTTTACTAGGCAAGTCAGTTAAGAACAAATTCTTATTTTCAATGATGGCCTAGGAACAGTGGGTTAACTTAAATTTCCACTCGTGCAGTGCTCCAGACCCTAGAACTGAGCAAGAGTAAAACCCTTCGCTTGATACTGTTATCCGTTAAAAAAGTTGACATTACAATGCAGTTTACTTTAAAGCACATTTTTGAGCTAATTTATATAAAGATCTCGAGTGTGCCTAGTAAAGTCGTTTTCCAATGCTTTGTCGCCGTTATATCAGCTCTATCGCGTTAATGTTTTATGGAAAAACGGTGTCTCCATAATGACCAATCTCTATACTGAACAAGAATGATAAGTTCAACAATTTCAAAGATTTTACTGAGTTACAGTTCATATAAGGAAATAAATTAATTAGGCCCTAATCTATGGATTTCATATGACTGGGAACACAGATATGTATCTGTTGATTACAAATACCTTAAAAAAAATGGGCCTCACAATGGGCCTCAGGATCTCGTCACAGTATCTCTGTGCATTCAAATTGCCATCAATAAAATGCAATTGTGTTTGTTGTCCATGGCTTATGCCTGCCCATACCATAACCCCACCACCACCATGGGGCAAAGCAAACCAGTCGCCCGCACGATGTCATACACCTGGTCTGCGGTTGTGAGGCCAGTTGGACATACTGCCAAATTCTTTAAAACTACGTTGGAGGTGGCTTATGGTAGAGAATTGAACATTCAATTCTCTGGTAACAGCTCTGGTTGACATTCCTGCAGTCAGCATGCCAATTGCATGCTCCTTCAAAACTTGAGACATCTGTGGCATTGTGTGTGTGACAAAATTACACATTTTAGAGTGGCCTTTTATTGGCCCACCCAGCACAAGGTGCACCTGTGTAATGATCATGCTGTTTAATCAGCTTCTTGATATGCCACACCTGTCAGGTGAATGGATTATCTTGGCAATAAAAAGGAGAAATGCTCACTAACTGTGATGTAAACAAATTTGTGGCCAAAATTTAAGAGAAATAATATTTTTGTGCGTATGAAAAAATTTCTGGAATCTTTTATTTCACCTCATGAAACATGGGACCAACACTACATGTTTTTGTTCAGTGTAAATAGCCTACCTACAACTGATACAAATTTGTCAGGTTATGCGCGGGTTATCTCCCTGATTCAGGGGACTCTGCTGCAGTGCTCTCAACTCACAAACACCCCTCCAGCCCTCCTCCTCTCCACCATTCACTCACTCACCCACTCAGTAACATCCTGCTCAATGCCTGATAGTCAGCAGCAGCAGGTCACAGTAAAATATTTTTAAAGAGAAATGCCATGGTGACCGCAGTGCAGTTTAGAAGTAGCCCAGAAACCCAATACCCGCAACCAATACATTTTCACCTGCGACATTGTTTTCAAGGTAGCCCTTGGCAACACTGGCAGAACTATTTTTGTCGGAGCAGATGGTGTGAGGGAGGGGGCAGGTACAGCATTATAATCATTTGTACACTGTAAATAAACTGTAAATTGACCTCAACTAAGCCTGAAAAAAAATGTATTGTATTTAATACATTG
The DNA here is from genome assembly GCA_030435695.1 of Brachymystax lenok tsinlingensis. NCBI lineage: Eukaryota > Metazoa > Chordata > Actinopteri > Salmoniformes > Salmonidae > Brachymystax > Brachymystax lenok. Next base: position 6,851,118 of record CM059793.1, read on the forward strand.
AGACACGATCACATATCTATTTTTTTATTTGTGGGAATACATTGGAACAGCTGCCCTAAATTAAACACATTTTTTTCCTAACAGGTAGTCTCCCTCATTACCTGTCCTGACAGACTGTCGCCATGACAGCGGAGGAGACCATTAACATCAAGGAGGTGGAGGTGATCAAGCTGATGCTGGACTTCCTCAACTCCAGGAAGCTTCACATCAGCATGCTGGCTCTGGAGAAGGAGAGCGGCGTCATCAATGGCCTTTACTCTGACGACATGCTCTTCCTTAGGTACTAGCATGGCTTTAGTCTGCTACAAACACAGTGTCGTTCTAAAGTCTGTATGGGAATAACCCCAGCTAGGCATGCCTCCATCAGGAGGAAGAATCTTCAGAAAGATCACCCCATTAGGACTCTTTTTAAAGCAGCACTCTTCAATCCCTGTGTGCAGGTTTTTCCCTCCAGCCCAGTGGTGATACACATGAGTCAACAGGGGCTCCCGAGTGGCGCAGTGGTCTAAGGCACTGCATCTCAGTGCCAGAGGCGTCACTACAAACCATGGTTCGATCCCGGGCTGTATCACAACCGGCCGTGATCGGGAGTCCCATAGGGCGGCGCACAATTGGCCCAGCGTCGTCCGGGTTAGGGGAGGGTTTGGCCGATTTAGGCCGTCATTGTAAATAAGAATTTGTTCTTAACTGAAACTGCCTAGTTAAAGGTTAAATAAAAAAATATAATAATCACACTCCACGACTCTGTAAACAAGTCCATGTCCCAGACCATCTGTTTTGTAGATCCAGCTATCCAAAATGAATGGAAAAGTTAAGCACCATATTATCTCCATATTTGCAGTGGTTATCTTTTCCATAAATTTGGGGTTGAGGCATAGAGCTGGATATACACGACTGATGGCATGGGATGTGGACTTATATCTTGATGTTAGACAACTTTTGAAATACTGAAAACACAGTGGAGTGAAATGTCCCTTTAAGTACACCGATAGTGTTGGCATATGTGAGGTCCTGAGCTCCATTCCTAGATATCCCGTTTTTACATAATTCTTATTTCATGATGCACTGCACCTTGTACAGTACTCAGTGACCTTCACCAGAGAGACTCAATCTAAAGATCCCCTCGGGAAATTATTCAATTTAGTGTCGGTAAGTGGCTGATTACATAAACGTTTCACTATAATACGATTTTCAAACTCGTTGTTATTACCCCTCTTTGTTTTCCATCAGGCTTATCTAATTAGGATGCTCTGTTGCAGTGCTACACACAAATACTATCAAATTAGGATGCTCTGTTGCAATACTACAGACAAATACTAACAGCATTCAAGGATAACTGTACAGTTTTTCATAAAACCTCTAACTAACAACTAGCTTATTACTTTCACCACACTGCTACCATAAGGTACAAACATGGTGAATGGATAAAGGTTAAACAGAATTTCAGAACAACAGGGTCTTGTTAACAACACGGAAGAAAACGACCCGAAACGGAGTGAAATGATCTGAACTAAAAAGAAATGCTTGTTTTTGTTCAATGTTGCAAAGCAGTGTCACCTAATGGACACGGCCCAGGTTAACTCTATGCCCTGATAGTTATTCCCATGTTGTGCCACTATTGAGAAGGACAAGATCAACTCTGTTCTTCTCCACAGGCAGCTGATTCTAGATGGCCAATGGGAAGAGGTCCTACAATTCATTCAGCCTTTAGAAGGCATGGACAAGTTTGACAAAAAGAGGTGAGAGAACCTTTTTAATGCTTATTTGACCCAATGTCTTTCACCCAGATGTGAATCTAACTCTTGTCAGACATACAGGTCACAGGTTAACTCTTAAGAGATTTGATTAGCCAGTCAAGAGTGAGGTGTCGAGACCGAGAGGTGAAATTAGGTGTTATCTTTGTACAGTCAACCCATTTTGTTCAATTTACATATGAAGCAATGCGAATTTTCCCTTTTCAATTTTGGCACATTGTTTTTTTACTGAATGTTATAAATGTGTCTGGCGATCTTGCCTGACTTGTCCAGGTTCCGCTACATCGTCCTGAAGCAGAAATTTCTGGAGGCTCTGTGTGTAAATAACGCCATGTCAGCTGCTGACGACCCTCAGAATGTGAGTGGGACAGCCAGTCTATACCGCAAGCGTTGCATGTACTACTGTATTCAAATAGACATGCTGAGATACTGGCAGCAAAAGCCAACCATCAGTTGAGCAAGATCTATTTCAAGTGTTTCTACAAGTCTCTGAAGCGATCAACTGATAAAATATGATATGATATGTTTTTTTTTATGCTTCAGGTGTAGCAAGCTAAAAACATCACTACGTAAGGAAAACGTGACCCTTCCAGTGTAGTTTCGGAGTAATTTGGAAGTAAATTTCATGTTCAAGGAAAAAATAAAATAATAGGCTCTTCCTAATTGATTAATTACATGTCAATGATCTTAAATTGGCTTAGTATTAGTGGGTTATACTATATCTATGACTTTACTCAGTAAACGCCATTGAATTAAGCTCCTCCCCCTTTCCTTATGCCGCCGACAGCTGGAGCTGTCCATGCAGGAAGCGGTCAGGTGTCTCCACAGCCTGGAGGTGTTCTGTCCCTCTAAAGAGGACTACAGTAAACTCTGCCTGCTCCTCACGCTGCCCTGCCTCACCCAACACGCTGAGTTCAAGGACTGGAACCCCAGCACGGCCCGGGTGCACTGCTTCGAGGAGGCCTGCGCCATGGTGGCTGAGTTCATCCCTGCCGACAGGAAGCTGAGCGAGGCCGGCTTCAGGGCCAGCGGTAACCGCCTCTTCCAGCTGCTCATCAAAGGAGTTCTGTACGAGTGCTGTGTGGAGTTCTGTCAGGTTGGTGTGGGTCAATCAAATGTATTTATAAAACCCTTTTTTTTACATCAGCAGTTGTCACAAAGTGCTTTACGTTAACCAGGGCCCCAACGACTAAGGAGAAGCAGAAGCACAGTGGCCAGTTAAAACTCCCTAGAAGGTAGTAACCTAGAGAGGAATCGGGCTCAGTAAATATGGCCAATGTGTTGGCTGGAGGAGAATGAGGCCAGTTCTCTAACCTTCAGTCAGAATGGCAAGGGCTTTGCGAAAGGTTGAAAATCTCCCTTTGAAACACCAATGTTCTCCATTTATGAAACTCTACAGAGGTCCCAAGGATGAGGCACTTCACCACTGACATAATGGTAGGGGAGCGTCACAGTAGATCAGTCTACATTATCCTGAAAACACAGGATAGGTGAAGTTAATATAGAAATATGACTAGCAGGAGTTGTCTTCTGCCTAGGTAATACCAGTTCAGATGGAGGGAAATGAGACAAAAAGAGAGCCATTTATTAAACGTATCTATACTATTCTCTTCCAGAGCAAAGCCACGGGGGAGGAGATCACGGAGGACGAGGTGCTCTTGGGCGTGGACATGCTGTGTGGCAATGGCTGCGACGAACTCGACCTCTCCCTGCTCTCGTGGCTCCAGAACCTCTCGCCAGGCGCCTTCTCCTGCGCCTTTCAGCAGAAGACCCTGGCCATCCACGTGGATCGCCTGGTCAAGCCCACCAAGGCCGGCCCCGCCGACCTGCTCACCCCCCTCATCAGCCGGCTTTCCCCCTGTCCCTCCTCGCCCCTGCAGAGGCCCCAGTCGGCAGACACCTACATGTCGAGGTCCCTGAACCCGGCGCTGGACGGGCTGTCCCATGGCCTGGTGGCCCAGGCCCAGAACAAGAGAGGCACGGAGGGCAGCGTGAGACCGGCACTCAGCCAAAGCATGGTGGAGAATAACGTGCACCAGCTGGACGACGACTCGCCAGAGAAGTACGCCACTAGGCCCTTCAGGGTTAATTAAGATTTATTGAAATGAGTAGGTACGGCATGACAATACGCTTACTGTAAACAAGATACACGCCTTACCAGGATTCACAATGAACCCCAATTCCATTCAGTTCCAAACACCTTTCCTCACCCTTTAACCTTTCCTCACGCTTTAACCTTTCCTCACGCTTTAACCTTTCCTCACCCTTTAACCTTTCCTCACCCTTTAACCTTTCCTCACCCTTTAACCTTTCCTCACCCTTTAACCTTTCCTCACGCTTTAACCTTTCCTCACGCTTTAACCTTTCCTCACCCTTTAACCTTTCCTCACCCTTTAACCTTTCCTCACCCTTTAACCTTTCCTCACCCTTTAACCTTTCCTCTCTCACGCTTTAACCTTTCCTCACGCTTTAACCTTTCCTCACCCTTTAACCTTTCTTAACCTTTCCTCACCCTTTAACCTTTCCTCACCCTTTAACCTTTCCTCACCCTTTAACCTTTCCTCACGCTTTAACCTTTCCTCACCCTTTAACCTTTCCTCACCCTTTAACCTTTCCTCACCCTTTAACCTTTCCTCACCCTTTAACCTTTCCTCACGCTTTAACCTTTCCTCACCCTTTAACCTTTCCTCACGCTTTAACCTTTCCTCACCCTTTAACCTTTCCTCACGCTTTAACCTTTCCTCACCCTTTAACCTTTCCTCACGCTTTAACCTTTCCTCACCCTTTAACCTTTCCTCACCCTTTAACCTTTCCTCACGCTTTAACCTTTCCTTACACCTGAACACATGGAACACATGTTTAGCCCCTTCTAGATCCACGTGGAGACATAAAGCATTGCTGTGTGTATGCTGTTTTTATGTATTTATTTAAGTGTATATATATCTTTTTTTTTACGTTTATTTAACTAGGCAAGTCAGTTAAGAACAAAATTCTTATTTACAATCACGGCCTACAATTTACCACCCTCCCCTAACCCGGACGACGCTGGGCCAATTGTGTGCCGCCCTATGGGACTCCCGATCATGGCCTGATTGTGATACAGCCTTGGATCGCACCAGGGTCTGTAGTGACACCTCTAGCACTGCGATGCAGTGCCTTAGACCGGCTGCACCGTTCGGGAGCAGGTGGTGATTAACTGCCCAGAAGTGAATGCAGACCTATACCCTTGGCCATTAATCCAAATAGTGGATCTCTGCCTATGGCACTATATTATATTTAGCCTTAATAGTATTATTAGTAATCGTGTTAACAATGCTTTAACCTACATTATAGCTTTGCTGCACTGTCTGAGAGGTCCACCACTCTGCTCTTACAAAGAGCCCAACAGGGCTGCTGGGTGTAGAGGTGGAAACATTCAGTATCCTGACAATGTGACTATGTCTGTTTGTCATTTATATCTGGTAAGATGGCTAGTATTTAAATATAGATTCCATTATGATAAATTTTGATTAAAGACTGACCACATAGTAGTGAATTTTTGCAGTTTTAGTATTAATAGAGGCTGTAGCAGCATTAAAGTCATTCTATATTGTTGTGATGTAAGCTGAGCCATGCATTACAAGCTTGATCAGTCCTCTAGGGACTCCGTTTGGCATCGTGTCACGTACGTTTGGCATCGTGTTACGTACTGGTTCACTGACAAGCTGACTATGGTCTCTAAGGGCCACTGTGAATGAAGTACGAAAACATTAGTCGAAAGAAAATCAGAAGCACAAATCGACCATTAGGTCCTACCTACACTTGTGTAGATCTGAAAGGAATTAATAGATAGGTATTTTCCTATACGCTCTGTTGTATTTGCGGTCTGTACCGGTCGACTGTTCTGTAGCCAAACGATGATGATCGCAATATGGTACTAGACCTGCCACCACCTCTCTAGGGTGTAGGGGTCGATTTGGGATTGGTTGAAAGTGTGCTTGTTTTGCAGTTTATGCCATTTTTAGGGGAGGACACTGTAAATCTGTTCCTGCCAAGCCTGTAGTCATGTGGATATTTTGTCCCTGTGTCAACAGGATTGTCCCACCGGTTCTTGTTCTGGCCTCCAGTGGACCAAATGCCATGCGCACCTCTCTGGCCCCCGGGCCGGACGGTGGGTCGCCAAACGAAAAAGAGGTAATTTCACCCCGTTGTATCACGCAAGGCATTTCCTGTGATGGTAAGGGTTAGCGAGACCAGCTCATATAACTGTAAATGCCCACCGCTAACATTTCTATACATTTCTGTAGTTTCCTGAAAACCTTTGTGAAAGATTGCGCCAGCATCTGGCCATTCAGAAAAAAACATTAGGACATACATTATAAAAGGGAATACATCTCTGTCTCTCTCTCTCACTGTTTCTCTGTCTCTCTCTCTCTGTCTGTCTCTCTGTTTCTCTGTCTGTCTCTCTGTGTGTCTCTCTCATATGGTCTCTCTCTCATGGTATCCCCCCACACCCCCATCTCCTCACCCACTGACTTTAGTTACTCATAAATCCACCTCAACGACCTCGTCCACGGGGGAGTCGACCCCACAGACACCCTGTCACCTGACGGGGGAGTCTATGAGCTACTGCCAACCGCGGCCGCCTCATCTGCTGTGGGGGCAATAATTTGATGACACAGGGTCACGGACAGCGGTGTACAATCTGCTTTGATGGCTGGTCTTGACACAGCCATCCTGCTAGCACACTCATTGCTCATTTTTAATATATCGCTAAAGCCCAGCAGCTTTAGATTGGATTTTTCCGTGCATGCATAGAGTCACGTTAGAGAGATGAAGATTTGGCCCATTGTGTGTTTGATGGGGATCCTTGGTAACTTTTTTTTTTAATGTGGATTAGCTTTGAGGCCTTGAAATTGTAGAGTTGGCTGTACAGTAGTTTGCTGCGTGTTTTGGAAGTAACCTCATGACCTGACATAATGGTGTGTTTCGGTCTTTGTGTACTCTATCCGTCTATCTTTCTAAATGCGTGTGTGTCTTCCTCAACAGCATGACAGTGAGCAGGTCCAGGAGTACTACAGGCAGAGGAAGCGTGTTCAGCAGCACCTGGAGCAGAAGCAGCAGCAGAGACAGCTGTACCAGCAGATGCTGCTAGAGGGAGGGGTTCACACACAGGAGGGGCCAGATGCCCAGCACAACCTCACTGAGAAGTTCCTCAACAGGTTAGAGACAACACACACACCTGGAGGGAGCACAACCTCACTGAGAAGTTCCTCAACAGGTTAGAGACAACACACACACACACCTGGAGGGAGCATTACCTCACTGAGAAGTTCCTCAACAGGTTAGAGACAACACACACACACACCTGGAGGGAGCATTACCTCACTGAGAAGTTCCTCAACAGGTTAGAGACAACACACACACACCTGGAGGGAGCATTACCTCACTGAGAAGTTCCTACATCTTATGGTCCACTTATTATATTGTCGTTATTCCCCGAACAAGTTGTCTGATGGTGTTTAAATTTAATTGTATTGGTTGCGTACAAAGATTTGCAGATGTTTAATCCCAGTCTCTACAGGAGGCCTTTTACCTCTTGGTAGGCCGTCATTGTAATTAAAGAATTTGTTCTTAATTCACTTGCCTAGTTAAATAAAGGTTAAATAAAATAAATCGCAGGTGCAGCGAAATGCTTATGTTTCTAGCTCCAACAGTGTAATAATACTTGTCATAGCTCATCCTACATAACTACCTTTTCTATTCCTATACTATCCATACTATCTATACACACCATCCTATATAACCACCTGTTCTATTCATATACTATCCATACTATCTATACACACCATCCTATATAACTACCTTTTCTATTCCTATACTATCTATACACACCATCCTATATAACTACCTTTTCTATTCATATACTATCTATACACACCATCCTATATAACCACCTTTTCTATTCATATACTATCCATACTATCTATACACACCATCCTATATAACTACCTTTTCTATTCCTATACTATCCATACTATCTATACACACCATCCTATATAACTACCTTTTCTATTCCTATACTATCCATACTATCTATACACACCATCCTATATAACTACCTTTTCTATTCCTATACTATCCATACTATCTATACACACCATCCTATATAACTACCTTTTCTAGTCATATACTATCTATACACACCATCCTATATAACTACCTTTTCTATTCCTATACTATCTATACACACCATCCTATATAACTACCTTTTCTATTCCTATACTATCCATACTATCTATACACACCATCCTATATAACTACCTTTTCTATTCCTATACTATCTATACACACCATCCTATATAACTACCTTTTCTATTCCTATACTATCCATACTATCTATACACACCATCCTATATAACTACCTTTTCTATTCCTATACTATCCATACTATCTATACACACCATCCTATATAACTACCTTTTCTAGTCATATACTATCTATACACACCATCCTATATAACTACCTTTTCTATTCCTATACTATCCATACTATCTATACACACCATCCTATATAACTACCTTTTCTATTCCTATACTATCTATACACACCATCCTATATAACTACCTTTTCTATTCCTATACTATCCATACTATCTATACACACCATCCTATATAACTACCTTTTCTATTCCTATACTATCCATACTATCTATACACACCATCCTATATAACTACCTTTTCTAGTCATATACTATCTATACACACCATCCTATATAACTACCTTTTCTATTCCTATACTATCTATACACACCATCCTATATAACTACCTTTTCTATTCCTATACTATCCATACTATCTATACACACCATCCTATATAACTACCTTTTCTATTCCTATACTATCTATACACACCATCCTATATAACTACCTTTTCTATTCCTATACTATCCATACTATCTATACACACCATCCTATATAACTACCTTTTCTATTCCTATACTATCCATACTATCTATACACACCATCCTATATAACTACCTTTTCTAGTCATATACTATCTATACACACCATCCTATATAACTACCTTTTCTATTCCTATACTATCTATACACACCATCCTATATAACTACCTTTTCTATTCCTATACTATCCATACTATCTATACACACCATCCTATATAACTACCTTTTCTATTCCTATACTATCCATACTATCTATACACACCATCCTATATAACTACCTTTTCTATTCCTATACTATCCATACTATCTATACACACCATCCTATATAACTACCTTTTCTATTCCTATACTATCTATACACACCATCCTATATAACCACCTTTTCTATTCATATACTATCCATATTGTCTATACAAACTATTTAGATATATATGTATAGTTTATTAGGTACACCCATCTAGCATCGGGTCAGACCACCTTTGCCTCCAGAACAGCCTGAATTCTTTGGGGCATGAAAACGTTTCTTAATTGGTATCAAGGGATCTAACGTGTGCCAGGAAAACATTCCCCACACCATTACACCACCACCACAAGCCTGTACTGTTGACACCAGGCAGGATGGGGCTATGGACTCATGCTGCTTACGCCAAATCTAGAAGGCCAGCATTCCGGAGTCGCGTCTTCAGTGTTGATGTTGAGACTGGTGTTTTGCGGGTACTATTTAATTAAGCTGCCAGTTGAGGACTTGTGAGGCATCTGTTTCTCAAACTAGACACTCTAATGTACTTGTCTTGTCCTCTTGCTCAGTTGTGCACTGGGGCCTCCCACTCTTTCTATTCTGGTTAGAGCCAGTTTGCACTGTTCTGTGAAGGGAGTAGTACACAGTGTTGTACGAGAGCTTCAATTTCATGGCAATTTCTCTCATGGAATAGCTTTCATTTCTCAGAACAAGAATAGACTGACGAGTTTCAGAAGAAAGGTCTTTGTTTCTAGCCATTTTGAGCCTGTAATCAAACCCACAAATGCTGATGCTCCAGATACTCAACTAGTCTAAAGAAGGCCAGTTGTATTGCTTCTTTAATTACACAAACAGTTTTCAGCTGTGCTAACATAATTGCAAAAGGGTTTTCTAATGATCAATTAGCCTTTTAAAATGTTAAACTTGGATTAGCTAACACAATGTGCCATTGGAACACAGGAGTGATGGTTGCTGATAATGGGCCTCTGTACGCCTATGTAGATATTCCATGAAAAATCAGCTGTTTCCAGCTACAATAGTCATTTACAACATTAACAATCTACACTGTATTTCTGATCAATTTGATGTTATTTTAATTAATGGACAAACTATTGTTTTTCTTTAAAAAACAAGGACATTTCTAAGTGACCCCAAACTTTTGAACGGTAGTGTACATTTCTAAAAACCTGTTTTTGCTTTGTCATTATGGGGTATTGTAGAATAAGGCTGTAACGTAACAAAATGTGGAAAAAGTCAATGGGTCTGAGTACTTTCCGAATGCACTAATAGTTCGATGAAAACGTTAACATGCTTTGCAAGAAAAACGAATTTCCACAGCGAACTTTCTTTTTTAAAGCACATTTGATTCTGAGTTAGAATTTTTTTGGGTCTGATGAAAGTACTTTTTTTTTTTTTTTTTTACTCAGTTTTATTGTTGTCGTTGAGTCTTAAATTAAAACTATTATGTTGATCTCATTGACTGTCTTGATCCATAACTCTCCAGCAACAGATTGTTGTTGTGGCTTCAAAAATTATTGCGGCTACAATTTATTTATACATTTTATCACATAGTGTGATATCAATTAAACAATGTTAGCATGAACACAATTGCGTAGTTAGCACACTACTTAGTAGCTATTAAGTAGTAGATTCCCAAATAGCAATACAATACAGTCATTAAGCTGGAATTGTGTAGTAATGCGAATAAGAAATGTTTGTTAACCAGTAGGCATGTCCCAAAACTCTGCTCATCTCAAATTACAACATCACTACTAACTGACCACTCATGTAGTAAATAAAACAAAACATGTATTATTGAGTAACTTGAGGTCGTGATGAATAGTAAAATAAAAAATCATGAGCTTGTGGCTATATACTGCCATCTGGTGGCGACTAGAAACAATTGCATAATAGGAACTATTGCAAACCTGACAGAGCTTGAGAGGATCTGCAGAGAACAATGGGAGAAACTACCAAAATACAGGTGTGCCAAGCTTGTAGCGTCATACCCAAGAAGACTCGAGGCTGTAATCGCTGCCAAAGGGCTTCAACAAAGTACTGAGTAAAAGGTCTGAATACTTTTGATATTGCTTTGTCATTATGGGGTATTGTGTATAGATGAAGAAAAAAATACTATTTAATCAATTTTAGAATATGGCTGTAACATAACAAAATGTATACACACACACATATATAAACTTATTTTCAGCAAACTTAACATGTGTAAATATTTGTATGAACATAAGATTCAACAACTGAGACATAAACTATGGAAAAAATGTGTCCCTGAACAAAGGGGGGGTCGAATTCAGAAGTAACAGTCAGTATCTGGTGTGGCCACCAGCTGCATTAAGTACTGTAGTGCATCTCCTCCTCATGGACTGCACCAGGTTTGCCAGTTCTTGCTGTGAGATGTTACCCCAAGGCACCTGCAAGTTCCCGGACATTTCTGGGGGGAATGGCCCTAGCCCTCACCCTCCGATACAAATGTCTTGCAGGAAATCACGCACAGAACGAGCAATATGGCTGGTGGAGTTGTCATGCTGGAGGGTCATGTCAGGATGAGCCTGCAGGAAGGGTACCACATGAGGGAGGAGGATGTCTTCCCTGTAACGTACAGCGTTGATATTTCCTGCAATGACAACAAGCTCAGTCCGATGATGCTGTGACACACCGCCCAAGACCGTGACGGACCCTCCACCTCCAAATCGATCCCGCTCCATAGTACAGGCCTTGGTGTAACGCTCATTCCTTCAACAATAAATGCGAATCCGACAATCACCCCTAGTGAGACAAAACCGCGACTCGTCATTGAAGAGCACTTTTTGCCAGTCCTGTCTGGTCCAGCGACGTTGTTGCCGGTGACGTCTGGTGAGGACCTGCCTTACAACAGGCCTACTAGCCCTCAGTCCAGCCTCTCTCAGCCTATTGCGGACAGTCTGAGTGCTGATGGAGGGATCGTTCCTGGTGTGTTCGGGCAGTTGTTGTTGCCGCAGGTGTGGTGTTTGGATGTACCGATCCTGTCCAGGTGTTGTTACACGTGGTCTGCCACTGCGAGGACGATCAGCTGTCCGTCCTGTCTCCCTGTAGCGGTCTTAGGCGTCTCACAGTACGGACATTGCAATTTGTTGCCCTGGCCACATCTGCAGTCCTCATGCCTCCTTGCAGCATGCCTAAGGCACGTTCACACAGATGAGCAGGGACCCTGGGCATTTTTCTTTTGGTGTTTTTCCAGTCAGTAGAAAGGCCTCTTTAGTGTCCTAAGTTTTCATAACTGTGACCTTAATTGCCTACTGTCTGTAAGCTATTAGTGCTAACGACCGTTCCACAGGTGCATGTTCATTAATTGTTTATGGTTTAAGCATGTGACTAACTAGGCTGCTTGCAATACTTCAAATTGTTATTTCTCTTAAATTTACTTACACCAACAATATTCAAACCAAAAAGCATTCGTCAACTTCTCAGTTATCTGCACTCTGGTACACCCAATCTAGTGTATTTGAACTCCAACCAAAATAACCTAAACGACATTACTAGGTATCCCATTTGTACACTATCCATTCTCATAATAACGCTAATAGACGCGCTAAAATTCAATACACTTACTGAGCTTCTTATTCTGGCTCTATGTGTTTGTTCCAATTCATAATTACTTCCCTGAATTCTTTATTTGATTTGAATTCTCCTGTTGATAGGGTAACTTTGATAGGGTATCTAGTTTACTCGTTCATATTCGAGACGAATTGGTAGAATCTACATGCACTTCTTTTAGCAACTCCACGGTTTTACAATTACTTTTTCAAAACCTCTACCTATTTTCCTGTGATATTCATAATCATTCCTTGCTCCTTAGTTTGAACTATATTATTTTCTATTCATGTGTCCATGACTATTATTTCTTTCAACAGTATAGAATTATTTCAAACGCATACTATAGCCACGCTTCTGTATTTTATATTATATATATATATATATCTCTTACCAGTATATAATTTCTATTTTCACTTAACTCTTGTTAATATTCCAATGTCTGTAAGGATAATCTATTACCATACTATTGTGACAACCTTCCGTCCTTACACAATGTTCCTATCCAACTTATTCTGGTTACATTTTCTCGCACCCCGCCCGCCTGACTACACTTAGTCAGCGTCTCATAAAAAGTTACACAGTCTCTTTACTTGTAATAGACAATACAATATGCTTTTCCTGAAACCTCTATACTTCCTTTACACAGGATAACATACACCTATTCAGGCTTTGACATTTATACACGCGTTTCATTCACACACATTTACGTTTTTACCTAAAAATGACCTATTTCATAATTGACACAAAAATTTGGATTTATTTTTATAAAAGGAATTTGCCAAAACGGGTCAAAAGTCCTGATATAACACATTTCTCACGTTTCCCTAAACGACCTAAACCGATACACCCCTGTGAACACGGCATAGGATTTATTCTATAAAAGGAGTTCGCCTAAACGGGTCAAATTCCAATTCATTTTACAAAAGGAGCTTTGCCAAAACGGGTCAAAGTCCTATTTCATTCTATTTGTGTTGACAATATGTCCAGGTAGCCACAGCACCTCTCCAAGCCAGGCAGCCCAACGAAACAGAGCAAATACAAGCCCCCCCTCCACACACCCCATCTCACAAATAGATCTGTATTATATAACCCCCCAAAGCGTTACGCATGCATGCGGTTTATTGAATTCAAAAGCTTCCAGAATTGTTAGGTTCTTTTAGGAATTTAGAGAGACCTACGTGGCGTCCTCATCGCTGAGACAGATCTCCTGTAGCAGCCCGCACAAATATTCAACCATCCGTAAGACCAGGCCTACCTTAGATAGTTGGGGTGGCCACCCGTTTGCAAGGCTGCCCAGAAGACCCATCGTCAGCCCCAAGGCGCCACCGTTCCATGGTCCCTACTACTCCTGGCTTAAAAGCTCGCCAATATGTAGTGGAAAAAATTCTCTTCAAAATATGACACCCATACAAGAAACTTGTGAATTCAATAAGACCTTTAATTCAGAGTAATTAAAAGTCGAGCTGACCCGGGAAACAGCTAGCTCTGACTGAACTCAGTTTAGCTTATATAGTGTTACCATAGGCAGCCTCTGACATGTTTCCACTTAAAAGTGAAACGTGTGGTACGAGGCCTACGTGCAGTACGTGCGGTTTTTCAACTGAGGCAACCCTTGACATGTGTTTCTACTTAAAAGGTGTTCTATGCATTCTGTTCAGAAATGAGAAAATGTAACATAATGGTATTAAAATATCTCCAACAGTAGCCGGCTAGTAATGGCTATTTAACAATCTGATGACCTTGAGATAAGATATTTTTCAGTCTCTCTGTCCCAGCTTTGATGCACCTGTACTGACCTCCTTGATGATCTTCATGGCCTGTCATAGAATAATTACATATTTACCTGATATGTTGGATATTTAACAATTATTTACTTAACAAACAGTAAGATATTTCTGTCCTACTAATGCTGTGTTTTATGGTCTCTACTCTAGCACCCTGAAGCTAGTCTGGGTGTTGAGGACATGGGTTTTACTAGAGATAGCTTGAAGCTGACAATTGTTTTGTATGTCTCTGTGATAGAAAAACAAACAGCCAGATTCCAGTCATTAGTTGTGCATGTGAGACCTATGTCTCCGGTCTGACAGGGCCTGCATGCTATAGATGAGACCGAGAGAGCCTCAATGGTTCTTAGACATCCAGGCATCTGGGAGACTGCACCAGAGGCAGATGACCAGAGGATGAACCCAAAGTGGCTTATGGTGCCCCCCAATTTATATGAGAGGATTGTCTGTTAAGGGTAGGCTCTCAGCCTAACAGTCAGTCAAGACTGTTGGGCTGACGGTTTCATTATTGCAGTAATTAATCGATATTAAATAAAGATGGTTGTTTGAAGAAATGACCAAGTCTCTCTCTCTCAGTCCTGAATTTCCACGACAGGCCTTCCTGTAACACCGGGTTCTGTAAGTGTCCTGGAGGGCAGGCATTGTGCCCCCGGTGATACATTGGGCAGACTGCACCACCTTCTGGAGAGTTCTGTGGTTGCAGGCGGTGCAGTTGCCGTACCAGGCGGTGATACAGCCCAACAGAATGCTATCGACGGTGAGGGACTTAGGGGCCAAGCTGAATTTCATCAGCCTCCTGAGGTTGAAGAGGCGCTGTTGCTCCTTTACCACACTCGGTGTGGAGGGACCATTTCTGGTCATCAGTGATGTGTACGCTAAGGAACTATTAAAGTTTTTGACCCGACCACTGCGACCCCGTTGATGTCGATGGGGGCGTGCTCTCTGCTGTCTTCTGTAGTCCACGATCAGCTCCTTTGTTGAGGGAGAGGTTATTTTCCCGGCACCACTCTGCCAGGGCTCTCACCTCCTCCCTGTAGGCTGTTTTCATTGTTGTTGGTAATCAAGCCTACCACTGTTGTGTCTTCAGCAAACTTGATAATTGAGTTGGAGACGTGCGTAGTCAAGCAGTCATGGGTGAACAGAGAGTACAGGAGGGGGCTGAGCACGCACCCCTGTGTGGTCCTGTGTTGAGGATCAGCGTGGCAGAGGTGTTGTTGTCTACCTTAACCACCTGGAGTCAGCCTGTCAGGAAGTCTAGGACCCAGTTGCACAGGGAGGGGTTTAGACCTAGGGCTTAGTGATGAGCTTGGAGGGAACTATGGTGTTGAAGACTTAGCTGTAGTTGATGAACAGCATTCTCACTCTGTCCAGGTGGGATAGGGCAGTGTGCAGTGCAATGGCTACAGTTTCAAACGAGAGTTTCTATTGGACAAATTCAGGTGTTTATACACGTTTTTGTTCCGTTTGCTTCAGTGTAAGAAATGCTTTTCAACAGAATCGGCGGAATGAATACACCCCTGATCACAAGCAAACACAGTTCACTTTCATAGCAGCCACATACAAACAGCATGATCATGTTGCTCATTGTATAATTCCTTCTCGCATCTACACGCTCTACTCCTCTCACCTTGCTTGTGGACTTTGGTGCACAACACATCAGCTGTCTGTGATCAGGCGAAAAAACCTTTCCAAGCTAAACCTTCATATGATAACCACTACACACAGCTGTCTGTGATCAGGCAAAAAAAACTTTCCAAGCTAAACCTTCATATCATAACCACTACACAGCCTAAATTGTTTTCACCATATTAGCTAACATCATATAGTCAACATAGCTACTCGAACTAACGCGTTAGTATACCCACTACAATCATGCAGTACAGTGTACAATCAGTAAGCAGTTTAGCAGTTACACTGGAGGGCTTGCCCCGGTGGCAATAAATGAATGAAACCAAAAGCTTACCATGACTTGGAAGAGTTCCAGTGTTGGATAGCCATAGCCAGCTAGCTAACATAGCATCCCTCTGTTTGAGTAGGAAAAACTAGCTAGCTGCCTTTGCTAGCTAAGTGAAAGGTAAAAATTATATAACAAAATATAGCTAGCTCTTTCGATCTCTCTCTCTTGCGTCTCCTTATTTTTTTAAAGAAATGTATTTGTTCAAAACTGTTGTCTTTCTCTTTGAATCAACTACTCACCACATTTTATGCACTGTAGTGCTAGCTCACTGTAGCTTATCCTTTCAGTACTAGATTCATTCTCTGATCCTTTGATTGGGTAGACATGTCAGTTCTTGCTGCAAGAGCTCTAATAGGTTGGAGGACGTCCTCCAGATGTTGTCATAATTAATGTGTAAGTCTATGGAAGGGGGTGAGAACTACACCATGGTGCTACCCTACAGAGTGCTGTTGAGGCTACTGTAGACCTTTTATTGTTTTAATCAATTATCTAATGTCCAAAAGTTATTTTCGGCTGTAGGAAATAATACATTATTTGCTCAGAACGTTTCTAGTAAGAAATAACACGCAAAAAGCTAAATAGTGCACAGTTGGCTAGGAGTTGGAAACAGGGCGACTGTGTCTGTCGGCACCATCTTGCTTTATATCCAGTGATCCTGGATGTTATACCTGGCTAGCTTAACCTTATCTAGACCAGACGGTGAATCATGCAATATTTTTTTTTTTTAAGAAATACTTTATTAATTTTTCAGTGCTTTTAGAGTTTCATATTTTTCAATATTCCATTTTTGCTCCAGTCAGACAAGTGTCAAGCTGAGACACTTTAGCTTCCACGTAAAAGGAGCGACTGGGAGGCAACAAGCTACTGCCTCATCCATCTTTTATCACATGGACTCAGAGTTGTCTTTCTCCATGCCTGTGTTCCTCCCAGCCAGACTAGGATGCTTGTTGTGAATGCAGGGGTAGACCTCACCTGGAGGGAGACACAAACCATCTGTAAGGACCCAGGATTACAATTTCCAGAATTATGTTAGTGAAGTAAATTGAACAGAGGGACGTCAGACTCAACCAACATCTCTTCCTGTTCCTACTTCTCCTCAAACTTGTCTCAGCACTGCCTGGCGCTTTCCTTTCTTCTGGGCCCGGCCCACATGAAGCCTCCTCCCGTTTAACTCCTTCCATTGCCTGAGGAGGTCAGATATACTGCGTTGAGACAGTGGACTCACACTGAGCTGTATTCCACATCTAGATGGTGATGATAATGTATGGCATCACTCACACTCTGGGCATCCTTAAAGGGTCTGATACACTTTTCTCTCATTGAGTATCATGCTGTAGTGCTGAAGTGCTTCAAAGTACCCTTTGAAGAGCCATTCTCATCACAAACCACCTTGCAGGAGCTGATGTCTCCGAAGTTTTTGTACAGGGCTATGCTGCAAATCGACTTATCAAGATTGTTCAGATAGATGTTACCAACGGCACTCCTCCTCATGGTAGGGTCTTGTTGATACCACATGATGCACATAGGTTTTCCTTTGACCACTTGAGAGAGAGTCCTCTCAGCATCTGCTTTCCGGTGAAAGTTGACATAAGCGTATTCCAGGGATCGATGGGTGGCTTCGTCCCTGCAAACCTTAATAGAATGTAATGCTCCGGCAGTGCTGAACTTCTGATAGAGGATAGCCTTGTGTGTATCCTGATGAAGGTCTCCCACATACAGGGAGCCTCCATGGTTTCTAGGCCCCCTGGGATTCATTTTACAAGGGTAAAAAATGTGCAGAAAAAAAACTTCTGACAGGCGGATGTCATCTTTATTGGCACAGATGAGTGTCCTTGTTTGTTTCAATAAACAGCTAGATAAATATCTTGTACGCCAGCCCAAGAATGTTTAGAGCTCATGGAAAACAATTCTGATAAGAAAAATGAAAACAGTTGAAGTCGGAAGTTTACATAAACCTTAGCCAAATACATCTAAACTCCGTTTTCCACAATTCCTGACATATAATTCTAGTAGAAATTCCCTGTCTTAGGTCAGTTAGGATCACCACTTTATTTTAAGAATGTGAAATGTCAGGATAATAGTAGAGTGATTTTATTTCAGGTTTTATTTCTTTCATCACATTCACAGTGGGTCAGAAGTTTACATACACTCAATTAGTATTTGGTAGGATTGCCTTTAAATTGTTTAACTTGGGTCAAATGTTTCGGGTAGCCTTCCACAAGCTTCCCACAATAAGTTAGGTGAATTCTGGCCCATTTCTCCTGACAGAGCTGGTGTAACTGAGTCAGGTTTTTAGGCCTCCTTGCTCGCACATGCTTTTTCAGTTCTGCCCACAAATTTTCTATAGGATTGAGGTCAGGGCTTTGTGATCGCCACTCCAATACCTTGACTTTGTTGTCCTTAAGCCATTTTGCCACAACTTTGGAAGTATGCTTGGGGTCATTGTCCATTTGGAAGACCCATTTGCGACCAAGCTTTAACTTCCTGACTGATGTCTTGAGATGTTGCTTCAATATATCCACATAAGTTTCCATTCTCATGATGCCATCTATTTTGTGAAGTGCACCCAGTCCCTCCTGCAGCAAAGCACCTCCACAACATGATGCTGCCACCCCCGTGCTTCACGGTTGGGATGGTGTTCTTCGGCTTGCAAGCCTCCCCCTTTTTCCCTCCAAACATAACGATGGTCATTATGGGCAAACAGTTCTAGTTTTAATTTAATCAGACCAGAGGACATTTCTCCAAAAAGTACGATCTTTGTCCCCATGTGCAGTTGCAAACCGTAGTCTGGCTTTTTTATGGCGTGTTTGGAGCAGTGGCTTCTTCCTTGCTGAGCGGCCTTTCGTGTTATGTCGATATAGGACTCGTTTTACAATGGCTATAGATACTTTTGTACCTGTTTCCTCCAGCATCTTCACAAGGTCCTTTGCTGTTGTTCTGGGATTGATTTGCACTTTTTGCACCAAAGTGCGTTCATCTCTAGGAGACAGAACGCATCTCCTTCCTGAGCGGTATGACGGCTGCGTGGTCCCATGGTGTTTATACTTGCGTACTGTTGTTTGTACAGATGAACGTGGTACCTTGGCTGAAGATCGTAGTCCAGTCCTACTCTATCATATATCTGTATTATTTTATTCTTGTTCGTTTTGCTTTTTCATGCGCTTTAAGTTCTTTTTGTAGTGAAAAATTAATAATTACCTAGTTTCAGCCCTCCACCCCTTCATCTATTACGCATTTTAATCATCCATCTATCCCTCCTTTAGTTTCCTACCCATCCATTATCTCTATCCCTCCCTCTATCCCTCCTTTAGTGTCCTATCCATCCATTATTCTTCTCAAATTTATTTGTAGATACTTATTGACACGCTCAAAAATACATTTGATCAATTTTTTATTTTATTTGACCTTTATTTAACTAGGCAAGTCAGTGTTAATAACAATGGCAGAGGGATACATTTTACCTTTTTATTTAACTAGGCAAATCAGTTAAGAACAAATGTTCTTATTTTCAATGACGGCCTAGAAACAGTGGGTTAACTGCCTTGTTCAGGGGCAGAACGACAGATTTTTACCTTGTCAGCTCGGGGATTCGGTCACTAGTCCAACGCTCTAACCACTAGGCTACCTGCCACCCTGGATACATGCATTTGATTTGTGTGTTTTTTTTGGTTAGTGATCTTGTAGTCATTTATTTCTGTCACAGTAGTTCAATGAGCTTGTGTTTTAGTTGGTATGGAATAATGTATAATCTCTCAGCTGCTTCATTGACTCCCATCGATGACGTGTGTGTGTGTGTGTGTGTGTAGGTCCATCCAGAAGCTGGAGGAGATGAACGTAGGGATGGACAATGTGGGAGAGGGGGGGGTCCAGTCTGTGAGCCAACAGTGTAACGGGACCCCTGGACCTGACTCTAGTACCCAGACCCAAGAGACGGGCCACCTCCGGGACAAGCCAGGGGGGGTCAGCAGCACCCCTCTCATGGCAGGGTCTCAGGGCATGCCCTGCTTCGACGAGTCCCCCGTCCAGAACACTCAGAGGTGAGAGATCACGAAGAGGGCCAGACTAGAATCTGTGTTTTCCTAAAATCCTTTCTGAGGTTAAGGAATGCTAGGATCCACCGGGACCCTCAAGGTTTTCCTTGTGGTCACTGGGGGTGGAAAGTTTGGGAACCACTGTTCTAAACAATATACATACACTATTGTCCCCTTGTTTGGGAGGATTTGAAGTAAGTCCGCTGGTACACAATAACATGAAAACTCTGTGTTTTGATTCCCTCAGTGCTCAGAGGAACAGGGCCACTCTGCCTACGCTTCAGGATGATTCGGGCGGCTCCCCGATGCGCAACAATTCTCAGAAGGTAGGCTTCCAGTGGACTGAGAGACTCAACCGCGAGTGGACCACCCCTCTGAACCCGGGTTCCTCTCTAGGTATCTTCACCCTAGGGAGTTTTTCACTCACTCCTACTGCCTGCTCTTTGGAGTGTAGTCCAGTTTACTGAAAATAACTTTGTGACAACTACTTGTACACGGCCTTCAGAAAGTATTCACACCCCTTGATGTTTTCCACATTTTGTGTTACAGCAGTGAATTTCAAAGACACATTCAACCACTAATACCAGGGAGGTTTTCCAATGCCTTGCTAAGAAAAGTCAAAGTCACCATTATTAGTCAGTTGTACAACCGAATGCCTTCAACTGAAATGTGTCTTCCGCATTTAACCCAACCCCTCTGAATCAGAGAGGTGCGGGGGGCTGCCTTAATCGACATCCACGTCTTGGGCGCCCGGGAACAGTGGGTTAACTGCCTTGTTCAGGGGCAGAACGACAGATTTTTACCTTGTCAGCTCGGGGATTCGAACTTGCAACCCTCCGGTTACAAGTCCAACGCTCTAACCACTAGGCTACCTGCCGCCCCTATTGGTAGATTAGTAAAAAAAACATTGAATATCCCTTTGAGCATGGTGAAGTTTATAATTACACTTTGGATGGAGAGGAAGGAAAATGCTCAAGAATTTCACTGAGGCCAATGGTGACTTTAAAACATAGTTTAATGGCTGTGATAGGAGAAAACTGAGGAAGGAAGTCTGAATACAATATCCCAAAACATGCATCGAGTTTGCAACCAGGCACTAAAGTAATACTGCGAAAAATGTGGCAAAGCGATGTAACTTTCTTTTGTGTTTGTTTGGGGCAAATCCAAAACAGCACATTACTGAGTACCACTCTCCATATTTTGAAGTATAGTGGTGGCTGCATCATGTTATGGGGATGCTTGTAATCGTTAAGGACTGGGGAGTTTTTCAGGATAAAAAATTAACTGAATGGAGTTAAGCACAGGCAAATTCCTAAAGGAAAACCTGGTTCAATCTGCTTTCCACCAGACACTGGGAGATGAATTCACCTTTCAGCAGGACAATAACCTAAAACACAAGGCCAAATCTACACTGAAGTTGCTTACCAAGAAGACAGTGATAGACAGTGAATGTTCCTGAGTGGCCGAGTTACAGTTTTGACATCAATCTGCTTGAAAGACCTGAAAATGGTTGTCTAGCAATGATCAACAACCAATTTCAGAGGTTGAAGAATTCTGAAAATAATTATGGGCAAATGCTGTACAATCTAGGTGTGGAAAGCTCTCAAGAGATATACCCAGAAAGACTCACAGTTGTAATCTCTGAACGTTGCTCCTACAAAGTATTGACTCAGGGGTGTGAAGACTTATGTAAATTAGATATTTATGTATGTTCAATAATTTTGCTAAAATTCCTAAAAACATGGGGTATTGTGTGTAGATGGGTGAGATAAAATAAATGTAATCCATTTAGAATTCAGGCTGTAACACAACATGTGGTATGAATACTTTCTGAAGACATTGTATAAAAAGGCTTTGATTCACATCGATTTGATTCATAATGGATTGATGTGTGTTCAGATGGAGAAGTCCAAGGCCCAGTTTGTGGCGGTGAACAGTCTGGAGGACACGCAGGCGTTGCGAGCTGTGGCCTTCCACCCCACGGGGACGCTGTACGCCGTGGGCTCCAACTCCAAAACCCTGCGCGTCTGTGCTTACCCAGACACCCTCAACACAAGGTAACGAACTACCTGTACTCAGACCGGTCCCAAAACTAACAAAGTTCCTACCCCAGTGGCCACAAACCCCTGGTCCTGGAGAACTATAGGGTGTGGTCACAAACCCCTGGTCCTGGAGAACTATAGGGTGTGGTCACAAACCCCTGGTCCTGGAGAACTATAGGGTGTGCAGGTGTTTGGTCCAGCCCAGTGTTGACATGCCTGATTCACAGATTAGTGCTGGGCTGGAACAAATGCCTGCTACGTACTGTTGCTCTCAAAGACCAACGGTGTTTGGAAAGAACCAGGTTTAAGCAACACAGATTAATCTTCCTGACGCCCATTGGCTGTTAATTGTTGTATGGTTTCTCCGTTGATTTGTCTCCCTCTAGTGGGTCAGGCCCAGTCAAGCAGCCGGTGGTGCGCTTCAGAAGGAACAAGCACCACAAGGGTTCCATCTACTGTGTGGCCTGGAGTCACTGTGGACAACTGCTGGCCACAGGCTCCAATGATAAATATGTCAAAGTGCTGCCCTTCAACGCAGAAACCTGCAATGCCACAGGTGTGTGTGTGTTATTTTTCATGTGTCTGCATTTGTCATCTGTTTTGACTGAGTGTGTGTGTGTGTGTAGGGCCAGACCTGGAGTTCAGTATGCATGACGGCACCATCAGAGACCTGGCGTTCATGGAGGGTCCTGAGAGTGGAGGGTCCATCCTGATCAGTGCCGGAGCCGGAGACTGTAACATCTACACCACTGACTGCCAGAGAGGACAGGGGCTGCATGCTCTCAGTGGGCATACAGGTGTGTACATGCACTCAACTTTTAACACTTACCAGAGAGACTATAATGTAGTAATAATAATATCAGACTCTGATCAAATTCCAAATGCTTAATTTAGACAGTGTCCAATATGGCATTTATACTGTGTCCATGTGTCCTTCTCCCAGGCCACATCCTGTCTCTGTGCACGTGGGGTGGCTGGATGATTGCCACGGGCTCCCAGGATAAGACTGTCCGCTTCTGGGACCTGAGA
The DNA here is from genome assembly GCA_030435695.1 of Brachymystax lenok tsinlingensis. NCBI lineage: Eukaryota > Metazoa > Chordata > Actinopteri > Salmoniformes > Salmonidae > Brachymystax > Brachymystax lenok. The sequence goes on from CM059793.1 coordinate 6,874,487, forward strand.
GTCCCCAGCTGTGTGAGGGTGGTGGGGACAGCCCTGCATGGCTCTGGTAGGGATCCTGCTAGTCCCTGTCAATATGACTGGCACACCAGGTAACTGGGCCGACTGGATAAGAGTTGGAGATGACAGGGTGATAAGCATCTGTTTTAAAACTCTGTTTCTGCCCGGTCTTCTTTATCTACCTGGGCAAGACTGAGCTGAAGGCTGCAAAATGTCTGTGTAATGATACAGTTTACCCACAAGGGGGCACTAATAGTATTGTCAGTGGACTTACATTCACCTTTGCCTTAGATGTAACAAATGACACCCAATGGGTTGAGTTCAGTAGAGTGAAGAGGTTGAGCTTATAATGGAACTTGTCCAATAAGAACATAAATTAGTGTTTTCTGTTGCAAAGCATTTTGCTACATCGTGCCCTACTGAACAGACCCTCGTTGTTTATTCTCAGGCAGTGCAGTGGCCTCGGTGGCTGTTGACCCCAGCGCTCGTCTCTTGGCAACGGGCCAGGAGGACTGCAGCTGCATGCTCTATGACATCAGAGGAGGCCGGATGGTGCAGACGTACCGCCCACACACCAGCGACGTGCGCTCCGTCCGTTTCTCTCCCGGGGCACACTATCTGCTGACGGGTTCCTACGACAACAAAGTCATCATCACTGACCTGCAAGGTACGGCCTGGTCCGCACACAGACATAAACCCAACGAAGGTACCGTCTGGTCTGCGCGCGCACACAGCCAAGGTACCGCCTGGTCTGCGCGCGCACACAGCCAAGGTACCGCCTGGTCTGCGCGCACACAGCCAAGGTACCGCCTGGTCCGCGCGCACACAACCAAGGTACCGCCTGGTCCGCGCGCACACAGCCAAGGTACCGCCTGGTCTGCGCGCGCACACAGCCAAGGTACCGCCTGGTCTGCGCGCGCACACGGCAGCTTTCAAAGTGCTTCATATACTGTGTAATACAACAGCTTTCTCTATTATGACGTTTTTTTTTGGTCTTGATTGCTTCGCTGATGTAGTCTGACATAGACATCATCATCATCATCATCCTGACTGCCCCCCAGATCTCTCCAAGGCTCTGTCCCAGTTCTCTATTCTCCTGAGGTTCCCACTCACTCTTGTGGATTTGACAAGGGTGCAAGCTCCCTCTAGTCAATGTATGCTTTCGTGATGTAGCCTTACAGTTAGTGTGGAGTCCACGTGCCTCATGGTTTGTTTGTGTTAATGAATCACCAGGTGACCTGACGAAGCAGCTTCCTCTGACGGTGGCGGCGGAGCACGAGGACAAGGTCATCCAGTGTAGGTGGCACACGCACGACCTCTCCTTCCTGTCCTCCTCCGCAGACAGGACAGTCAAACTCTGGGCCCAGTGTCCATGACACTGCTGGCTGGCACTGGGAACACTGGAAACCACCGTAGAAACTATAGCTCTTAAATCTGGTGTTACTGGGAACACTGGCCACCACAACGAGCACAACACACGGTCCACATCCTTGGACATACCTGCCCCTGTACCACCTCCACAAGGCTCTTAAGAGGTGTGTGTGTTACATGTATAGTAATGCTGTGTGTTTACACTGGATATCACTGCTGTGTCATTTATGGCAATGCTTTTAGCCTTTCTTTAGCATCTGTGCCTCTTGCTAACAGTAGAGCTATTATCAAAGCTATACAAGACCATCTTAATTTGACGTTAATGACAAGGCGACACCTCTATAGTCCTGTTGAAAATAATATACTCATCAAATGCATGTTGGCATCATAGTCTACACTCGCTTAAAGCACACGGCAGTCCCTCCTGTTGTTTTCTCATTGTCCGGTTTTTAGTTAGCTGTTCTGACGGATGCAGAACGCCTTATTTAGTCCATTCAAAACACATTATGTGAATCATTCGGTGCCTTGGGTAACAGTTTTGAATGTGCGGTGTACAATTTCACTTTCAAGATGGATGCAAGAAAGGAGGCCTTCATATTTAAAGCTTTATCTTGACATGTTCTTATTTAACAGCTTGTAAATGTTTTAGGATTCAAATAATATTAACATACATTGTTGTTGGTAGTACTATGCCACTTATCAAAGATCTCAAACTTGGGAATACATGGTGTTCTTGAAGTATAAGATAATTATATCATACGTTGTTGGAGGATTGTGTTTGGGTTTTTTGTAAATCAATTTGTATAAAGATTTAATGGGGAATTTTTTTTCTGTAATAATGTAACAATTTGTTAATTACATTTTAATGAACAGTATTTCAGTTGGGCTGAAGCTTGCTTGGATGGTAAATGATAGTGACTGACTTGTTATGGTTACTTTTTGGACAGCAATTATGACAATGATAGAAAAAAAAGCACATGCCCATCTGTGGAGCGATGTTAGTGCTATCAGAAACCCCAATACATTTCTGGTGGCACTAACATCACTCCATGGGAATACCTGTCAGCAGAGAATAGGTTTTAACAGCACTGTAATGTACTTTGTCAAATGTGAAGCCTTAGCCTCAGCCAAAGGGTTTTTATACACATGCATAGAAATGCATATTAGTGGAAAATTAACTTTGTCATGTACCGTATTAGAGTAAAGAGTATGAACACTGCACATTGGAGCACTTATCTGTGTAAAAGTAGGCCTATATGTCAGTTTCCCAGCACAAGTAGTTCAAGGGTATAATATTTAGTGATTTTGGTGTACTTAAAAAGATCAATTAAATGCAACTACGACAGCAAATTTTCTCTCTTGCATTGATTGCAGCTCAGGTAGTTAGTCATGTGACATACACTGCCTACAGAAATTATTCACACCCCTTTAATTTTTTACACCTTTTTGTTGTTACAGCCTGAATTTTAAATGGATTACATTCATATTTTTTTTTCACTGGCCTACACACAATACCCCATAACGTCAAAGGGAAATGAATTAAAAATGAAAAGCTGAAATTTCTTGAGTCAAGTATTTAACCCTTTTGTTATGGCAAGTCTAAATAAATTCAAGAGTAAAAATTTGCTTAACAAGTCACATAGGTTGCATGGACTCACTCTGTGTGCAGAAATAGTGTTTAACATGATTTTTTGTTAAACGACTACTATCTCTGTACCCCACACATACAATTACCTGTAAGGTCCCTCAGTCGAGCAGTGAATTTCAACCAAAGACCAGGGAGGTTTTCCAATGCCTTGCAAAGGACACGCATTGGTGGATGGGTAGAAAAAAAAGGGAAAAAAAAGCAGACCTTAAATATCCCTTTGAGCATGGTGAAGTTATTAATTACACTTTGGATGGTGTATCAATATACCCAGTCACTACAAAGATACAGGCGTCCTTCCTAACTCAGTTGCCGGAGAGGAAGGAAAACGCTCAAGAATTTCACCATGAGGCCAATAGTGACTTTAAAACAGTTACAGAGTTTAATGGTTGTGATAGGAGAAAACTGAGGATGGATCAACAACATTGTAGTTACTCCACAATACTAATCTAATTGACAGAGTGAAAAGAATGAAGTCTGTACAGAATAAAAAATATTCCAAAACATGCATCCTGTTTGCAATAAGGCACTAAAGTAAAACTGCAAAATAATTGGCAAAGAACAGAATCGTTTCAAATCTTGATAAGGCTACATTGGGATATGATATGCTTCTTTATTTATGCATGGGAATACGTCTAATCGCTGCCAAAGGTGATTCTAACGTATTGAATCGGGGTTGAATACTTATCTAATCAATATATATTAATATATGTAGAATATGCATATTCTTGGTATCATTTGAAAGGAAACTATATAACACAAAAGATCTGGTACCACCTTTGAAATGCAAGAGAAAGGCCATGTATTATTACAGCCCAGGTGCAATTTAGATGTTGGCCACTAGATGGCAGCAGTGTATGTGCAAAGTTTTAGACTGATCCAATGACCCATTGCATTTCGGTTCAAAATGTTGTATCAATACTGCCCAAATGTGCCTAATTTGTTTATTAATAACTTTTCATGTTAAAAATTGTGCACTCAAACAATAGCATGGTATTCTTTCACTGTAATAGCTACTGTAAATTGGACAGTGCAGTTAGATTAACAAAAATGTAAGCTTTCTGCTTTCTTGTTACTTACAACCTCATGCTAATCGCATTAGCCTACGTTAGCTCAACCGTCCCATGGAAGGGCCACCGATCTCGAAGAAGTTTTAAAACAGCTTTCCATACCCCTCAACAATAGAGCTGTTAACAAGATTACACACAATCTTGCTTGCGTTTGTGGCTCATTGGATTGCCAAATCTAGAGCATCTCAGAGCAGTTGCCACAGGCTGTCAAAGTTCTGTATAAAATACCACAACAAAATGTGGATTGATATCTATACGTGTTGTTTATTGATTGAAGGCTATTTGAGAAAGAACACAGGAAGAACGATAGATATACCGTTGTTTAGAAATAATAGAATGCTCGATCGACAGCGTGACCATGAAAGACAAAATGGTTCTTAGATGTGATTTGCCCAAGAGATGGTACATCACACTTCATCGTAGGCTACTGTTACTGTTGGTCTTGGTTATTCCAGGAAAAGCATGTTGAGTCTGTCAATAGTGTGTTGAATAGTAGAGATTGACAAAAACTCATGTAATACAGCAATGTCAACACATATCAACTGTCATGTTCACTGATTGCTGCAAAAAATTATACCTAGAACCAAATTTGTGACCCACACACACACCATTTTCATGAGCCACTCCAAAAATATTTGCTCATTAATTCTTGTTGTTGGACATCAAATTCTGTAAAATCACCAGGATTTAGGAAATCTTTTCCCAAGTATTCCCACGCATAAATAAAGCGGCATATCATATCCCAACGTAGCCTAATCAAGGTTTGGAATGATTCTGTTTTTGTCAAATACTAGATCTGTTTGGGATTCTTGCGGTCAATTTGCAGTGTACAAATTATTTATAACTGTGTTCCGGCCCCGACCATCCGCTCAAGGAAACATCAACCCATGGCTGAAAGTAATTGGTGTGTTTTAAAAAACATGCAGTCTCTTTTCTTTGCAGTAAAGGTTGGTACACTTAAGCGCCCACACCAGTAGAAATCCACTTTTTTGAGCTGAAAGACGATGACCAGAGGTTACCCATGATGTTGCACAATGATTTAAATCAATAAATCATTGTTTTAGTCAAAGTATGATATATTTGGGTGTGACATCCGAACTGCCCACTTCATGCAAATCCGTGTGAATGCGTATATTTTCCTATAATATAACATACAAATTATTTTCAGCCTATATTCAGTTTCAGGGCTGGGTTTTATTTGACTGTTACCACCCACCAGCATGGCATTGTTTATTCATTTATTAACAGCTGCAAAGGTATTCCTCTTTGTGACTAAGATGAGCCAAACAGCCTTGTGTCCACTTGACTGCCTGAGCCATGGAGCTAATTAAAATAGGGGGTGCAAATTTATGTTTTTGCACCTAAAAAAACATTCTCCAGAAAAGTATCATAACCCATTGGATCATTTTTTTTATGTTCACTTATTTTTGGGCTAGTCTGTATTTTAAAAAAAAATGACAAATTTATAAATGGTATACAGCAGTGGAGGCTCTTCAGAGGAGGAAGGGGAGGACCATCTTCCTCAGCGAATTTCATAAAAATAACAATTGTAAAACATTGACAAAGTTATCCTTTTTAAGTAAAAATATACTAAATATATTCACGTCACCAAATAATTGATTAAAACACACTGTTTTGCAATGAAGATCTACAGTAGCCTCAGCAGCAACTCTATAGGTTAGCACCATGATGTAGCCGGAGGACAGCTAGCTTCCGTCCTCCTCTGGGTACATTGACTTAAATACAAAACCTAGAAGGCTCTTGGTTCTCACCCCCTTCCATAGACTTACACAGTAATTATGACAACTTCCGGAGGAATACGCTACAGCTAGCTAGCACTGCAGTGCATAAAATGCAGTGAGTAGTTGACTCAAAGAGAGAGAAAGACAATAGTTGAACAGTTTTTTCAAAAAGGAGAAGCAAGAGCGAGAGAGAGTAATTTGTTTTCAGTTTCACTTACTTAGCTGGCAAATGCAGCTGGCTAGTTTAAACACCCGGCTCAAACAGAGGGATTCTATGTTAGCTAACTGGCTATGACTATCCAACACAACACTGGAACTCTTCCATGTCATGGTAAGCTTTTGGTTTTATAAATTTATTTCTACCGAGGGCCGCCGGTCTAACTGTTTACTGACTATACACTAGAGACAATATAGACAAGACTAGAGACAATATCTCTTTCATCATCACTCAATGCCTAGGTTTACCTCTACTGTATTCACGTCCTACCATACCTTTGTCTGTACATTATGCCTTTAATCTATTTTATCGCCCCCTGAAACCTGTTGTTTTTACTCTGTTCAGGACGTCCTAGACGACCAGTCATTATAGCCTTTAGCAGTACCCTTATCCTACTCCTCCTCTGTTCCTCTGGTGATATAGAGGTTAATCCAGGCCCTGCAGTGCCTAGCTCCACTCCTATTCCCCAGGCGCTCTCATTTGTTGACTTCTGCAACCGTAAAAGCCTTGGTTTCATGCATGTCAACATTAGAAGCCTCCTCCCTAAGTTTGTTTTATTCACTGCTTTAACACACTCTGCCAACCCGGATGTCCTAGCCGTGTCTGAATCCTGGCTTAGGAAGACCACCAAAAACGCTGAAATCTCCATCCCAACTATAACATCTTCAGACAAGATGGGGCGGAGTTGCAATCTACTGCAGAGATAGCCTGCAGAGTTCTGTGTTACTATCCAGGTCTGTACCCAAACATCCACCTTTCTAGAAACAAGAATCTCACTATTGCCGCTTGCTATAGACCACCCTCTGCCCCCAGCTGTGCTCTGGACACCATATGTGAACTGATTGACCCCATCTATCTTCAGAGTTCGTGCTGCTAGGTGACCTAAACTGGGACATGCTTAACACCCCAGCCATCCTACAATCTAAGCTTGATGCCCTCAACCTCACACAAATCATCAATTAACCTACTAGGTATAACCCCAAAGCCGTAAACACGGGCACCCTCATAGATGTCATCCTAATTAACTTGCCCTCAAAATACACCTCTGCTGTTTTCAACCAAGATCTCAGTGATCACTGCCTCATTGCCTGCATCCGTAATGGGTTTGCGGTCAAACGACCTCCCCTCATTACTGTCAAACGTTCCCTAAAACACTTCAGCGAGCAGGCATTTCTAATCGACCTGGCCCGGGTATCCTGGAAAGATATTGACCTCATCCCGTCAGTAGAGGATGCCTGGTTATTCTTTAAAAGTGCCTTCCTCACCATCTTAAATAAGCATGCCCCATTCAAGAAATTTAGAACCAGGAACAGATATAGCCCTTGGTTCACTCCAGACCTGACTGCCCTTGACCAGCACAAAAACATCCTGTGGCGTTCTGCATCGAACAGCCCCCGTGATATGCAACTTTTCAGGGAAGTCAGGAACCAATATACACTGGCAGTTAGGAAAGCCAAGGCTAGCTTTTTCAAGCAGAAATTTGCTTCCTGTAATACAAATTCAAAAAAGTTCTGGGACACTGTAAAGTCCATGGAGAATAAGAGCACCTCCTCCCAGCTGCCCACTGCACTGAGGATAGGAAACACTGTCACCACCGATAAATCCACAATAATTGAGAATTTCAATAAGCAGTAAGGCTGGCCATGCTTTCCACTTGGCTACCCCTACCCCGGTCAACAGCCCTGCACCCCCCTCAGCAACTCGCCCAAGCCTCCCCCATTTCTCCTTCTCCAAAATAATACAGTTAGCTGATGTTCTGAAAGAGCTACAAAATCTGGACCCCTACAAATCAGCCGGGCTAGACAATCTGGACCCTTTCTTTCTAAAATTATCGGCCGAAATTGTTGCAACCCCTATTACTAGCCTGTTCAACCTCTCGTGTCATCTGAGATTCCCAAAGACTGGAAAACAGCTGCGGTCATCCCCCTATTCAAAGGGGGAGACACTCTAGACCCAAACTGCTACAGACCAATATCTATCTTACCCTGCCTTTCTAAGGTCTTTTAAAGCCAAGTTAACAAACAGATTACCGACCATTTAGAATCCCACCGTACCTTCTCCACTATGCAATCTGGTTTCAGAGCTGGGCATAGGTGCACCTCAGCCACGCTCAAGGTCCTAAAATACATCATAACCGCCATCGATAAGAGACATTACTTTGCAGCCGTTTTCATTGATCTGGCCAAGGCTTTCGACTCTGTCAATCACCACATCCTTATCGGCAGACTCAACAGCCTTGGTTTCTCAAATAATTGCCTCGCATGGTTCACCAACTACTTTTCCGATAGAGTTCAGTGTGTCAAATCGGAGGGCCTGTTGTCTGGGCCTCTGGCAGTCTCTATGGGGGTGCCACAGGGTTCAATTCTTGGGCCGACTCTCTTCTCTGTATACATCAAGGATGTCGCTCTTGCTGCTGGTGAGTCACTGATCCACCTTTACGCAGATGACACCATTCTGTATACTTCTGGCCCTTCTTTGTACACTGTGTTAACTACCCTCCAGACGAGCTTCAAGGCCATACAACTCTCCTTCCGTGGCCTACAACTGCTCTTAAACACAAGTAAAACTAAATGCATGCTCTTCAACCGATCGCTGCCCGCACCGCCCGCCCGTCCAGCATCACTACTCTGGACGGTTCTGTCTTAGATTATGTGAACAACTACAAATACCTAGGTGTCTGGTTAGACTATAAACTCTCCTTCCAGACTCACATCAAACATCTCCAATCCAAAATTAAATCTAGAATTGGCTTCCTATTTCGCAACAAAGCATCCTTCACTCATGCTGCCAAACATACCCTCGTAAAACTGACCATCCTACCGATCCTTGACTTCGGTGATGTCATTTACAAAATAGCCTCCAATACTATACTCAACAAATTGGATGCAGTCTATCACAGTGCCATCCGTTTTGTCACCAAGGCCCCATATACCACCCACCACTGCGACCTGTACGCTCTCGTTGGCAGGCCCTCGCTTTACACTCGTCGCCATACCCACTGGCTCCAGGTCATCTACAAGTCCCTGCTAGGTAAAGCCCCGCCCTATCTCAGCTCGCTGGTCACCATAGCAGCACGCACCCATAGCACGCGCTCCGGCAGGTATATCTCACTGGTAACCCCCAAAGCCAATTCCTCCATTGGCCGACTTTCCTTCCAGTTCTCTGCTGCCAATGACTGGAATGAACTACAAAAATCTCTGAAACTGGAGACACGTATCTCCCTCACAAGCTTTAAGCACCAGCTGTCAGAGCAGAAAACAGACCCCTGCACCTGTATATAGCCCATCTGTAAATAGCCCAACCAACTTCCTCATCCCCTAATATATTAATTTATTTTGTTCCCTTGCACCCGTTTTTCTACATTGCACATTCATCTACTGCACATCTACCATTCCAGTGTTTATATGCTATATTGTAATTACTTTGCCACCATGGCCTATTTATTGCCTTACCTTCCTTATCCTACCTCATTTGCACTCTTTGTATATAGATTTGTTTTTTCTACTGTATTATTGACTGTATGTTTGTTTTACTCCATGTGTAACTCTGTGTTGTTGTATGTGTCGAACTGCTTTGCTTTATCTTGGCCAGGTCGCAGTTGTAAATGAGAACTTGTTCTCAACTGGCCTAACTGGTTAAATAAAGGTGAAATAAAATAAATACACTAACGTTACTGCATGATTGTAGCGGGTTTAATAACGCATTAGTTCTATTAGCTAACGTTATGTTGACTAGGATGTTACTTTAGCTAATCCATATTAGCTAAAGTAACGAGTGTAGGCTGTGTTGCGGTTATGACATGGTTTGGCTTAAGTTTTTTTTTGCCTGGTCACATACAGCTGATGTGTTGTTCATTGAAGTCCACAAAGGGAAAATGTGAGTGCATAGGGGGCTAGAATGAATACAACATGGCTGCTATGAAAGTGAACTGTGTTTACGCGTGATCAGTGTATTCATTCCGCCAATTCTGTTGAAAAACATTTCTTAAGTGGAAGCAAACGAAACGGATAAAAATTACCTGAATTTGTCCAATAGAAACTCTTGTTTGCAACTGTTGGACTAATGATTACACCCTAGATAATCTAGATGCAGGCAAGAGTGTGCAAGGTGGTATTGAATGTGTCACTGTCTGTCCATGTGTCACTGTCTGTCATTTCAAATCTTTCTCTCGACCTGTGTGCACGTTGTAGCAACCTCATGATGGGTATAGGGAAAATGGGAATATCATGAAGTAGCCTAAACCTCTCGATGTTACATTGAACTGGGTGAATGGAATATGAATGACAGTCATTCAACATACTGTAATAGAAATAAGGCCATGCTCATGAGAAAAAAATTGTCCTCCCTCATCATAAAACGGCACTGACCGCCACTGGTATAGTGTCTTCAGCAAGTATTCATAGCCTTTGACTTAATCCACATGTGTTACAGCCTGAATTCAACATGTATTAATTAGATTATTTTTTCTCACCCATCTACACACAATAGCCCATAATGACAAAGTGAAAACATTTTTTGCGAAAATGTTAATTTATTGAAAATGAAATACAGAAATCCCAACCCTGAGTCAATACTTTGTCGAAGCACCTTTGGCAGCAATTACAACTGTGAGTCTTTCAGGGTAAGTCTCAAGAGTTTTCCACACCTGGATTGTGTAAGGTTTGCCTATTACTCCTTTCAAAATTGTAGATTAGGCCTTGTGTTTTAAGTTATTTTCCTGCATAAAAGGTGAATTCATCTCCCAGTGTCTGGTGGAAAGCAGACTGAACCAAGATTTTCCTTTAGGAATTTGCCTGTGCTTAACACTGTATTCAGGACAAAAAAGTTGATTGGTTTGCCAATTTCTTTGCAGTATTACTTTAGTGTCTTGTTACAAACAGGATGCATGTTTTGGAATATTTAAATTCTATGACTTCTTCTTTTCACTCAGTCAACTAGGTTATTATTGTGGAGTAACTACAATGTTGTTGATCCAGGTGCATAAGCACCTCAAATCATCTAACCTACTCATTTGAATAATCATATGGCCTTTATCCAGGCAGACATTATCCACAGTATGAAAGAATACCGTTTTGAAAAGAGCATCAATCACCAATAAAAAGCTTACAGTGGTCATGGTTAATTGCGGGTTTTTTTTTTTTTTTTTTTTTTTTTTTTACTCGTAAATCAAAGTTTTGGGAGTGTTAAGTTCCCACAGACCATCAGAGAAAATCTTAACTTCTCTCAACTGGATGGGGTTCAGACAAATCTGAGACTGACCAAGATTCAAAACAGTTTTAGAACAGGATTTTGGTCAGACTTTCTCAGTCACATTGCCAGACTGATAGAATCCAGTTAATACGCTTAAATGAGTTTACATTTTGATCAGATGGTCTGTCTGCTAAAAAGGTAGACTCAGCAATACGACATTATCATGCAGAACAGGATGACGACAAACTATTAGCTCGAGGCTTGCCACACTTTTTGATGATGTCCTATTGCTGAGTCTACCTTTTAATTCTAAAGGTGTACCTGCAGACTACACATGGATTCAAAATCATTGGATTGGTGAAAGCATTGGCTGGAGGGGTTTTCTTCCATTATTAAGAATGGAAAAGAATCGGGACACAGCCTATGAAAAGAAAGTGCTCCCTGAACTTTCTTCAAGAGAGGCTGCTTCTCTTAAACCTCTTGGGTTTGAGGACCATTGGGTCACTCTTTGCCAGGATACTGGGCGGCACTCTGAAACCACCTCCTCTCCACCACCTCCTTGCCCAGTTCCCATAGTCGGCAAAGATGGCGGATGCCCGTCTTGGCGGTGATCATGAGGTAATCTTTGTTCTCCGGCTGCTGGATCACAGCATGGCGAGCCAGAACCAGGGACTGGCAGAAGCGACAGAGTACCAGCAGGTAGAGGGCGTCCCTCTCGGCCTCGTTGAGGGGAAGAACACTCTCCCAGCCGGCCAGCACGGCTCTTCCCACATCCAGAGGTGTGGGGTTCTCGATCATCATGTACATGATGGTGATGGCCAGCTCGTACACATAGTAGCCCCTGCTCATGTCCCCAAAGTCCAGGATGCCAGAGATTTTGTAGGAGGCTGAATCGTCTGGTTGCACCAAGATGTTGTGGTCATTGAAGTCCCCGTGGTTGATGCCTACGTGGAGACAAATGCACATTTACAGACATATCAAATATGCACGCGCAATAGTACCAGAAGTTTGCTTAAATAGTAATTCAAATCGTTCAAATGTTTTGAGCGTTTGCTTGAGTCTACCTAGAGTAGCAAATGGGAATGGTTTGCACTTGTGGCCTATTCCATTGGGTCCACTGCACCGAGTAAACTCAATAATGCGCAGTGAAAGTCTTTGAAAGAAAACCAATACTATTTGACCCCAGGTCTGATTTCACCCCTCAGTTATAAACCATTACATTCTCCACCTGTATCAGTACCTGACCTGTCAATCATTACAACAGACTGGTTACTTGTTGCATTGTTAAAATTAAAGGTCATATAACGTTTTTTCCATTGCATGCCACAATGAATAACAGATTTCACAACGCAAAGCAAAAAATGTGCCTCTCTTTATGAACTAGTCCACGCTATAGTCCTTCCCTGTTCCAGTCAGTTTTCTTCCATTTGAACCAGGCCTATCAAAAGAGAGCTCTGACAGAACAGATGGTGAAGGGAGAGACTCACACTTGCGGAAGGAGCCGAGTTTGGGCTGTACACAAGTATTGTATTGCTGGATGACTGACATGACCACCTGCTGTACAGGATCCCCATCCATTAGATGGAGGTATGGCTCCAGAAGAGGGATGTTGGACAGACTCCAGATGAACCTCTCCCTCTGTAGTACATGGAGTTGAGGATGCTCCATCTATGAAAACAGACTTTGTCATCAACCAGGAACTGAGTTAATTACTGGTATTCAGATTATTTTAAGCAGTACATTTTTATTAAATTTTTTAAAAACATGCCGTTGTACAGCTATGAGCAATTATGTATTGGGTTTTTTACCGCTGAAATATTTGTTTGCCAAAATGCAAACCAATTTCTAACATTTTTCACATGCGTTTTTCTGGATTTTTTTGTTGTTATTCTGTCTTTCACTGTTCAAATAAACCTACCATTAAAATTATATACTGATCATTTCTTTTGTCAGTGGGCAAACGTACAAAATCAGCAGGGGATCAAATACTTTTTCCCCCCTCACTGTATTTACTGAACCTATTTTCTTGCTCTCAATATACAGGAAATTGCTTCGCTAATACAGAATAAGCATCAGCCTCCTAGAATAATATGTATTGTGATGGTTTTATCAACAGCTTACAAACGCTGCTACTTTTGTTTGCCCTGAGCCAAACCTAACAAACATTAAAAAAAAAAGGTAACACTTTACTGGCTTCATTCTTTACTTGATGTGGGAATATGATACTGAATGAATGATACTGCGACACTCACAAAAAGGTGTTCTGAATGGTTTCATACGAGTTCCTTTTGCATACCCCATTCAAGTAGTTGTGTCATGAAAAAGGGTATTTTAATTTCCTCATGAATGATACTGAATAAATGTGTTATAAAAGGTTGTTTTTTTTACAAATGATACTACAATACTCATTAAGGGGGTCATGCAGTGCTTCATTTGTAAATCGGGAGGTGGGAGCAAAAAAAGTGAGCATAAAGGGGAGGGGTAGACCTGGTAGCCTCTAAGGTAATGCATGAAAAGAAAATCACTTTTATAATAAAGCATTACATACATTTGCGTCATCGCGCTTACAGAAGTTGCCCACACGGGGAACAATTTTAGTAGCCTAGGGTCTGAAAAAATGTGACCTTGTGGAAAAACATTTCATGCATCATTTTACATGAGCGGAGACTAGCAGAATCTTTTTTTAAACACTGAACAAATGATCGAAATGACAGGCTACTGACAAACTGAGAATCTGAGATCAATAAAAACGACCTCGTCTTGAATCCATCAATAGCCTAGGCTTAGGTCTGTGGAGACACATATTGTACAATTATAGTCCCAAAAAATCTTTCCAGTGTCACTGACTCATCCATTTATGCACAGCTCACTCACCGGCGATGGCCGATGCTCCCGAGTCAAAAGCCTCTCTTGTTTTACTTAGTAAAACAATACTGTTCGCGCTATAGGCCTATTTGGAAGTTGATACAATATATGTTGGTATCCAACAGCTGACAGATTCGATTTCTTCTCTTTTCAGCAGGAGCCATTTGCTTTCCAACCTGTGTTTGCTCACGGTTGTATTTGAAATATTTTGTCTGCATGCTGTTCACTGACAGACTGGCCGCACGTTCCCGACCGTAGGATATAAATTGTGATGGGCTACACAAAGGCCTACAGGTGAGCTTTTCTCTCTCACCACAGCAACGGCCACACAGTAGGTCTATATAGGCTACAATGTTGCACAAACCATAAGGCCAGACATTGCAAACAGTGAAAATAACTTGATATAGCGGTTATGACGGTTTTTAATGAAAGTGTTATGAATGTCTTACCCCCTTCAAGTTAAAATGTTGCCAACAGAACTGTATGCACTTTAAATATAAACAAAGGCAAACATTAGCCTACTTGAACACACCTCAGGGAGACTAATTTAAGATAATCATACTTCCTGCAGGACTGTGTCCATCTTGGCAGCCATTTTGCCAGCTTCATAAAGGATCTGTGGAGAGCAGGGCACTTTGGCGATGGTGGTCCCCGGTAAATAGGTCAGCAGTCTCACCAGGTACTTCTGCCTGCCAAAGCCGCTGTCTACCAGGAGAAAAGAAATTGTAATTTGAAGAGATCTGCAGCCCTCTGGGGATAATTGGAATATAAGCTCATACTGTTTCACCACCTCCTTGTCAACAAAGATCAAATTAACTCTGCTAAGCATCTCGAGGCAATGTAGATAAAAAGCAGCTCTGACTATTTCCTAACGTTTACCTAGCCAGAGGTACTAATACTCAGACTCCTCTACATTAAAATGCAGTGCAACGAGTATGACTTCAGTTTGATCTCTTATTGAAGGTTTCCCCAGGTCTGATCCTCATGTGCTGCAGTATTGAAGGTGTCCCCAGGTCTGATCCTCAAGTGCTGCAGTATTGAAGGTTTCCCCAGGTCTGATCCTCTAGTGCTGCAGTATTGAAGGTTTCCCCAGGTCTGATCCTCTAGTAATGCAGTATTGAAGGTTTCCCCAGGTCTGATCCTCAAGTGCTGCAGTATTGAAGGTTTCCCCAGGTCTGATCCTCAAGTGCTGCAGTATTGAAGGTTTCCCCAGGTCTGATCCTCAAGTGCTGCAGTATTGAAGGTTTCCCAAGGTCTGATCCTCAAGTGCTGCAGTATTGAAGGTTTCCCCAGGTCTGATCCTCAAGTGCTGCAGTATTGAAGGTTTCCCCAGGTCTGATCCTCAAGTGCTGCAGTATTGAAGGTTTCCCCAGGTCTGACCCTCTAGTGCTGCAGTATTGAAGGTTTCCCCAGGTCTGATCCTCTAGTGCTGCAGTATTGAAGGTTTCCCCAGGTCTGATCCTCTAGTGCTGCAGTATTGAAGGTTTCTATGGTAAAAGACCAAGTCCAAATTATGGCAAGAACAGCTCAATGACAGTACATCAATACTTTAAGACATAAAGGTCAGTCAATATGGAAAAGGTCAAGAACTTTGAAGGTTTCTTGAAGTGCAGTCTCAAAAACCATCAAGCGCTATGATGAAACTGGCTCTCATGAGGACTACCACAGGAAATGAAGACCCAGAGTTACCTCTGCTGCAGAGGATAAGTTCATTAGAGTTAACTGCACCTCAGATTGCAGCCCGAACAAATACTAAACAGAGTTCAAGTAACAGACACATATCAGAGGAGACTGCGTGAAGCAGGACTTCATGGTCAAATGGCTGCAAAGAAACCACTACTAAAGGACACCAGTAAGAAGACGACTTGCTTGGGCCAGGAAACACGAGCAATGGACATTAGACTGGTGGAACTCTGTTCTTTGATCTTCCAAATTTGCTATTTTTGGTTCCAACTGCCGTGTCTTTGTGAGACGCAGAGTAGGTGAACGGATTATCTCCGCATGTGTGGTTCCCACCGTGAAGGATGGAGGAGGTGTGATGGTGCTTTGCTGGTGACACTGTCAGTGAGTTATTTAATTCAAGGCACACTTAACCAGCATGTCTACCACAGCATTCGGCAGCAATTCGCCATCCCATCTGGTTTGCACTTAGTGGGACCATCATTCAACAGGACAATGACCCAACACACCTCCAGGCTGGGTAAGGGCTATTTGACCAAGGAGAGTGATGGAGTGCTGCATCAGATGACCTGCACAATCACCTGACCACAACCCAATTGAGATTGTTTGGGATGAGTTGGACCGCAGAGTGAAGGAAAAGCAGCTAACAAGTGCTCCGCATATGTGGGAACTCCTTCGAGTCTGTTGGAAAAGCATTCTAGGTGAAGCTGGTTGAGAGAATGCCAAGAATGTGTAAAGCTGTCAAGGCAAAGGGTGGCTTCTTTGAAGAATATAAAATATTTTGATTTGTTTAACACTTTTGTGCTTACTACATGATTCCAGGTGTTATTTCATAGTTTTGATGTCTTCACTAATATTCTACAATGTAGATAATAGTAAAAACTTAAGAAAAACCCTTGAATGAGCAGGTGTGTCCGAACCTTTGACTGGTAAAATATAAACTCAGCAAAAAAAGAAACGTCCCTTTTTCAGGACACTGTCTTTCAAAGATATTTGGATTTTTACAAATTAACTTCACAGATCTTCATTGTAAAGGGTTTAAACACTGTTTCCCGGGCTTTTTCAATGAACCATAAATAATTAATGAACATGCACCTGTGGAACAGTCGTTAAGACCCTAACAGCTTACAGATGGTAGGCAATTAAGGTCAGTTATGAAAACTTACAACACTAAAGAGGCCTTTCTACTGACTCCGAAAAACACAAAAAGAAAGATGCCCAGTGTCCCTGTTCATCTGCGTGAAAGTGCCTTAGGCATGCTGAAAGGATGCATGAGGACTGCAGATGTGGCCAGGGCAATAAATTGCAATGTTCGTACTGTGAGACACCTAAGACAGCGCTACAGGGAGACAGGACGGACAGCTGATCGTCCTCGCAGTGGCAGACCACGGACTGAGCTTGTTGTCATTGCAGGCAATCTCAATGCTGTGCGTTACAGTGAAGACATCCTCCTCCCTCATGTGGTACCCTTCCTGCAGGCTCATCCTGACATGACCCTCCAGCGTGACAATGCCACCAGCCATACTGCTCATTCTGTGCATGATTTCCAGCAAGACAGGAATGTCAGTGTTCTGCCATGGCCAGCGACGAGCCCGGATCTCAATCTTATTGAGCACTTCTGGGACCTGTTGGATCGGAGGGTGAGGGCTAGGGCCATTCCCCCCCAGAAATGTCTGGGAACTTGCAGGTGCCTTGGTGGAAGAGTAGGGTAACATCTCACAGTAAGAACTGGAAAATCTGGTGCAGTCCATGAGGAGACGCACTGCAGTGCTTAATGCAGCTGGTGGCCACACCAGATACTGACTGTTACTTTTGATTTTGACCCCCCCTTTGATCAGGGACACATTATTACATTTCTGTTAGTCACATTTAAAAAAAACTATGATTATTTCACCTTAATTTACCAGGTAGGCTAGATGAGAACAACTGCGACCTGGCCAAGAAAACACAACAGTTCGACACATACAACAACAAAGAGTTACACATGGAATAAACAAACATACAGTCAATAATACAGTAGGGGGAAAAAAGTATATATATACAGTGTGTGCAAATGAGGTAAGATAAGGGAGGTAGGGCAATAAATAGGCCATGGAGGCGAGGTAATTACAATATAGCAATTAAACACTGGAATGGTAGATGTGCAGAAGTTGAATGTGCAAGTAGAGATACTGGGGTGCAAAGGAGCAAGATGAATAAATAAATACAGTATGGGGATGAGGTAGTAGGATGGGTCGTTTACAGATGGGCTATGTGCAGGTGCAGAGATCTGTGAGCTGCACTGACAGCTGGTGCTTAAAGATAGTGAGGGAAATATGAGTCTCCAGCTTCAGTGATTTTTGTAGTTCGTTCCAGTCATTGGCAGCAGAGAACTGGAAGGAAAGGCGACCAATGGAGGAATTGGCTTTGGGGGTGACCAGTGAGATATACCTGCTGGAGTGCGTGCTACGGGTGGGTGCTGCTATGGTGACCAGTGAGCTGAGATAAGGTGGGGCTTTACCTAGCAAAGACTTATAGATGACCTGGAGTCAGTGGTTTTGGCGACGAATATGAAGCGAGGGCCAGCCAACGAGAGCGTACAGGTCGCAGTGGTGGGTAGTATATGGGGCTTTGGTGACAAAACTAATGGCACTGTGATAGACTGCATCCAATTTGCTGAGTAGAGTGTTGGAGGCTATTTTATAAATGACATTGCTGAAGTCGAGGATCGGCAGGATGGTCAGAATTAATGAGGGCAGCATGTGTGAAGGATGCTTTGTTGCGAAATAGGAAGCCGATTCTAGATTTAATTTTGGAATGGAGATGCTTAATGTGAGTCTGGAAGGATAGTTTACAGTCTAACCAGACACCTAGGTATTTGTAGTTCTCCACATATAAGTCAGAACTGTCCAGAGTAGTGATGCTGGACAGGCGGGCAGGTGCAGGCAGCGATCGGTTGAAGAGCATGCATTTAGTTTTACTTGCATTTATGAGCAGCTGGAGGCCACGGAAGGAGAGTTGTATGGCATTGAAGCTCATCTGGAGGATTGTTAAGTGTCCAAAGAAGGGCCAGAAGTATACAGAATGGTGTCGTCTGCATAGAGGTGGATCAGAGAACCACCAGCAGCAAGAGCGACATCATTGATGTATACAGAGATGAGAGTGGGCCCGAGAATTTAACCATGTGGCACCCCCTTAGAGACTGCCAGAGGTCCGGACAACAGGCCCTCCGATTTGAGACACTGAACTCTATCAGAGAAGTAGTTGGTGAACCAGGCGAGGCAATCATTTGAGAAACAAAGGCTGTTGAGTCTGCCAATAAGAATGTGGAGATTGACAGTCGAAAGCCTTGGCCAGGTCGATGAATGCGGCTGCACATTAATGTCTCTTATCAATGGCGGTTATGATATCGTTTAGGACCTTGAGCGTGGCTGAGGTGCACCCATGACCAGCTCTGAAACCAGATTGCGTAGCAGAGAAGGTACGGTGGGATTCTAAATCGTCGGTAAATCTGTTAGTTAACTTGGCTTTCAAAGACCTTAGAAAGGCAGGATAGGCTAGATATAAGTCTGTAGCAGTTTGGGTCTAGAGTGTCTCCCCCTTTGAATAGGGGGATGACCGCGACAGCTTTCCAATCTTTGGGAATCTCAGACGATATGAATAAGAGGTTGAACAGGCTAGTAATAGGGGTTGCAACAATTTCAGCAGATATTTTTAGAAAGAGAGGGTCCAGATTGTCTAGCCCAGCTGATTTGTAGGGGTCCAGATTTTGCAGCTCTTTCAGAACATCAGCTATCTGGATATGGGTGAAGGAGAAATGGGGGAGGCTTGGGCGAGTTGCTGTGGGGAGTGCAGGGCTGTTGACCGGGTTAGGGGTAGCCAGGTGGAAAGCATGGCCAGCCATAGAAAAATGAAAAGGACATGCTTATTTAAGATGGTGAGGAAGGCACTTTTAAAGAATGACCAGGCATCCTACTGACGGGATGAGGTCAATATCCTTCCAGGATACCCGGGCCAGGTCGATAAGAAAGGCCTGCTCGCTGAAGTGTTTTAGGGAGCGTTTGACAGTGATGACCGCAGACCCTTTACGGATACAGGTAATGAGGCAGTGATCGCTGAAAACTTGGTTGAAAACAGCAGAGGTGCATTTGGAGGGCAAATTGGTTAGGATGATATCTATGAGGGTGCCTGTGTTTACGGATTTGGGGTTGTACCTGGTAGGTTCATTGATAATTTGTGTGAGATTGAGGGCATCAAGCTTAGATTGTAGGATGGCCGGGGGTGTTAAGCATGTCCCAGTTTAAGTCACCTAGCAGCACGAGCTCTGAGGATAGATGGGGGGGGGGGCAATCAGTTCACATATGCTGTCAAGGGCACAGCTGGGGGCAGAGGGTGGTCTATAGCAAGCGGCAACGGTGAGAGACTTGTTTCTGGAAAAGCGGATTTTTCAGAGTAGAAGCTCAAATTGTTTGGGTACTGACCTGATAGTAAGACAGAACTCTGCAGGCTAACTCCGCCCCTTTTGGCAGTTCTATGACACCAAGGCTTTTACGGTTACAGAAGTCAACAAATGATAGCGCCTGGGGAATGGGAGTGGAGCTAGGCACTGCAGGGCCTGGATTAACCTCTACATCACCAGAGGAGGAGTAGGATAAGGGGTACGGCTAAAGGGACTGGTCGTTTAGTATGTTCAGAACAGAGAGTAAAAGGAGCAGATTTCTGGGTATGGTAGAATAGATTCAAGGCATAATGTACAGACAAAGGTATGGTAGGATGTGAATACAGTGGGGGGAAACCTAGGCATTGAGTGACGATGAGAGAGATATTGTCTCTAGAAACATAATTTAAACCAGGTGATGTCACCGCATGTGTGAGAGGTGGAACTAAAGTGTTAACTAATGCGTATTGAGCAGGGCTAGAGGCTCTACAGTGAAATATGGCAATAATTACTAACCAAAACAGCAATGGACAAGGCATATTGACGTTAGCGGAGGCATGCGTAGCCGAGTCGTCATATGAGTCCAGTGAGTGGCTTCAAGCAGCAGGGCCATGGCTAGTAAGCTAGCAGAAGGGCCTTGGAGGGACGTCGTGACGGAAGAAAGTCTGTTGTGGCCCCCTCGTGCTGTTCCGTCGGCATACGGATCAGCAGGGCTCCGTATAGTAAACCAGGCCAATTGGCAAAATAGGTATAGTGGCCAAAGAGTTTGTCCGATGGGCCTCTTAATCTAACAGTCCGATGTGCTCAGGACAGCTAGCGGGCTGCGGCATTTCAGGGACGTTGCGACAGCGGAGCCAGTTGAGCTTTATTTATATATATAATTTTTTATAATGAAAAAAGTCTGTGGAACCTGTTCAGTTATGTCTCAGTTGTTGAATCTTATGTTCATACAAATATTTACACATGTTAAGTTTGCTGAAAATAAACACAGGATTTAAAACATTTTGCTGAGTGTATATGTGTGTCCCTCCTGGATTTCGCAATTTCTTTTGTAATTTCTGCAGCCAAAAATGCTTGATTTTGCAGCAGCTTTTCTAAAATTCTGCGATACATTTTGCGATGTTTTCTTTTCACGTTTATTTCATATAAAGCAATAATAAGTAATATGTGCTCAGTTGTAGGACAATTTTAAGCAGAATACAGAGTTCCTCTGTCCAGTGTGTGCTCTTTTGCCCATCTTAATCTTTTATTTTTATTGGTCAGTCTGAGATATGGCTTTTTCTTTGCAACTCTGCCTAGACGGCCAACATCCCGGAGTTGCCTCTTCACTGTTGACGTTGAGACTGGTGTTTTTCGGGTACAATTTAATGAAGCTGCCAGTTGAGGATTTGTGAGGCGTCTGTTTCTCAAACTAGACACTAATGTACTTGTCCTCTTGCTCAGTTGAGTGGGAGGCCCCGGTGCACCTCTTTATATTCTGGTTAGAGACAGTTTGCGATGAGTTTCAGAAGAAAGTACTTTGTTTCTGGCCATTTTGAGCCACTAATCGAACCCACAAATGCTGATGATCCAGATACTGAACTAGTCTAAAGGCCACTTTTATTGCTTCTTTAAATCAGGACAAGTTTTCAGCTGTGCTAACATAATTGCAAAAGGGTTTTCTAATGATCAATTAGCCTTTTAAAATGATGAACTTGGATTAGCTAACAACGTGCCAGCTACAATAGTCATTTACAACATTAAGAATGTCTACACTGTATTTCTGATCAATTTGATGTCATTTTAAAATGGACAAAATTTTGCTTTTCTTTCAAAAACAAGGACATTTCTAAGTGACCCCAAACTTTTGAACGGTAGTATAAAATACACACACACACTGTATATCGTATCAAAACAATTCTACAAATTTCAATATGGGCAATTCCATACAATATTGGCCAAAAGATATTTACGTTCTGGATCTTCCTGAAATTAAATCCATAGAAAGGTCCTTTGGGTTTCATTTCAATGGACTTCATTTCAAGAAGATCCAAAAACATTATGAACATCTTTGCGTCACTCCCGTATGGAATGCCCCTATAGGTGCCCATTTCTACTAAATAGATTGACTAAGTACCAGGGAGAAGAGAAAACCAGCAACTGCAGCTGTACATAGTCCATCTGTAAATAGCCCACCCAATCTAACTACCTCATCCCCATACTGTTTTTATTTACTTTTCTGCTCTTTTGCACACCAGTATCTCTACTTGCAAATCATCATCTGCTAAATTGTAATTTACTTCGCTACTATAGCCTATTTATTGCCTACCTCCCCATGCCATTTGCACACACTGTATATAGACTTTCTTTTTTTCTATTGTGTTATTGACTGTACGCTTGTTTATTCCATGTGTAACTCTGTGTTGTTGTTTGTGTCGCACTGCTTTGCTTTATCTTGGCCAGGTCGCAGTTGTAAATGAGAACTTGTTCTCAACTAGCCTACCTGGTTAAATAAAGGTGAAATAAAAAAATATATATTAAAAAAAGACATTATGTTTTTTGTTAATAGGTCTTACATGCAATTAAACCATGATCATACAGTAACATCTGGTGATTCCCAGAGCATATCCCATGACTCGGTCTTGTGTAGGCTTCATACATACCGATGTCCTCCAGGCTCATGACTTGTCCTGAGGTGGTGGGGTGAACGGTCTGGGCAGGAAGCCCCCTCTCGTGCAGGAAGGTCATGGCGTGAGTCTGCAGTTCCAGCAGAGTGGGGTTCTGACTGTCCTCAGAGTTTATTACCTTCAGGATGTACTCGTCCCCCTCACTGACCACCAAGTGGAAGTTCTGGTCATCATAGCTGGGCAGCGGGTGAATCTGGGATGGCGTCAAGCCAAAAAGCCTCTTCACTAGCTCAGACACCTGTAGATGGCTGAGGTTTGGTTTAGAATCTGCTACTGACATTGATGCTACAGAGAAGGAATGCAAAGAAAAGGTCACAACAGGGGTGTAATCATTAGTCCAAATTAGTTTTAAACTTGAGTTTCTATTGGACCAATTTAGGTAGGTCCCTCCCTGTTTCGTTCCATTTAATTCAGTTTAAGAAACATTTTGGAACAGAATTGACATAATGAATATGCCCAAGAAAAAGCATAGACTGAAAAATATATACAGTGGGGCAAAAAAGTATTTAGTCAGCCACCAATTGTGCAAGTTCTCCAACTTAAAAAGATGAGAGAGGCCTGTAATTTTCATCATAGGTACACTTCAACTATGACAGACGAAATGAGAAAAAGAAATCCAGAAAATCACATTGTAGGATTTTTAATTTATTTATTTGCAAATTATGGTGGAAAATAAGTATTTGGTCAGTAACAAAAGTTTCTCTATACTTTGTTATATACCCTTTGTTGGCAATGACAGAGGTCAAACGTTTTCTGTAAGTCTTCACAAGGTTTTCACACACTGTTGCTGGTATTTTGGCCCATTCCTCCATGCAGATCTCCTCTAGAGCAGTGATGTTTTGGGGCTGTCGCTGGGCAACACGGACTTTCAACTCCCTCCAAAGATTTTCTATGGGGTTGAGATCTGGAGACTGGCTAGGCCACTCCAGGACCTTGAAATGCTTCTTACGAAGCCACTCCTTCGATGCCCGGGCGGTGTGTTTGGGATCATTGTCATGCTGAAAGACCCAGCCACGTTTCATCTTCAATGCCCTTGCTGATGGAAGGAGGTTTTCACTCAAAATCTCACGATACATGGCCCCATTCATTCTTTCCTTTACACGGATCAGTCGTCCTGGTCCCTTTGCAGAAAAACAGCCCCAAAGCATGATGTTTCCACCCCCATGCTTCACAGTAGGTATGGTGTTCTTTGGATGCAACTCAGCATTCTTTGTCCTCCAAACACGACGAGTTGAGTTTTTACCAAAAAGTTATATTTTCGTTTCATCTGACATTCTCCCAATCCTCATCTGGATCATCCAAATGCTCTCTAGCAAACTTTAGACGGGCCTGAACATGTACTGGCTTAAGCAGGGGGACACGTCTGGCACTGCAGGATTTGAGTCCCTGGCAGCGTAGTGTGTTACTGATGGTAGGCTTTGTTACTTTGGTCCCAGCTCTCTGCAGGTCATTCACTAGGTCCCCCCGTGTGGTTCTGGGATTTTTGCTCACCGTTCTTGTTATCATTTTGACCCCACGGGTGAGATCTTGCGTGGAGCCCCAGATCGAGGAAGATTATTAGTGGTCTTGTATGTCTTCCATTTCCTAATAATTGCTCCCACAGTTGATTTCTTCAAACCAAGCTGCTTACCTATTTCAGATTCAGTCTTCCCAACCTGGTGCAGGTCTACAATTTTGTTTCTGGTGTCCTTTGCCATCTCTTTGGTCTTGGCCATAGTGGAGTTTGGAGTGTGACTGTTTGAGGTTGTGGACAGGTGTCTTTTATACTGATAACAAGTTCAAACAGGTGCCATTAATACAGGTAATGAGTGGAGGACAGAGGAGCCTCTTAAAGAAGAAGTTACAGGTCTGTGAGAGCCAGAAATCTTGCTTGTTTGTATGTGACCAAATACTTATTTTCCACCATAATTTGCAAATAAATTCATAAAAAGTCCTACAATGTGATTTTCTGGATTTTCTTTCCTCATTTTGTCTGTCATAGTTGAAGTGTACCTATGATGAAAATTACAGGCCTCTCTCATCTTTTTAAGTGAGAGAACTTGCACAATTGGTGGCTGACTAAATACTTTTTTTCCCCACTGTATTTAACACTACCCGGGGGAAATGCAAGGCACCAAATTCAAAATCCCAAAGTTGAATTATTAAACATTCATCAATACACAAGTGTTGCATAGCCATCAAAAGCTCTGATTCTTGGCAATATCACAGCGTTGTCAGATTTAAAAAAGGCTTTACGGCGAAAGCACTACATTTGATTGTTTGAGGGTAGCACCTCCAATATTTTCCTATTAGCATAAATTCATAAACCATCGCGGTTCACACAAAACACATTTCACAGCGAAAACAAATCCCTTACCTTTTGAAGAACTTCTGCTGAGGGCTTCCCAAGTGTCCAACGAAGACATCCAATGGTTCTTTTGTTAGAAAAAGTCATTTATTATATCCATAAATCTCACTTTGGTTGGCGCATTATGTTAATAAAATGCAACGTCCACTCGCCCATTGAACCGTGAAGAGAACTTGTTCAACCTATACACTTGTCCAAGAACAATCAAACATCATTGATAATGTATCCTTAGGAACACTTATGTACATTTACTATAATATTTCAACTGGATTATAAACTGGACGATAGGAAAGGAAAAAACCACAGCGCACGCGAGCCCGTGAACGCGCATTCCCTTCTGTTTACATCTGGTGACCAGTTTGAAATTCTTCTTCTATTACCATCCAGAGCATTCTAACATCATCAAACACTATCTAGAGACTGTTGACATCCAGTGGAAGCAATAGGTACTGCAATCTTACTCCCATATATAGCTGTTTTCAATAGGGAGGGGTTCAAATTGAGGCAATGTGTCAAAAACACCTTTTCCAGGACAGAAACTCCTCGGGTTTTTGCCTGATATATCAGTTCTGTTATACTCACAGACAATATTTTAACACTCTTAGAAACTTCAGAGTGTTTCCTATCCAATAGTACTAATTATGTGCATATCCTAGTTTCTGGGCCTGAGTGGCAGGCCTTTTACTTTGGGCACGCCAGACTCTCCAAAACCGACACCTCAGCTGCCGCTCTCTCTGAAGTTACCACCCCCGGCCATCCTACAATCTAAGCTAGATGCCCTCAATCTCACCCAAATGATCATGGAACCTACCAGGTACAACCCCAAATCCATAAACTCGGGCACCCTCATTATTATCATCCTGACCAACCTGCCCTTTAAATACACCTCTGCTGTCTTCAACCAGGATCTCAGTGATCGCTGCCTTAACGCCTGCGGTCAAACGATCACCCCTCATCACTGTCAAAAGCTCCCTAAAACACTTCAGCGAGCAGGCCTTTCTAATTGACCTGGCCCCGGGTATCCTGGAAAGATATTGACCACATTCCGTCAGTAGAGGATGCCTGGTTATTCTTTAAAAGTGCTTTCCTCACCATCATAAATAAGCATGCCGCATTCAAAAAATGTAGAACCAGGAAAAGATATAGCCCTTGGTTCACTCCAGACCTGACTGCCCTTGACCAGCACAAAAACATCCTGTGGCGTACTGCATTAGCATCGAATAGCCCCCGCGATATGCAACTTTTCAGGGTAGTTAGGAACCAATATACACAGGCAGTTAGGAAAGCAAAGGCTAGCTTTTTCAAACAGAAATGTGCATCCTGTAGCACAAACTCAAACAAGTTCTGGGACACTGTAAAGTCCATGGAGAATAAGAGCACTTCCTCCCAGCGTCCCACTGCACTGATGCTAGGAAACACTGTCACCACCGATAAATCTACGATTATCAAGAATTTCAATAAGCATTTTTCTACGGCTGGCCTTCCTTTCCACCTGGCTACCCCTACCCCAGTCAACAGCTCTGCACCCTCCACAGCAACTTTCCCAAGCCTCCCCCATTCCTCCTTAAACCCAAATCCAGATACCTGATGTTCTGAAAGAGCTGCAAAATCTGGACTCCTACAAATCTGCTGGGCTAGACAATCTGGACCCTCTTTTTCTCAAATTATCCGCCGCAATTGTTGCAACCCCTATTACTAGCCTGTTCAACCTCTTGTATCGTCTGAGATCCACAAAGATTGGAAAGCTGAGACACTCTAGACCCAAACTATTACAGACCTATATCTAGCCTACCCTGCCTTTCTAAGGTCTTCGAAAGCCAAGTTAACTTCTTTGGGAGCAGCGCACGAGGTGACCGTTTTGGAGACCCTGGCGTGCCCAAAGTAAAATACCTCCCATTCATGCCCAGAAAATAGGATATGCACATATTTAGTACCATTGGATAGGAAACACTCATTTTGTATGT
The DNA here is from genome assembly GCA_030435695.1 of Brachymystax lenok tsinlingensis. Lineage (NCBI taxonomy): Eukaryota > Metazoa > Chordata > Actinopteri > Salmoniformes > Salmonidae > Brachymystax > Brachymystax lenok. The sequence continues at coordinate 6,901,658 of CM059793.1, forward strand.
GAATATATCAGAACGGATATGGCAGGCGAAACCTCGAGGAATTTCTGTCCTGGAAAAAGTGGTTTTGACACATCGCCTCATTTGGAACCCCTCCCTTATGAAAATGCCCATATAAGGGCATATGAATGCAGTACCTATCGCTTAGTCTGGATGTCAACAGTCTCGTGAAAGTGTTCTGATTCTTCTTAGATGCTTTTAGAGCAGAGAAGAAGACGAATAAGGAAGTGTCCACAGAGATGTCAATACAAGTAAATGCGCGTTCACGGCTGGCACGCTCTGTGGTTTTTTCCTTTCTTATCGCCCAGTTTATATTCGGTTGAAATATTATACATAAGTGTTCCTAAGGATACATTTACAATTATGTTTGATTGTTCTTGGACAAGTTTATAGGTTTAAGCTGAACGAGTTCTCTTCACGTTTCAATGGAGGAGTGGAGAGAAAATATAACGCGCCAACCAAACGGAGATTTATGAATATAATACATTACTTTTTCTAACAAAAGAACCATGGATTGTCTTCGTTGGACACTTGGGAAGCTCTCAGCAGAAGTTCTTCAAAAAGTAATTGATTTGTTTTCGCTGTGAAATGTGTTGTGTGAACCGCATGGTTTAGGAATATATGGTAATGGAAAAAATATGTGGGGTGCTATCCTCAAACAATCAAATGTGGTGCTTTCGCCGTAAAGCCTTTTTGAAATCTGACAACGCTGTGATATTTCCAAGAAGCAGAGCATTTGATGAGTATGAAACACTTGTATATTGATGCATGTTTAATAATTCAACTTTTGGATTTGGCGCCTTGCATTTCACCTGGTAGTGTCGGGAGTGGGGCGTTAGCGCACCACCACTCCCTAAGAAGTTAAGGAGCAGCAAGGTGCGCTGGGGCGCTAGCGCCCCACTCCCAACACTACCAGGTGAAATGCAAGGCGCCAAATTCAAAATCCAAAAGTTGAATTGTAGGGAGGTCATTCAGGCACATGGAGGCCACACACACTACTGAGCCTCATTTTGACTTGTTTAAAGGACATTACATCAAAGTTGGATCAGGCTGTAGTGTGGTTTTCCACTTTAATTTTGAGTGTGACTCCAAATCCAGACCTCCATGGGTTGATAAATTTGATTTCCATTGATAATTTTTGTGTGATTTTGTTGTCAGCACATTCAACTATGTAAAGAAAAAAGTATTTAGTAAGATTATTTCATTCATTCAGATCTATGATGTGTTATTTTAGTGTTCCCTTTATTTTTTTGAGCAGTGTATTTCACTTGGATGGTCACCTAAACGTTATATAAGTCAAATAAAGTGGACCGCTCAGCCAAACGTGCGCCCAAAAACGTGCAACCGAAAAAGAGCTCCTCTCACCAAAACTTCCTATTCAACACATTAGTTCCGATCGCTTTAATACACACACACACACACACACAGCTGACATCCAGTGGAAGCCATAGGTACTGCATTCAGTGTCCTGATATAAGGGATTTTCAATAGGCAGTCTCTCAAAGTGGGCCATAAGCCACCAGAATGACATTTCCGGATGGAATTTTCTCTGGTTTCTGCTTGCCAAATGAGTTCTGTTATACTCAGACATTATGTTAACACTTTTGGAAACCTCAGAGTGTTTCCTATCCAATAGTACTAGATATGTGCATATCCTATTTTATGAGCCTGAGTTGTAAGCATTTTACTTTGGGCACGCCAGACGCTCCAAAACCGTCACCCCAGCTGCCACTCCTAGAGAAGTTAACAAACAGATCATCAACCATTTCGAATAGGTCATAGGTGCACCTCAGCCACGCTCAAGGTCCTAAACGATATCATAATCGCCATCGACAAAAGACAATACTGTGCAGCCGTATTCATCGACCTGGCCAAGGCTTTCGACTACGTCAATCACCGCATTCTTATCAGCAGACTCAACAGCCTTGGTTTCTCAAATGAATGCCTCGCCTGGTTCAGCAACTACTTCTCAGAGTTTAGTGTGTCAAATCGGAGGGCCTGTTGTCCGGACCTCTGGCAGTCTCTAAGGGGGTGCCACAGGGTTCAATTCTCGGGCCAACTCTTTTCTCTGTATACATCAATGATGTCGCTCTTGCTGCTGGTGATTCTCTGATCCACCTTTACGCAGACAACACCTTTCTGTATACTTCTGGCCCTTCTTTAGACACTGTGTTAAGCTCGTCTGGAGGTTAGTTCAATGCAATACAACTATCCTTCCGTGGCCTCCAACTGCTCTTAAATTCAAGTAAAACTAAATGCATGCTCTTCAACAGATCGCTGCTTGCACATGCCCGCCTGCCTAGCATCACTACTCTGGACTGTTCTGACTTAGAATATGACTTAGAACAAATACCTAGGTGTCTGGTTAGACTGTAAATTCTCCTTCCAGACTCATATTAAGCATCTCCAATCCAAAATTAAATCTAGAATCGACTTCCTATTTCACAACACAGCCTCCTTCACTCATTCTGCCAAACATACCCTCGTAAAACTGACTATCCTGCTGATCCTTGACTTCGGCGATGTCATTTACAAAATAGCCTCCAACACTCTACTCAGCAAATTGGATGCTGTCTATCACAGTGCCATCCGTTTCGTCACCAAAGCCCCATATACTACCCACCACTGCAACCTGTATGCTCTCATTGGCTGGCCCTCGCTTCATATTCATTGCCAAACACACTGGCTCCAGGTTATCTATAAGTCCTTGCTAGGTAAAGCCCGCCTTATCTCAGCTCACTGGTCACCATAGCAGCACCCACCCGTAGCACGCGCTCCAGCAGGTATATTTCACTGGTCACCCCCAAAGCAAATTCCTCCTTTGGCCGCCTTTCCTTCCAGTTCTCTGCTGCCAATGACTGGAACGAATTGCAAAAATCACTGAAGCTGGAGACTCATATCTCCCTCACTATCTTTAAGCATCAACTATATCTCTACTTGCACATTAATCTTCTGCACATCTGTCACTCCGGCGTTTATTTGGGAAATTGTAATTATTTTGCCACTATGGCCTATTTATTGCCTTACCTCCTAATCTTACTTCATTTGCACACTGTGTATAGACTTTATTGTGTTATTGTCTGTACGTTTGTTTATGCAAAATCCATCCAGGAAATCTGAATCTGTCATGTCACCCTGTGTTAAGTTGGCATGCTATTCAAAGCCTTATAGTTTAACCCCCAGATTGTCTTACTTCCACTAGATGTCAAATTTTAGAAAAAGGTTTGAAACTTTTATCTTGAAAATCAAGGGAGTAAGACAAGTTCTTCCTGAGTTCACGTCATGTGTCCAATTATGGATTTTGCGCGTAACAAGGAGTGCGCGCTTAGCTCTTTTTCTCTTCAGCAGGTTATATTCCGTCTGAAATTGTATAATTTATATTCATTTTAGGGTATCTGAGTATTGATTACAAACGCTGTTTGACTTTTTCCGACAAACTTTACCGGTCCTTCTGGTTTGTCTGCATGGATGAACGCCTTTGGGCAGGTGGATTACTGAACAAAACGCGCAAACCAAACTGAGCATTATCGATATAGAGGGACTTTATCGAACAAAAGCACCTTTTATTGTGTAAATGGGAAGCTTGGGTATGCCATCATATGAAGATCTTCAAAGGTAAGCGATTTATTTTATGCAATTGTTTTAGATTTGTGACACTTCTGCAAGTTATGTTATTATGCTAATTATAAATATTTGAGCAGGGCGCTGTCCTCAGACAATCAAATGTTCTGCTTTCGCCGTTAACTTCTTACGGAGCAGTGGAGCGCTGGCGCCACTCCCGACACTACCAGGTGAAATGCAAGGCACCAAATTCTAAATTCAAAAGTTGAATTATTAAACATGCACCAATATACAAGTGTTGCATAGTCATCAAAAGCTCTGCTTCTTGGCAATATCACAGCGTTGTCAAGATTTCAAAAAGGCTTTACGGCGAAAGCAGCACGTTTGAGGATAGCACCCCACATATTTTTACCATTACCATAAATCATAAGCCTTCACCATTCACACATAACACATTTCACAGCAAAAACAAATCAATTACCTTTTGAAGAACTTCTGCTGAGGGCTTCCCAAGTGTCCAACGAAGACAATCCATGGTTCTTTTGTTAGAAAAAGTAATGTATTATATCCATAAATCTCTGTTTGGTTGGCGCGTTATAATGAGAAAATACAGCGTTGACTCCTCCATTGAAACATGAAGAGAACATAATTGTAAATGTATCCTTAGGAACACTTTTATGTATATGTTGTATAATATTTCAACCGGAATATAAACTGGGCGATAAGAAAGGAAAAAAACACAGAACGCGCCAGCCGGGAACGCGCGTTTACTTCTATTGACATCTGTGTGGCCACTTCCTTATTAGTCTTCTTCTACAATCTAAAAGCAGCTAAAAAAAATCTAAACACTTTCGAGACTGTTGACATCCAGAGGAAGCAATAGGTACTGCATTCATATGCCCTTATATGGGCATTTTCATAAGGGAGGGGTTCCAAATGAGGCGATGTGTCAAAACCACTTTTTCCAGGACAGAAATTCCTCGGGGGTTTCGCCTGCCATGTCCGTTCCGTTATACTCACAGACAACATGTGAACACTTTTAGAACCTTCAGAGTGTTTCCTATCCAATGGTACTAAATATGTGCATATCCTATTTTCTGGGCCTGAATGGGAGGCATTTTACTTTGGGCACGCCAGGGTCTCCAAAACGGTCACCTCGTGCGCTGCTCCCAAAGAAGTTAAATAAATAAAAAATACATTTTTTTTTTTTTTTTAAATACTGTATGTGGGAATGTCTGTCCTACATGTAGTGTTGGTAAATTGAATATTCCTCAACTGTATATATCATAAGTTGCTATTGCAAATAGAAGAATTATGGTCAAAAACTGACATTTTCAGATATTATTTTGACAAACACACTTTGGTGCTTACAATTCATTCTCTATTGCCATAGATTTGGTGGGCACTGTCATCTGTGATCTTTGTGATATGACGTTCTTTAAGCACGTACTGATCTTAAAGTCTACAAACGCTCTACATTTGTTCCCTCTGTGATAGGGTTGGATCCTATATGCTACTTTTATTATTGTCCTGTACATGGTTCAGTGCCTATAATTTAGGCTGTGTGTAGAATGGGGCATAAAGGAAATGACCTCTACTACTAAGTTACTACTAGACTACAGTGATAAGGAAAACAGCATACAAATTTGGCCTGTGTATTAATTTGCCTATAACTAACCATAATTCCATTATGTCAGTGGACATACTCAACATTGTTTGAAGTCATTAGGTCACATGACCAAGGAGCTACATATTGAAAAAACAAACTAAAGGGTGTGCAATATAGAAGGGTAGTCAGTGGACATTCTGGCCCTTGTTTGAGTCAAGTAGGTCACATGACCAATTGAAATTAAAATGTAAAAAAAGTTTGTACTTTGATTACGCTCAATAACTAATTCAACTAGGAATACAAAATGCTGCTCACATTTCCACATGTTTATTAGCTTTGGAAAGCGAATTAAATGTAAACATCGTGAAAATAATGTTGTGCGCAATTTTTCCAACATAATGACACTTATTTGGAGTCTGTGGCTCAAGTGGTTTGAAAGCGCGAATATCGATCGAATATCCAACTTGAAACTGTCTTTACCTCGGTATGATCAGAATACTACAGCTGAATGAACGGTCAAAATCTACACATGGCCAAGGTTGCATCGAAGCTAGGCCACATACTGTATGCTTCCATGCAGCTGCTGTTGTGTGGCCATAAAAAAATGTCAAAAACTTACACGTAGCTATAATGTAAAGGGTTGTGGGACAATTAATAGGCTTAGCTACATTTACTGTGTGTTAATAGTAATAATAATTAGTTAGCTAAAAACAAGTGATCAAAGTACGCCTCTGGCAAAAATAAATTTACATGGCTGCAAACTGGATAGCTTTACTTTCACACAACGCATTTGACCTCACATTGCCAAAGTTAAATCACTCACCTGCGAGCGTTGCAAATGTAGTTACAAATAGTTAGAGCAGTAGCATGTCATTGTATACTCTTCACAAAGGTTTGTACAGACTTGATAACGCACTTTGTACACTGGTGGCAGAACTATGAGTACGGCGTGGTGACGTCACTTCAGACGCAAAATAAGTTGTTTAAGACCCACGGTATTTTGCAACGATGTTTTTTTAAGGACACATTTATTAACTAGTTAGTCAAGTCAGTAAACAACTCAGAATATAAGACAATTTGAAATGATTTAGAATAGATACACTATTTGTAGAAATGTTTATTCAAGTGCTTTGAACTCGTGGAAAAACGCTGATTGGCTGATGGCCAGCAAGCTGCTTCAACCATAAACTAAAAGTACAGCTATCATGCTTGTAAACAAATTATAGTGTTCAAAAACTATATTAATAAATTGCTTTATACAAATAATGTTTTGTTGATACATTTAACTGCCCCAAATACTGTTGTCGAGGTCATTTCCATAGTAGGGACGTCAGAGGTCAGCATGTGGTTGAAGTCGGAGCGCAGAGATGATGGACGAGTTTCCTACTAGTAATTACCAATTGGTTTTTCCAAGTCGTATGTGGTAAATACCACCTTCCCACTTGGAAAATAAATGTGAGATTTGCCAAATCGTTGCTGCAGCAGGTCTAGGTTACAGGCAGAGATGTGCAGTATTTCTGTTGCATGTATTTGAAATATGTATTTAAATTACTTCTGAGTATTTAGTAATTTTAATTATATTGGGCAGAACTACACTCCAATGTATTTTGTAACAAGATACTTTTGAGAGCTATAATTTGTACTTTTCTGTACTGTTTTTACAGCGGTGCGATAAGAGCGTCTGCCAGTAGAGGTGCATGGGTAAAATCATTGTGGAAGCCAAGCCAGAAAGAAAGTCATATTACAACATATGTGTTGTGATAATTGTGTTGTTTGCTCTAGAACCTGTTAGTTCATGTGCCTTGACACCGTGATATATAGGCCTAAGGCCGAGGCAATAAGAAGACACAGTGACAGAATTAATTAAGTGTTTCATCACAAAACCAGAGAGCAACATCTGTCCAGTGAAGTTACGAAACATATTGCATGTAACAAAAAGTTACATGACCTATAGCATGGTCAAGCAAGTTAATGTTTCTGACATTTGCGGACTAATAAACAACTATTGATTTACAGTTACCGCAAGTCGCAAAGAAAACAGGATCCTCCACTATTCCGGCACCCTTTCAACTTCAACATTTCAACATCATCAAATCGCCTCTGCTTAGTCTAATACAGTGACAACTAAAATATACCAAAAACGATTTAGTCCAATCAACGTAAGCTACATATGATGTGTCTGTGAATGGTACTGATTTCTGTGTGTGTGTGCTCGTGCGTGAGTGCGCGAGCTAGTAGAAAAAAAACATGTTGACTCACCCTACTTGTAGAGAAAAGCCAATGCCATCCTCCTCTCTGTCATGTTGTTTAAACGGTCTATGACTCTGTCATACAGTACACACTTTTAGTTTTTGTTGTCCTAGGCTACCTGGCTAAAATGGTTGCTTGCTAGCCTAACTTCCTTTCATGGGAAATAATGCGCCAGGCCAGATAGTTAACATTAGCCAACTACATCTAGCTACATGTTGAACTTCCATCCTCTCCGGCCAGGAGCACAATGTGTGAATTTATGATTGGATCAGAATCGCCGTTATAATCATTGGCCAGTACGGAGAATTAAGTAAAAGCACAAGTCCAAATCCCTATACAGTGAGGGAAAAAAGTATTTGATCCCCTGCTGATTTTGTACGTTTTCCCACTGACAAAGAAAGGATCAGTCTATAATTTTAATGGTAGGTTTATTTGAACAGTGAGAGACAGAAAAACAACAAAAGAATCCAGAAAAACACATGTGAAAAATGTTATAAATTGATTTGCATTTGAAAATGTATTAAATTGTATTTTTTCCTCATCAATCTACTCACACTACCCCATAATGACAAAGCAAAAACAGGTTTATAAAAACAAAATATCACATTTACATATACATATTCAGACCCTTTACTCAGTACTTTGTTGAAGCACCTTTGGCAGTGATTACAGGCCTGATTCTTATTGGGTATGACGCTACAAGCTTGGCACACCTGTATTTGGGGAGTTTCTCCCATTCTTCTCTGCAGATCCTCTCAAGCTCTGACAAGTTGGATGGGGAGCATCGCTGCACAGATATTTCAGGTCTCTCCAAAGATGTTAGATTGGGTTCAAGTCTGTGCTCTGGCTGGACCACTCAAGGACATTCAGAGTCTTGTCCCTAAGCCACTCATGTGTTGTCTTGGCTGTGCGCTCAGTACTCAGTGTGCTTAGGGTCATTGGAAGGTGAACCTTTGCCCCAGTCTGAGGTCCTGAGAGCTCTGGAGCAGGTTTTCATCAAGGATCTCTCTGTACTTTGCTCTGTTCTTCTTTCACTCGTTCCTGACTAGTCTCCCAGTCCCCACTGTGTTCTTGGGGACCTTCAATGCTGCAGAAATCTTTTCGTACCTTTCCCTGTGCCTCGACACAATCCTGTCTCGGAGCTCTACGGACAATTCCTCGACCTCATGGCTTGGTTTTAGCTCAACTAGCTCAACTTCGAGTCTCATAGCAAAGGGTCTGAATACTTGTGTAAATTAGGTATTTCTGTGTTCTATTTTTTATTAATTTGCAAAAATGTCTAACCACCTGTTTTTTCTTTGTCATTATGCGGTATTGTGATGTCATTATGAAGTATTGTGATGTCATTATGGGGTATTGTGATGTCATTATGGAGTATTGTGATGTCATTATGGGGTATTGTGTGTAGATTGCTGAGGATTTTTTAAAATCCGTTTTAGAATAAGGCTGTAACATAACAAAATGTGGAAAAAGGGAACGGGTCCAAATACCTTCGGAAGGCACTGTATATATATACACATATACACAAGTTTATCATTTTAAAAGGCTTATTGATCATTAGAAAACCTTTTTGCAATTATGTTAGCACAGCTGAAAACTGTTTTTCTGATTAAAGAAGCAATACAACTGGCCTTCTTTAGACCAGTTCAGTATCTAGAGCATCAGCATTTGTGGGTTCGATTACAGACTCAAAATGGCCAGAAACAAAGCACTTTCTTCTGAAACCCGTCAGTCTATTCTTGTTCTGAGAAATGAAGGCTATTCCATGTGAGAAATTGCCAAGAAACTAAACTGAAGATCTCGTACAACGCTGTGTACTACTCCCTTCACAGAACAGCGCAAACTGTCTCTAACCAGAATAGAAAGAGGAGTGGGAGGCCCCGGTGCACAACTGAGCAAGAGGACAAGTACATTATAGAGTGTCTAGTTTGAGAAACAGATGCCTCACAAGTCTTCAACTGGCAGCTTTATTAAATAGTACCCGCAAAACACCAGTCTCAACGTCAACAAAGAGGCGACTCCGGGATGCTGGCCTTCTAGGCAGAGTTGCAAAGAAAAAGCCATATCTCAGATAAAAATAAAAGATTAAGCTGGGCAAGAGATCATACACATGGTTAGCAGATGTTATTGCGAGTGTAATGAAATGCTTATCTTAGTTGAATGCACTGACAGTAAGTCACTCTGGATAAGAGTGTTTGCTAAATTACCAAAATGTAAATGTATGTGAAAATAAACATGCCATGTTGAACTGCAAAGCACACCGATTATTACAATTGTCCTTGTTTCTGGGCGGGGCTCATTGGAGTAATACTCAGCAGTACATTTTTACATTTAGTTAATTAAGCAGATTCCAGTGGAGTGTATTCCACGGCTGCTAAGGGAAGCTAGGCCCCCAAAGTACCAAGAAAAAAAGTTTTTATAATTTAAATAATAATCTGTTTCAAAGTTGTACTTAAATTTGCAAGAGGCTGAAAATATCTCACCAGAGAAACCATCCAAGTGAGCGAAACAGCCCCCCCCCCCTGTCTCTGTCTCCGTCTCCGTAGCCCATCTATGTGATGCTGTCTGGTCAAAAAGAGTATGACATTGTTGCCGCATATAGCATTGCATGCAAGGGACGCCAGCAAGCATTTTGCCTCCCTTGATAAAAAAATATAAAAAAAGAATAGCCAATCAGCGTTGAGCTAAACTGAGTGAGCTCAGCTGTGAATGGTCCTGGTGCACCAAAAAAAAGTGTCAAGGGAAGCCAGTTTGGATTTGGCTTCACACCAATCACATCACATTAGATGCTAAACGTCATTGACAGAAGATTTGAATTGTTGCATCTCGTTGTGTCATTGTCCCGCTGGTGTCTAGCTAACATGTAACATGTAACATGCAACAATTTAACAGATTTTACTGAGTTACAGTTCATATAAGAAAATCCGTCAAGTTAAATAAATTCATTAGGCCCTAATCTATGGATTTCATATGACTGGAAAGTGGGAATACAGATATGCATCGGTTGGTTACAGATACATTAAAACAAAGGTAGGGGAGTGGATCAGAAAACCATTCCGTATTTGGTGTGACCACCATTCATGCAGCGCGACACATCACCTTCTCATAGAGTTGATCATGCTGTTGATTGAGGCCTGTAGAATGTTGTATCACTCTTCTTCAATGGCTGTGCAAAGTGGCTGGATTTGGGCGGGAACTGGAACACTCTGTTGTACACTTTGGTCCAGAGCATTCCAAACATGCTCAAATGTAAACAAATATATATATTTATTTATTTATTTAACCTTTATTTAACTAGGCAAGTCAGTTAAGAACAAATTCTTATTTACAGTGACGGCCTACACCGGCCAAACCCAGATGACTCTGGGTCAATTGTGCGCCGCTCTGTGGGACTCCCAATCACGGCCGGTTGTGATACAGCCTGAATGGGTGACATGTCTGGTGAGTATGCAGACCATGGAAGAACTTGAACATTTTCAGCTTCCAGGAATTGTGTACAGATCCTTACGACATGGGGCCGTGCCTTATCATGCTTAAACATGAAGTGATGGCGGCGGATGAATGGCTGTACAATGGGGCCTCAGGATCTCGTCACAGTGTCTCTGTGCATTCAAATTGCCATCAATAAAATGCAATTGTGTTCATTGTCCGTAGCTTATGTCTGCCCATACCATAACCCCACTGCTACCATGAGGGAGTTGACATTAGCAAACTGCTCGCCAGGTACAGTTGAAACCGGGATTTATCCATGAAGAGCACACTTCTCCAGCATGCCAGTGGCCATCAAAGGTGAGCTATTTTCCCACTGAAGTGCAGTCAGGTCAAGACCCTGGTGAGGATGACAAGCACGCAGATGAGCTTCACTGAGACGGTTTCTGACAGTTGGTGCAGAAATTCTTTGGTTGTGCAAACCCACAGTTCCATCAGCTGTCCGGGTGGCTGGTCTCAGATGATCCTGCAGGTGAAGAAGCCTGATGTGGAGGTCTTGGGGTGGCTACATGTGGTCTGCGCTTGTGAGGCTGGTTAGACGTACTGACGAATTCTCTAAAACGACATTGGAGTTGGCTTATGGTAGAGAAAATAACATTTGAATTATCTGGCAACAGCTCTGATGAACATTCCTGCAGTCAGCATGCAAATTGCACGCTCCCTCAAAATTTGAGACATTTGTGTCATTGTGTTGTGTGACAAAACTGCACATTTTAGAGTGTCCTTTTATTGTCCACAGCACAAGGTGCACCTGTGGTAATGATCATGCTGTTTAATCAGCTTCTTGATTTGCCACACCTGTCAGGTGGGTGGATTATCTTGGCAAAGGAGAAATTCTCAGATATAAACAAATTTGAGAGAAATAAGCTTTTTGTGCATATGGAACATTTCTGGGATCTTTTATTTTAGCTCATAAAACATGGGACCAACAGTTTACATGTTGCATTTATATTTTTGTTCAGTATACTTTGTAAAATGAATGGATTCCCATACAAGGCATAAAGCTTACGTTTCAAGGCAATACTGACATTAACAAAGCATTATTCTAAGCATGATCAGAGAGAGAAACAAAGAAACCATGGCTTGAGCCATGGCCCATAGCTCATAGCAGAGGGAGAGAGAAATAAAGTGTGTGTATCTGCGTTGATTGGATTCAAAATACGAGTTGTTGAGCAATAGTATTACTCTAAAGTTAACCTCCAATCAGATATCAGACCTACATGATGTAATCACAACAGAACCTCTGCTTCTCAGAGCTGTGACAGAATGGGGATTGGAGAGATAATACAGAGAAGACAATTAAATCTTTTGCATAGAGTGTTGGTAAGAAGAGTCACTTCGAGGGCTTCCCTAATCCATTGGACTCTATGTAAATTGGAAACCACATATCCTGAGGCTGCATTTATTGTGGCTGGGGATTTTAATAAGGCTAATTTGAGAACAAGTCTCCCGAAATTTTACCAGCATGTGCCACCCGGGCTGGTAAAATCCTGGATCATTGTTATTCCAACTTCCGTGATGTATACAAGGCCATTCTCCGCCCTCCTTTCGGCAAGTCTGACCATGACTCTATTTTGTAGCTCCCAGCCTACAAACAGAAACTAAAACAGGAAACGCCCGTTCTCAGGTCTGTTCAACGCTGGTCTGACCAATCTGATTCCATGCTGCAAGATTGCTTCGAGCACGTGGACTGGGATATGTTCCGGATAGCATCTGACAACAACATTGATGTATACGCTGATTCGGTGAGCGAGTTTATTAGCAAGTGCATTGGTGATGTGGTACCCATACCAACTATTAAAACCTTCCCCAACCAGAAACCGTGGATTGATGGCAGCATTCGTGCAAAACTGAAAGCGCGAACCACTGCTTTTAACCAGGGTAAGGCTACTGGAAACATGACTGAATACAAACAGTGTAGCTATTCCCTCCGCAAGGCAATCAAACAAGCTAAGCGTCAATATAGAGACAAAGTAGAGTCACAATTCAACGGCTCAGACACGAGAGGAATGTGGCAGGGTCTACAGTCAATCACGGACTACAAAAAGAAAATCAGCCCCGTCGCAGACCACGACGTCCTGCTCCCAGACAAACTGAACAACTTCTTTGCTCGCTTTGAGGACAATACAGTGCCACCGACACGGCCCGCTACCAAAACCTGCAGGCTCACCTTCACCGCAGCCAACGTGAGGAAAACATTTAAATGTGTTAACCCTCGCAAGCCTGCTGGCCCAGATGGCATCCCTGGCCGTGTCCTCAGAGCATGCGCAGACCAGCTGGCTGGTGTGTTTACGGACATATTCAACCAGTCCCTATCCCAGTCTGCTGTTCCCACATGCTTCAAGAGGGCCACCATTGTTCCTGTTCACAAGAAAGCTAAGGTAACTGAGCTAAATGACTATCGCCCTGTAGCACTCACTTCCGTCATCATGAAGTGCTTTGAGAGACTAGTCTAGGATCATATCACCTCCATCCTGCCAGACACCCTGGACCAACTCCAATTTGCTTACCGTCCCAAAAGGTCCACAGACGACGCAATCGCAATCACACTGCATACTGCCCTAACCCATCTGGACAAGAGGAATACTTATGTAAGAATGCTGTTCATCGACTACAGCTCAGCATTTAACACCATAGTTCCCTCCAAGCTCGTCATTAAGCTTGAGACCCTAGGTCTCGACCCAGCCCTGTGCAACTGGGTCCTGGACTTCCTGACGGGCCGGCCCCAGGTGGTGAGGGTAGGAAACAACACCTCCACCCCGCTGATCCTCAACACTGGGGCCCCACAAGGGTGCGTTCTCAGCCCTCTCCTGTACTCCCTGTTTACCCATGACTGCGTGGCCAAGCACGCATCCAACTCAATCATCAAGTTTGCTGACGACACTACAGTGGTAGGCTTGATTACCAACAACGACGAGACGGCCTACAGGGAGGAGGTGAGGGCCCTCAGAGTGTGGTGTCAGGAAAATAACCTCTCACTCAATGTCAACAAAACAAAGGAGATGATCGTGGACTTCAGGAAACAGGAGAAAGAGCACCCCCCTATCCACATCGACAGGACAGTAGTGGAGAAGGTGGAAAGTTCCTCAGCGTACACATCACGGACAAACTGAATTGGACCACCCACACAGACAGCGTGGTGAAGAAGGCGCAACAGTGCCTCTTCAACCTCAGGATGCTGAATCATTAAGGACTGGGGAGTTATTCTGGATGAAAAAAATATATGGAATGGAGCTAAGCACAGGCAAAAGCCTAGAGGAAAACCTGGTTTAGTCTGCTTTCCATCAGACACAGATGAATTCACCTTTCAGCCGGACAATAACCTAAAACCAAGAAGACAATGATTGTCCCTGAGTGGCTGAATTATAGTTTTGACTTAAATCTACTTGAAAAATCTATGGCAAGACCTGAAATGGTTGTCTAGCAATGATCAACAACCAATTTGACAAAGCTTCAATAATTTAAAAAAAAAAACTATGAGAAAATGTTATACAATCCAAGTGTGAAAACCTCTTAGAGACTTACCCAGAAAGACTCACAGCTGTAATCGCTGCCAAAGGTGTTTCTACAAAGTATTGACTCAGGGGTATTTCTGTAATTCATATTCAATGAATTTGCAAAAATGTCTAATAATATGTTTTCACTTACTGTAAGTAGATGGGTGAGGAAAAAAAGAAATATATATTTAAGCCATTTTCAATTCAGGCTGAAACAACAAAATGTGGAATAAGTCATGGGGTATGAACATTTTCTGAAGGCACTGTAGTTAGCCATGAGAGAAAAAGTACTTTTTCAAAAAATATTACTGTTTCTATTTTCTATATCTAGTTTATGGCCGATATTTTAGTCACTATAAAGGCTATTTTACATGGGAATCAGAATGAATGTTTGGGACTTTGAAGATGGGTGGGGGAATTATTTATTTTGAGACCTACCTGAGATTACATTTTTAAGAATAGTATTTTTAAAGAAGAGAAACTGCTTATTTTAGGGTTCTTCAGCAATTTCAACATCATCCTAAAATACTTTTACAGTTGTGTTGTTTGGTTAGGTAAATTGTCAGTTTGGCACTGACTCATTCAAAGCAGTAAGAATGTTACACAAACACCCTTGTGAGGACATCCCTGTAAATTAATTGTCGACCTGCCAATTCCGTACAGGAAAGAAAGGATGTGGTATGCTTCTCCTATGTGTGCAGTCTCACACAAATGCTGCAGTGTGATCTATGTATTTCAACCACACAATACTGTATATTTCTTCACCCGTTTTCACCCTTTTATAGGGTCATCAGAATACATTTCACCTGGAGACAAAAATGCATAAAAACTCAGATCATTTCAATGACTCTAAACATGAAGGACGGCATTGTGGAAATATTGTAAAATTCCAACATCACAGCAAATTCTCCCGTGTTAAAATCAACACTGACGGTATTACATTGAACACTGGGCCAGTGTCTATACGGGGTCCACACTTTTTTGTTGTTGTTAAATGAACACTTTGCTTAGTGCTGACGCTGTCACACTTTGTCAGTGTTTGGGAATTAGCACTTTTAGTATTAGGCAACAGCATCTCAAAGATGTTTTAATACTACAAAGTTGATATAGTTTACACCAATGGTGTTATGCTGGGCTAGCCTGTGTTGGCCTGATGTGGGATTGCTGTGGGCTAGCCTGCACCCACCCACCTGGTCCACCGAATACCCACATGGGAAAATTGGGGTAATGTTTGCTGGATCCCTGTATAGTTTTGTTTATTGATCAGGTTGAGACTGCTGGCAAGTTAGAGGACTTCAATGTTACTTGACAGTTGTCATGACAGCATGTTGTATAACCGAGTCAAACACGGTGTGCCTGGTATCCTTTGACCCTAATTTAACTCACCACAGGCGTACGTGTCTGAGTAATGTGTGTATTTATTTTCGTTAGGGGCCCCCTAGCGGCCCGAGGCCCTAAGTGGTCGCTTAATTCGCTTCATGGCTAGGGCCGGCCCTGATCCTGGTGCTTATCTCAGGTTTCCCATGGAGCTGTCTGTGTAGCCTGAGCCCGAGGAGTCATGGCTGGGCGTTGACCCAGGCCATTCCTAGCTGCCTGTCACAAGCCATTCCCCCTGACTGACAGAGGCAAAGTGAAAATGTCAACTGGTCAACCACCTTTAGAGTCGCTGCACTACCTCTCTGTCCTTCCCTAGCTGCCAGACAAAGGTGGAACCGGTGACTTGTGGCTGTACTAAATATCTCTCTCTCTCTCTCTCTCTCTATATATATATATATATATAGGGGTGGTTAGAGCGTTGGGCCAGTAACTGGGAGGTTGCTGGATCGAGTCCCAGAGCTGACAAGGTAAAAATCTGTTCTTCCCCTGAGCAAGGCAGTTAACCCACTGTTCCCCAGGAGCCGTGGATGTCAATTAAGGCAGCTCTCCTCACCTCTCTGATTCAGAGGGGTTGGGTTAAATGCGGAAGACACATTTCAGGTGAGATTGGAGTCATGACAGCCTCTGCTTTTAGGGGTCTCCCCTTATTACAAATCAAATCAAATTTTATTTGTCACATGCGCCGAATACCGTGAAATGCTTATTTACAACCAACAATGCAAGTCAAAAAATATAGTTAAGAGAATATTTACTAATAAAGTAAAATAAAAATAAAAATGTAGAAGCTGTAGAAGCTGTTAAGGAGCATTTTGGTCCTAGACTTGGCGCTCCGGTACCGCTATGACTTGATGTGATGTACTGGGCCGTACGCACTACCCTCTGTAGTGCCTTATGGTCACATGCCAAGCAGTTGCCATACCTGGCGGTGATGCAACAGGTCAGGATGCTCTCGATGATGCAGCTGTAGAACCTTTTCAAGATCTGACGACCAATGGCAAATATTTTTAGTCTCCTGAGGGGGTAAAGGTGTTGTCGTGTCCTCTGTCTTGGTGTGTTTGGACCATGATAGTTTATTGGTGATGTGGACACAAAGGAACTTGAAACTCTCGACCCGCTCCACTTCAGCCCCGTCGATGTTTTATGGGCTCCTGTTCGGCCCTCCTTTTCCTATAGTCCACGATCATCTCCCTTGTCTTGCTCACATTGAGGAAGAGGTTGCCAAACGATGTCATCAACAAGCTCACTGTTGGTTGTAAAATGCATCAAACTCAATGAGGAAGTCTGGGTAATGGAAATGAATGTAGAACAGAGCATCAGACTACATTCTTTCTCTGCATGGTCCAATACTGGAAATACTGTAAAATACAATCACTGGTCTTCAAACAGAGAAGTAATAGCCTCGTCATTATAATGGGACTAGGGATAACCGAACAAACATTTCACATTCAGCATAATTTGGCCTATTAAAAAGGATATATCTTGAGATGTACCAAAGCTGTGAATTGCCTTCTTGATTAGAAATGCCATTTCTATATGATTAGGTAGTTAAATCATACGGTAAGGGGATTATTTGTTGCTGTTTAATCAAACCCTTCAGAAAATGTTTTGGTGAGGACACTGTTCAGGCTTCACACTTCAGACAGTTTCCAACTTTGTGTTTGGTATAGGAGATAACAGCTCCGCTGGAACAGAGGGGTTGGGTTAAATGCGGAAGACACATTTCAGTTGAACATACATTCAGTTGTACAACTGACTAGATATCCCCCTTTCCCTGTTGAGCATTTGATACATTGACTAATTTGTAACAGGAACAAAGAAAAGTGGTGATATATAGTGGCATAGTCTGAACACACACTGAGGAGGTTGCACAATGTATCTAGACATTAATGGCAAAAGACTATAGCTCAGAAGGATTCATATCAGACTCGAAGATGACACATATTCCTCACCCGGTAGCCATTACCTCATTCTCTTAGGTTTAGAATGAAATAGTCCTCATCCGGCAGTCATTACTTAATTCACTTAGGTTTAGAATGAAATAGTCCTCACCTGGCAGTCATTACCTCATTCTCTTAGGTTTACAATGAAATAGTCCTCATCCGGCAGTCATTACTTCATTCACTTTACAATGAAATTACAAATTAGTTGAGATAATGGAAATGTCACATTGAATTATTCTGTGTCAAATTCCTTCCATGAATAAACTTTAGTTTCCCATCCAGACTCTGCATGCAGTATTAATTTCTGCTTCCTAATTGGTGCAGGGTTCTGCCCCAGATGACTTACAGTGGAGAACAGGTTCAAAATATGGGGTTTATGATGCAGGTGTATAGTCCTTATTAGCCCCAAGGCCTACAACAGCCTGATACTCACATAATATAATGTTACCTCTCGTTATATCAGACTTCTAGACACCACCCAAGGTCTAGTATATGCCAATAAGTCAGGTTTTTAATACTCTCGCAAGATTCACTCATTGTGGTCATTAGCGAGGGGTTTCAGCAAATTACAGCATAGAAAAACATGAATTTATGGCTGTCTGTACACTCAATACCCAATACCCTGACCCACCGGTCTTCTAGCTACCGCCGATCTACTTTTCATTTTCTATGTTTTTTTGTCTTCATTATACACACCTGGTTTCTATCCCATAATTACATGTTCATTATTTAACCCTCTGTTCCCCTCATGTTTTTGTGCGTGATTGTTTGTGTTTCTTTGGTTCCGTGTTTTCGAGTGGTTGGTTTCCCCCCCCCCACTCATGTATTTTGGAAATATTGAGTAAAGCATTTGAAAACTCATATTCGTTGTCCTGCGCCTGACTCACAGAGAACTTTGACAAATACCCAGACCCAAGCACCCAATGGCCAGAGCCAGAGCCGGCGGAGCCAAGCACCCAATACCCCCCTCCTTTGTCCTGAACAGACCACTGGGCTATTTATGTTCTACCTGATAATGAATTGCACCCACCTGGTCTAAACCAGTCCCTGATTAGAGGGGAACGAAGGAATTTTCTTTCAATTAAGACCTAGACAACCAGGTGAGAGGAGTCAGTGACCTAATTAGTGACCTTAATTCATCAATCAAGTACAAAGGGAGGAGAGAAAATCTGCAGACCCTCAGCCCTCCGTGGAATGAGTTTGACACGTGTTTTAGATCAAGCCAAAGTATCTCTAGCTAGCAATTTACCAGATCAGTGCTGTGCAGCGTCAGTGCTGAATATTCAAAAGAGATTTTTTTTTAAGTTAATTTAATTCAATATTTCCAAATTTAATAGCAAGTTTTATTGTTTTTTTTTCTCACACCATACATTCTAGTTCTAGTTGCATTAAAGTAAAGAAAAATGTTGAATATTCAAAGCAAACCATGAATAAAGGACACTACAGGCTATCACCTCAAATTTACAGGCTAATCCAAACCTGGTGAGGCCCCTTTAGGCTAATCCTAACCTGGAGAGGCCCCTTTAGGATAATCCTAACCTGCAGAGGCCCCTTTAGGCTAATCCTAACCTGGAGAGACCCCTTTAGGCTAATCCTAACCTGCAGAGGCCCCTTTAGGCTAATCCAAACCTGGTGAGGCCCCTTTAGGCTAATCCAAACCTGGTGAGGCCCCTTTAGGCTAATCCTAACATGGTGAGGCCCCTTTAGGCTAATCCTAACCTGGTGAGGCCCCTTTAGGCTAATCCTAACCTTGTGAGGCCCCCATTAGGCTAATCCTAACCTGGTGAGGCCCCTTCAGCTATCACTGATTGCTCGGTTCATGAATATGATGAACGGGAGGAACACAGTACATCATCTGTGACATGTACAACTTCAATGTTACGCAATGTACATCACCCTTCTGACCCTCCACTTCAGCCCTGCTCGGTCAATACTTTTCACCCGAATTAAAATGACAGATTGCACTTTTAATGAACTCTTTAACAAAAAAGTATCACATCACACTGCCTGCTGTTGGACTGTAGAAATTGGGCTAGTTCGTTTTGTCATGGCCCGGTGCCCCGGGTGTACTCTTCCCATTCACCGGGCCTGGCAAAACCAACTCGCCCATTGTGCACACTCTCTTTCCATCTAATTCTGAATTGCAAATCAATCCCTATAGCCCTTACACCCTATAGGCACCTCCTTTAGATCTGATTGGCTGGGAGGATTTGTTGCCATGTTTGTTTCACCTTTCCAATGATCTAATATCTAGTTCGACCTTTCCTATCCTCTCAGATCTAGTTCACCTTTCACATCCTCTCAGATCTAGTTCACCTTTCACATCCTCTCAGATCTAGTCTACATGAGTTGCTAGGAAGTAGGTACGGGTTAAATTGTAAATTCAGATCACATCCATGACATGACGTGACTTAAAGGTGTCTTCAGGGCAAGAGTGGTTCCGTATTTTCTTAACCTCGTGTAGGTTACAGATGAGAGTTGCTGTTTCCCCTCAGTCATTTCCTTTAGTCAACGTTAAAGTAATTCAGGCTTGTACTTAATGTGTACACTGCGATGACATTGTAATTGAGTGCATATTTGGTTCAGCTGTAATTTAACAGCTGTTTATTTGACCCTAGAATTATTAGTAATCCCATTCTGATGATTTTTCCGACCGCAAATAGTCAAACTACGTAATTTCGACCCACAAAAATACCAATGAAGCTTTTCCCACAATGCATTGATGATGAATATATTTCCATGCAATATGTTCAAGAACTTGAAAGGGGGATACCTAGTCAGTTGTCCAACTAATTGCCTTCAAATTAAATGCGTCTTCCACATTTAACCCAACCCCTCTGAAATCGGAGGTGCGGGGGGCTGCCTTAAAATTGACATCCACGTCTTCGGCACACGGGGAACAGTGGGTTAACTACCTTGCTCAGGTGATGAGCGACAGACGTTTACCTTGTCAGCTCAGGGGTTTGATCAAGCAACCTTTAGTTACTGGCCCAACGCTCTAACCATTAGGCTACCTTCTGCCCTGGAATACTCAGAAGCTTGCATTAAAATTATACATGCCCTCCAAGTAGTAATTATACGTGCTTTTTTATAATGTGACTTCAGAGCAGGATACCAACTTCCTGTAGGTATCAATGTATCACAGTTAAAAGTAGATGTTCTCCTTGATCCATTTACTCGATATAAAAACATGAAAATGTTTCATGCATACAAGTTAAATATTATAATACATTTTTAACAGATGACTTGCAAAAGCAAGAGGTGAATTTTGACATATTTGAGTAGAGTGCATTTGGCTCAGCAGTGGCACTAAATTAGCATATGCTTGTAGTCAAGTTGTTGACTCAGAGGACCTCAGCCAAGGTAGTAATTTCCTCTGAGAAAAAAAAGTGATTATATTCTATTAACTCTCTCCCATAGATTAAAAAACAATGAACTTGTGTGAGGAAATGGAGCAAATTCCCTCCAACCATGGTTTTGCTGATGCTTTTAAATGCATGAGAGGTGAACGGGTGCAAACGTCTAGGTGAAGGGTAAGCAACATAACACAACCTGTGGCGCTTTCAGCAGGACACAACGTTTTGGAACATTTAGATAGAAATATTCTATGTAGAACATGTAGATTAAGGAATCACATCAACTCTATTCATGACATTTCTATCTAAAACACTTGACAAGGTTCAAACATGGCTGAAAAATACCCGTGAAGTTTTCCCACAATGCATTGTGTTGAATGTATTACCGAGCAATGGCTTCAATGTTGAAATGGAACTCTCTGAATTTTGCATCATATCTACAGTACCTCAGTGTTTAATATCTGATGTACATTTTTTTACATTAAAATACATTCACAGGTTTTTGACACTCACCGTTAGCTGAAATCCTATGGCCATAAGTAATGAATTAATGACATCTATGAAATATCTGATCCTTTGGTTCATAGAAATGATGAATGGGTTAATCACAGATGTTATGTGATATGTACAGCCTTCTTGTTACGCATTGTACAGTACCTTTCTGATTCATGATTCCAACACCTAATTGTTAATAATGAGAAACATATTGACATGAGAAGTTTCTTGCAACTGATCTTATCAAAGGCTTTGGAGGAAATGATGTGTAATACAAAATCTCATTACGGTCCTTTACAGGATAATGGAAGACTTAAAAATGATGAACTTGATGGGAAAAACTCATATGAAAAGGAAGCCCTTTCAGAGCATCCTTTAGAATCAGGGGACTATTTCTCAATAATCTGTTTTGGCTTCCACGTGTCCTGTCCTCCTGATCTCTTTTCGCATCCTTTTCAAAATGTTAGTTTTTCATCTCCTCGAAACATAGACGCCATTGCCTTGCTGGTGAGTCAGCACCATGTGCCCTGGCGCTGTTTGTCTGTCCACTTTCTTTCTGTCTGCCCACCTCCTTCCATCCACTTCCTGTCCTATGATCTAGTGACTTTCTGGACTGTTTAGACAATTTGTTATGGACTATTGGTTCCTCAGTTTTTGTCCAGTGTCGTTTTATATTGTTGATGTCGTTCCCCTTTCTCCACACCCCGTCATCCTCCTTTGTTTTGTTCCTCCGTTTGTAAAAGTGCGTTGTGACTCCACTTAAAATACTCTCTGACATGACTAGACTCTTGTAGGCACCCTGGATTTTTCTCAATAGTCTGTCTTTGCTTCCTTGTCTTCTTTGCTCCTGTACTCCCCTCGCCTTCTCAAAACATCAGTGAGAAGTGAGGAGAGAACAGGAGGAAAAGAACATGAGGAAGCAAGGACAAGCTATTGAAATAACGCCAGGGTGTCTCCAATGTATCATCAGCTAGCCAATGGAATCTAACCAGAATGCGTCACTTACATTTCTGAAGTTAAATTAGAAACTCTTGTTTTTCCCACCTCATTACACCAATTAAATTGCAGGGTTTGTTGTGTTGGTTTGAAAAGCAATTTAAATTCTAGATGCTCAAAGATCTAAGGTTTTTTCAAGCATACAGTACTATTAACGAAGGACACTGTGAGCAATTAAAGGGATTGAGGCAATAACATCTGCTTTGTGATTCTTCGGTTCATGAATATGATGAAAGGGGAAAACACAGTCTATCTGTGACGTGTACACCCTTGTTGTTACGTAATGTACATCACCCTTCTGATTCAAAACTCTTCATATTTAAAAACAAATATGTATAGGTGGCTGTTAAGAACTGTTTCCATCAAGATATTTAGAAATCAAGCTATTTAATTTTTGAATCACCAGGGGAGCTTGTCTAGAAATCTCTATCTTTGACATCCTCTGCATCGTTATCTCATGGTCGACGGCGTACAACTCCTTCAGATCAACGAACAAGGTGGCACAACGCTGTTTGAAATCAACAACATCAATTCTGTTATTTGTATCATTCATGGTGGGTGTGGTAGTGCTGATGTCCTGTTAATAAATACCTTGATTTATTGTCGTATCACCTTCTCTTAGAAATCACCTCCATAGGTTGGTTCCATGGTGTGAATTGTGGCGGTTTCCATATAGAGCAAGAGGGGTGAGATGTGGTAAGTAGTGAGGTGTCGCAGCCCTTTTACAGGGAACCAAAGTTACAATATAAAGTAGGTCTTCCACCTTATTCAAGTCACACAATATTAAATGCATAGAAATGTGTCACACATACAAGATACATTTTTTACATGTTTTATTAACCTTTATATAACCAGGGGAACCCATTGAGACCACTACTCATTTCCAATGGTGCCCTGAAAACAACAGTTCAAGCAATGTGAGCAACACATTTAAGCTTGATCAGTACAAAATTACAGTTACAACATTTAAAATAAATGACATTACATTCAAAAAGGGCATTAGAAACTAATATATACAATCAATCAAAACAAGTGCAGTTTTCATTGGTCACATTTTTTATCAGAGCACTAAATTCACCTTTTGTGACCAAATAATCAAGTTTTAGAGTGACCTGTAGGTCATTCCAGGACTGAGGGGCATAGTAACTGAAAGCAGTCTTCCCAAACTCAGAGGAGACCCGTGGAACCTCTAGTCCCATCTAGTCTTAACTCAGAGGAGACCCGTGGAACCTCTAGTCCCATCTAGTCTTAACTCAGAGAAGACCCGTGGAACTTCTAGTCCCATCTAGTCTTAACTCAGAGAAGACCCGTGGAACTTCTAGAACTAATTAGTCTTAACTCAGAGGAGACCCGTGGAACTTCTAGAACTAATTAGTCTTAACTCAGAGGAGACCCGTGGAACCTCTAGTCCCATCTAGTCTTAACTCAGAGAAGACCCGTGGAACTTCTAGAACTAATTAGTCTTAACTCAGAGGAGACCCGTGGAACTTCTAGAACTAATTAGTCTTAACTCAGAGAAGACCCGTGGAACCTCTAGTCCCATCTAGTCTTAACTCAGAGGAGACCCGTAGAACTTCTAGAACTAATTAGTCTTAACTCAGAAGAGACCCGTGGAACCTCTATTACCAACCAGTCTTAACTTAGAGGAGACCTGTGGAACTTCTTGAACCATCTAGTCTTGAGAGAGAGTCTTATAGTTACTAGATTTCTAATTTAGAAGTGAGTTGATGGGAGTTTCTGGAGGACAGCTTTATATACGAATATTAGCCAATGTTAGGCCATTCTGGTAGTCAGAGACTCCCATCCAACAGAACTAAATAAGAGACAATGATGCATACGAAAATTATCCCCAGTGATAGAACACAAGGCTGAGGGATAGACACAAGCATTTCGCTACACTCGCATTAACATCTGCTAATGTGACGACTTTGACTGAAGTCGGGTTCCCCTCCTCGTTCGGGCGGCATTCGGTGGTCGACGTCACCGGTCTTCTAATCATCACCGATCCACTTTTCATTTTCCATTTGTCTTGTCTTGTTTTTCACACACCTGGTTTGCATTCCCCATCATTATCTGTTGTGTATTTAACCCTCTGTTTTCCCCCCATGTCCTTGTGTGTGATTGTTTATTGTTAAGCCGTTTCTTTCCGGCTGGTGCATTTTATTTATGCCTCACCTGTTTTGCGTTTGGCATGTGTTATTGTTTTACGCGTTTAGCTTTGCGTTTGTTTGAGTAAAGTGCTTTGCTCACTCAGTACTGTTCTCCTGTGCCTGACTTTTCTGCACCAGCTGAGAATTTACCAAGAGTTATAATATTTCCACTAGACATTAAAGTTTTGAAATTAAAATTTCCTTGAGCAGCATTTTAATTAGCAACAAGGAATTTCTGCTCTGCATCTTGATTAGACATCTAGACAGTGCAGAGTGGATGTTTGACTGAGCATTTGCGATCAATTTCGGCCTGTTTATTTGACTACGAAGTTGATGGTCTTGTTTTGGGTTTGAGTTTCCCAATATCAGCGGATTTGTAGAATCACATGTGCTCGTGCCATTGTAGCGAGTCAACCCACTAAACCTCATCCCGATCCTGTTTCTTCCATCCCCCCACCCTCCCTGAACTGTCCACTCGTTTAAACCTCCTCAAGGATTTATAAGTAATGGATTGGTGTTTCCACCTACTGTATTCCTTACACTAGTCTATTGCTTTTACAGGTAAAAATGAGGTGGAGTGTACATATGTATGAATGTACACTTTAGGGAGGAGGGGCGAAAACCCAATACCAAATCGACACCTACCCATACGAATGTGTGGATGAGAGAATTAGTTAGGTTTAAGTAACATGGAAATCATACACGCTCTCCAAATGGTAATTGTACACGCTCTCCAAGTAGAAATGATACACGCTCTCCAAGTGGTAATGATACACGCTCTCCAAGTAGAAATTATACACGCTCTCCAAGTAGAAATTATACACGCTCTCCAAGTAGAATTATACACACTCTTCAAGTGGTAATTATACACGCTCTCCAAGTGGTAATTATACACGCTCTCCAAGTGGTAATTATACACGCTCTCCAAGTGGTAATTATACACGCTCTCCAAGTGGTAATTATACACGCTCTCCAAGTGGTAATTATACACGCTCTCCAAGTGGTAATGATACACGCTCTCCAAGTGGTAATGATACACGCTCTCCAAGTGGTAATGATACACGCTCTCCAAGTGGTAATGATACACGCTCTCCAAGTGGTAATGATACACGCTCTCCAAGTGGTAATGATACACGCTCTCCAAGTGGTAATTATACACGCTCTCCAAGTGGTAATTATACACGCTCTCCAAGTGGTAATTATACACTCTCTCCAAGTGGTAATTATACACGCTCTCCAAGTGGTAATTATACACGCTCTCCAAGTGGTAATTATACACGCTCTCCAAGTGGTAATTATACACGCTCTCCAAGTGGTAATTATACACTCTCTCCAAGTGGTAATTATACACGCTCTCCAAGTGGTAATTATACACGCTCTCCAAGTGGTAATTATACACGCTCTCCAAGTGGTAATTATACACTCTCTCCAAGTAGAAATGATACACGCTCTCCAAGTGGTAATGATACACGCTCTCCAAGTAGAAATGATACATGCTCTCCAAGTAGAAATGATACACGCTCTCCAAGTAGAAATCATACACGCTCTCCAAGTGGTAATTATACACGCTCTCCAAGTAGAAATTATACACGCTCTCCAAGTAGAAATGATACACGCTCTCCAAGTAGAAATTATACACGCTCTCCAAGTGGTAATTATACATGCTCTCCAAGTAGAATTGATACACGCTCTCCAAGTAGAAATTATAACCGATCTCCAAGTGGTAATTATATACGCTGTCCAAGTAGGATTATACATGCTTTTTTATATTGTGACTTCAGAGCAGGATACCAACTTCCTGTAGGTACCAATGTTACAGTTAAAAGTAGATGCTCTCCTTGATCCATTTACTCAATATAAAAACATGAAAATGTTTCATGCATACAAGTTAAATATTATAATAAATTTTTAACAGATTACTTGGAATTGCAAGAGGTACATTTTGACATTATATTTGAGTAGAGTGCATTTGTCTCAGCAGTGGTAATAAATTAACATATGTTTATTGTCAAGTTGTTGACTCAGACGACCTCAGCCAAGGTAGTAAAGTTGTTCTATTTCATATACTTTCTCTCATGGATTCAAAAACAATGAACTGGTGTGAGGAAATGGAGCAAATTCCCTCCAACCATGGTTTTGCTGATGCTTTTAAATGCATGAGAGGTGAACGGGTGCAAACGTCTAGGTGAAGGGTAAGCAACATAACACAACCTGTGGCGCGTTCAGCAGGACACAACGTTTTGGAACATTTAGATATAAATATGCAATGTAGAACATGTAGAATAAGGAATCACGAATAAGGAATCATTCATGACACTTCTATCTAAAACACTTGACAACATTCAAATGTGGCCCTGTTTGAAAAATAACCATGAAGCGTTTAACTTTTCCCACAATGCATTGGTGCTGAATGTATTACCATGCAAAACATTCAATGAATGTTGAAATGGAACTCTCTGAAATTCTCCAGTAACTCAGTGTTTATTATTTAATGTAGATTTTTTCACATTACAATACCTTCAAAGGTTTTTGGCACCCACCACTAGCTGAAGATTTATGGCCATAACTAATTAAGTAATGACATTCCATTAACTACTCTTTGGTTCATAGCAATGATGAACGTGGTTAATCACAGCTGTTGTGTGATTATGTACAGCCTTATTGTTACGCAATGAACATCAGCCTTCTGATTATGATACCAGAATCATGACTTGTTAATTAAACATAGTGTTAAAAAAAATACACATTTCATTTTTTTTCACCAGGAAAGTCCTCTGAGGCAAAGTCTTTTACAGTGGAGTCCTGGCTAAGAAAGCAGCAGTAGTTAGTTCAAACCTATAGCAAAATCAGCACAACATGTCGCCATGAGCCCCTCCAGCCCACAGGAAACATTTACACTCCTCCCGAACAGAGTAACAGTAATAATAGATATTTTCATGTGATCAATGAAACAATGTTAATTTCAAGTACTAATGCCTTTCCAAACTTCAACGCTCTTAGGCTGCGTTTACAAAGGCAGCCCAATTCCGATCTTTATTTCACTAATTGTTATTTTGACCAATCAGATCAGCTCTGAAAAAGAGCTGATGTGGAAAGATCTGATCTGATTGGTCAAAAGACATATTATTGCAGGGGTGGTTTTATTTTTTCCTTTCAATTAAGACCCAGACAACCAGGTGAGGGGAGATTTTTACTAATTAGTGACCTTAATTCGTCAATCATATACATGAGAGGAACGAAAACCAACAGACACTCGGCTCTCCGTGGAATGAGTTTGACTCATGAATTAATGGAAAAAATATCAGAATTGGGCTGCCTGTGTGAGACCAGAGTTTTTATGATTTTCTGTACTACAGGGCCTGTACTCACAAAGTATCTCAGAGTAGGAGTGCTGATCTAGGATTAGTTTTGCCTTGATTGTAATGAATAGACAGGGAGAACCTGATCCTAGATCAGCACTCCTGCTCTGATAACCTTTATGAAAACAGAATGCATGAATAGACAGGGAGAACCTGATCCTAGATCAGCACTCCTGCTCTGATAACCTTTATGAAAACAGAATGCATGTTTCACAATTGCCTTAGGATGTACTTCAAGTCTGAAATGTCTACCTCTGACATCTATCCACTGTCTCTTGCTAGCTGAGCTTATCTGCTGCCAAAGGGGACATGCTGCATATCATTGAGAGATTACGCTTACATCTGTCAATTAGAGGTGATCCCTGGGGTTTAATTTGAATGGCCTCCTTTCATCGGACTATCAATTATATGTAAACAATATTTAAACTCCAAAGGAGGCCAATTTAATATGAATGCTAATGCCTCTATTGTGGAGAGGAGCACAAAGGAGGCAGACACAAAGTGCCTCTGAGTGGGAGGGTGAACAGATAAGGAAACTAATATGTTGGCTTTGGCACTCCAGTATTACTAAAGTTAATACATCTGCTTAGCAGTTTGAAGCAGGTTTCTTCCTGGAACTGTTGGTTATTGTTTTTCTAACCTACCTCATTTCCTGAAAAGTTTACTTTCATGGGCCTTATGCACATCAGCTTGTGAAAAAAATATGCGCCGGATTGGATTCTCATAATTGCATATTAGTTTGTGACCAAAGAGGTTTCATTTCTTTGTCGTGGACATTCAACTTTTTTGTTGTTTATGTAAATGACAGTGAGATGGGCATATAGGGAGGCAGTAATTTGTTCCTAAATGTCCTTGTTTTTAAGTAAACTGAGCTGAAAATGAAGCCGGAAAAGTTAAAAAAAAATGTGCATAGTCTGCTGGCTGAAAAGAAATGCCTGGCTCTGTAAGACGTGTGCGCTATACAATATTAAAGCTGAATGAGGATCGGCCTCTACAGTCCATAATCATATACTGTGAACCACAGGAGGTTTTGTAGTTTAGGGCAGTCAATGGGGGTGAAATTTTTTGAGTCAGGCAATATAGTGTATGAATACCTTTGTTGTTTGTGAAAAGCACTTATTCACCCTTTCTGGTAAACGTACAACATGCAATCAAAGCGATTACCTGTCAATTTAATAAAATATTCCTCAGCTGTGATACTATCATAGTCAAAAAGTATGTTATACACTAGAGCAGTGGTCACAAAGTGTTCCCATTTTTAACCATTTCATGTGTCTGAAGGTAGAACAACCTACCCGGCAGGCCCAGAGAGCAAATCAAGTGCACCTATACGCCTACCGCTGGCCAATCAGATAGCTCAGATCACTGTATCTGTACAGTTTCCTCGAGCCATAGACTAAAAAGAAGCCTTGAACGCACAGCCGTACTGTGAGATTTCAAAACGTAGAAAACCATGAGGACTAGAGAGACTCATAATACAACAAAGAGCTGCTGTTTTTATGAGTAAGTTCATGTTTAAGTTGTTATTTATCACTGTCAACACTTTGTTCAGTACTTTCATAAGCCATAAAATGTACATTCTCCCTACTTCCACTCACGCTACAATCAGCACTGCAGCTGTAATGAATGAGTATAACAAAGTGTTTCCATAAGCTTGTGTTGCTATTTTTTTGCGGCTTGTGTCTTATTTGAATATCGAGGAATATTTAACTTTCTCTGGTCAGGCATAACAACATGAATTGGTGCATGAGACAGAAATAATTCAATGCAATTTAAGTTTCGCCATCAGCTGGAAGACGGTGCCCACTTTTCTCAGCTGAGGGAGGGAGAGAGGAGGGGCGCCGCTCCCTCCCTTCAGACTCAGAATCAATCAGATGCAGGCAATTAGTCCATTAGAAAAAAGCAAATTATTGTGCTTACTAAACTGTGCCTCACAAGTAATACAACAAATGATCTATTAACAGTGGGATCGAATACCTCAAGTTTTTAAATATAATTTTAAAATGGTCTAAGAAGAACAAATATTAGCAGGGCAATTACAAGCGTAGTCAATATGCAGTGATAATGTATTGGGCCTATATCCTACTGCACAAATATAATTGCTAGAAAACTGTTTGTAATTGGTTAATGTTGAATAGGCTTACATCTTTCAAAAAAACCTGAGCTGTAGATCTCTGCTTACATTTTGACTCAGAAAGTGATCTTGACTCAGAAAAAGGTTGGTGACCACTGCGGTACAGGATATTTCTCTCTCCAGGGATAATGTGACACAAAACAAAAATCTGTATCTCGTCATCCGAAACAGAAAGACTTAGAAAATACAAAGTTAAAGCTGAATGAGGATTGACCTCTACAGTTCATAATCATACACTGTGGACCACAGGAGATCCCAAGGGAATGAAAAGAAAACACCTGTGCAAAAATGGTTCAAAAGCAATCTATCCTAAGGGGCACACAAGGTGAAAAATATCCTTTGACTAAGACATGTTCTTCCCCTCCAAATGAACAGCTGTGTTTATTTCTGAATACTGATTCCACTGTTGCGGTCATGTGGACAGTGGCTTAGGTTATGGCTTTGGTGAGGATAATGGCCCTGCTACTGTACACTACAGCCATTGGGGGTCCGGCTACACTACAGCCATCGGGGCATCCAGCGTTGCTGTCAGACATCACCCGTTGAGGGCATGATTCCTTTGAAATCAACAAAAGCTTCTATAGATGGGTTAGCTGACAACGTCACTAAAACGATACACAAGCTTCAATGGGGCAGAAGTCTGTGAGTTGTTGTGGTTCTGGATGGCCAGATAGCTAGCAATAATGACAAGAAACTGCCATAATTCTGGATGGCCAGATGGCTAGCAACAATGACAAGAAACTGCCATGATTCTGGATGGCCAGATAGCTAGCAACAATGACAAGAAACTGCCATGATTCTGGATGGCCAGATAGCTAGCAACACTGACAAGAAACTGTCAAGATTCTGTATGGCCAGATGGCTAGCAACAATGACAAGAAACTGCCATGATTCTGGATGGTCAGATGGCTAGCAACAATGACAAGAAACTGCCATAATTCTGGATGGCCAGATGGCTAGCAACAATGACAAGAAACTGCCCTGATTCTGGATGGCCAGATAGCTAGCAACAATGACAAGAAACTGCCATGATTCTGGATGGTCAGATGGCTAGCAACAATGACAAGAAACTGCCATAATTCTGGATGGCCAGATGGCTAGCAACAATGACAAGAAACTGCCATGATTCTGGATGGCCAGATGGCTAGCAACAATGACAAGAAACTGCCATGATTCTGGATGGCCAGATAGCTAGCAACACTGACAAGAAACTGTCAAGATTCTGTATGGCCAGATGGCTAGCAACAATGACAAGAAACTGCCATAATTCTGGATGGCCAGATGGCTAGCAACAATGACAAGAAACTGCCCTGATTCTGGATGGCCAGATAGCTAGCAACAATGACAAGAAACTGCCATGATTCTGGATGGTCAGATGGCTAGCAACAATGACAAGAAACTGCCATAATTCTGGATGGCCAGATGGCTAGCAACAATGACAAGAAACTGCCATGATTCTGGATGGCCAGATGGCTAGCAACAATGACAAGAAACTGCCATGATTCTGGATGGCCAGATAGCTAGCAACACTGACAAGAAACTGTCAAGATTCTGTATGGCCAGATGGCTAGCAACAATGACAAGAAACTGCCATAATTCTGGATGGCCAGATGGCTAGCAACAATGACAAGAAACTGCCCTGATTCTGGATGGCCAGATAGCTAGCAACAATGACAAGAAGCTGCACTATGGGGAATATTAGGTGGCTGGATTCAGCTCGTTTCATCATGTTATTGATACCATGTCTTGCTTTGAGGTGTTTTGACTGATTTCATGTCAATGATCATATGGCTAAAATTCGCTAGCTAGCTAACCAACAAATGTAACGATACATTTGAGAGACAACAAGTGCTCATTGTGCAAATGTATTTATGTTTTCAATAAACATTGGAGACAAAATATAGTTTACCTGTTGTCAAAAATGTAAGCCAACCCAGTCTGTTTTGCTCCCATCAGTTTTGTTGCTAGACAACCAACCTGTCTATACTGCCAGTGTTGCGCTCATGTTGAGTCACATCCAATGGCATCATCCAATTTTTGACAGCTGACCCGGCCTGAATTGAAATAATGAGAAAGAAAATTGACTTCGGTTGCAAATGGCCTCTACTAGACACCACTGTTTCTAGGATTTATGGAAACTCTAGCTTGCTAGCTACATTGACTATGTTCAAAATGCTAACAAAAACAACGTGTAATTAGAAGCTAATTTAGTACAACCACTAGCAACAATTAAAGAGTATTTGCAAAAAAAAACTACCAAAGCTATTGTTTTTATGCATTACTGATAAATATGATACAGTACAATAGGGGAAAATAGAATAAAGAGGCTCTTCCCCTCTGCTCCTCTCCATGCTCTGTGTAGCAGGTAGAACGTCACATTGACACGACACTGATGGCAAACCAACGCTTATAGTCAAACTAGTGTAACACTGAGAAGGATGTTCCCTTAAGCCGGATGTTCAACGAAATGAGTCCCATTAGGGTAGTGTAACTTAGTAAAAAAATAAATACATTTATTTTACTTAATTTTTACATTCTGTCATGAAAAGCACATTTTCAACTTAATAATGAAAAACAAATTCCATCTGAAGAGGTTAAATAAAAAATGTCTGCACATCAAATGCTCCAGTGTGAAATCAACACTGAGAGTGTTACATTTAACACTGTTCCAGTGTCTATACGGGTCCATGCTTTTCAGTGTTCCCAGAGTGCCTTTCAATAAATTGTAGAGTTACCACCCATGACTGTATTTGCAAGTGACAGAAACATGGTTGTTGCGGAAATGTTTTTCAGCTGTGTGTCCTTCACCAAGTGAGATCCTGACTGACTATGTTGTTTTCAATATGGATTTAATATAAAATCTATTTCTTAAGGTCTTAGTTTAACTGCCTTGTTATACCCTAAAACAGCATCTCATGGTTTGTAGGCCACATCAGGCCTGCAGGTCACAGTATGCTGGCTTGCACAGTGATAAATAATTCCTACTGGAATCCAGCCAGAGTGGGGATATCAAACATTTATAGTTTTTATTCACCTGCACCTGCATTCAGAATGACTGCCAGGGTTGGGAAGACCAAAGATATGAGACTACCTAAAACATCTCAACAAGAACATCCATTTTAGTAACGGGTGCAATAAATCCAAGTAACAAGATTGGATTAGTTTAGGAAAATGTATGTTATTTATATTTGAATAGCATAATATTAATCAGTCTATTTGCATGCAAAAACATACATATTGAAACAAAAAAACATTGGGGTGTCTGGGGCGCCGTGAGAGTTATTTAAGATACTTTGCAAAGAAGTAGGGTTTCAGGCATTTCCGAAAGACTGGCTGGGACACCGCTGTCCTGACTTTAGTAGGAAGCTTGTTCCACCATTGGGGTGATAAGACAGAGAAGAGCTTTGACTGAGCGGAAGCTGCCCTCTGGTCGAGGTTGGTAGACCAAGAGACCAGAGGTGGCGGAACTGAGTGCTCGGGTTGGGATGTATGGTTTGAGTACTGATAAGATGGCGCTGAAGAGGATGGCTGACGTTTTACATGCTCCTAACCAATTGTGCTATTTTGGAATTTTTTTGCTTTGTTATAAGTTCTTTTTTTAACGTACTTTGTGCATAATGTTGCTGCTACCGTCACTTATGATCGAAAATAACATCAGAACAGCGATTACTCATCACAAACTGGAAGAAGCTTTGTCCTTTTATGAGTCTGACGAAAAGGATATACTTATTTCCCGGGAACAAGCCGAAATCCCTGTCATTTGCATGGAGGAAAACAGGGCGCAGATCAGGCTGCCAAGCTCGGTCAGTTTGGATGGGGAGCATCGTTGCACAGCTATTTTCATCTCTCAAAGGATGTTAGATCCGGTTCAAGTCCGAGCTCTGGCTCGGCCACTCAAGGACATATAGAGACTTGTCCCAAAGCCACTGGCTGTGTGCTTAGCGTCGTAGCCCTGTTGGAAGGTGAACCTTTGCCCCAGTCTGAGGTCCTGCGCGCTCTGGAGCAGGTTTTCATCAAGGATCTCTCTGTCCTTTTCTCCGTTCATCATGTGCATTTTACTGAGGAGTGGCTTCCGTCTGGCAACTCTACAATAAACGCCTGATTGGTGAAGTGCTGCAGAGATGGTTGTCCTTCTGGAAGGTTCTCCCATCTCCACAGAGGAACTCTGGAGCTCTGTCAGAGTAACCATCCGGTTCTTGGTCGCCTCCATGACCAAGGCCTTCCTCCCCCGATTGCTGAGTTTGGCCGGGTGGCCAGCTCTAGGAAGAGTCTTGCTGGTTCAAATATTATTCTATTTAAGAATGATGGAGGCCACTGTGTTCTTAGGGACCTTCAATGCTGCAGAATTCTTTTGGTAAACTTCCCCACATCTGTGACACAATCCTGTCTCGGAGCTTTATGGACAATTCCTTTGACCTCATGGCTTGGTTTTTGCTCTGACATGCACTGTCAACTGTGGGACCTTATATAGACAGGTATGTGCCTTTCCAAATCATGTTCAATCAGTTGAATTTACCACAGATAGACTCCAATCATGTCATAGAAACCTCTCAAGAATGATCAATGGAAACAGGATGCACCTGAGCTCAATTTCGAGTCTCATATTAAAGGGTCTGAATACTTATGTAAATAAGGTATTTCAGTTTTTCTTTTTATAAATTTGCACAAATTTCTAAAAACAGTTTTCGCTTTGTCATTATGGGGTATTGTGTGTAGATTGCTGAGGATTGTTTTGTATTTAATCCATTTTAGAATAAGGCTGTAACGTAACAAAATGTGGTAAAAGTCAAGGGGTCTGAATACTTTCCGAAGGCATTTTTCTTTTTTAGGGCCCTGAGCCCTGAATTACATGAATTATTTAAATAACAACAAATACACACATCAATATAAATACAAAATGCAAGCAAAGAGACACATGGTCATTAAAAACAAACACATTGATCAGTAATAAGGTCCTCAATTAGTATAACGAAGGAAATGTTGCTTACCTGTTGAGCAAAATCAAAGCTGAAATGCATCCTGATGTCTTTGTTTGCTGGTTCAGTGTTTTTAAGCCCTCAGTGTGAGACCAGGGGCACTAGAGATAACTAACCCTTAACCTTGTTGAGGCTTTGCCGTTGATATTCTGTAATTTCACCATCGCGTGTGTCATTTTCTGTGTGTTGTAGATCCCGGGAGGAATGGTGGCCACAAAGGTGACGATGGCAAATGAGGATCATGAGAAAATATATTATCCTTTAAAATAATAAAAGTTGAATGAAAACACATTGTAATGACACTGGATCAAATGTTTGTGATGAATAGAGAGCATCTAGTCTGGTGCATCATTTCATAAACTGCTTCAATTAGCCCCACTCAAAAATTAGCCCCACTCACAAATTAGCCCCACTCATAATTTAGCCCCACTCATAATTTAGCCCCACTCATAAATTAACCCCACTCATAATTTAGCCCCACTCATAATTTAGCCCCACTCATAAATTAGCCCCACTCACAAATTAGCCCCACTCATAAATTAGCCCCACTCACAAATTAGCCCCACTCACAAATTAGCCTCCTTCATAAATTAGCCCCACTCACAAATTGGCCCAACTTGTAAATTAGCACATCAATCATGAGTTTAGAATCATATAAAGGGCACATCCCAAATTGACAGAGTGCTATCAGTAAAATCTGTTATTCAAATGAGCCTGCTCTTATTAGAGCTAGTGTAATTCATGAAAGCCTCTCATAAACAAAGTAATAATT
Organism: Brachymystax lenok tsinlingensis; assembly: GCA_030435695.1. NCBI lineage: Eukaryota > Metazoa > Chordata > Actinopteri > Salmoniformes > Salmonidae > Brachymystax > Brachymystax lenok. Next base: position 6,937,616 of record CM059793.1, read on the forward strand.
GTCTGTCTTTTCTCTTACCCCCCCACACTTCCCTACTCTGGGACCACTGCTAGACGCCAGTTCACAGAAATACATTATGTCTGGGAGTTCACTGTATAAAATAATTCCACAGGGCATGTTCTGTTGAATTGGTGTGACATTTGAGAGTGGCGAAAAGAGAAGGGTCTTTAAAGTATGTCCTTGAGCTGATGCAATTATGTGAACCATTGAATCCTTCAATGACTGCTGCCTGGTACAACTAGCCAGAGCTCGGATGGTTAGCCAACTCCATAATATTGTGTCATCTTATTGTATATACAGTGGGGCAAAAAAGTATTTAGTCAGCCACCAATTGTGCAAGTTCTCCAACTTAAAAAGATGAGAGGCCTGTAATTTTCATCATAGGTACACTTCAACTATGACAGACGAAATGAGAAAAAGAAATCCAGAAAATCACATTGTAGGATTTTTAATTTATTTATTTGCAAATTATGGAGGAAAATAAGTATTTGGTCAATAACAAAAGTTTATCTCTATACTTTGTTATATACCCTTTGTTGGCAATGACAGAGGTCAAACGTTTTCTGTAAGTCTTCACAAGGTTTTCACACACTGTTGCTGGTATTTTGGCCCATTCCTCCATGCACATCTCCTCTAGAGCAGTGATGTTTTGGGGCTGTCGCTGGGCAACACGGACTTTCAACTCCCTCCAAAGATTTTCTATGGGGTTGAGATCTGGAGACTGGCTAGGCCACTCCAGGACCTTGAAATGCTTCTACGGCCACTCCTTCGTTGCCCGGGCGGTGTGTTTGGGATCATTGTCATGCTGAAAGACCCAGCCACGTTTCATCTTCAATGCCCTTGCTGATGGAAGGAGGTTTTCACTCAAAATCTCACAATACATGGCCCCATTCATTCTTTCCTTTACACGGATCAGTCGTCCTGGTCCCTTTGCAGAAAACAGCCCCAAAGCATGATGTTTCCACCCCCATGCTTCACAGTAGGTATGGTGTTCTTTGGATGCAACTCAGCATTCTTTGTCCTCCAAACACGACGAGTTGAGTTTTTACCAAAAAGTTCTATTTTGGTTTCATCTGACCATATGACATTCTCCCAATCCTCATCTGGATCATCCAAATGCTCTCTAGCAAACTTCAGACGGGCCTGAACATGTACTGGCTTAAGCAGGGGGACACGTCTGGCACTGCAGGATGGCGTAGTGTGGCGTAGTGTGTTACTGATGGTAGGCTTTGTTACTTTGGTCCCAGCTCTCTGCAGGTCATTCACTAGGTCCCCCCGTGTGGTTCTGGGATTTTTGCTCACCGTTCTTGTGATCATTTTGACCCCACGGGGTGAGATCTTGCGTGGAGCCCCAGATCGAGGAAGATTATCAGTGGTCTTGTATGTCTTCCATTTCCTAATAATTGCTCCCACAGTTGATTTCTTCAAACCAAGCTGCTTACCTATTGCAGATTCAGTCTTCCCAACCTGGTGCAGGTCTACAATTTTGTTTCTGGTGTCCTTTGACAGCTCTTTGGTCTTGGCCATAGTGGAGTTTGGAGTGTGATTGTTTGAGGTTGTGGACAGGTGTCTTTTATACTGATAACAAGTTCAAACAGGTGCCATTAATACAGGTAACGAGTGGAGGACAGAGGAGCCTCTTAAAGAAGAAGTTACAGGTCTGTGAGAGCCAGAAATCTTGCTTGTTTGTATGTGACCAAATACTTATTTTCCACCATAATTTGCAAATAAATTCATTAAAAATCCTACAATGTGATTTTCGGGATTTTTTTTCCTCATTTTGTCTGTCATAGTTGGAGTGTACCTATGATGAAAATTACACGCCTCTCTCATCTTTTTAAGTGAGAGAACTTGCACAATTGGTCGCTGACTAAATACTTTTTTGCCCCACTGTATAGGAGTTGGTTAACCATCCGGGCTCTGGCTAGTTGTATCAGGCAGCAGTCATTAAAGGATTCAATGGTTCACATAATTGCATCAGCTCAATGACAATGATAGTGATTGTGCAACTCAAGCTCCAAAATAAATATGTGCAAAATACATCAATTTTGCAAACAGACAAAAAAAAACTTTTTTTTTTTCTTCAAAATGTTCAATAGTATGACTGACGACCATTCTTTTGTCACATTGAATCTTCGATACCCATTTTATTTTAACTATATTAGACATGGCGCTCCGGTACCACTTGCCGTGTGGTAGCAGAGAGAAAAGTCTATGACTAGGGTGGCTGGAGTCTTTGGCAATTTTTAGGAACTTCCTCTGACAGAGGTCCTGGGTGGCAGGAAGCTTGGCCCCAGTGATGTACTGGGCCATACACACTACCCTCTGTAGTGCCTTGTGGTCAGAGGCCGAGCAGTTGCCATACCAGGCGGTGATGCAACCAGTCAGGATAATCTCAAGGGTGCAGCTGTAGAACGGTTTGAGGATCTGAGGACCCATGCCAAATCTTTTTAGTCTCCTGAAGGGGAATAGGCATGGTCATGCCCTCTTCATGACTGTCTTGGTGTGTTTGGACCATGATAGTTTGTTGGAACTGGAAACTCTCATCCTACGCCCCTTCGATGAGAATGGGGGCATGCTCGGTCCTCCTTTTCCTGTGGTCCACAAACCATCTCGTTTGTCTTGATCACGTTGAGGGAGAGGTTGTCCTGGCACCACACGGCAAGGTCTCTGACCTCCTCCCTATAGGCTGTCTCGTTGTTGATCAGGCCTACCACTGTTGGGTCGTCGGCAAACTTAATGATGGTGTTGGAGTCGTGCTTGGACATGCAGTCATGGGTGAACAGGGAGTACAGGAGGCGACTGAGCACGCACCCCTGGTTGTTTTATTTTTAAAAACTAATGTCTTAGATCTCCACAGATTACAGTTCTCCTCTCAGGTTAGACCAAGAGCTGCTTCCTTCATCTCTCTGCTACAGATCTATTTTCCGGAGCCGCATACTGGGAGAAGAGAAAAAAACGAATGAAGATGGAGTTAACGCCAGGAGGTCAAAGTGAGATCCAGACCTCTTTCCTCCCTTCTGATGTCCCTTCTCATTCATTATTTAATTTTCCTTGTTTTCTTTTACACCTCTGCATTTAAAATGTATTAATTATTTTGACAGGTGGATAATTGTCTTGTCAAAACTGATTCACAACTGACCCTGGTTCTGTTGGGCACTGTTGTTAGCTCTTATTTCTTCAGTAAAGGGAATGGTACATTCACTTGAGTGAGGACTTGTTTGTTTATCATTCTCTTTAATCATAGGCACTCAGCACTTTATGAGGGATAATAATATCAGCCATATTTTAGAATGCTACTGGGCTGCCTTACAGACCCAGATGCTTATTATTATGAGAGGAAACTCACATTAAATACAGTCGGCTCAGGCCCTGTTCGCCCCAGCAACGATGTTATTGTTTTTTGTTTTGTTGATGTGAAATGGAGGAGAGGAGCGTCCGGCAGCGTGGTTCATTATTTTCCATTTCTTGCTGTTGTTGTTCTATTGCACATACAATGATGTGTCAGTTTCACCATGTATGTATTCTAGCTTTAAGTTTAACATACATTGGATGGACTACATTGGACTTTAAGGTGTGGTTTTATACTGTATGTCCAATTTAAAACACTACATAAGTGACTGATACAGAATGTAATTAATTCAGACCTCAGAAAGGGAATATACAGTATTCTGCCAAATCTTAGACCATATAAAAATGTATCTAGCTTTTTTGAAGGTTTAATTAATGTTAAATGTATAATTAACTGCCGTATAAAAAGAAAAACTGGGCAATATAGTTACCAACATTCAATGGTTTGTATGACTTGTGAAATGCTGGTGGAACATAATTGAGTATTGGAAATACAATCACTTGTGGTTGAAAGATAATGGACCGATTCATTGTATTCTGGACAAAATAATCTGCTATACGAGCTTTGCGAGTTTAGTAGTGAACTAACAGGTCACATATTCAGTTGCTGTTTACATTGATTTGGCTGCCGCTCAAATCACACATTGTCCAAAGATATCACAAACACAAACTGTCGACAGATGAATCTGAGAGGTGAGAGAGATTCACCAGAGCCGATTCAAACGTGTCTGGAAAGCGAGATTAGAAACTAGAATCCCTATATAGATAATACAGAGGTGAGGGGAGGCAAAAGAAAATCACGACAGTGTTTGATTTTCTCTGCCACAAAAAAAAAGCACAGCAGGAAGAGCTATACAGCCCTCGCTAGCCACTCGATGCTAGCCATCACAAACAGATATGTCATGCTCCTGTGGCGCTAGCTAACCAAAAGCAAAAACCAGAGACTCCCTCCCTAAGCAATGCTAATTTCTTCAGCCACACTGAACAACACCAGTCTGTCTGTATAATATGCAATTATTGACTGCCAGTCAATGTCAGTATGATGGGAGAAGTATTTTAGTAATCTATCACAGTTAACAAAGCTAATTTCAGCAAAGGATTTGAATTAAATTATTGACGCACCAATGCACAATGTTCACAGTTAGAATGCTTTAAACGTAATGCCCAAATCATCTCAATGTCATTTGAAAACCAAGTCACTGAGCAACACAATCCCTTTCATGATTTGGGCATGGAATGAAAATGGAATTCCCAAATCATCTCAAAGTAACTTCAAAACAAGTCATTGAGCTACACACTATCCCTTTCATGATTTAGGCATGTCATTCATGAATAATTATGGTATGCTAACTTGGTGACATTGACTTACATTTACTTTTTGTTAGAAAATACTAAAATAAGCAGTTGACTGGAACGTCTCTCCGAGTTCAGCCAGTGTCATATATTCATTTACACATCACCAGAACCATCTGTCATTCTGTCCATATTCAGAGTGGCCAGAGTTCGGTTCGCCATGAACCCGATGGCTGCTCTCTTTGGCTCATCTCCTATGCTAATGTCTCATGAGAAACACCAGTCTCAGCTATGAGTCAGACGCCTTAGCGGACAGACCTGGGTTCAAATACTATTTGACACCTTTGAGCGTTTGCTCTAGTCTACCTGGAGATTGCCACATAGGCAGAGTTTGCAGTTTGGGATTTATTCAATATGTCCATTAAGCCAGGCAAGCTCATTTGTGCACAAATTAAGCATTTGAAAATATTTCAAATGGTATCTGAACCCAGGGCTGATGAAGCATGCTTGGGGCTCTGACACATTAATGAATTAATTCTAGGTATCAATGTAGGATTAGATGTATGTCCGTGTAGCTATGAATATTTTCTTGAATATTACATGACATTGAGAGCAGGTATGCAACACATTTGGGAACTGACAGGGCCAGAATGTCATGTTAGTTGTATTTGTAACACATACAGCAAGGAGCAACTTGTTTAAATCACATGCTATCCATTGTCCTATTGAACAGCCTGCAACTTTAGTTCAGATGTTTCTCTCGTGGCAGGATAGCATTTATCCTAGGAGATGTTCTGTAATGGCTGTATTTGATTATCTCTTTGTCTTCCTGCCTTGAGATTTCTGCACTCTATACACTCACTGCAGTTATTCATCCTTGGCATTATCGTTTATAACAGACATGTCCCATGTTGAAAAGATGTTGAAAATACATCTTTGTCTGACGTTGAAGTCACATTCATTTTCAATTCTAAGTGAAAGCTGAAAATACATATTTTTACGGACATTGAAAATACCTATTTTTACGGATGTTGAAAATATATATATATATATATATATATACGGATGTTGAAAAAAACTACTCTGCATAAAATACTATTTTATGAACTTGAAAATGTATTTCTTGGGGTTCAACTGTACATAATTTTACTTACATATATTTTTCAATGAAGAAAGCATGATGTCATGTCAAAGTTTTATTTCTAGATGTAAAAAAAAACTACTCTGCCGGACATTGAAAACGTTTTTGTCTGACGTTGAAATCACATTCATTTTCAGGTGAAAGTTCAAGTTCAAGTGAAAGTTGAAAATACCTATTTTACGACCTTGAAAATATGTATTTCTTGGGGTTCAACTGTACATAATTTTACTTACATCTATCTGTCAATGAAGAAAGCATGATGTCATGTCAAAGTTTTATTTCTAGATGTAAATGTTATGATATTGTGGATCACCTTTCCCTCGACTACAGTGTCATTGTCGATGTGTCAGTGTCAATGTGTACTGATGAATCCATTTCAACAAATTGATTGATTATTTTCTTAAATCCCCCTTCTGCCTGTGATAATGTGTTGTTTGTGGCTTTCAAATTTCCATTTTGTAGCAGCCCAGTCGACCCCGGGGTCCTGTGGCAGAAAGGATTTAGTTAGACACAGGTACATTTTTAATACTGTGTTTGTTTACATGTACTTTGTTTACAAACATTGGTGTAGAATGAGCTTATATTTTGGATTCTGATGGGGTACGGCAGTTGAACTAAGCTCGGGAGAATTTATAAGTTATATTCTTCAAGAATCAATGCGTACATATAATGAATTTACAAATACAAAAACGGATGTAGCAACTGCAGATTGATCCTTTAAAGATTCTACACATAGGATTTATTTGGGAATTTTTGCATTGTAATTTCTGGAAATGGCCATAATAAAGCTGCTTTAATAGTGGAATGATAGCGTTTCACAGCATTGTGTTGTGATTGGCTGTGATATTCACCTATTGATTTCTCCAGCAGGTGCATAATCTGTTGTCAAAATGAGAAGGTTGTTCTGACTTTTTCTGACCTCGGGGATTTGTGATATATGGCCAGTATCCAGGCACTCCGCGTTGCGTTGTGCTAAGAATAGCCCTTAGCCGTGGTATATTGGCCATATACCACACCCCTTCTGGCTTTATTGCTTAATTATAGTATCCCTCGACTTACTAACATTGTCACGATACCAGAATTTTGACTTCGATACCATTACCAAGTTTACTATCCCGATACTCAATACGTCACGATACTCAATACTAAAACAACACAAAGGAAAAAAAATCTGGCATATTAGCCAAAGTCACAGAATGGCACTTGATCCAGACAGAGTTTTGTGAGGATAATGTTATGTTTATGTATCAAATAAATTCTACAAAGTATTGAATCAATGCTACTTTCTAATAACTAATTGGAAAGGTTCATGCAGATGACTGAGTGATTGTGTATGGAGGAATCATCACTATCACTGTTCCTCAACTTGGCAATATGCCCAGAATATTGCTATGGGAACAACCAAGGTATCTTAGTTTCAAAGTATCAACTTGGAGAGAGAGAAAGCCTTGTGAGGTACTGGTCAGTCACATGTGCAAGCCACCGGTGGTGATGAATTTATTATGCTAAATCATGCAAATATAACTTGCCTGTGCATAGCCGTATATAAGATAACTGCTGGGACTGCCCCAACAGAGCTTCTGATAGACCTGTGCAGTGTGCAGTTTCTTCTAAACTCTCCAGCTTGCTGATAATAAAGAGTGATTCATTTTAAGATTGACTTCAGGTGTCCCTGGTGTTGAATTTCCACCATAACCTGTGCAACATCCAAGTGAAGGGCTGCAAGGGAGACACCGGTGCCGCAGTCCCTAGTGGTAAAGCATAAGGGAAATTCCCATCTGACCGAAGACGACATACCTGATCCGCGAACCTCTGAAGGACACGTCTACTGAATTTCAGTATGTCAATTTAAATGAATCAGTATATAAAAATTATAAAACCAATAAAACTGAACATAAAGGTGTAGAAGAAGGGTACCACTAGTCTTAGGAGAAGGCTATAGTAAGGGCAGGAGAGGCCCCACTGACAATATTTTGTAGGCATTTATGAGAAGTGTCTATTGTGGAACCGCAGAAGATACATATACATAGGAGGTAATGACGGGTCATACGGAGATTACTGAGTGTGTGACAGTGGATGAGAGTATTGTGTGCTTGACCAATTAACTGAACAGGGGGTTAGCCCCGGTGTGGGATGATGTGTTAAGCTGGAAGTTATTTTTCTAAAGAGTTCAACAAAGGGTTTGAGTATGGGAAAGGGGAATAGTAAGAGTAGGATGGAGGATCCGTGCTGGGAACCAAAAGGGCTGTGTAGTGTAATGGCAACAAAAAAATTGGTAATGGGGTACTGAACAAAACAGAGGACTGGACAAAATTGACAGATAAACATTTCCCCGTTGATGGGACACTGAGCACATAAAGACTGGATTCTGTGAGAGGCCAACTTGAAAGAAAACACAAGAAGGTTCAAGTGAAGTGGGACAATTTCAGAAAGTGGGAGAGAGAAGCAGAAAATGCAAAGGATAAAGCTGTAAGAGGACTAATGGTAAAGCAAGTGGAACCGGAGAGGAAAGAGGAAGATGGGAACTTTTTTTAAAGAAGAAGCCTGGCTGGCCTTTCTCTGAGGGGAACCCTTGCATGGAGCCCCCCATTGTATTCGCCACTGCCAAATCCCCCACCAGCACATCGAGACAGTGGCCTCCCAACCCCTCCTAACCCAGTTGGGGTTAGGCCTGTGCCAGGTAGAGAAGCCGTGGGATTAGGAGCTGTTGGAGGGGCTGCAGGTACTGGAGCTGTACAACCCCACCACCAGAGAAATTGAAGAACTACCACGCCACTGCTTGAAATGTAAATGGAAGGACTACAAACACATGTGGGACCGCAATGTACCAGTTGATGTTCGTGGTGACCAGCTGGATGCAGTTTTTATCTCTATAAAGGCTGCTTTCTCCAAACTCACAGACTGGCAGAAAATCCATTCCACCAAACAGGGAACTGATTACCAACCATAGGATGAGGCGGAAACAGAAGAAGCGAATGAAGATGAAGAACCAGATGAAACCTGTTAAATGCTAAAATTGACCACCTTAGTTAATAAACATAAAATGCCATTCTTGGTGGACACTGGGGCCGTGGTGTCAGTGTTGAAAATGTCTGCCCTGTCTGTCTCCCCCTCAAAGAAAACAATGCACACAGTGGGAGCGTCTGGAATTCCCTCTGAAGAATGTTTGACTTTTCACATGGACATGGAGTGAGGAGAGGGCAAATGGAAACATCGATTCTTGAACTCCTCCGCCTGCCCAGTAAATTTATTAAGAAGAGTGTAAAATGTAAAATGAATTTGTCTGTTGCCTGTACTGAAGAAGGATTGTCATTGGGATTGAGAGAAAATAGAATCTTCCCGTGCCTGATGAACTGTTACTATGCATGGCACCTGAATGACCACCATGTTGAGGGTCAGCTGAGAGAGCAATCGCTCTCTTCCCCGTTGCATGGTAACTGGGAACTGTCTGAATGCCTACATTGTACTGCTGCTGTTCCCTCATGCGAAGAGGACCCTGAATACTAACAGAGATGGTCAAAACAAAAAGAGAAAGTCGAGATAACCATGAATGGGATACACAGAGGAGAAGACTTCATAGCAGCTGAAGTGTTGTTGACAGATACTCAGATGAGTTTGTATGAAGTGCCAGGCTCTGTTCCCCATTGTAGCTTATCAAAAGCTCCAGGAAAACAATGAAAATATTTGGATTAAGAAAGTGATGGAAGCAACTGATTGGGTGGCCTGGGAAGGCTGAAGGACAGTGGCCAGTTTCTACAGCAACGTTCTATTCCCCATGCAGTCTATCACAGTGCCATCTGTTTTGTCACCAAAGCCCCATATACTACCCACCACTGCGACCTGTACGCTCTCGTTGGCTGGCCTGCGCTTCATACTCATCACCTAACCCACTGGCTCCAGGTCATCTACAAGTCTCTGATAGGTAAAGCCCTGCCTTATCTCAGCTCACTGGTCACCATAGCAGCACCCACTCGTAGCACGCGCTCCAGCAGGTTTATCTCTCTAGTCACCCCCAAAGCCAATTCCTCATTTGGCCGCCTTTCCTTACAGTTCTCTGCTGCCAATGACTGGAACGAACTGAAAAAATCACTGAAGCTGGAGACTCCTATCTCCCTCACTAGCTTTAAGCACCAGCTGTCAGAGCAGCTCACAGATCACTGCACCTGTACATAGCCCATCTGTAAATAGCCCATCCAACTACCCCATCCCCATACTGTGTTTATTTATTTATCTTGCTCCTTTGCACCCCAGTATCTCTATTTGCACATTCATCTTCTGCACATCTACCATTCCAGTGTTTAATTGCTATATTGTAATTACCTCGCCACCTTGGCCTATTTATTGCTTTACCTCCCTAATCTTACCTCATTTGCACTCACTGTATAGACTTTTTTTCTTTTTCTACTGTATTATTGACTGTATGTTTTGTTTATTCCATGTGTGACTCTGTGTTGTTGTATGTGTCGAACTGCTGTGCTTTATCTTGGCCAGGTTGCAGTTGTAAATGAGAACTTGTTCTCAACTAGCCTACCTGGTTAAATAAAGGTGAAATAAATAAATAAAATAAACTGGGCTACTGCAATGACAACACCAAGAAAATAACAAATTCCCATTGAAACCATGCTTGTGGTATTACAAGATAATTCACACGTTGATTGGCTAAAATATCTCCCTGAAGAACTGTGGGCTAAATCAAAGACCGACATTGGATGCATGAAAGGAGCTGCACCTGTTGTGGTCATTCCAAAAAGCACCCACTGACCTTACAAAGCTCAGTACCCTCTTAGCAAGGAAGCCGAAAAGGGTATCATTCCCATTCATAGTGTGTTAGTTGAAAGAGACACTCTGGTTCCTTCACCGAATTCACCCTGTAACACCAATTTTACTTGTCAGGAAACCATCTGGTGATTATAGTTTTGTGCAAGACCTTAGACTTGTAAACAATGCTGTACATGATAGAGCACCCCTAGTGCCTAACACTTACCATTTTATCCCAGGTGCCTCCAGGTAGTTATTGTTTTTCAGTAATTGATTTGGCTAATGTTTTCTTTAGCATCTCTGTGTTCTCGGGTCCAAATGGAAATGGACGGTGATGCCTCAAGGCTACGTGGAATCACAGGCGGTCTTTGCCCAAGAAATGTCTCGAAACCGGGAGAGTTTTGTTGCTCCAGGTTCATTATGTTGATGATTTGTTGGTTTGCTCAACATCAGAGAAGATATGTCACGAGGACACAAGGGCATTGTTGATTTTTTGGGCAGAATATGGTCATAAAGTTACCCAGAGTAAAATGCAATTATGGAGCCGAGCTCCGATAAATATTTGGGTCATGACATTACTTCTGAGTGTCGCGCCCTCTCCAAAGATAGATTAGAGGCAATTAAAGTTTTTCTTAAACCTGTTACCAAGCAGCACATGATGTCTTTGTTGGGTGTGACTGGTTACTGTCGACCGTGGTTGAAAGACTATGCAGAGATAGTTCAACCTTTGCAGGATTGTATTTATGGTAGAAATATGGATGCAAGTGAAGTTGGGGTCTGGACGGAAAAGGCTGAGATGGCATTGTTAAAATTGAAACAAACATTCATGTCTACCCCTTGCTTGGGTTTGCCAGACCATAATAAACTCTTCCATCCCTTTGTTTCGGAGACGAGTGGGTTTATGTCAGCAGTTTTGAAATAGTATAATATAACTCCAGATATAACAGACGGACCCTAGCTCCCCGACACATAAACTACTGCAACATAAAGATAGGATATAGACGTGTTGGTTATTATTTTAAACGATTAGATAGTGTGACCAGGGGAATGGTTTCCTGTTTGAGATCGGTAGCGGCTACTACTGAGGCTGTTTTGGCATGTTCTGATATTGTCGTTCTGTCTCCCCTAACCGTCCATGTGCCCCATGCTGTGCACACAATTATTACACAGGCAAGAACAGCTCATTTGACACCTGCCAGTAGACTGTCGACTTGATTCATGATGATGACAGCTAGCTAAGAAGACCAATCAAAGCTACTGTAGATATAATGTGATTTGACGTCATTTTATCTGTGGCCAATTACCTTGAGCCTTCTTAGATGGGCACTTTTAATATAACTCCATGGTAGCACCCAAGGGACTAGCTCTACCCTTAGACTTGGCGGTGACGTAGTGTCCCCATGAGTGACAGAACACTGAGCCAATTACGGCGCAACGCTCCGTATTTTCTGCTGGCTTGCCCCACCACCACAGAAAGCACTGAGCTAGGCTGAAACACCTGCATTTTGGAGCTGCCTTACTCAGGAAAACAAAAAAGAATCGTCAAGATGATGTCAATTATGTATATATGTTTTACATTGTTTGCGAACTGATATATGACATGTATTACTGCCAAAATAACATTCTAAACAGAAAAGGCCCACCCCAAAAAAAGAATGCAAAAAATGTGGGGCTCAGTAACAGCAGCGTATGTGATGAGTCAAAAGAGATTAGTGCAAAAAGGGTCAATGCAGATATTCCAAGTAGCTATTGGTTAACTATTTAACAATTTAGCAGTCTAATAGCTTCGGGGTAGAAGTTGTTCAGGGTCCTGTTGGTTCCAGACTTGGTGCATCGGTACCGCATGTCGTGCTGTGGCAGAGAGAACAGTCTATGATTTGGGTGGCTAGAGTCTTTGACAATTTTTAGGGTCTTCCTCTGACACTGCCTGGTATAGAGATCGTGGATGGCAGGGAGCTCTGCCTCAGTGATGTACTGGGCCAAATGCACTACCTTCTGTAGCTAGCGGCTTGCGATTGATACAGCCACTGAAGATACTCTCAATAGTGCAGCTGTTGTGCCCTCTTCAAGACTGTGTTGATGTGTGTGGATCATGATAGTTTTTTAGTGACAACAAGGAACTTGAATCTCTCGACCTGTTCCACAACAGCATCGTTGATGTGGATGGGGCGTGCTCAGCCCTCCATTTCCTGTAATCCACAATCAGCTCCTTTGCCTTGCTGACATTGAGGGAGAGGTTATTGTCCTGGCATCCTCTCTGACCTGCTCCTTGTAAGCTGTCTCATTGTCGTCTGTAATCAGGCCTACCACCGTTGTGTAGTCTGCAAACTTATTGTGTTGGAGTCGTGCGCGGCCACACAGTCGTGGGTGAACAGAGAGTAAAGGAGGGTACTAAGCACGCACCCCTGAGGGGCTCCCGTGTTGAAGGGTCTGTGTGGTGGATGTGTTGTTGCCTACCCTTACCACCTGGGGTTGGCCAGTCAGGAAGTTCAAGATCCAGTTGCAGAAGGAGGTGTTTAATCCCAGGGTTCTTAGCTTAGTGATGAGCTTGGATGGAACAATTGTGTTGAAAGCTAAGCTGTAGTCAATGAACAGCATTCACAAATAGGTGTTCCTTTTGTCCAGGTGGGAAAGGGCAGTGTGGAGTGCATTAGAGATTGCGTCAAATGTGGATCTGTTGGAGCGGTGAGCGAATAGGAGTGTGTCCAGGCTGTCTGGGATGATGGTGTTGATGTGAGCCATGACCAGCATTTGAAAGCATTTCATGGCTACTGATGTACGGAGCAACATTTAAACAGGTTACGTTGGTGTTTTGTCCGCCACAAGGATATGGTCGTCTGCTTTATAGATATTACAGACTGGGTCAGGGAGAGGTTGAAAGTGTCAGTGAAGACCCTTGCCAGCTGGTAATCCGTCTGGCCTTGTGAATGTTAACCTGTTTAAAAGCTTACTCACATCATCTATGGAGAGCTTGATCACACAGTTGTCCGTAACAGCTGGTGCTCTCATGCATAGCTCAGCGTTGCTAACTGAACAGCGCGCAGCTGGGTTTCCCTTTGTAATCAGTGATAGTTTGCAAGCCCTGACACATCTGACGAGCGTCAGTGCCGGTGCAGTAGGATTTGATCTTGATCTTTGCCTGTTTGATGGTTCGTCAGAGGTCGTAAAGGGATTTCTTACAAGCTTCCAGATTAGCATCCCACTCATTGAAAGTGACAGCTCTATCCTTCATCTCATTACGGATGTGATATGTACGTACGGCCACTGTAGGGACAACATTGTCAATGCACTTATTAATGAAGCCGGTGACTCGTGGTAAACTCCTCAATACCATCCCAGAATATATTACAGTCTGTGCTAGTGAAATAGTCCTGTAGTTTAGCATCCACATCATAAAACCACTTCCGTATTGAGGGCGTGTTGAGGTACTTCCTGTTTGAGTTTTTGCTTGTAAGCAGGAATCTGGAGGATAGTTATGGCCAGATTTCCCAACAGGAGTGCGAGGGAGAGCTCTGTATGCGTCTATTTGTGTGGAGTAAAGGTAATGTAGAGTTTTCTTTCCCCTCTAGTTGCACAGGTGACATGAGAGAAAACTGATTTCAGTTTTCCTGCATTAAAGTCACCGGCCACTAGGAGCGCCACCTCTGGGTGAGCATTTTCTTGTTTGCTTATGGCACTATACAGCTGGTTGAGTGCGGTCTTAGTGCCAGCATCAGTTTGGGATGGTAAATAGACAGCTACGAAAAATATAGATGAAAACTCTCTTGATAAAAAGTGTGGTCTACAGATTATCATGCTAGTATTCTAACTCAGGCATGCAGAACCTCTAGACTTCCTTAACATTAGAGATCGCGCACCAGCTGTAATTAACAAAGAGACACACCCCCTCTAAGCTTCCCCGACACTGCCATTCTTTACTGCCAATGTATAGAAAAACCAGCTACTGTAGATTTCTATTTACTATGTCCTTGTTCAGCCAGGACTCTGAGAAACATAGGATATTACAGTTCTTCAGATCACGTTGATAAGATAGTCTCGAATGGAGCTCATCCAGTTTATTCTCTAGTTCTCCAATAGAACGGAGGGTCGAGGCGATTTATCCATTCTCCAATGTAAACTCAGCAAAAATAGAAACGTCCTCTCACTGTCAACTGTGTTTATTTTCAGCAAACTTAACATGTTTAAATATTTGTATAAAAATAACAAGATTCAACAACTGAGACATAAACTGAACAGGTTCCACAGACATGTGACTAACAGAAATTGAATAATGTGTCCCTGAACAAAGTGGGGGTCAAAAGTAACAGTCAGTATCTGGTGTGGCCACCAGCTACATTAAGTACTGCAGTGCATCTCCTCTTCATGGACTGCACCAGATTTGCCAGTTCTTACTGTGAGTTGTTACCCCACTCTTCCACCTGCAAGTTCCCGGACATTTATGGGGAAATGGCCCTAGCCCTCACCCTCCGATCCAACAGGTTCCAGACGTGCTCAAAGGGATTGAGATCCGGGCTCTTCGCTGGCCATGGCAAAACACTGACATTCCTGTCTTGCAGGAATCACGCACAGAACGAGCAGTATGACTGGTGGTATTGTCATGCTGGAGGGTCATGTCAGGATGAGCCTGCAGGAAGGGTACCACATGATTTCCTTCCTGTAACGCACAGCGTTGAGATTGCCTGCAATGACAACAAGCTCAGTCCGATGATGCTGTGACACACCGCCCCAGACAGACCCTCCACCTCCAAATTGATCCCGCTCCAGAGTACAGGCCTTGGTGTAACGCTCATACCTTCGACGATAAACGCAAATCCGACCATCCCCCCTGGTGAGACAAAACCGCGACTCATCAGTGAAGAGCACTTTTTGCAAGTCCTGTCTGGTCCAGCGATGGTGGGTTTGTGCACATAGGTGACGTTGTTGCCGGTGATGTCTGGTGAGAAGCTGCCTTTACAACAGGCCTACAAGCCCTCAGTCCAGCCTCTCTCAGCCTATTGCGGACAGTCTGAGCATGATGGAGGGATTGAGCGATCCTGGTGTAACTAGGGCAGTTGTTGTTTCCATCCTGTACCTGTCCCGCAGGTGTGATGTTTGGATGTACCGATCCTGTGCAGGTCTTGTTACACGTGGTCTGTCACTGTGAGGATGATCAGCTGTCCGTCCTGTCTCCCTGTAGCGCTGTCTTAGGCGTCTCACTGTACGGACATTGCAATTTATTGCCCTGGTCACATCTGCAATCCTCATGCCTCCTTGCATCATTCCTAAGGCACATTCACGCAGATGAGCAGGGACCCTGGGCATCTTTCTTTTGGTGTTTTTCAGAGTCAGTAGAAAGGCCTCTTTAGTGTACTAAGTTTTCATAACTGCGACCTTAATTGCCTACTGTCTGTAAACTGTTAGTGTCTTAACGACTGTTCCACAGGTGCATGTTCATTAATTGGTTCATTGAACAAGCATGGTTCATTTATGGTTCATTGAAGAAGCATGGGTAAACCCTTTACAATGAAGATCTGTGAAGTTATTTTGATTTTTACGAATTATCTTTGAAAGACAGGGTCCTGAAAAAGGGACATTTCTTTTTTTGCTGAGTTTAGTTTTGTCAGGTATCCCACACGCCGGCCTCTATAGTGGCAGGTAGCCTAGTGGGGGGGTGGCAGGTAGCCTAGTGGTTAGAGCATTGGACTTGTAACCGGAGGGTTGCAAGTTCGAATCCCTGAGCTGACAAGGTAAAAATCTGTCGTTCTTCCCCTGAACAAGGCAGTTAACCCACTGTTCCCCGGGTGCCGTGGATGTCGATTAAGGCAGCCTCCCGCACCTCTCTGATTCAGAGGGGTTGGGTTAAATGCGGAAGACACATTTCAGTTGAAGGCATTCGGTTGTACAACTGACTAATAATGGTGACTTTGACTTCCTTCTTCTTCGAGTTTCGGGGATCTTGGCCTGGTGCGCCATAATCAATATGTCTTTCGCCTACGACTCATTTAAGTAGTAGTCCTCTTCCAACTGGAGGTTAGTGATAGCTGTTCTGATGTCCAATAGCTATTTTCGTCATCGCAAATATTGGCAGAAACATTATTTAAACAAAATAGAACAATTGGTCAGAAGCCCGTACGCCACCTGCAACATTCTCTCCAGCGCCATTCTCTCCGGCGCCAAGCCCTCCGGCGCCATTCCCTACGGCACCATTCGCTCCCGCACCATGCCCTCCGGCGCCATTCCCTCCAGCATCATACCCTCATGCTCCATACCCTCCCGTGCCCTTCCCTCCGGCGCCATTCTCCAGCACCATGCCCTCCGGCACCATATCTCCAGCACCAAATCCCTCCAGCACTATTTCCCTCCAGTACCGATTCCCTTCAGTACCATACCCCTCCAGTACCATACCCCTCCAGTGCCCGTTCCAATACAAGGGAGGGAGCAGCAGAAAAGTCAATTTTTAAGCTACTTTATTAAACAGAGCTGATAAAGCGCGAGGGAAAATAGGTAGAGAGAGATTACGCTCTAGCAGGGGCCGTGCCGTGTGTGTAGGCTGCTCTGAGTGTGAACGAGTGACACAGGAACATGGAGGAGAGAGGGAGAGACGAGAGACCGCAACCAACCAAGCAGACTCTTGCTATGATAGACTAATAGCTGCCATAGTTAGGTTATTTATCATCTAACATGATTGCATAGCACCTGTCTTGACTGCATGGAACCGGGAGAAGGTAGTTAAATTAGCTAGCTAGGCTAATTGAGGCAGCATGCACTTTCTCATCCTACAGTTACACACAATAACAACTCCATTCAGAATATAAAGTAGCAGACTACCTGTTGGCTCTTGGTCGTTGTAGCCTATCCTTTTTCTTTCACTTTTAATTTCATCATTTTAATTCAATCTTCCATGGATTATATGTCTCCTAACTTTTGCCCCACACCGAGGCTCTATGACTGTAGCCTAGTGCCGCTTTGATGATTAATGATTGGCCAACAATAACAACAAGCTACATGTGTCACTCTCGTGAAAAGAAAAAGAAAAGTATGCGATTATAATGATGACAGAACTATGTGAGTTTTTATTTTTATAGAATTGTGGTACAATTCGCAAATGTGTAATTTAATTTAGCAAGCTTGTATCATGATGTGTGAAAGACTTAACAACAATCGCAAACTTGTAACTATACATTTTAATCAATTCAATAAGATTTGCAAGTATAATACATTTTCTGAATTATTACAAGTCCATTTATGAATATTGTGCCGTGAATCCAAAATGCACGTGCTCAGAGTTTTTTCACGTTACCAGAAGTTTCGTAAGCTTGCGAAACATTTAAGTTCGTAGAAAAAGATTTTCAAGTGCAAATTTGATTTGCGCCCTGGGATCCGGACCAATCAGTTCTCGCTGTCAAAACCACAACTGTCTAACCATTGGCTGGATGGTTCCATCAATCAAATCTCAGTAAGTAGCTCCCCAGGATGAGGATGAGGTAAATTAAACAAAAACAACCTACTTGAAAATAATAGTCTCTTTTATCTGTGTTCATAATTTTTGGGGGGTGAAAAGCCATGACAGTAGTTTGCTTATAATGTGAAATGTAATGGTACAATTCAGACAAACTCTAGACTAACCATTGCATTAACAGCCGTTATTGCGTTAGCTAGCTGCCCTCTGACATTCATCCTAGCTTTGCTGTCAACTGGCTAGCTTTATCAGACAGCTGTAAATGCGAGGGTAAAATGTATATATTTGTTGATTATAAATGCCATTAGCTATTTGTTTCCCTTTCTATTAGTTTATAATATAAACTCCAATGCGAAACCATGTCAGCACGATATTACATCAGTTTACAGCATTTTTGTATTTGCTGTTTTTTTCCCCTCTACCTCAGTCCACTCAAACTGTTCTTCATGATTTCCCATGGGCTTTATCCGAGTGCCCCCTAGTGGCTGGAATACAACTGTATTAAGCCCCTTACAACACCCCCCTACAAAAGAAACACAAAATAAACACTGGCCTCAGAACAAACAAAGCTGCTGGTCATGAGAACACCTGAGAAAACTGGACTAACAGCTACATAACTAGGTAGACATGCCCAGTCTATCTACAGTATATGGGCAAAGATGTAAAGGTTAAAAAAATATGAGCACCTCTAGTTTGTATCCTGATAAGAGCTTGGCAGCACTAAAGTGTTATAGGTGAAAATGTCTCTTGGCCTTCTCTGCCGGGCTGAACGGCGGGGCAAGGTCATGGGTGACCCCAATGAATCAGTGTCCACTTCATCATGGGATGATTGAGTCTCTGACCCCTCAGATGTTTCCATATTTACCCCTGTCCTCTCCGGCATCTCCCCGAGGACAGGCTGGCACCTGTACTACCTGTTTCTCACTATCTGGTACTAGCTGTGTGCTACTCTGTCTGTTCTCTTCATCCCTACATGGCCTGTTGATGAATACTGGATAAGAATCCTCATCTGAGTCTCAGCGCTCTCAGCATGTTGCTGCTTTGCTGCGGTGGTTCCCTTCTCCGCAGTGGTACAATTATATGCATGAATGACCTTGTTTAGATAATCACCGCAGTTGAATGACCTTGTTTAGATAATCACCCCAGTTTCAATGATCTTGTTTAGATAATCAACAACATTGACAACAGTGTACGGTTAAATCTATCCACTGGAATCCCCTGTGGATGATATGGAGAGGTTCTGGAATTGGCAATTCCTGTACAGTTCTGTAAGGCTCTGAATAACTGATTTTCAAACTCTCTTCCCTGATCGTGATGGATTTTTGATGGATTATTTTTTAGGAAAAGTCCTCAAAAAGCTTTGTGCTAACGTTTTCCCTGACTTATTTCTAGTGGGGTAGGCTTGTGTAAATGTTGTAAGTTATTTAAAAGAAATCAAATGTACTCGTAGCCCCCTCTGATTTTCTCCTAATGCACATTGTCAATTGAAATCATTCATAGCCCGTACATGCTGCATTGGGGCCATAGTTATTACACTGGGTATCTTTTATCAAACATACACTTACACACTTTAGTGATAAAGTGTTCAATGTCATGTTGCACGCGCTGCCAATAAAAGCGTTCTCGTGCCAAATTCAACACTCTTTATGTTCCTAAATGGGCCATTTCAGTGTGTAAGTGTCACGGTTCATGAATTCACCGGCTCTCTCTGGGTGTGTGCGTGAGTGTGGGTGTGGCCGCTGATTGCCACTCTGCTCGTTGTCAGCGCCAGCTGACACTCATTGTGTGTGCCTATTTATACTCGTTGTCTTGGTCTTGTGTTTGTCAGTTCGTTGCCTTGTTTCCCTGTGAGTGTGTTTCTCTCCAGGCCGAGTTCTGTGTTTCTCCTATGGTTCCGTTCTCCGCTGGACTCTTCGTTCGCTCTCTCTCCTGTGGAGGACTCTATGCTGGGCACGTTCAGGATCGCCAGTCTGGGAATTCCTCTTTGCTCACTGACATTACCGAGGATCGGGTCTCCCCTGCAGTCTCGGCGCTGCTAAGACCCAGACACTTCCTGACGCCCTCTATTACCTGTACCTGTTACTTACCTCCTGGATTGCTACAATAAATGTTGAACATAACTCGCTACTGAATCCTCCGTCCTTTTTCACGTGACAGTAAGTACTTGGAAAACAGTGTCCTGTACTGACTTGTTACCACAACTTGTGTCATTTTTGTTTTTTCTTTTGTAATAATCCCTCTGGCGAGACATGGAGCCTGTTCCACTCTTGCAGTAACTGTTTGACTTGGCATGACTCTTGATAACATTCTGTTGGCTCAGTCCTTCACCTTTTCAGTTCCAAGATTCTCCATACAGCTGCATCCTTTAACTGAGCCTACATGAGAGTTCCAAGACCTTCCATACAGCTCATCAGAGTGTGCAGCTGAACACTGTATACTGGTTTAACTAAAACATAACTAATCTTTGTTAAACATAAATGCCTAACAAATTGTTGCATGGATCCTGCCATGCATTTAGGAATCCCGCTTAACTGACAGGTTAAAGTCTGCTTGATAGAGCCTCTAATCTTCTAACTTTAGCCATCAAACTGACGGAGTTAGTCCCAGATTAGTTTTCCAATGGAGCCTTCTTTGTCTGGAAAAGTAGATGAATGGTTCCAGCACTGAAGGAGCTGTATCTACTATGCTTTGTTTTGGGACAGACTGGATCACTCAGAGTTTCAATGCGGCAATTGTTTGCTTGCCGACGATTATAGGCTTGAGGTGGCTTCCTTCATCACACAAGTAGCCAGCCTACATAAGAAATTGGGGAAAACGAAGAGTGGAATGTTGACCTTTTCTACGCTGGACGGCGTTCGCGCATGTTGGATGCATCTCCGGCTTGTCGTTTGTCATTATCCGACTGGCAGGTGTTGCCTGGAGTTCGTGATTTTAAAGTCAATGTCGGCAACTTTCGTCCCTGCTCTGGATCGAACGGGGCTTCTTCATCTGTCGGAGGCCTGTACCATCCTGTGAAGTGTGGGAGTGGACGGATTTCCTCGTACTTCTCGCCAGCCGTGATTTTGGGCAGCTCCATGGTGACAAATGTGACTGTTCCAGAGCTTGAGTAAATTTCATTACTAAGCTGCTCCTGAATGTACTACGCCAGGACATGGACATCGACATATATTGTATTCCATGTGGGTTTTAATGACATTATGAAGGGCAGCTCTGAACAGTTGAAACTGGATTTCAAAGAGTTGATTGACTCTCTGCTAGATACTAATGAAAGACCCATCATATCTGGACCTGTGCCCTCTCTGAATCGTGGCATTGAACGCTTTAGCAGGATTATTTCTCTTCACAACTGGCTACGTGATTATTGCAGCTCAATGGTTGTAACTTTTGACAATTTCGATACCTTTTTGGAAACTAAACACGTTTTCTAAAACGTATGTGTTATGGTTTTACACCCCCTGCTATATTATGGAGAGTTACATGTCTAACAGAACACAGAGGTGTTCTTTAATGGAAGCCTCTCGATCATAATCCTGGTAATGATGAATTCCCCAGGGCAGCTGTCTAGGCCCCTTACTTTTTTCAATCTTTACTAAGTAAAGTCTATGTATGCGGATGACTCAACACTATACTGTACATGTCAGTTACTACAGCGACTGAAATGACTGCAACACTTAACAAAGAGCTGCAGTTAGTTTCAGAGTGGATGGGTGGCAAAGAATAAGTTAGTCCTAAAACTTAAAGCATTGTATTTGGGACAAATCATTCACTAAACCTTAAACCTCAACTGAATCTTGTAATAAATCAACAAGGCAGGTCCTACAGGCCCTTGTTTTTTTCGCACCTGGACTACTGTTCAGTCGTGTGGTCAGGGGCCACAAAAAGGGACTTAGAAAAATCCAGCACAGTCTTCTTCTTCAATCCCCTGTAATCAACACAAAGTTTTAAACTCCCATCCCTTTTCTGTATACAGACTAGAAGTGATGCGTATGATGAAGTTGACTTCCTGATTAAGTTTTTGTTCAGGAGTCACTGAAGGTGGATTTGCACCTCAGCATACGAGGGGCGTGTGGCACACCACTTTATCTCTTATCAGTCAATGTTATCTGCATTCTGAGATTTTCAATTAACCCTATGTCCATGTCAGCGTTTGGAAAAAACCTGTGGTTTTTGGCAGATGGAACTGATTGGTCAGGAGTAAAAAGTCCTGCTCCCAGAGCGCAAATCACACTTTCTCTTGCAAATCTCTTTGGTAAGGTGACAACAGTGACAGTGACAGAACAAAGAGCGCACGCGGATACAAAATCTGCAAGTGTATTTTTGATTCACAGCAGAATATTCATACTCATAAATGGACTTGTAGTAATTCTGAAAATAAATTATAATTGCAAATCTTATTGAATGTATTCAAATGTCAAGTTACAAGTTTGCGATTCTTGTTAACCTCTTAGCGCACGGATCCCTTTAGCGGGATCGTTTTCAGAGCAAACAGCGCGGCAAATTCATAATAAAAATTCGTAATATTAAATATTCTTCGATATACAAGTGTTGCATACCCATCAAAAGCTCTGCTTCTTGGCAATATCACTGCGTTGTCAGATTTCAAAAAGGCTTTACGGCGAAAGCACTACATTTGATTGTTTGAGGCTAGTACCTCACATATTTTCCACATTAGCATAAATTCATATCCAGCTCGGTTCTCAAAATGTCCATATCACAGCTAATATAAATCGCTTACCTTTCAAATAACTTCTGAGGTCTTCCCAAGTGTCCAAACAAGAGAATCCATGGTTCTTTTGTTAGAAAAAGTAAATCATTATATCCATAAATATCCGTTTTGTTGGCACGTTATGTTCAGCTACTCCACCAAGCATTGTCAGTCTACTCGCCCGTTTTACAGTGAAGGGATTGCGTTCAAATTATACCTCATCTTTTCACAAACAAATCAAATATCATTAATAATGCATCCTTATGTATTATTTTATGAATAATAGCGATCATATTTTACACGAACGGTATCTGAAAGCGTTAAAGAGCGAAAAGAAAGTTGGCGCTCACGTTCTGCGTGAGCGTGCACGTTTGTTTACCTTTTTGCCCTTCCGGTAGTAATTCTCTCTCTCTAAGGATCCCCTCAGGGCTTTTTCCTCCAGACTCTTTCCAGAGACTGTTGACATCCAGTGGAAGCCATAAGTACTGCAACCTGTGTCCTATTCCCCATAGATTAATATTACATGGGCTTCAAAGTGAGAGGAAGGGAACATATCTGCTATATCTGTTCTGGTATACCCACAGACTATATCTTAATGGTTTTATAAACTTCAGAGTGTTTCCTATCCAATAGTACTAATTATGTAAATATCCTAGTTTCTGGCCATGAGTGGCAGGCATTTAACTTTGGGCACGTCAGACAGGCGAAAATTCGGAAAATGGGACCCTAGCTGGAAGAGGTTAAATGTTTCACACGTCATGATACAAGCTTGCAAAATGAAATTACACATTTGCAAATCATACTTGAATCTCAATGTGCGACCACGAAATTCAAAATACAAACTCACGTAGTTCTGTCATTATAATCCCATAGAGCAGCAGCATGAATAATAGAAACAAGGCTATTTACAGGGGTCACCGGTACCAAGTCAGTGTGCTGAATAGTCCCTTTTTTTTCTCATGTGCCAAAACTCAACAGCGTACGCCACTAGGTAGAATATATGCTTTGATTGAAACAAAATACAAGAAAGGCTAATAGTTTGTTAACACCATCTGCTGTAATTCACCCACCAAACAGTAATTCAATAAGATCCAGTGTTCTGTTATAGACCATCTAAGGCGAGACCAATTCTGGTAACAGTGGGGAACAATGGGCCTTATACGCCTTCAGAGAAGGGCTAATAGAATTGTTATTATGATTTTAAATGATGTTCTGATTTAATCTCTTCATTTTTTGTTGTAAAGGAAAGGGTTAATGCTGAAGAGAAAAAAATATCCAATCAGGATTTTTCTTTGCTGGTGTCTGGGGAGATCAATATAGCTAGCTAAATCAGCCATAGGCTAGTCCATAAGAAGCTAGATAACGGCATCTGCCATTCAACTGCATTAGGGAAACATTTTGGAGTGACAGTGGAATCAACCAATCACTTTTTGACTTAATGGGTGGGACCGTTTTTACCAAAACGTATGGAAACTTCTGCCTTCTTGAAGGTCAACAGGTCACTGCACAATAGCGAGCAGTAGTTTTCCCATGGTCTAGCTATCTAGTTTTTTTTGTCGGCTAGTTTGCAGCGGCTGCAGCAGATGTTGTCAAATAGGATGTTTTTGCTAATTTGTTAACTTCTCCCTTTTCAAGAATAACTTTCATCAAGAAGTTAAGATTCAAATGATCCTCATCTGGTGAGTGGAACTGTGTTTTTTTTTTTATGGCAGCTCGCTTGCCATCTCTTTGAAAATAACTTGTATTTAACGTGAAACTGACAGCATTTGAGCAATATGAAATCTTATTCAAATCTGTTCATTTACACCCCCAGGAAGAATATGACACTTTTAAAAAAAAAAAAAATCTGACAAGCGAGCACTTAGATGTGGTCATTTTCACGTTTTCATAAATTCTTAGAATGTTCGGAAATTAAGTATACTAAGTCATTTGTGAAAATTCTATAGCAATATAGAGTGGAAAAGCAACTGTGCGTTTTGACAATTAATAGACACTGCAGTAAATAAAACCGAATAAAAACATCTGTCCAGGAGCTATAGCCAATCAGAGCTACAGTAGGCCTTTATGCAAACAAGCCATTTGCCATATAGGCCTGCCATCATTCACTTTGAACTGTGTTTACAGGCAGTAGCAACAGTGTGATTTTAGATCATTAGAACGCATTCGCCAAAAGACACAAAATACACCTGAATGGATTTCTACATGTAAACACCACAGGAGTACTCTTACATTTGAGAACTTTACAGTCCTATTGATCAAACAACCATGAAAGGTAGGCTCTCTCTCCCTCAACAAGATCAACAACTAATGCTATCCAGAGAGAGATGAGCTAAAATCTTACGAAGGACCATTAGATAAACCCTCTGAAACGTTTTCCGTTGGCCGTCAAAATTGCACTGATAAACGATAGGAAATTGTAGCCTTCTCTTCTTTCTGCAGCTTGCCTGCCAATGCATGCTTGTCCCAACCAAGCACCCAAGATAACTGGCTAAAATTAGCTAGCTTACTAGCTAGCTACTTCCAGACACAAATAAGAGAACACCTCACTTTAACCATTTTACTGGCCGTAGCAGAACTGGTTAGGCTGGCTACATGTTATCAAGAGTAACTATACATTTTTTGCCTACGTTTACTGACACCGGTCATACTCAGCGGGTGAGGTGCTTTGGTAAATTCATCAGTTGTTCTACTCTCTGGCACACTCAAACGAGATGGTTGTGTTTTTGTTTATTTGTTTATTCTTCTGACTGGGACTTACTGGCTTATTATGTCAGAGTTTATAGACTGCTTATCCTTCAACATCATGCTGTGTGTTACTGCTGTCTTTCCATCGGCCCTATGCAGTGGTGTAGTGGTGCCTGGATAAGTGTACTCTTAAGTACACTCAAATTTTTCCAGAAGGTTCTCAAACAGCCCACCCAGTGAAGGAAAGGCACCCTGTGTGGAAAATCCTATGCCTTCCAATGGTTTTTTATGAGTTCTCCTATAGATTTTTCAGATGTTCACTCTCAAAATCACACTTTTTTTAATAGAAAAAAATACTAACATTTGATGGTCTAAGTCCACAAAAATTCATAAACCACATCAATGTGATTGGGTGGGCGGGTCTGTGTCCACCCAGGCCTAGCCATGTATATGCCCCTGAAGCAAACAGGAAATGATGACGATCGTGCATCACAAATCGCCTACTAACCAACACTCCGAAGTAAACTTTTTCAACACCTGGTTTGTATACCCATTGTTGCCTTAGTTAGCATTTACTGGTAGAAATCATACGTTGAAACGTCTTTCCTACCCTACCGGCTACCGATGTCATTCTTCTGTGAGCTGCTCCATAAGATAACCAGTTGAGAGCTGCACACTCTTGCTGCCTGCAGATGATATTCAGCTGAAACTAGGTTATGTGTGCAGCGCGCATGTGAATATATTTCAAGTGCTTTGCGATTGTGTAGGCTACTTTGTGCATGATTTCACCATTGTACTACATGATTGATAAGTTGTATACCTCCACTACACTACTTTGATATGCATCAGTAGGGATTAAGAAGTGAGTATACACAATGCCCACAGAAAAAAAGTGGGTATACAGTTTATGTCTGTGTATACCCTCCACTACACCACTGGCACTTTTGTGTTTTACAAAAAGTGCACTCTCCTACAAGAGTGCACTGGTATTACGGTTGCTGTCCTTTCAGAATCACGAACCTGTCAGACACTGAAAGCCTATAGGTTCGCCACTGTGCAAACATGTCTATAATAGATAAGGCTGTTAAGATATTAATGTATCAAGAAAGGAGTGTATATATTTGGCCTGGCGAAGCAGATTTATGCGCTGACTTGAATGGAAGCTGATAATTATGTGTTTTTTACTCCTCTGGTGCACACTGTCCGAGACCAAGTAAAAACCGAATACAAATGTATCCGACACCCAGACAAGACAGAGACACTCAATATGTGGTCTCGAGACTGGACTCTACATCACTGATAAAATCGAAATGCATATGAGATCAATCAAATTATTGGCATGGCAGCATGGTCTCATAGACTAGACGTAACATAGTAAATGTAAATCCAGTAAAACGTGAACGTCTAGCAACCCAAAGGTTACGAGTTCAAATCTCATCACGGACAATTTTAGCTAATTAGCAACTTTTCAACTACTTACTACTTTTTAGCTACTTTGCAACTACTTATTATGTTAGCTAAACCTTCCCCTAACCATAACCCTTTAACCTAATTAGCAACTTTTCTACCTAACATTAGCGTATTGTATGTTTTGCAAATTCGTAACATATAATTTTAATTGTAATTCTTAACATATCATACAAAATGGGTGATGGACATCCACAAATGAATACATACCACACGAAACATATATAAACATATATCACACTAAATAGAGTGTCTCGGATTACCGTACAGAATAATATGAAATGTTCTGAGACCAGCTTGGGCATGGATATGCAGTTTGGAAGATTCACTGATAAAATGTGAAGAATTATCATTCAGAATTTTTTATTTTACCTTTTATTTAAGGCTAGTTGAGAACAAGTTCTCATTTACAACTGCCACCTGGCCAAGATAAAGCACAGCAGTTTGATACAACAACAAAGAGTTACACATGGAATACACAGACATACAGCTAATAATACAGTAGAAAAAGTCTATATACAGTGAGTGCAAATGAGGTAAGATAAGGGAGGTAGGGCAACAGGTAGGGCGAGGTAATTACAATATAGCATTTAAACACTAGGATAGTAAATGTGCAAGTTACTGGGGTGCAAAGGAGCAAGATAAATACATAAATAAATACAGTATGGGGATGAGGTAGTTGGATGGGCTGTTTACAGATGCTTAAAGCCAGTGAGGGAGATATGAGTTGTAGTTCGTTCCAGTCATTGGCAGCAGAGAACTGGAAGGAAAGGCGACCAAAGGAGGAATTGGCTTTGGGGGTGACCAGTGAGATATACGCTGGAGCGCGTGCTACGGGTTGGTGCTGCTATAGTGACCAGTGAGCTGAGATAAGGCGGTGCTTTACCTAGTAGGGACTTGTAGATGACCTGGAGCCAGTGGGATTGGCGACGAGTATGAAGCAAGGGCCAGCCAACGAGAGCGTACAGGTCGCAGTGGTGGGTAGTATATGGGGATTTGGTGACAAAACGGATGGCACAGTGATAGACTGCATCCAATTTGTTGAGTAGAGTGTTGGAGGCTATTTTATAAAGGACATCGCCGAAGTCGAGGATGGGTAGGAAGGTCAGTTTTACGAGGGTATGTTTGGCAGCATGAGTGAAGGAGGCTTTGTTGCGAAAAAGAAAGCCAATTCTAGATTTAATTTTGGATTGGAGATATTTAATGTGAGTCTGGAAGGATAGTTTACAGTCTAGCCATACACCTAGGTATTTGTAGTTGTCCACATATTCTAAGTCAGAACCGTCTTGGAGTAGACGGTTTAGGAGTAGAAGCTTGAATTGTTTGGGTACAGACCTGGATAGTAAGACAGAGCTCTGCAGGCTATCTCTGCAGTAGATTGCAACACCGCCCCCTTTGGCAGTTCTATCTTGTCGACAAATGTTATAGTTAGGGATGGAAATTTCAGGGTTTTTGGTGGACTTCCTAAGCCAGGATTCAGACACGGCTAGGACATCCGGGTTGGCAGAGTGTGCTAGGGCAGTGAATAAAACAAGGGAGGAGGGAGGAGGCTTCTAATGTTAACATGCATGAAACCAAGGCTTTTACGGTTACAGAAGTCAACAAATGAGAGCGCCTGGGGAGTGGGAGTGGGGAACCGCACTGCAAGGCCTGGATTAACCTCCACATCACCAGAGGAACAGAGGAGGAGTAGGATAAGGGTACGGCTAAAGGCTGAAAGGACTGGTCGTCTAGTATTTTCAGACCAGATAGTGAAAAGAGCAGATTTATGGGTACGGTAGAATAGATTCAAAGCGAAATGTACAGACAGAGGTATGGTAGGACATGAATACAGTGAGGGTAAACCTGTGCATAGAGTGACAATGAAAGAGATATTGTCTCTAGAAATATTGTTTAAACCAGGTGATGTCTCCGCATGTGTGGGAGGTGGGAATAAAGTGTTAACTAAGGCGTATTGAGCAGGGCTGTCACGTCCAGGCCTGAGAAGACAGGCTGGTGCGTTTGGTTTTGGTGTAGGGTTTTTATGTTCTAGGTGTTATATTTCTATGTTGGGGTAATGGTTCCCAATTAGAGGCAGCTGTGTGTCGTTGTCTCTAATTGGGAACCATATATATGTTTGGGGTTTTCATATAGGTTTTGTGGGTTATTGTTTTGAGCATAGCTTCATTGTGTGTATTAGTCTATGTTAATGTTGGGATCTTCGTTCTGTTTATTGTTTTGCCCAGTTACGTGAGTTACGTTCGTTCATTAAAAACATGTATACTGGATCCTCTGCTGCGCCTTGGTCTGTCCTTTCTGGAGATCGTGACAAGGGCTAGAGGCTCTACAGTGAAATAAGGCAATAAATACTAACCAAAACTGCAATGGAAAAAGCATATTGACGTTATCGAGAGGCATGCATAGCTGAATGGTCATAGGAGTCCAGTGTGTGGCTTCAGACAGCTAGCAGGCCGGGGCTGGTAGCTAGCAGAAGGGCCTTGGAGGGACGTCTTGACGGGAGAAAGTCTGTTTTGGCCACCTCGTGTTGTTCTGTCAGCATACGGAGAGCGGGGCTCTGTGTGGTAAACCAGGCCAATTGGCAAAATAGTTATAGTGGCCAAAGAATTTGTCCGATGAGCCTCTTAAACGAACAGTCCGATGTGCTCTGGACAGCTAGCGGGCCGCGGCTAGCATGCTAGCAGCTGGGAATATGGGGGGATGTTGCGACGGTGGAGCCAGTTGAGAAAGAATTGATAATGATTATGACCTATTTTGAAATGAGGTAGCCTATGGCTAACTTGGTGTTTGAGCGTATTAACAATAGAACATTTTCTTGAGACAATATGTGTGGGCTGAGGCAGAGGTGGCAATTGGAGGATGGATTTGATGCAAATTCTATAATGATAGGCTATTCAATTGGCTACATCTGTCAGTACAAACTTTGATTGAAGAAATTCTGACGTCATTTAAAAAAAATCTAAAAAATAGCACCACTACACTACTGGATGCAGCCCAGACTCTTCCTCGGGAAAGGCTAGAGCCAGGAATGACTAAGTGGAGCAGGCACGGAGTAAGCACGGTGCTCTCGAGCTATAATGGGACATCGGCTGTGCTGATAAACAGACTTGATCCTCTCCTAATCAATAGATGACGTGAGACAAGGTTGTCAGAAGGAACCGAAAGTAACAAAAATGAAAATGTTTTTCATGTTCTAGTAGGGTGAATTTGGAATAAGTGGGACACTTTTAGAATGTATGCCTTCAGTGACCTCTTCAGACATCTATCCAACATATTAACCCAACATGTGATACATTTCTTGAAATCCCCCCCAAATTTTTATATATATATCATATTCACAGGCGGCACGACGCACCCATTTGTGTACATTGAGTCAAAACCATATTTTCAGTTCGCATTTGGTAGACTGGGACAGCAGGTTAGATAAACTGGGACACCATTGTTATAATTGTACCCCAATGACAATTCACTTTTGTGTGATTAGGAAACATCGGGAGGATTTCAGAAATGTATCATGTGTTGGGTACATATGTTGGATAGATGTCTGAAGAGGTTACAGAAGACATAAATGCTAAAAGTGTCCCACTTTTTCTGAGTTCACTCAAACAGTACTAGAAGAAAACATGAACGGGATACATTACTACAAGAAGCAGAGCCCTGCCTAACCTAAGTACAGGGGGGTCTCTAATGTAAACCGGATATCTTTCCTCCATTGGAAAAGCGTATAAGACTGTTCCACTTTAGCTTCTCGTGTTTAGCTAGCAATGGTTGGTAAAGAGGAATCGAAACGAAAGGGCTTTTAGTAACAAAATAAATAGCTGCATCCAGACTCCCAGTGATGCTATTTATTTTGTTACTAAAAGCCCTTGCAGAGAAACCACATGATCAAAATCACAGAGCAAGCTTCACACGGGAAGCTCACACCACGAAGGGTAAAATCAAGTGACAGGTTTTTTTTCCCTGTAAATGTGAGTATGTTTCGATTCCTCTTTACCAATAGGTAAGATTTTATCTTGTCAGACTAAGAAATAAGCTGTCCCAATTTATATTATGTTCCACCCTATCTAAAAAGCACAGAAGTGTCGGTATACCAACACTAGTACTTACTATAGAATTTTGAAGTACTGTAGAATACATTACACCCTGTAGTATCCCTCGATCATGTGTAGTAATTACTTTAGAATGTTGTAGTATACTGTAGAATACTATCGTAAATACTACAGTATTATCTGCAACAACAAACACTGTAGTAAAAACTACGGCAATGTCCGCAAAAACGAACACACTGTCTGCAAAAACACTACAGTTTTTTAACTATAGTAATACTACTGTATTTAATTTTCATATATCCCAACCATTCCCTTCCCCCGTATCCCATGAATGACAAACATACATGCCAAGTATAGACCATATACTGTGTTCCCTTTCTTATCTACTTTATTAACAAAAAAACAAATCTTAGATTTTCATTTTTGTTATCTAAATTGTTTTAAAATGCCTAGACTTCTTGTAATCTTTATATTTTAATTAAAGTCATGTTGTAAAATAAGTTACATTATTGTGTTTTGATCCTTGACCCACAAGCAGCTGCTAATGCACCCTTAATAACAAGCCATGCCTGCCTTGCCCCCTGCCTGCCTTGCCTACTCCCCTTGTCCCATGGGACGACAATGATAGAAAAGAACAGAAGCTCTGAACTTTCCAATCCCGCTCCAGTCCTACCTACTTACAGGTTATGGAAAATGTGCTCTTTAAGTATTTGTCCAGTAGATTTCCTCAATGTCAAACATAACAAAACGCAAACTCTACAGTAATTACTACAGTTTACTTTTCACGACTTCCGCCGAAGTCGGTTCCTCTCCTTGTTCGTGCGGCGTTCGGCGGTCGACGTCACCGGTCTTCTAGCCATTGCCGATCCACCTTTCATTTTCCATTTGTTTTGTCTTGTTTTCCCACACACCTGGTTTTCATTTTCCCTCATTACTGTTGGGTATTTAACCCTTTGTTTATTGTCATGCTGGTACGCCGGGTTGTTGGTTTTCTTCACCCGTGCTTTGTGGCAGCCGGTATTGTGCGGTTATTTTGTACTTTGTGCTGCCTTACTTGCTTTTTTTTGGGCATTTGTTTTGTTCTGTAATTTGACATTGCCTAAGTAAAGTGCTTAGTCCACTCATCTCTGCTCTCCTGCGCCTGACTTATTACACCAGCTACACCCACCGTATGACATTACTACAGTAATGTCCACAAAAACACTACAGTAAATACCACAGTATACTACAGTAATGTCTGCCCAGTACAGTTGAAACCCGGGATTCATCTGTGAAAAGCACTCTTCTCCAGTGTGCCAGTGCCATCGAAGGTGATTATTTGCAGAACTGCAGTCAGGTCAAGACCCTGGTGAGGACGACGAGCACGCAGATGAGCTTCCCTGAGATGGATTCTGACAGTTTGCGCAGAAATAATTTTTTATTGTGAAAACCCACAGTTTCATCAGATGTCCGGGTGACTGGTCTCAGATGATACCGCAGTTGAAGAAGCCGGATGCGGAGGTCCTGGGCTGGGGTGGTTACACGTGGCTGCGGATGTGAGGCCGGTTGGACTTATTGCCAAATTCTCTAAAGCGAAATTGGAGGCGGCTTATGGTAGAGAAATTAACATGAAATTCTCTGGCAACAGCTCTGGTGGACATTCCTGCGGTCAGCATGCCGATTGCACACTCCCTCAAAACTTGAGACATCTGTGGCATTGT
The DNA here is from genome assembly GCA_030435695.1 of Brachymystax lenok tsinlingensis. Lineage (NCBI taxonomy): Eukaryota > Metazoa > Chordata > Actinopteri > Salmoniformes > Salmonidae > Brachymystax > Brachymystax lenok. Next base: position 6,970,200 of record CM059793.1, read on the forward strand.
GTTGTGTGACAAAACTGCACATTTTAGAGTGGCCTTTTATTGTCCCCAGCACAAGGTGCAGCTGTATAATGATCATGCTGTCTAATCAGTTTCTTGATATGCCACACCTGTCAGGTGGATGGAGTATCTTGGCAAAGGAGAAATGCTTACTAACAGGAATGTAAACACATTTGTGCTATTTCTTTGTGGAGAAATAAACTTTTTGTGCGTATGGAATATTTCTGGGATCTTTTATTTCACCTCATGAAACATGGGACCAACACTTTACATGTTGCGTTTATAATTTTGTTCAGTATAAAAGTCAAACACTGTTAGGATACAAAAACGTTATTCTCCATTGTCCAAAGAGCTGTGGGGAAATCACCTTATCCAAATCTCATCCCTGGCTAATAACACAGGGTGATGATCGTAAATCAGGGCTGACAATTGTAATTCTACATTTGTTAACCGGTTTCCCCAAACAACTAGCCTGGTGTCACAGTGTAATGCCATTGCATTACTTTCCCTTCTAGCTATTTCACATTAGGTTATCCCAGCCCTTTAGAGGTCAACACAAATGACCTATAGGTGACACATACTGGCATGTAAATACCACATGTCATACGACAACTATCATGGGAATGAGCATGTCCTAACAGATCTGAAAATTTGCTACCCAGATTTTTACCATTCAACATCAGCTATCTTTCAACCCCTGTTGATGCCTTGATATACTGCTGCACACTGTTGTACAATGTAGGATGAACATCGGCATACAGTACTAGTTCACTGTTACATTACAGTACACTGTGAAAAAAAGCCAACTAAACTAATCGCTTAATCAGCTTAATTCTGTGATTTTAAGTTGATTCAATTTAAAGTTGATTTCTAGTCTTCTCAACACTAGATTCCAGCTTTTGTACTGTATGTGAGTTCCGAAAAATCTTGTTGGAAAACATCTACAAAAAATTGATTCAATTGAGCCCAAAAACCTATTGAACAGTGAGTCATCGCTTTTCTTTTGTTCGATGATATACACTGAGTGTACAAAACATTACATAGACAGACTGACCAGGTGAATCCAGGTTAAAGCTATGATTCCTTATTGATGTCACTTGTTAAATCCACTTCAGTCAATATAGATGAAGGGGAGGAGACCAGTTAAACAATGATTTTTTGGGTTAGGGCGAGTGATTCGGTGAGCGAGTTTATTAGCAAGTGCATCGGTGATGTTGTACCCATAGCAACTATTAAAACCTTCCGCAACCAGAAACCGTGGATTGATGGCAGCATTCGCGCAAAACTGAAAGCGCGAGCCACTGCTTTTAACTAGGGTAAGGCGACCGGAAACATGACTGAATACAAACAGTGTAGCTATTCCCTCCGCAAGGCAATCAAACAAGCTAAAGCGTCAATATAGAGACAAAGTAGAGTCACAATTCAACGGCTCAGACACGAGAGGAATGTGGCAGGGTCTACAGTCAATCACGGACTACAAAAAGAAAACCAGCCCCGTCGCGGACCACGACGTCCTGCTCCCAGACAAACTGAACAACTTCTTTGCTCGCTTTAAGGACAATACAGTGCCACCGACACGGCCCGCTACCAAAACCTGCGGGCTCTCCTTCACCGCAGCCAACGTGAGTAAAACATTTAAATGTGTTAACCCTAGCAAGGCTGCTGGCCCAGATGGCTTCCCTGGCCGTGTCCTCAGAGCATGCGCAGACCAGCTGGCTGGTGTGTTTACGGACATATTCAATCAGTCCCTATCCCAGTCTGCTGTTCCCACATGCTTCAAGAGGGCCTCCATTGTTCCTGTTCCCAAGAAAGCTAAGGTAACTGAGCAAAATGACTATCGCCCCGTAGCACTCACTTCCGTCATCATGAAGTGCTTTGAGAGACTAGTCAAGGATCATATCACCTCTATCCTGCCAGACACCCTGGACCCACTCCAATTTGCTTACCGTCCCAATAGGTCCACAGACGACGCAATCGCAATCACAGTGCATACTGCCCTAACCCATCTGGACAAGAGGAATACCTCATCGAATGCTGTTCATTGACTACAGCTCAGCATTTAACACCATAGTACCCTCCAAGCTCGTCATTAAGCTCGAGACCCTAGGTCTCGACCCAGCTCTGTGCAACTGTGTCCTGGACTTCCTGACGGGCCGTCCCAGGTGGTGAGGGTAGGAAACAACATCTCCACCCCGCTGATCCTCAACACTGGGGCCCCACAAGGGTGCATTCTCAGCCCTCTCCTTTAATCCCTGTTTACCCATGACTGCTTGGCCAAGCACGTATCCAACTCAATCATCAAGTTTGCTGACGACACTACAGTGGTAGGCTTGATTACCAACAACGACGAGACTGCCTACAGGGAGGAGGTGAGGGCCCTCGGAGTGTGGTGTCAGGAAAATAACCTCTCACTCAACGTCAACAAAACCAAGTAGATGAACGTGGACTTCAGGAAACAGGAGAGGGAGCATCCCCCTATCCACATCGATGGGACAGTAGTGGAGAAGGTGGAAAGTTTTAAGTTCCTCGGCGTACACATCACGGACAAACTGAAATGGTCCACCCACACAGACAGCGTGGTGAAAAAGGAACAACAGCACCTCTTCAACCTCAGGAGGCTGAAAAAATTTGGCTTGTCACCAAAAACCCTCACAAACTTCTACAGATGCACAATCGAGAGCATCCTGTCGGGCTGTATCACCGCCTGGTACGGCAACTGCTCCACCCACAACCGTAAGGCTCTCCAGAAGGTAGTGAGGACTGCACAACGCATCACCGGGGGTAAACTACCTGCCCTCCAGGACACCTACACCACTCGATTAACCATGTGTATGTGACAAATAACATTTTATTTGATTTGAGATGCGGAAGACAGACATCGGTGGATGTAGTGGATTGAGAAGCAGCCCATGCAAAAAAAACGATCTCTAGCTTAAACAGACAGATTTTGATGGATCTTTTTATTCATGATAATTTGATTGACTCGCAAGTGTGTCAATTGACTCTAGGGGTGTCGTGGAGTGCCAAGGAAAGAGGCATCAGGTCACATTTTTACAGTCTTAAGTATGACTCAACTGCGGTTTGAACATCCAACATCCAATCTCACAGCGGACACTCTTAACAAGGCCACTGAGTTCGTTTGTAATACTGCTTTCACGTAGGATTCATGGTAAGTTGCCTGTAAAAACAATTGGGCAATGTTTCTTTCAAACAGTTGGCTATATAAAAGGTGAATGCGACAAGAAGATGGTAAAAATAGGACATTGCTCTTGCTGGGAAGATGCAAGAGACATTAAACTTTGACCCAGTTGTTGAGACTGTTGTCATGGTAACCTGGCAGCTGGGTGTTCTTAATTCCTCAATTTAAATTCAGGTCTTCCACTGTTTTAATTTCTTCACATTCACAACAGTAATTTACTAGCTTGCCATAGCCTACTTGTAAATAATTTCCTCAAAACGTTGTCAGATATGTTCTGGTAATTATGAGCTGTCTAGACAAAGACAATTCATTTCTTTATGCAGGTCCTAAGAAACACAAGATGAATAACATGTATTTTCTAAAGAATAGAATAGCATATTTTGAATGTTACTGGTCTGTGCAGCCCATGGCTGCAACATGCAAATTAAATCAATAGTTGTTATTTTGTTCATTAAACAGACAAGACACAATTAGCCTTCATTTCCCTGTCGTGATCACAGTCAACACACGTGAGGCCTATATTTTATAGTAAGAATTAATATAATGGAATATAACAGAATAAAATACAAATAATATTTTTCACACACAAGTTGAACCAAAAAGTGATATTTTGAAAGAGCCCATGTCCTCATTTATTTTGCCATTGAAGCATTATAATCTGCTCTTTCTGATCATGTAAAAACATAACAAATCTGATCTGGATTAACCTCTGTAGGACGTGTTCACACCATCACGCACCTTCTCTTCTTGAATACAGATAAACTACAAATCGCTAGTAGGCTAAGTTATAAACATCATTTATTAGCTAAATATAAGAGCCTATAAATACTTACCTGTCAAAGTCAAGAAAAAAATATGAAATGGCAGTGGGCATTCTTCCAGGCATTCTTCCAAATGTGACAATATTGTGACAAAAGATAAGAACAGCTCAAGGACAGAACTACATACATTTAAATGTAGAGAATTAATGCATAAAAAGCTATTCTGTGAAGCTTTGTGACTGACAAGTATGGACAACAATAAAATGTTCATGATTTAAGAGGAAAGGCAACATTTTTATACTGAGGGGTTGGCAGGACTTTTAAATACATTACCACAAATCATGACTAGGGTCGGTTGGCAGGACTTTTAAATACATTACCACAAATCATGACTAGGGTCGGTTGGCGGGACTTTTAAATACATTACCACAAATCATGACTAGGGTCGGTTTGCGGGACTTTTAAATACATTACCACAAATCATGACTAGGGTCGGTTGCCGGAAATAAAAGTAGTCCTACAGGCTTTGTTACCGGCAATACCTTTCCCAGGCGGCAAAAAGTTTGGCAGCACGGTAAAGTTGGCAGGAAAACGTCTTGTTATGAAGGGTATATAACATCCAAAATCATAATGCAAACAAATGACTTGTTTTTGTCTCCTAACGATAAAGTTATGATCCAGTTCTTCTGAAATTATTCCAGAGTGTTCAGGAAATTACCCTGATGATTTATACACAGTTTAGTGCCCAACATATGGTGAGTTGAACTGAATAGAAATTAAGAGCGGGCTGGTGCGGTTGAGAGCTTTGTATTTATTACGGATCCCCATTAGTTCCTGCCAAGGCAGCAACTACTCTTCATGGGGTCCAGCAAAATGAAGGCGGTTATACAATTTTAAAAACATTACAATACCTTCACAACAGATTTAACAACACATAAGTGTGTGCCCTCAGGCTTTGCTTGACATGCTGATAGGTTTCATACAACCACTCTCAAACACTGCAGCAGACTTCCTTGTTGGTTTTGGATCGAGTTCAGGCATAACAGTGACCTCTCACAGAAGTCCTCCACCGGCAAATCCGAGAATCTCCTCGTGTCCTCTCTCCTCGCCTCTTTTTCAAAACCCATTGGAGGAGAAGGTGAGAGGGAAGGGACGTCTGGCTTTCTCATCCAATGTGCTTTGAGAAGGAGGCGAGGAGCGCGGACGTGAAGAATAGGCAATTGAGATTCTCCTTATGACTGTGCTTCCGTTGTGGGTGTGGTAGCGAAACAACCTTTATTTGTTTGTAATTAACATGTATTAATATCCATTACCATTTCTCCCGACAGTGGAAGAACTGCTCTGGCACTACTTGAAATAGTGGCGTGCTTCATCCCTATCGTCAAAAGTCCGCTGAGGCGCACTTAATGCTTTTAGACGGCACTATATCCTCTCTCTTCCGTATTTGTTTTTGGTTCGGTGCGGCGATAGAGCAGTGTTTGAACCAGGGCTTACTTCCAAATGATACAGGCCTGAACATATGATCTAAAGATGCTCAAACCATCAACTATGCAACAACCTCTCAGGGTTATTTAACTTCAGGTTAGATCTACGTGTGGAGGAAACATGCAGTCATCAACATTCTACTTGTAACCTCCTGCCATTTTAGATTTACATTTGAAGGTGGAACCGTTGGGGAAAACCGTCTACTCAGGAGGGTGTAGCCTACGGAAGGGGCAGTATCCTGTCAGAAACAATGGATTTCATGTCATCACCACCACAGCAGGGTGACAGAAGTCACCATCCTGTCATGTCCATGGTGAGGCCAGAGCAGAGACAAGGACAGGAGGAAGGACAATTTCACCGGCCCCACTGCCTTTACCAAAATGAAACCAAAACGTTCAGTTTTAGAATACTTCAAAACAAAAGTATTAGACTTTTCCTCATGTATTTGAAATATACCTCAAATACATTGTTTTGGGGTTATACATTTGCCACTTCTTTGTACTATTTGCAAGTACATTTTTGTATTTTTGTTTACATTTGTTCACATAACTAGCATATTGTGTCATTACATTACATTATTTTTCATAATTAAATTCTCTCACTTGTAACTGGCAGTATAAAGATATAACAGTAGCATACTTTTTCAAGAAGTACCAGGGGCCTCATTTAACAATTGTGCGTAAATGTTACTAAATTCTGACATACATAGATTTTCAAGGATTTGCATGTGCCACAAATGATTAGAATGTCGCACTCAACGTATATGCATGTTTTTATTGATAAATCAGAGAATGAGGCCTACAAACAGAGATGGACAAAAATAACAAAATACAATGACAAAATACCATGAAGATCAATGTATCAAAATAAACTACCAATACTTGTATTTTGTAATGTATTTAATAAAAAAACATGTATTTTGTATTTTTAAAATAAATTTGCAAGTAGCCGACCGAACAGCAACAATATTCTCAGGAACATTTTACATAAACGTTTTACTTGCTATGACTGTGATATGTTGGATATGTTGTTGTTTATCTATCTCAAATAAAATAACATTTTATTGGTCACATACACATGGTTAGCAGATGTTATTGCGAGTGTAGCGAAATGCTTATCTTAGTTGAATGCACTGACTGTAAGTCATTCTGGATAAGAGTGTCGGCTAAATGACCAGAATGTACAGTGCATTAGGAAAGTAGTCAGATCCCTAGATTTTTCCCACATTTTGTTACGTTACAGTCTTGTTCTAAAATGGATTAAATAGTTTTTTCCCGCTCATCAATCTACACACAATACCCCATTATGACAAAGCAAAAACAGGTCATTAGACATTTTCGCTATCACATTTACGTAAGTATTCAGACCTTCTACTCAGTACTTTGTTGAAGTACCTTTGTCAGCGATTATAACCTTGAGTCTTCTTGGGTAGGATGCTACAAGCTTAGCACACCTGTATTTGGGGAGTTTCTTACATTCTTCTCTGCAGATCCTCTCAAGCGCTGTTAGGTTGGATGGGGAGTGTTGCTGCACAGCTATTTTCAGGTCTCTCCAGATATATTTGATCGGGTTCAAGTTTGGGCTCTGCCTGGGCCACTCAAGGACATTCAGAGACTTGTCCAGAAGCCACTCCTGTGTTGTCTTGGCTGTGTGCTTAGGGTCGTTGTCCTGTTGGAAGGTGAACCTTCACCCCAGTCTGAGGTCCAGAGCGCTCTGGAGCAGGTTTTCATCAAGGATCTCTCTGTACTTTGCTACGTTCATCTTTGCCTTGATCCTGACTAGTCTCCCAGTCCCTGCCGCTGAAAAACATCCCCACAGCATGATGCTGTCACCACCACGCCGTAGGGATGATGCCAGGTTTCCTCCAGACGTGACGCTTGGCATTCAGGCCAAAGAGTTCAATCTTGGTTTCATCAGACCAGAGAATCTTGTTTCTCATGGTCTGAGAGTTTTTAGGTGTCGTTTGGCAAACTCCAGGCGGGCTGTCATGTGCCTTTTACTGATGAGTGTCTTCCGTCTGGCCACTACTATAAAGGCCTAATTGGTGGAGTGCTGCAAAGATGGTTGTCCTTCTGGAAGGTTCTCCCATCTCCACAGAGGAACTCTAGAGCTTGGTCAGAGTGACCATCGGGTTCTTGGTCACCTCCCTTACCAAGGCCCTTCTCCCTTGATTGCTCAGTTTGGCCGGGGGGGCAGCTCTAGGAAGAGTCTTGGTGGTTCCAAACTTCTTCCATTTAAGAATGATGGAGGTCACTGTGTTCTTGGGGACCGTCAATGCTGCAGAATTGTTTTGGTACCCTTCCCCAGATCTGTGCCTCGACACAATCCTGTCACGGAGCTCTACGGACAATTCCTTCGCGCTCATAGCTTGGTTTTTGCTGTGACATGCACTGTCAACTGTGGGACCTTAAGGTGTGTGCCTTTCCAAATCATGCCCAATCAATTGAATTTACCACAGGTGGACTCCAATCAAGTTGTAGAAACATCTCAAGGATGATCAATGGAAACAGGATGCACCTGAGCTCAATTTCGATTCTCATAGCAAAGGATCTAAATACTTATGTATATAAGGTATTTAATTATTTAAATTTTTTATGCATTTGCAAAAATTCTAAAAACCTGTTTTTGCTTTGTCAGTATTGGGTATTGTGTTTAAATTGCTAAGTATTTTTTATTTATTTAGTCCAATTTAGAATGAGGCTGTAACGTAAAAAAAGGTGGAATACTTTCCGAGGGCACTGTAAATGTATATGTGAAAATGAACATACCTACTGTAAATGAACTGCGAAGCACGGTGAATATTATCATTGGCCTTCTTTCAGGGCAGAGCTCATTAGAATATTAGAATAATATTAGAATAATACTCAACAATAATACTTTGTAATTGTTCATTTTTACATATACTTTTTTATTTAATTAATTTAGCAGATGCTCTCATTAGATTTTGGGTTGGGTCGCGAGAAGTTCTTAAGAAAAAATGTACGTCCCCAGAAATTCTGAAATTGTACAAGAAAGCAGAACAGCAAATATTCTCACATTTCTGTAGAGGTGTGAGCAGAAGGTTTTAATCTTTCGCAAATGCTTTTTGCAAACCAAAAATTCCACCTATAACAAGTGCCAAACACTGGCCTCGCATTCTGCAAGATTGATTATCTATTTCACTTTTTAAAAGTAAATGCTGCCTACAGCCCACACATTTTGATTGTGTTTCTATCTCCTGGTAAGTGGGCTCTTAGGCTATATCGCACTGCTATCGCACAGCGATTGTGTAACCTATACTGTAATAGGCTACCAGTCTATTTACTTGAGTATGGTTGGCTATTTAATAAGCATTGAATAATTGATAGCCTAATATTTGTAGTGGAGCGGGAATAAATCAGTCATGTTATGAAAGGAGAGACATGTCCTGCAATATGATTATGACTTAGGCCTATATAATAGAAGTAAAATAAACACACACTACATGACCCAAAAGTATGTGGACACCTGTTCGTCGAACATCTCATTCCAAAATCATGAACATTAATATGGAGTTACCCTTTGCTGCTATAACAGCCTCCACTCTTCTGGGAAGTCTTTCCACTAGACGTTGGAACATTGCAGCAGGGACTTGCTTCCATTCAGCCACAAGAGCATTAGTGAAGTCGGGCACTAAGGCTGTTGCTGTGACTGTATTACCGAGTCATGAAGGCAGTCAAATTCCATGTGACCTTTTAGTCACAGTAATTAGGCTTCTCCTACTATATTTATTTATCAACTTTTATAATATTAAGCACATTGCTTATCTTTACAACAAGAGTATAGCCTACCTGGCTGGCATGAACATGAGTGCATAGATGACATGTATTTTTCCCCTGCCCCGGTTTCAAGACAGATGATGATAATGGTCCATTCTTAATGAAAACAAATTTCACACATATATTATTTAGTGTATGTACAGTAAAGACCAGATTAAATCAAGAATAGTTTGATGGGTGACAATATTAGCCTAACTCTTATATATATATTATTACATGTGAATAATGCCCAGCTTAAGGCAAGAAACAATGCCTTTTTTTTTGCGACTTTTTCGAATCATAGTCGCACACCTCATATAGCCTAGCCCATAGGCCTATATCTTTTGATAAGGTTTGTATCACAACGAAAGTGGCCAATTAACTTACAATTAAGCACATTCATCTGCTTTACAGGGGGGGTGTAGAGCCGAACTGTCATACATATGCAGCGAGTGAGTTTCAAGTTTGTGGAACATAATTTTCACCATAAAAATGCCCCTTTATAATAAAATCATTACATGTATAATTGCATTTGCGGTCACTTTTAATAATGGGGTTTTCCCGCTAATGGAACACTTGCTCTTAGTCTATGCGCATTGCTGTGCTTATAATGTGAATAATCAAATCAAAGTTTATTTGTCACGTGCGCCGAATACAACAGGTGTAGACCTTACAGTGAAATGCTTACTTACAGGCTCTAACCAATAGTGCAAAAAAAAGGTATTAGGTGAACAATAGGTAAGTAAAGAAATAAAACAACAGTAAAAAGACAGGCTATATACAGTAGTGAGGCTATATACAGTAGCGAGGCTATAAAAGTAGCGAGGTAGTATGTACATGTAGCTATGGTTAAAGTGACTATGCATATATGATGAACAGAGAGTAGCAGTAGCGTAAAAAAAGGGGTTGGCGGGTGGCGGGACATAATGCAGATAGATAGCCCGGTTAGCCAATGTGCGGGAGCACTGGATGGTCGGCCCAATTAAGGTAGTATGTACATGAATGTATAGTTAAAGCTTTTTTGTCCTAGACTTGGCACTCCGGTACCGCTTGCCATGCGGCAGTAGAGAGAACAGTCTATGACTGGGGTGGCTGGGGTCTTTGACAATTTTTAGGTCCTTCCTCTGACACCGCCTGGTATAGAGGTCCTGGATGGCAGGCAGCTTAGCCCCAGTGATGTACTGGGCCGTATGCATTACCCTCTGTAGTGCCTTGCGGTCGGAGGCCGAGCAATTGCCATACCAGGCAGTAATGCAACCAGTCAGGATGCTCTCGATGTTGCAGCTGTAGAACCTTTTGAGGATCTCAGGACCCATGCCAAATCTTTTTAGTTTCCTGAGGGGGAATAGGCTTTGTCGTGCCCTCTTCATGACTGTCTTGGTGTGTTTGGACCTTTCTAACTTGTTGTTGATGTGGACACCAAGGAACTTGAAGCTCTCAACCTGCTCCACTACAGCCCGTCGATGAGAATGGGGGCGTGCTCGGACCTCCTTTTCCTGTATTCCACAATCATCTCCTTAGTCTTGGTTATGTTGAGGGAGAGGTTGTTATTCTGGCACCATCCAGTCAGGTCTCTGACCTCCTCCCTATAGGCTGTCTCGTCGTTGTTGGTGATCAGAATTACCACTGTGTCGTCTGCAAACTTAATGATGGTGTTGGAGTCGTGCCTGGCCATGCAGTTGTGGGTGAACAGGTAGTACAGGTGGGGACTGAGCACGCACCCCTGGGGAGCTCCAGCTTTGAGGGTACTATGATGTTGAACGCTGAGCTGTAGTCAATGAATAGCATTCTCACATAAGTGTTAATTTGTCCAGGTGGGAAATGGCAGTGTGGAGTGCAATAGAGATTACATCATCTGTAGATCTGTTTGGGTGGAATGCAAATTGAAGTGGGTCTAGGGTTTCTGGGATAATGGTGTTGATGTGAGCCATTACCAACCTTTCAAAGCATTTCATGGCTACGGACGTGAGTGCTACGGGTCTGTAGTCATTTAGGCCGGTTGCCTAAATCACCTAGTAGTTAAATGTTCTGATCTGTTGCGTCAGCCTCATTGCGTAAAAACGTTTTTTGATGGTAGTGGTTATATTAATTTGGGATCTACTGTCCCAGACTTTGTTTGGAATATTTATATCTTGCACAGAATAGAATAGGTCAACTTTTGTACTATAGGGGGTAGTAGATTGACATGGACTAGTGCTTTTGCTGTGCATATTGTTGGCTGACAAAAAAGAGAATGTGGCCAATTTTTTCAATATGCACCTGGGAATTGGATAACGGCACGCGCTGTTGCGTCCCAGAAGTGTCTGTCTTCACTTGTAGCCTGTGAGAAAGACGCGATCACGTGATGGAAAGCCATGTGAGTGAGAGGTGCTTTGGAGCACACAGCATTCATGGAGAAGGGAACAAAGTCCACTTGCTGCAAAAGGCATGGATTGGGGTGCATTGCTGCCACAAAAGGGATGCCGCCGGGAAACTCATGGGATTATCAAGTGCTTGTCAAATTGTGAATGAGAGACTGATGAAGTCAATCAAATTCAAATGTATTTATGAAGCCCTTTTTTACATCAGCCGATGTCACAAAGTGCTATACAGAAACCCAGCCTTAAACCCCAAACAGCAAGCAATACAGAAGTACGGTGGCTAGTAAAAACTCCCTAGAAAGTCTGGAACCTAGGAAGAAACCAAGAGAGGAACCAGGCTCTGAGGGGTGGCCAGTCCTCTTCTGGCTGTGCCAGCACAAAAAAACTGATGCCTTTCAATCTACATTTTTCAAATCATCATGCAGCCTTTGAATGTATTAAAAATCAAAACATTTAGCCCAACGTTTGTATCACAACTAAAGTTACATAATTAACTCTAAATTAAGCATATAGGAGTACCTATTTCTTTGTTAACTGCTCAACACAAAATAGCCGCATGTGCGCACTCCCTCAAATCGTTTGGAGAAAATATCCTTTCCATTTTATTAAATTGTATTTTTTAAATTTAACTAGGCAAGTAAGTTAAGAACAAATTCTTATTTAAAATGACGGCCTACCCCGGCCAAACAACACCCTATGGGACTCCCAATCATGGACAGTTGTGATACAGCCTGGAATTAAACCAGGGTTCTGTAGTGACGCCTCTAGCACTGAGATGCAGTGCCTTAGACCGCTGCACCACTCGGGAGCCCACATACATACAGTATTTTCTTCATACTATAATATAAAATAAGGCCATGGAATTCTAACCAAATCTTGTCTACTAAATGAACTAGTGTAGCCCACAGGCATATGGCATAGCCAGATAAGGACCTAACATAAGGACAACTCAGAGTATGCTATTCTGTTCTTCTGAAATAGACTACATTGTCTTCACATCATGTTTCTTTAGACCTGTCTAAAATAAATAATGGATTTATCGTGATGGTGCATGCTATGTTACATGGATTTATTAGACTTTTTAAAATGTAGTTGTTTCCAACTGTATCAGTGGCTTGTGGAAGCCAGGAGATGCTAAATATGTTTATGTTAATTAACGGTCAATTTACCGGCGCGGATATCATGTTACCAAAAGGTGTCCGCTACCTCCAAAAAATCCCAATACTCCCACGTGCACGCACACACGTAGATCAGTGAAGCTTCTAGGAACCTTGACTGGAGCAAAAGTCTTGGCTCTTAATGAATACACTATACTTTGCCATATAAATGACAAATGGTCATGTCATGTCATGAACATGTCAACATACTGTTTCATAGGTTCACCTTACTTGGTTCCAAGCATACGATGTTAGTTGAGACAAATGGATCCATAAAGGTCATATGGATCTTATTAACATTTAACAGTCCAGGAGGGCTGAGAACACCTGTTGGATGTGACCATATTATTATTCATCAAGAGGATCTAGACACCAGGACAGCACCCAAGTATCACGAAAGGACACCTTCTCCTCTGGCTCCATTGATACTCATATGAGAAAACTGAGTGGATAAAATAGACCTGCTGCCTTTATACACAGTGTTTAAACGTGATATAATTGGCAGATTACTGAACAGGTACTCAACATTCCAATTGTCATTTTTGATACGACAATTAGGGGCTTCTTTGTGCAGCACAGACCACACTCAGACAGCTATGAAGGGTATGATTAGCAACTTATCCATTGTCGTGCTATACCCACATGAAAAAATACTATAGTATACTTCAGGACGCAACATGGAGTGCCTGGACACAGCCATTAGCTGTGGTATATTGGCCATATTGTGTGTTATTGTTATAAACTGGTTACCAATTAATTAGAAATGTAAAAATAAATGTTTTGTCATACCTGTGTCAGCCAATCAGCATTCAGGTCTTGAACCATCCAGTTTATAATATGGTATGAATACTGTCGCAATACTACTGTATAGGTATATATTATAGTTTTCACTGAAGTGTACTTGCTGACTTTTCTGTATTACATGTAGTATGTTTGCATGCTGTAGTATTTACAGTTTACTGTAGTAATATTGTGTTTTTGATCTATTATCTTTGATATAAAAAGGTAGGCTTTCTCCTTAAGGAAACCTACTGGATAAATACTAAAAGAGCACATTTTCTCACTCATGGGTGGCACACATTTGGATATGGGGTAGGGGAGTGGGTGGGGTATAAATCAAATCAAATCAAATTTTATTTGTCACATACACATGGTTAGCAGATGTTAATGCGAGTGTAGCGAAATGCTTGTGCTTCTAGTTCCGACCATGCAGTAGTATCTAACAAGTAATCTAACAAATTCACAACAACTACCTTACACACACAAGAGTAAAGGAATGAATACGAGTATGTACATATAAATATATGGATGAGCGATGGCTGACCAGCGTAGGCAAGATGCAGTAGATGGTATGGAGTACAGTATACACATATGAGATGAGTAATTTAGGATATGTAAACATTATATAAATGGCATCGTTTAAAGTGGCTAGTGATACATTTATTTAATCCAATTATAATTATTAAAGTGGCTACAGATTTGAGTCGATGGCCGAACGGCATAGGCAAGATTCAGTAGATGGTTTAGAGTACAGTGTATACATTTGATATGAGTAATGTCGGATATGTAAACATTATATACAAAATTGTTTAAAGTGGCAAATGATACATTTGCTACATCCAATTCCTATTATTTGAAGTGGCTAGAGATTTAAGTCAGTATGTTGGCAGCAGCCAGTCAATGTTAGTGATGGCTGTTTAACAGTCTGCTGGCCTTGAGATAGAAGCTGTTTTTCAGTCTCTCGGTCCCAGCTTTGATGCACCTGTACTGACCTCGCCTTCTGGATGATAGCGGGGTGAACAGGCAGTGGCTCGGGTGGTTGTTGTCCTTGATGATCTTTTTGGCCTTCCTGTGACATCGGGTGGTGTAGGTGTCCTGGAGGGCAGGTAGTTTAGCCCCGGTGATGCGTTGTGCAGTCCTCACTACCTTCTGGAGAGCCTTACGGTTGAGGGCGGATCAATTGCCGTACCAGGCGGTGATACAGCCCGACAGGATGCTATCGATTGTGCATCTGTAGAAGTTTGTAAGTGTTTTTGGTGACAAACCGAATTTCTTCAGCCTCCTGAGGTTGAAGAGGCGCTGTTGCGCCTTTTTCACCACGCTGTCTGTGTGGGTTTCTTGAAGTCTACGATCATCTCCTTTGTTTTGTTGACGTTGAGTGAGAGGTTATTTTCCTGACACCACATTCCGAGGGCCCTCACCTCCTCCCTGTAGGCCGTCTCGTCGTTGTTGGTAATCAAGCCTACCACTGTAGTGTCGTCAGCAAACTTGATGATTGAGTTGGATGCGTGCTTGGCCACGCAGTCATGGGTAAACAGGGAGTACAGGAGAGGGCTGAGAATGCACCCTTGTGGGGCCCCAGTGTTGAGGATCAGCGGGGTGGAGATGTTGTTTCCTACCCTCACCACCTGGGGCCGGCCCGTCAGGAAGTCCAGGACCCAGTTGCACAGGGCTGGGTCGAGACCTGGGGTCTCGAGCTTAATGACGAGCTATGCAAACTAAATACTGTACTATTACTACGCTGTAAACCCCAAGGCATTTTTAACTCAAATACTTCTAGTAAGTTGAACTCAAAGTCAATGAAAAGTCTTTATTACTTAAATGTTTATGTGGTACTGACTCAAAACTAAATTAGAAGTCACACCAACTAAAATGTTTTAAGATACGATAACAAATACACTTTTTTCCCAGCATGCTCTACTGCAGGTTGATACATGTACATTGAGTGATTGATTGATTAATCAGATTTTACACAAAGATAAATACATTTAAAAAATCTAAACTAATACAATAATTTAGTTCAATTCTTTTTTTTTTTTGCACCCACTACTGAAATAGTTGTTCCTGTTTAAATGCTTTGGGTAATCTCCTCATGCTTTTACCAAACCTGGCAGTTCTTATGAATACAGGTTGTGGGTGAGTACACATTTAAACGGTAGTGTAATTTAACTCTAGTGGGATTCCAATAAGAATTACACATCACTTTGCAAGCAAAGCATAATGTGACCAATATTCCCAGGTTTTCCAAAAATTCTGATTGGAAGATTACTTGAAAAATTTCAACCAGGATTTTTTGAAATTCAGGAGATAGAGAAAGTTGCTGGTATTTTGTGACGCTACTTGCAGGCCTGAAAGCTATGAATTTCAAGCCACTGTATTAGGGTAAAACCTCACCTCAATTTAAGTCCTTATGAGATATCTATTGTATTGTCATAAAGACTTTAATTAAAATAATAACATTCACTCAGGAATGCACTTAGTGAAACCAACTGGATTGAAAAGGAAGGAATTCAATTCTGTCTCTAACAAATACAGCCATGGGTGGTAACTCAACAATTCACTCGAAAAGGCAAGGCACGCTGGGATATTATATTGAAGGCATGGCTTAGCGGGGGCATTTCTCAAAACTGTAAAACTGATACAACTCAAATCTGGACCCCCTACAGCAGGATTTCCCAAACCCGGTCCTTGAGACCCCAAGGGGTGCACGTTTTGGTTTTTCCCCTAAAGCTACACAGCTGATTCAAATAATAAATGAATCATCAAGCTGTGTAGTGTTAGGCCAAAAACCAAAACATCCACCTCTTGGTGTCCAGAGGACCGAGTTTGGGGATACCCTGAATGTAAAGATTACCTACACATAAAAAGCTTATTTCTCTAAAATGTTGTGCACATATTTGTTAATATCCCTGATAGTGAGATTTTCTCCTTTGCCATTATAATCCATCCACTTGACAGGTGTGGGATATTAAGAAGATGATTTAATAGCATGATCATTACACAGCTGCACCTTGTGCTGGGGACAAAAAATGGCCACTTTAAAATGTGCAATTTTGTTACACAGCACAATGCCAAAAATGTCTCAAGTTTTGAGGGAGCGTTAATTTCTCTACCATATGCCGCCTCCAATGTTATTTTAGATAATTTGGCAGTACGTCCAACTGGCCTAAACTGCAGACCACAGGAACCACGCCAGCCCAGGACCTCCATATCCGGCTTCTTCGCCTCCAGATCCTGCCAATATCTAGGAACTTAGCAGAATATCTAGGTGCTGCTGTAGGCCCTCCTTGGTTGGGGACAGAAATAACAAAAAAACTGAGCAAACTAGGATGCTATTTGGCCCTAAACAGAGAGTACACACTGGCAGAATACCTGACCACTGTGACTGACCCAAAATTAAGGAAATCTTTGACTATGTACAGACTCAGTGAGCATATCCTTGCTATTGAGAAAGGCCACCATAAGCAGACCTGGTTCTCAAGAGAAGACAGGCTATGTGCACACTGCCCACAAAATGAGGTGGAAATTGAGCTGCACTTTCTAACCTCCATCCAACTGTATGACCATTTAGAGACATATTTCCCTCAGATTACACAGATCCACAAAGAATTCAAGAACCAACCCAAAGTTGATAAACTCCCACATCTACAGGGTGAAATACCACAGTGCAACATCACAGCAGCAAGATTTGTGACCTGTTGCCGCAAGAAAAATGCAACCAGTGAAGAACAAACACCATTGTATATACAACCCATATTTATGTTTATTTATTTCCCTTTTGTACTTTAACTATTTGCCCATTGTAACAACACTGTATATAGATGTAATATGACATTTTAAATGTCTTTATTATTTTGGAACTTCTGTGAGTGTAATGTTTACGGTTAATTTTCATTGTTTATTTAAATTTTGGTTATTATCTACTTCACTTGCTTTGGCAATGTTAACATATGTTTCCAATGTTTCCCATTAAAATGAAATTGAATTGAATTGAGAGAGGGGGGAGAGAGAGAGATGGTATTTTTGAATTTCTATTTATTAGGGATCCCCATTATCTGATGCCAAGGAAGCAGCTACTCTTCCTGGGGCCCAAACACATTAAAGCACTTACATCACACATAAAACAGTACATCATATAACATTATTACCCCACTACATATCTACAATACAAAATGTATTGTAGAGAGAGAGAGAGGAAGGAAAGAGAGAAATGAGAGAGAGAGAGAGAGAGAGAGAGAGAGAGAGAGAGAGAGAGAGAGAGAGAGAGAGAGCGGGGAAGGAGAGAGAGGAAGGATAGAGAGAGAAATGAGAGAAAGAGAGAGGAAAGGAGAGAGAGAGGAAAGGAGAGAGAGAGAGAGAGAGAGAGAGGAAAGGAGAGAGAGAGAAAGGGGATAGAGGGAGGAGAGAGAGAGAGAGGGAGGGAGACAGAGAGGGAGAGAGGAAGGAAAGAGGAGAGGGAGATAGAGGAACGAGAGAGAGATGGTGGAGGGAAAGGAGAGAGAGGGAGAGAGTGGAAAGAGAAAGGATAGAGAGAGAACGGAGAGAGAGAGAGAGAAAAGAGAGAGAAAGGAGAGAGAGAGATGTTCAACATGAGCTCCTGATATATTTCATATTTTTTTGTTTTAGAATGAAATAAACACTTGAATGATGAACAACTCTATTCAATCATAATAGAAAAAAAGTAACTTTGCACCTCAAGTTAAGACGTTTTGACTTTGCTAGCTAGCTACACAACAAAAACCTAGCCAGCAGACTAACAAGCTTTGCTAGAACAAACCTAACAAGGGGAGTTAATACAACTACATCAAACGTCCAAACTGAGTGAGTAAACCAAAAAAGAGCACGGACTAACTTTAAACATATCTTCAGATTTTTTGTGTAAAGATCTGTCACTCTTTTTGCTGGTTTTTGAACTAAATTAGAGCTAGCTAGCAGACAGCAGCAGACAAA
The DNA here is from genome assembly GCA_030435695.1 of Brachymystax lenok tsinlingensis. Classification (NCBI taxonomy): domain Eukaryota; kingdom Metazoa; phylum Chordata; class Actinopteri; order Salmoniformes; family Salmonidae; genus Brachymystax; species Brachymystax lenok. The sequence continues at coordinate 6,988,665 of CM059793.1, forward strand.
CAACCCGGTTGCCATGGCAACGGGGCAGCAGAACAGAGCAGCAGCAGCAGTAGTATCAGAGCCCACAGGCACCATTACCTGACTCCCCCGCAGCGCTGAATCCATTCTCCAACCTACAGAGGCCAAAAACGAGGAAAGGTTTTAAACAGGAAATACTAAAGGGGAGGCTAGAAACCCTTTTCGCAGACCTCTACAAAAACGGTGATGTAAGTAATCTCATCTTTATCACTGACCAGATCACTGACCAGCCAAATGCATGGCACTCAGCAGTCTGCTCTCACTACCCATCCATAAAGAAAAAGGGAATCTGTAATGGAAACGCCCGTGCTCAGGTCTTTTCAACACTGGTCCGACCAATCTGATTCCACGCTTCAAGATTGCTTCGAGCACGTGGACTGGGATATGTTCCGGATAGCCTCAGACAACAACATTGACGTATACGCTGATTCGGTGAGCGAGTTTATTAGCAAGTGCATCGGTGATGTTGTACCCATAGCAACTATTAAAACCTTCCCCAACCAGAAACCGTGGATTGATGGCAGTATTCGCGCAAAACTGAAAGCGCGAACCACTGCTTTTAACCAGGGTAAGGAAACCGGAAACATGACTGAATACAAACAGTGTAGCTATTCCCTCCGCAAGGCAATCAAACAAGCTAAGCGTCAATATAGAGACAAAGTAGAGTCACAATTCAATGGCTCAGACACGAGAGGAATGTGGCAGGGTCTACAGTCAGTCACGGATTACAAAAAGAATACCAGCCCCGTCGCGGACCACGATGTCCTGCTCCCAGACAAACTAAACAACTTCTTTGCTTGCTACAGTGCCACCGATACAGTGCCACCGACACAGCCCGCTACCAAAACCTGCGGGCTCACCTTCACCGCAGCCAACGTGAGTAAAACATTTAAGCGTGTTAACCCTCGCAAGGCTGCTGGACCAGATGATATCCCTGGCCGTGTCCTCAGAGCATGCGCAGACCAGCTGGCTGGTGTGTTTTTACAGACCTGTTCAATCAGTCCTTATCCCAGTCTGCTGTTCTCACATGCTTCAAGAGGACCACCATTGTTCCTGTTCCCAAGAAAGCTAAGGTAACTGAGCTAAATGACTATTGCTCCGTAGCACTCACTTCCGCCATCATAAAGTGCTTTGAGAGACTAGTCAAGGATTATATAACCTCCATCCTACCTGGACACCCTAGACCAACTCCAATTTGCTTACCGTTCCAATAGGTCCACAGACGATGCAATTGCAATCACACTGCACACTGCCCTAACCCATCTGGACAAGAGGAATACCTATGTAAGAATGCTGTTCATCGACTACAGCTCAGCATTTAACACCATAGTACCCTCCAAGCTCGTCATTAAGCTCGAGACCCTAGGTCTCGACCCAGCCCTGTGCATCTGGGTCCTGGACTTCCTGACGGGCCGGCCCCAGGTGGTGAGGGTAGGAAACAACATCTCCACCCCGCTGATCCTCAACACTGGGGCCCCACAAGGGTGCGTTCTCAGCCCTCTCCTGTACTCCCTGTTCACCCAAGACTGCGTGGCCAAGCACGCCTCCAACTCAATCATCAAGTTTGCTGACGAACTACAGTGGTAGGCTTGATTACCAACAATATAATGTTTAAATATCTGACATTACTCATCTCATATGTATATACTGTACTCTATACCATCTACTGCATCTTGCCTATGCCGTTCGGCCATCGAATCAAATCTCTAGCCACTTTAATAATTAAAAAGTGGATGTAATAAATGTATCACTAGGCACTTTAAACGATGACACTTATATAATGTTTACATATCCTACATTATTCATCTCATATGTATATACTGTACTCTATACCATCCACTGCATCTTGCCTAAGCTGTTCGGCCATTGCTCATCCATATATTTATATGTACATACTCGTATTGATTCCTTTACACTTGTGTGTATAAGGTAGTTGTTGTGAAATGATTAGATTACTTGTTAGATACTACTGCATAGTCGGAACTAGAAGCACAAGCATTTCGCTACACTCACATTAACATCTGCTAACCATGTGTATGTGACAAATAACATTTGATTTGATTTGAAATAAGACAGAGAACCAGACAACAAAAATATATGCCTTCAATATGGGGAAACACTGAAGCAATACAAACACACCCTAAGAACAAAAAAGGAACAGCACATTAGAAATCAGCTGGATGGAATTGAGGAATCCATAGAATCAAACCACTTCTGGGAGAATTGGAATAAATTAAACAAACCTCATCAGGAGGAATTGGCTATCCAAAATGGGGATATGTGGAGAAATCACTTTGCGAACCTCTACAGCAATATAACAAAGAGTCCAGAACAGAAAGATATACAAGAACAATTACAAATCTTGAATCAGCAGTCAAAGACTATCAGAATCCTGGAACTCAACAAAGCCTGTGGTGCTGATGGTATTTTAAATTAAATGATTAAATATACATACCACAAATTCAAATTGGCTATACTCAAACTCTTCAACATTATCCTCACTGCAGGTATTTTCCCCGATATTTGGAACCAAGGATTGATCACACCAATCTATAAAAATGGAAACAAATTTGACTCAAATAATTACAGAGGAATATGCATTAACAGCAACTTGGGGAAAATTCTCTGCAGTGTTATAAATAGCAGACTACATCATTCCTTGATGAACACAACGTCCTGAGCAGTAGCCAGATTGGATTTTTCTTAAAAAATGATCATACAACACACCACATTTACACCCTCCACACTCTAATTGACAAAACAAGTAAACCAAAACAAAGGCACAATCTCCTTGTGTTTTGATTTCAAGAAAGCATTTGATTCAATTTAACACAAAGGTATTTTTTTATAAACTAATAGAAAGTGGTATTGGAGGGAAAACATATGATGTTATTAAATAAATGTACACTAAAAACAAATGTGCGGTTAAAATTGGCAACAAGTAAACAGGCTTCTTCTCTCGGGGACATGGAGTGAAACAGGGATGCCCAATAAGTCCAACACTATTTAACATCTTTATTAATGAATTGGCAAAAACATCAGAAGAATCGGCAGCACCTGGTATCACCCTACAGAACACGGAAATCAAATGTCTGGTGTACGCAGATGACCTGGTGCTGCTGTCTCCCACTAAGGAGGGGTCACAGCAGCACCTAGATCATCTGCATACATTCTGTCAGACTAATATAATGATATTCCAAAAAGGCTTGGAAATCAGGATGACAAATATAAATTCTATTTGGACACAGTTCTATTAGAACACACCAAAAACGCCATGTATCTAGGACTAAATATCAGCAACACAGGAAGCTTTCACATGGCTGTGAATGAGCTGAGAGACAAAGCAAGAAGAGCATTCTATGCCATTAAAATTCCAATTAGAATCTGGCTCAAAATCAGTTATAGAAGCAATTGCTCTATATGGTAGTGAAGTATGGGGTCCACTCTCTAAAAGTGAATATACCAAACGGGACAAACATCCAATCGAAATACTGCATGCAGAGTTTTGCAAGACTGTATTGCAAGTGCAAAGAAAAACTCAAAATAACGCATGTAGAGCAGAATTGGGCCAATACCCCCTCCATATTCGAATAGAAAAAAGAGCCATCAAATTTTACAACCATGTAAAAACAAGTGACCCCAAAACATTCCATCACAAAGCTCTACAATGTCAAGACATGAGACAAGAGAGCCAGCTGGTTTGGAGGCTCAGTTCACTAACCCAAACCAACCCCTTAGAGCCTCAGGACAGCACTCAGAAGTTCTGGCCCAACCAAATCATCGCAAAGTAAAAATAAAAATATATCACCTATTGGAAAGACTCCACAAAAAATCTAAGTGAACTTCAATGCTATTTGGCTCTAAACAGACAGTACATGGTGGCAGACTATCTGACCACTGTGACTGATAGAAAACTGAGGAAAACACTGACTAGTTACAGACTCAGTGAGCCCAGTCTGGATATAGAGACCGGTCATCACAGACAAACCTGGCTGCCCAGAGAGGACAGGCTGTGCTTACTCTGCTCCAGGGGAGAGGTAGAGAGAGAGAGCTGCATTTCCTATTACACTGTGACAAATACGCAGACCTTAGAGAATATTTCTTTCCTAAAATTATAATTCAATACAACGAATTTGAAACTCTAAAAGATGAAGAAAAAATCTAATATTTATTGGGTGAAAAGCCTAAATGTTTTGGCAGCCAAATATGTGTCCTCCTGCCACAACCTGAGGGACAGACAGGGAGAAATGTCCATGTCCACTACTAGGAAGAAGAGAGAGAGAGAGAGAGAGAGAAAGGAGAGAGAGAGAAAGGAGAGAAAGGACAGAGAGAGAGGAGAGAGAGAGGAGAGAGTGAGAGGATGGAAGGAAGGAAGGAAGGATAGAGAGAGAGGAAGGATAGAAAGAGAGAGAGAGGAGAGAGAGAGAGAGGAGAAAGAGAGAGAGATGGAGGAGGGAAAGGAGAGAGAGAGAGAGAGGGAGAGAAAGGAGAGAGAAAGAGGAAGGAGAGAGAGAGAGAGAGAGAGAGAGAGAGAGAGAGAGAGAGAGAGAGAGAGAGAGAGAGAGAGAGAGAGAGAGGACGGAAGGAAGGACGGATAGAGAGAGAGGAAGGATAGAAAGAGAGAGAGAGGAGAGAGAGAGAGAGGAGAAAGAGAGAGAGATGGAGGAGGGAAAGGAGAGAGAGAGAGGGAGAGAAAGGAGAGAGAAAGAGGAAGGAGAGAGAGAGGGGAAGGAGAGAGAGAGAGAGAGAGAGAGAGAGAGAGAGAGAGAGAGAGAGAGAGAGAGAGAGAGAGAGAGAGAGAGAGAGAGAGAGAGAGAGAGAGAGAGAGAGAGAGAGAGAGAGAGAGAGAGAGAGAGAGAGAGAGAGAGAGAGGAAGGAGAGAGGAAGGAGAACGAGAGAGAGAGAAGGAGAGAGAGAGAGAGAGAGAGAGACAAGGGAAGGAGAGAGGAGAGTGGAAGGAGGAAGGAGAGAGGAGAAAGAGAGGAAGTAGATAGGAAGTAGAGAGAGATGGAGGAGGGAAAGGAGAGAGAGAGAGAGAGAGCGAGAGAGAGAGGAAGTAAGGACATAGAGAGAGTGAGAGCACACGGGGAATATTCACCGCGTGGCAGACTGAAAGGACAGTTACTGAAAGAGCGCTCACAAACAGGGACTCAAAACCAACTGACTAGCAGGATTTCACTTTGTAGGAAATGACTGAATAAGAGCTGTAGAGTCATTACTCAAGAAGATACTTGTGTGACATCAGAGGAATATAAGGTGGGAAAAGCAGAAAAATTAGGAGGTAAGACTTATATTTGTTGAGAAACTTACATAGATGTATTTTCTTAGATTTCTTTTCATGTATTTAGGAGTATTTACAGTATGATGTCAGCCTGATGACATTTGTAGAGATTTTTTGTGTCAAAAGTATGGTACATTAATACAGTATAAATGGTACATTAATTCAGTATAAATATATTAATGTTTACTGTGATACAAACCATCTATTTCATACATTATTCATAGATTTAATTGTATACCACATTATTCATTACATTCATTACATTACGTTATTTTATCAGAGCTTTAATAAGACCAGTCATGGCATTACAATTAATACATGATTACATCATATTGAGATCTCATGCCCTTTACAAACTGACAACAGTTTCTTCAAGGATAAAAAAATAAAAAAAAACATTGCCTTGCCTTGATCTGAACTCTGAAGCTGAAAGGTTTTGCTGATTTGGGTTTGTGAGTGCTCTATCGCCTTCAATTAGTCAACCGTTCACCCCAGGGTACAGTACAGTTTAGTCAAGCTCACTATAACAACTACTGTATTATTACTGGTAGATGTGAAATGACGTTTTCCAAACCAAGTCAGCAGTCTGTGAATTCACTTGATCTTTGGCACTCACACAAAGTCTTGAACGCAATCCAGAATTTGTACAGCTACTAGTGTTACCATGTCACATTTCTCAGCAGTTATTTTAGTTGCGGAATTCAGAGTTTTACTGCTCTTAGATTGGACTGGATTTCAGCCTAGTTCAATGCTTCTGATGATGAAACCTTTCAGTGATGTCTAAACTATTCTGCTGATTTAGGAGCCAAAACGTACCCCTCTGAACACTGCACTGTAGCACCTGTTGACTATAGCACTATTTCTTGAACTGCATTGTTGGTTATGGGCTTGTAAGTAAGAATTTCACGGTAAGGTCTACACCTGTTGTATTCGGTGCATGTGACAAATAACATTTGATTTGATTTGATTTTTTATTAGATTTGAGTTGACAGAGATGGCAGAGCTACTCCTATGTTTAAATAGCAGAACAAAAAATTCAGACTACAGGGATTGGATGATGGGATTGTCACATAAGGTGTCATATGAAAAATGTCCCTTTCCTATTGACCAGTAATTAGATATGACAGATAAACAAATGAGAACAAAGTTATGTCCACAAATGCTCTTATTTCGCAGTAGTGCCTGATATTGTGGAGTGGATTCCTTGGGCAGTTTGCTGATATTGTGGAGGGGATTCATTGGGCAGTTGGCTGCTATTGTGGAGAGGATTCCTTGGGCAGTTGGCTGCTATTGTGGAGGGGATTCCTTGGGCAGTTGGCTGCTATTGTGGAGAGGACTCCTTGGGCAGTTGGCTGATATTTGGGAGTGGATTACTTGGACAGTTGTCTGATATTGTGGAGTGGATTCCTTGGGCAGTTGGCTGATATTGTGGAGTGGATTCCTTGGGCAGTTTGTTGTTATTGTGGAGTGGATTCCTTGGGCAGTTGTCTGATATTGTGGAGCGGATTCCTTGGGCAGTTGGCTGATATTGTGAAGTTGATTCCTTTGGCAGTTGACTGATATTGTGGAGTGGATTCCTTGGGCAGTTGTCTGATATTGTGGAGTGGATCCTTTGGCAGTTGTCTGATATTGTGGAGTGGATTCCTTGGGCAGTTGTCTGATATTGTGGAGCGGATTCCTTGGGCAGTTGGCTGATATTGTGGAGTGGATTCCTTGGGCAGTTGGATGATATTGTGGAGTGGAATTCTTGGGCAGTTGGCTGATATTGTGGAGTGGAATTCTTGGGCAGTTATCTGATATTGTGGAGTGGATTCCTTGGGCAGTTGGATGATATTGTGGAGTGGAATTCTTGGGCAGTTGTCTGATATTGTGGAGTGGATTCCTTGGGCAGTTGGATGATATTGTGTGTCATTGGGGGTAGTTCAGATAAAGTATGCTATCACTTTGTTTCTCTTGATTTTGAAATGGGCAATCAACTAAAAAAAAAAAATCTTGACTTGGGTGGTGGAAGCATTGATTGACTTTTTTTTCAGTAGGTTTAACGTGCTTACTGATTCTGGGGCGGAATACATTTTCACATCCAAATATAAATGTATTTTTGAGTTTTGTTTGTATTTAAGTCAGTAGGGGTAATACCTTGTCCTATTGATGTAAAGTCTAAGAACTCTCTTGAATGAAACTAGATTAAAGTAACTGTCCAGTGTTTCCATGTCTATGAAATATGACCTATAACTAATTACAGTATAAGTGAAATAGCTTTCCTTTCTCAAAAACGCTTTGATTGTTTTAAAAAGCAGCTTTTCTTTGGTTTGAAACAAAGCATGTGAGCAGAGTGGGGTTTAGCAAAAATGTGAAGTGGATTTGGAGTGGATAATCTTTTTGGGGGGGGGGAGTTTCAGCTTTCTCTCCTGCTCCAACTTCGCTCCAGTGCCAATCAGCCACAAGCTCTGGCAATGCTCTGCCCACCATCACTGTTCTTTTATTTAGGCCTATTGTATGTACAGTGCATTCGGAAAGTATTCAGACCCCTTAACCTTTTGTTACATATTGAATAACAAAAACTCCTCATCTACACACAATACCCCATAATGACAAAGCAATAAAAAAAAAAAAAAGGTTTTAGACATTTCTGCAGATTTATATATAAAAAAAAACAACAGGAATACCTTATTTATTTAAATATTCAGACCCTTTGCGATGAGACTCGAAATTGAGCTCATGTGGATCCTGTTTTCATTGATCATCCTTGAGATGTTTCTATAACTTTATTGGAGTCCATTTGTGGTAAATTCAATTAATTGGACGTGATTTGGAAAAGCACACACGTGTCTATATAAAGGTCCCACAGTTGACAGTGCATGTCAGAGCAAAAATCAAGCCATGAGGTCAAAGGGATTGTCCATAGAGCTCAGAGACAGGATTGTGTTGAGGCACAGATCTGGGGAAGGGTACCAAAAAATATCTGCAGCATTGATTGTCCCCAGTGTTACGAATCCCTTTTACCCCGCAGTCTAGGGGGAATGGAATCGAGACCCTCAACATATCTTATGCAAATTATTATAGTGAAAAGGAACAGTGAGAACAAAAATAAAACACAGACAACTTAAATCTACCGTCAAACACTAAAGGTTTATTTCAAACACGGTAAAGTGGTGTGGGGAAAAGGGGCTGAGCTGGACCCAAGGAAAGAAATAATAAATATCCAAACACCCCTAAGCTAATCTACCTGTTTAAATAACACTTAACTAACCAATTAAATACAGAGGGTGGTCCGCCCAGTTCTAACTAATGTATTTAAACACAGGGTTTCCTACGGGTAATGTACGCCCAAGGGCGTCTTGTCTGGTTATCCCCTTTTCCACCAACAAACAAGCAAACACTACAACACATACTCAGTTAATGTGAGATGTTGGCACCAAAACAAGAGCGATAGGAGGCACAAACAAACCAACAGCAACTGGGCTTCAACAACTACCAAACAGAGATAGAGCTCGGTAGAGACAAAACAAGCCAGCTACAAAACAACAAGAGAGAGCTTCCAATACAGGTCAGCTACAAAACAACAAGCGAGCGAGCAATACAAACGAGAGCTACACAACCAGAGTGCTACAAAACAAGAGAGAGAGAGACAACTGACTGGGGTTTTAAACCAAGGGAAAGGGGATGTGATTGGGTAAGGGAAAAGGAGCAGGTGTGTCTTCTGATTGGGACTGATTGGTGATTGATGACTGCTGATGAGTGACACCTGTGACTAGGGCAGAAGGAAAGAAAACAAATACACACACAGGATACCTGTATCCGTAACACCCAGGAACACAGTTGCCTCCATCATTCTTAAATGGAAGAAGTTTGGAACCACCAACCAGGACAACGTGCCTAAGCACACAGCCAAGACAACGCACGAGTGGCTTATGGATTTGAACCCGATCGAACATCTCTGGAGAGACCTGAAAATAGCTTGAGAGGATCTGCAGAGAATAATGGGAGAAACTCCCTAAATACAGGTGTGCCAAACTTGTAGCGTCATACCCAAGAAGTCTTGCTATGACAAAGTACTAAAGAGTAAAGTGTCTGAATACTTCTGTAAATATATTTCAGTAGTTTTTGTTTATAAATTAGCAAAAATTACGAAATATGTTTTTGCTTTGTCATTATGCGGTATTGTGTGTAGATTGATAATAAAAATAACAATTGAATCAATTTTAGAATAAGTCTGTAATGTAACAAAATGTGGGAAAAGTGAGGGGTCTGAATACTTTCTAAATGCACTGTATGTAGATTATCCCACCCCTAATACGCAGAGATGTTGGTATAAGTCGACCAAGTAATAGGTCACAAAGCCTGTGTAATCAATGGCAAGACAACAAATGAAATATAGTTTATTCGTCGTTAGTCAGCACCTCTACATAAAATAATTTTCTCTGGGTGTGCGTCAGCTCATGTTTTTCTGCTATTTCAGCCGCACCCATTTATGACAGGTGTATAAAGTCGAGCACACAGCCATGCAATCTCCATAGACAAACATTAGCAGTAGGATGGCCCGTACTGAAGTGATCAGTGACTTTCGATGTGGCACCATCATAGGATGCCACCTTTCCAACAAGTCAGTTCGTCAAATTTCTGCTCTGCTAGAGCTGCCCCGGTCAAGTAAAAGCGCTGCTATTTTGAAGTGGAAACATCTAGGAGCAACATTGGCTTCGCTGCGAAGTGGTAGGACACGCAAGCTCACAGAACGGAACCGCCGAGTGCTGAAGCGCGTAACACGTAAAAATCATCTGTCTCCAGTTGCAACACTCACTACCGAGTTCGAAACTACCTCTGGAAGCAAAGTCAGCACAAGAACTGTTCGTTGAGAGCTTCATGAAATGGGTTTCCATGGCCGAGCAGCTGCACACAAGCCTAAGATCACCATGTGCAATGCCAAAGGCACGAGAAACTTGAATGGAATAATTAATGCGACAGGCATGGTCAGATTTGATTTCTCTTATCATCAAAGCCTATAGGATACAACCCACAGAACATACTGTACATATTCATGAAAACATGTTATTCTTCAGAATCTTGTTTGCGCTGGAGTTTCGCACGGCTTTGTGTTTGTCCTGAGCCGTTGGAGCTTGCCTCTCTTCTTAACTTTTATCTACTAAGACAGTAATGCCAATGGATTTACAGTATGAAACATGAAGACATAACTCTTTTATGATGCTGGATTCTCCGGACACACTAAGTGAAACATCTGGTAGCCTGATGGACACTGCTCTGTTGTCTCCTCTGTTGTCTCCTCTGTCAACAGCAGCAGCAAGCATTAAGGGCTTGTTAGAGGCATGATGAAAATGCTGTAATGTAATTGAAATGCCAAGGACAATTGGCATGGCCATGGTTTGGCTGATTTGGAAGCCAGCTAACTTTATTTCTCCAGCCTGATTCCACACAATGTGCTGCTGATAGAATGCAAATGATTCTAAGAGAGGGGAAAACTCTTTTAAACTAGCTAATGTAAATGTATAGCCTATTTATGTTGTATACATAAAGAAGTCTGTTTTTGAAGTAGTTTTCTATTTTCTTCATTTTCTTGGAGAAACTCATTAACATAAACTCTGTCCGAGTTTCATGTATTTTTTCTCAAACGCCTGAAACCAAATCATTCTTGTCTTATCGGGTGTTAATGAATTATTTATTGGAATTGTGGACTCTTTCTTCGACATCTATTCACCATGTCCTTAATCTTCCTCTGTTTATACCCATCTCCTCACTTTCTTTGATGTCATCCTCTTTAGGCATGACTCAAACACATTGGATTCATTTCAAAGGGGCTTGATGATGGCATTTCCTTGATCAGATAAATATATATATTTTTTAATTTAACTGGGCAAGTCAGTTAAGAACAAATTCTTATTTACAATGACGGCCTACCGGGGAACAGTGGGTTAACTGCCTTGTTCAGGGGCAGAACGACAGATTTTTACCTTGTCAGCTCGGCAATTCAATCTTGCAACCTTTCGGTTACCAGTCCAACGCTCTAACCACTAGGCTACCTGCCGGCCCAATATGATATTAGTCACTGCAGGGGATCATATGTTTGTTTTGCTCCTTGCTCTGACTTGTCAGTATTGAGCCACTCCAAACACCCCCAGCTATGGAGATGGAGCAACTGACTCACTCTAGAATGTCATATGACATCTATTGCCTGGCACTGACCTCAAAGGCCTTTACGTTGCCATCAGATGACGTTCAGAGACACCCCTGAGTGACGTTATCTTTGGGGGTCATCTAGCAGCCGTTCAAAACCAATATACCAGGGAAGAGTAGTAGAAAAACCTGGGGTGAGTGTCTGGTGCATGACGCAGGGATCACAGCCACGCTCCGTTGGACTTCCATCAAGCCCACATGTATTGACACAGATGAGACTTGGATAGCTGTTGTTGTCCAAGCAATTGATTGTGAGTAGTTGGCCCGACCACCCGAACACTTACAGCTCAATTGTATCCAATGAACTCACATGCTGTTAATGTGGTGCAATTACTGACTAATATACTTTAATGCCAGGCCTGGTTTGGATCAAAGCACCTTGTTATCCTTGCACTCTAAAAAATTATGGGTTAAAAGCAACCCAGCACTGGGTAAATAGTGGACAGAACAAACGTTGGGTTATTGAGCTATGATCCACCGTGTCATATCAGAAGACTAGTGTGGCTTAGTACGGCCGTGGCTTTCAGATAGTTATTTTTGGCTACCTGTGAGAGTTCACTGTGCAGTGTACAAACATAACACGAACAGGAAAGACATTTACTCTCATGGGTGGACGAACATACCTATCTGAAAGCCACACCCCACATTTTAATATTAAGTTATAATTTTTTTAAATATTATAACAGTGGTTACTATCCCAACATTGCGATATGCATATGCTCTTCTTAAGGATCTGCCCCTTTTTTTCAGTTTTCGCCTGAAATACCCAAATCTAACTGCCTGTAGCTGTAGCTTCTTTTTTTTAAAATCTTTATTTTAACAGGGAAAACAGACTGAGACCTGGATCTCTTTTACGGCTGTGCCCCATGTTGACATGTACAGTTCTAGGCATACAGACAAGAACATTTCAAAGCATACAAAACAAAGACACATTCAACAGAAACAATTACAGACATCATATTGATCCTCCATCATATTTTTAAAATGGGCAAGGGACACCAGAGTGGCTAGCTTAAGTTTGATCTGCAGTTTGTTCCATAAATAAGGTGCAAAGGAACTGAAGGCAGTCCTTCCCAACTCTGTGGAGACCGCAGGAGTTTCTAATGTAATCCACATCTGTGATCTGGTCATAAAATGTGTATATCTAATTAAAATTAATGAAGATATATATGGAGGTAGTTTTAAAAGAAGTGCTTTATAAATAAACAAAAGAGCATGTTGCTCTCGCCTCACAGATAGAGAGGCCCAACCCACATGTTGATATAGGATACAGTGATGAGTTTTGTAACTATCACCGGTGATAAACCTGAGTGCACAATGGTAAATAGCATCCAGTGGTTTTAATATATTTGCCGATGCATGCATATAAATAATATCACCATAATCTAAAACGGACATATAAGTAGCCTGCACAATTTGTTTCCTATTTACGGAGGACAGACAAGCCCTGTTTCTGTAAAGGAACCCTATCTTGAATTTGAGCTTTTTTCCCAATTCAGTAACATGTTTTTTAAAAGAGCCTATCATCTAACCAAACCCCTAAATATTTATATGCAGAGACCTGTTTGATTTGAGTACCATCCAAGCTAGTGATTACAAAAGTGTTTCTAACTGAGAGGTTAGACCTAGAAAAAAGCATGACATTTGTTTTCTTAGCGTTTAAAACAAGTTTAAGCTGTAAAAGAGACTCCTGTAATATCCTAAAATTAGACTCCAACTGCATTAAAGCTTGGTCCGCTGTTGGAGCAATAGAGTACATCACTGTGTCATCTGCATATAAATGGAAATTACAATATCTGACATCATCACCAATGTTGTTTATATATTTGAAAGGAAACACTTTGAGGTTTGTGGAAATGTTGAAGGAATGTAGGAGAATATAACACAATAGATAAGGGTAAAAGATTAAACAAAGAAAAAAAAAACCGTTCTTTTGTATTTTTTTGTACCATCATCTTTGAAATGCAAGAGAAAGTCCATAATGTATTATTCCAGCCCAGGTGCAATTAGATTTTGGCCACTAGATGGCAGCGGTGTATGTGCAAAGTTTGAGACTGATCTAATGAACCATTGCATTTTTGTTCAAAATGTTGTATCAAGACTGCCCAAATGTGCCTAATTTGTACTGTAAACTAAGCCACATCTCCAGTCTTCTGATCTGACCCGGTGGATCATAACTCAATAACCCAGCATCAACAACCCAACTTAAAGAAAACAGTGGTTTGTTTGTGACCCAAATGGCTGAGTTAAAATGTCTCAACGTGTGTTCTGTCCAATATTTACCCAAATTGGGTTGTTTCTAACCCAGCATTTTTTGGAGTGTGGACAATGGCCTGATAGCAAACACGTAATCAAACAAGCACTATATAAAAAATAAATGTGTTTGCATGATTAATGCTTAAGTCAATTAATTTCCATGTATCCTATATGTGCTTAGAGTAAAAAAACAACAACATTAAGCTAGCAGTGTTATTAAAAGTCGTATTGAAAACATTCAGTGAAAGTTTTAAGGAAACTTCCAAATAACCTAGAATTTCTGTTCTCAGTGCGTTAATGAAAAATTAACCAGAGTAAAACGTTCTCAGAACATCCCTGCAACCTAAAAATAAATGTTCCCAGAACAGGGAAAATGTTCACTTCTGTTCCCAAAGCATTTACAAAAACATATGTTCAGGACGTGTATGGCTTTATACCCACAACCAATGTGATACCAAAAACATACGTTCCCACAACTTCCAAAAACCAAATGTGCTAGCAGTGTCTTTTTTTTATTTAAGATCAACAAAAATTATAATTCAGTGTAATTCATGTTCATTGGGACATGGTTTCCCAAACTCGGTCCTGGGGCCCACCGGGTGCACATGGATGTTTTTTCCCTAGCACTACACAGCTGATTCAAATAACCAATTCACCATCAAGTTTTGATTATTTGTGTCAGCTGTGTAGTGCTAGGGCAAAAACCAAAACGTGCACCCATAGGGGGCCCAGGACTGAGTTTGGGAAACCCTGCATTACAGGACAAAGAAAAAGCTTCTCAGAAACTTTAAATTGCTCCCACTGAGCTTTAAACAGCCGATGATTTAAGTTTAACCACTCTCAGTTTTCACCCTGTCTGTTTCTGAAAATCATTATAGCAAAATGCTGGGAACATTATTCTGTTCAACATTAATAATCACACGTTCAGACACTATCAACAGAGGGCAGCCCTTTAAGTCCATAAACACTAACAAAATATTCATTTAGATTTTATATCCTTTTATGATCCTGCACTTGCTATTTTACTAAATAACTTTTTGCTTAGTGCAGGGACTCTAACTTGTATTATCACTACAAAACCATGTTATAGAGAAAAAAAAAATATATAATCTTGTCTCTGCTTCATATCTCAACAGGATGACATCCAGGTACAACTGCTCCTTCGCTGACAGCTGGGACTGCCCACAGGAGGGGATGTGTGGCAACCTGACCTCTGACCTGAACGGCAGCGCGGTGCTGGTAGATGCATGCCTGACCCAGGAGGAGTACCTAGAGAAGTACCTGGGCCCTCTGCGCTCCTCTGTCTTCCTCCCCGTCTGCCTCACCTACCTGCTCGTCTTCCTGGTGGGCGCGTTTGGCAACTTGCTAACCTGCATTGTCATCGCTCGCAACAAGGTTATGCGCACGCCTACCAACTACTACCTGTTCAGCCTCGCCGTGTCTGACCTGCTGGTGCTGCTGCTGGGCATGCCACTGGAGCTCTACGAGATGTGGCAGAACTACCCATTCCTCCTGGGCAAGGGCGGCTGCTACTTTAAGACTTTCCTGTTCGAGACGGTCTGCTTCGCCTCCATCCTCAATGTGACGGCGCTCAGCGTGGAACGCTACATCGCCGTGGTGCACCCCCTGCGCGCCAAGTACGTGGTGACGCACACACACGCCAAACGGGTCATAATGACCGTGTGGGGGATCTCAGTGCTATGTGCCGTGCCCAACACCAGCCTGCACGGCATCTTTACCCTGCAGTCGGCAGCAGGGGGCACCACCAGGAAGGAAATCCCAGAGTCAGCCATCTGTACGCTGGTCAAGCCCCGCTGGATGTACAACTTGACCATCCAAGTGACCACCCTGCTTTTCTTCATACTCCCCATGCTGACCATCAGCGCTCTCTACCTACTCATCGGCCTGCAGCTCAAACGTGAGAAGATGCTGCAGGTGATGGAGGCTGAGACAAGCCTAGGGCGCAACAGCTATTGCAACGTCCGAAGCCAGCAGCAGAAAGCCCGGCGTCGCCAGGTCACCAAGATGCTGTGTGAGTATTGCTGCTACCTCTTCCACTCCCTCCTCCAACTCCCCCCTGGCCCTCCTGACATCCACATAAACATCATTATTTCTGCTCATCCATGATAGCAGAGGCATGTATCTTGAATTCATTGACCCTCTCCCATCCCAGTAGACGGTTAAGTTTAAAGGGCGACTCCTGTGTGGGCTGGGTTTATTAGGATGTTATTTATTACATACTTATGAGGTGTTTTTGTGATATATTTGTAAACCGGTGAAAAAGCGACAAGCAGGGATGAATTGGGCCTAGTTCAAGACTGAGATAAGTTGCTTGAGGAACTTGAATGTATAGTATGTATGCAACAAGTTTTGTGCACAATGAATTGAGACTGAAGAGAATGTATAACTAAGTCAGTGGATACAATAGTAGAGTAACTGTTCAAACATTCCCTATTGTTTGATAACTCCAGTTGCACTTTTTTTTGCAACTGCAAACCTCAAGAGCATTTTATAACATAAAAATAAATTGGTGAAAGACAGTGACCATATTCTTTGTCAATATATTTCTGATTGTGTCCCTCGGGCATTGTAAAGAACAGCAAAAAAACAATGGTTGTGAAATGATCAAAGATAAAGACTCCAGCAAGAGGAGGTAGATCAAATCAAATCAAATGTATTTATAAAGCCCCCCTTACATCAGCTGATGTCACAGAGTGCTGTACAGAAACCCAGCCTAAAACCCCAAACAGCAAGCAATGCAAGTGTAAAAGCACGGTGGCTAAGATAAGCCTAAAGACCTGACTAATATGCCCTGTGTAATCTATTTGCTGATGTCTGTTCAGCATCTTTTTATAGCTGTTGATTGAAAATACCCATCATATCCAGATCTATCCCTTATAATTTCCTTTGGAAAGTATTTAAAGTAAAGAACCAATACACAATATATGCTCTTCAAACAGACACATCTATTGAAGATGAGATGTGGGGAAACCACTGCTCTGATAGATACATTAATTCATTTAGCATGGTAATATCATTATGACAGTCCATTTGTCATTCAATGTCAGGTTAACTTGTATTTGCAAATTTAGTAGAATCATGACATACACTGAACAAAAATATAAACGCAACATGTAAAGTGTTGGACCATGTTTTATGAGCTGAAATAAAAGATCCCAGAAATATTCCATACGCACAGGCGTATTTCTCTCAAATTTTATGCACAAATGTGTTTACATCCCTGTTAGTGAGCATTTGTCCCTTGCAAAGATAATCCATCCACCTGACAGGTGTGATTATTATCAAGAAGCTGATTAAATAGCATGATCATTACACAGGTGCACCTTGTGCTGGGGACAATAGAAGGCTGCTCTAAAATGTGCCGTTTTGTCACAGTACAATGCAACAGATGCAATTGGCATGCTGACTGTAGGACTGTCCACCAGAGCTGTTGCCAGAGAATTGAATGTTAATTTCTCTACCATAAGTCTCCTCCAACGTCATTTTAGAGAATTTGGCAGTATGTCCAACCGGCCTTACAACCGCAGACGATGTGTATGGCGTTATGTGGGTGAGCAGTTTGCTGATGTCAACGTTGTGAAAAGAGTGCCCCACGGTGTCAGTGTGGTTATGGTATGGGGCAGATATAAGCTACGGACAATGAATACAATAGCATTTTATCGATGCACAGAGATACCGTGACGAGATCCTGAGGCCCATTTTTTTTAAAGGTATCTGTGAGCAACAGATGCATATCTGTATTCCTAGTCATGTGAAATCCATAGATTAGGGCCTAATGAATTGAATGATGAAATGAAGTGAATTAATTTCAATTGACTGATTCCCTGTCTCTCAGAAAAATATTTTAAATTGTTGCATGTTGCATTTAGATTTTTGTTCAGTATACTTTATAGCTGTGTTGATATTACAAAAACTTGATAATGGGGATGATGATGATGAAGATGACGAAGACGAGGATGAAAATGATATGGGAGATGATGAGGAGGACACGGAGAAGGATGATGATGATGAGGATGATGATGCACCCCTGTAAAAACAGCAAGTGTAATTGCAGACTAACCCTCAATAGAATTATATCTAGACTAAAAGTACAGAAGGAGAAAAACACTGAAGAGTGTTCTATACTCTCCCATCATCTTCTCTGGAAGGAATGTTCTATACTCTCCCATCATCTTCTCTGGAAGGAATGTTCTATACTCTCCCCTCATCTTCTCTGGAAGGAATGTTCTATACTCTCCCCTCATCTTCTCTGGAAGGAATGGTCTAAATTCTCCCATCTTCTCTGGAAGGAATGTTCTATACTCTCCCATCATCTTCTCTGGAAGGAATGTTCTATATTCTCCCATCATCTTCTCTGGAAGGAATGTTCTATACTCTCCCATCTTCTCTGGAAGGAATGTTTTATATTCTACCATCATCTTCTCTGGAAGGAATGTTCTATACTCTCCCATCATCTTCTCTGGAAGGAATGTTCTAAATTCTCCCATCATCTTCTCTGGAAGGAATGTTCTATATTCTCCCATCATCTTCTCTGGAAGGAATGATCTATTCTCTCCCATCATCTTCTCTAGAAGTAATGTTCTATATTCTCCCATCATCTTCTCTGGAAGTAATGTTCTATACTCTCCTGACATAACCCCTCACACTAGACTACTGCTACATCGTTTCCCTTGACATAACCCCTCACATTGGATATTGATTAGAGATTGTCAAGGACACACAGAAATTCCAAAATGCATGGAGTTTTTTTAGTTCAGATTATTTGTTTGCAATACGTGAACTATAGGCTAAGAGAGCTTCATCAGCTGTTTATTGATTTTGGGATTTGAATAGTGTGAGAAGACCAACATCACAACATGCGGTACAAAATCTATTCTAGCTCTTAAAGGGACAGTAGGCTATATTGGGTGGACAATTTTCAATTACAGCATTATTTAATCTGCAGTTATTCTATTGCTATTTATTATGTTAATCAAATAGTTAATTGTTAATAGTATCTTCTGATTACAATTATTATGTCTCATATTTTAACTAAATTGCAATCTATTTGCTTCTAAAATGTAAGTAGGTATATCTACAGTAGTTATGTCAGGGGAGACAGTGTTGCAGTAACACATTGTCCGATAACACATTCTGATTGGTATTTCTATTTATTAGGAATCCCCATTAGCAGCAGCTACTATTCCTGGGGTTCAGCAAAATTAAGGAAGTTTATACCATTTTAAAACATTACAATGCATTCACAGATTTCACAACACACTGTGTGCCCTCAGGCCCTTACTGGTTTGTTCTGCGCTTTGTAAAAATCCAGAGTGCATGTCGGAAAAAGATCTTGGTTCCTTTCTAAACATAGTAATGTGAACGCAAAGAGGACTCGGACCACTAAGTACTCTATTGCCAGTTCAAGTCAAAGGCAAGGGCAGTGTGAATACAAAGACAACTGTGTTCTTTGGCCAATGTTTTGACTGGTATTAATTATGACCAGGTAAATGTATTTGTACTTATTAAAGAGGACTGAGATCGGTTCTTTAAAAGAGGACTATATGTGAAAACACCTCAAACACTGGGAATCTTTTCAACCGTTATCTGCTCCGTGTGTTTACTATTGTTACTATAAAAAGGTCGGGGGGACTAGATTTCAGTGGCACCAGGGATGCTGTTTATTTGTGTGTGTAATGTGGATTAAATTAAATTAAGTGGAAAACAAAGGGTGGTTATGGTTCTCCTGGAAAACGTTCCAGAAAGAACGTTGAACAAATAGGGATTTTTTTCAACCGAAGAACGAACTCGGCTAACAATGTAGTCGACACTGATAAATTCATTAAGGTAATGTAAAAAGCTGTCACGAATGGGAACCCTTGACTACTCTGGCAGTGTATCTTGAATTTATTTTTATTAAAAATAAATCTAATACAAAATGCTGTTAGTGAATGATGTCTTAAACGCAAGTTTGGAGGAAATCTCACAGCCAATTTACATCTACAGACTCCTCACCTTAAACAGTGCATTGTTAACAGCTACAGACTCCTCATCTTAAACAGTGCAATGTTATCACCTGATAAGCTTCCAGCGGATCTATAAAACCTCTGTTTACGACTGATATCGGATCTTTCAGTCTTACTCACAACCCTGGTAAAAGATGCTGTGGACGCGGCCCTGTCTCCCATTGTTACCACCCTGGCCGGAATGCAAACTACAATACAGGAGCGAAAGTAACAGAGTTGGAGAATGGCTTGTCTGGTTGCAGTGAACAAATTGTTGAGCTAGAAAAAGGCTATGAAACTCTAAAAACAGAAAACAAACTATTGAAAGAGAGAATGAACATGATGGGGAATTATTCTCACCTCTCAGACATAAGGATAATTGCAAATATACTAGAAAAATCAGAAGGACCGAATCCAGTTAAGTTTATCACCATATTTTTCGAGGAGGTCCTGGGTAAAGAAATCTTCGGCACTCCCTTGGCCTTGGAATGGGCTCCCCGCCTAGGCCGTGAATTCACTGGCAGAGAGATCTCCAAATCACGGCTCTTCGTTGTGTATTTGGATTACTTTCAAGATAAGGAGCGCTTCATGCAGAAAGGGAGAGAACATTCAATGCCTTCGGAAAGTATTCAGATCCCTTGACTTGTTCAACATTTTGTTACATTACAGGCTTATTCTGAAATGGATTAAATACTTTTTCAATTGACCTCAACCACACCTTTGGGATGAATTGGAACTCTGAGAAGCCAGGCCTCATCGCCCAACATCAGTGCCCGACCTCACTAATGCTCGTGGCTGAATGGGGCAGCAGGTAGCCTAGTGGTTAGAGTTTTGGACTTGTAACCGGAGGGTTGCAAGGTCAGCTCGGGGATTCGAAAAGGTAAAAATATGTTGTTCTGCCCCTGAACAAGGCAGTTAACCCACTGTTCCCCGGGCGCCGAAGACGTGGATGTCGATTAAGGCAGCCCCCCGCACCTCTCTAATTCAGAGGGGTTGGGTTAAATGCAGAAGACACATTTCAGTTGAAGGCACTTGGTTGTACAACTGACTAATAATGGTGACTTTGACTTTGGAAGCAAGTCCCCGCAGCAATGTTCCAACATCTAGTGGAAAGCCTTCCCAGAAGTCTGTTATAGCAGCAAAGGGGGGACCAACTCCATATTAACGCCCATGATTTTGGAATGAGATGTTGGATGAGCAGGTGTCAACATACTTTTGGTCATGTAGTGTTGTTAAAAAAACCAACCTACTGGATGCTCTTACCCTAGTCGAAAAATCCTACTGGATTCCAATAACAACAAATCCTATAGGATTCCAATAATAACAAATCCTATAGGATTCCAATAATAACAAATCCTATAGGATTCCATTAATAACAAATCCTACAGGATTCCAATAATAACAAATCCTATAGGATTCCAATAATAACAAATCCTATAGGATTCCAATAATAACAAATCCTACAGGATTCCAATAATAACAAATCCTACAGGATTCCAATAATAACAAATCCTATAGGATTCCAATAATAACAAATCCTATAGGATTCCAATAATAACAAATCCTATAGGATTACAATAATAACAAATCCTATAGGATTACAATAATAACAAATCCTATAGGATTACAATAATAACAAATCCTATAGGATTACAATAATAACAAATCCTACAGGATTACAATAATAACAAATCCTATAGGATTACAATAATAACAAATCCTATATACAATCCTATAGGATTCCAATAATAACACATCTTATAGGATTCCAATAATAACAAATCCTATAGGATTCCAATAATAACACATCCTATATACAATCCTATAGGATTCCAATAATAGCAAATCTTATAGGATTCCAATAATAACAAATCCTATAGGATTCCAATAATAGCAAATCTTATAGGATTCCAATAATAACAAATCCTATAGGATTCCAATAATAGCAAATCTTATAGGATTCCAATAATAACAAATCCTATAGAAAATCCAATCAGATTTTGGAAGCTATCCTATAGGACAGGCCTGGACAACTCCAGTCCTCGGGGGCCTGATTGTTGTCACAGTTTTGCCCCAGCCCCAGCTAACACACCTGACTCCAATTATCAGCTAATCATGATCTTCAGTTTAGAATGCAATTAGTTTAAATTATCTGTGTTTGGTAGGGATGGGGGAAAAGTGTGACACCCAGAATAGAATAGAGACAAGCAGAATATTTTCTAATAGCACAACAGAGTATGACAATAAATGAGCGCATGCTGCAGCATCAGAGATTTCTATACAGGCTATTGTTAAAAAAGAGGATAGTCTAAGTTTGGAACCGTGGTAGATATGTGGTGGTGGAGAAAGGGCCTGAGGCCACACACTTAGTGTGTTGTGAATTCTGTAATGAATGTATTGTAATGTTTTTTAAATTGTGTAACTGCCTTAATTTTGCAGGACCCCAGGAAGAGTAGCTTCTGCCTTGGCAGGAACTCATGGGGATCCCTAATAAACCCCAGGAAGAGTAGCTGCTGCCTTGGCAGGAACTAATGGGGATCCTTAATAAACCCCAGGAAGAGTAGCTGCTGCCTCGGTAGTAGCTAATGGGGATCCATAATAAATACAAATACAGTTGTCTATCAAATGTATAATGTGAGCGCAACAGAACCAGTTATTGAAGTTTTTGATAGAATGGAATAGAGAAACTATTCGTTTTTTAACACAGCAGCCGCATATCATCAGGTAGGACTATATGCAGCTGCAACTATTATTCATTTGGGGAAAATATTATATTTTATTCCATTATATTGTTGTTACAAAATAGATTTGTGTTGATTGTGATGAGGGCATGGGAATGAAAGAGCATCTACTAGGCTAAATGAACAAACTAGGCATGCATAGCTCACCACATGATTCTCAAACCAAAGGCCAAACTCATGTTTCTTAAAGTGAATTCAAGGCATTGTAGAATGACTGTATAGCCTAATAAGGCATTTTGTGTTTTTTTGTTATTTAATTCTAAGTAATAATAAAATAATAATTTAATACAGCCTAAATGTGAAATGTATAGGCATGCTGTTGAAGTGCTGTCATTGATGTGTTGTTGAAATGCTGAGCGCTCCTGCCAGCCTGTTGCGTGTCACAAATACTTCACAATTGATTTCTTAAATGGCAGGCTATAGCCTTTAAATAATAATGATATAGCCTAAATAATTCATTTCCATTCCTTCTTAGGCTACCTGGCTTGCTCCTGACTGATTTAGAGTTAGTAGGTTGAAATGTTGAACTTCAATTGATAGTGACAGAATCACATTTTATTTTCAAAATCATAAGCCAGCAAGGGGTAGGCCTATGCTTTTAGCTATTTTCTTGAACAAAAGCTGCAATACCCTCACATACCCCCTCAATTCGAGCCCTGGTTTTAGGAGTGCATTGTGACTGAAGGAATTGGCTGACAAAATCTATGGATAGTAGACTATCATTTTGTCTGTCAAACAGGTGGGTCTACCTCTTATTTCAAGAATAGTAAGAAATAGGCTCCAACAGAAAGCCCTCCTGTTGTTAGTAGCCTAAAGTCAAATTAAAATGAAGAAAATGAATTAAGCCTTCTCGAATTAGCCTACTTTCAGCATCCTATGCACTGTCCTTTCTCTGTCTGTAATGTAAGTTATGTAAATTACTCGAATATGGTTTATTGTGAGGTCAATAACTTTGATAAATAGCTTCATTATAGGCAACAAAACACATTTGCTTTTATTTAAATAAATTATATCAGTAGCAAGCTTACCTCCATTCCTCCTCCTTCTCATCTCTGTGCTTTCCCTCTCAAACTGAACCGGACATCAGTAGGCCTAGTCCTCTCGGAAGACGCTTCCTGAAGTGCCACCGGTACACATTGGTAAGGTATCACAAAAAAAATCATATTTAACTAGGCAAGTCAGTTAAGAAAGAATTCTTATTTACAATGACAGCCTACCCCGGCCAAACCCAGACCAATTGTGTGCCCTTTAACTTCTTAGGGAGCGGCAGCTGAGGTGTCGGTTTTGGAGAGTCTGGCATGCCCAAAGTAAAAGGCCTGCCACTCATGCCCAGAAACTAGGATATGCACATAATTAGTACTATTGGATAGGAAACACTCTGAAGTTTCTAAGAGTGTTTAAATAGTTGCCTCATTTTGAACCCCTCCCTATTGAAAACAGCCATATATGGGAGTAAGATTGCAGTACCTATTGCTTCCACTGGATGTCAACAGTCTCTAGACAGTGTTTGGTGATGTTAGGTTGCTCTGGATGGTAATAGAAGAAGAATTTCGAACTAGTCATCGGATGTAAACAGAAGAGGAGGCGCCATCACGGGCTCGCGTGGTTTTGTGTTTTTTTTTCCTTTCCTATTGTCCAGTTTATAATCTGGTTGAAATATTATAGTAAATATACATAAAAGTGTTCCTAAGGATACATTATCAATGATGTTTGATTGTTCTTGGACAAGTGTATAGGTTGAACGTGTTCTCTTCACGGTTCAATGGGCGAGTGGACGCTGTATTTTATGAACATAACGCGCCAACCAAACGGCGATTTATGGATATAATAAATGACCTTTTCTAACAAAAGAACCATTGGATGTCTTCGTTGGACACTTGGGAAGCCCTCAGCAGAAGTTCTTCGAAAGGCAAGGGATTTTATATTAGCAATTTTATGAGACCCACTTTGGTTATGGATTTATGCTAATGCATAAAATATGAGAGGGGCTATCCTCAAACAATCAAATGTTGTGCACCCCACTGCTCCCTAAGTAGTTAACTTCTTAGGCAGTGGTGGGGCGCTAGCGCCACTCCCGACACTACCAGGTGAAATGCAAGGCACCAAATTCAAAATCCAAAAGTTGAATTATTAAACATGCACCAATATACAAGTGTTTCATAATCATCAAAAGCTCTGCTTCTTGGCAATATCACAGCGTTGTCAGATTTCAAAAAAGGCTTTACGGCGAAAGCACCACATTTGATTGTTTGAGGGTAGCACCTTCACTATTTTTCCATTACCATGAATTCATTAGCCTTCACGGTTCACACAAAACACATTTCACAGCGAAAACAAATCAATTACCTGTTGAAAAACGTCTGCTGAGGGCTTCCTAAGTGTCCAACGAAGACAATCCATGGTTCTTTTGTTAGAAAAAGTAATGTATTATATCCATAAATCTCAGTTTGGTTGGCGCGTTAGAATGAGAAAATACAGCCTCCAATCGTCCATTGAAACGTGAAGAGAACTCGTTCAACTTATACCTATAAACTTGTCCAAGAACAATCAAACATCCTTTTTAATGTATCCTTAGAAACACTTTTATGTATATTTACTATAATAATTCAACCGGAATATAAACTGGGTGATAAGAAAGCAAAAAAACCACAGAGGGCGCATTGACATCTCTGGGAACACTTCCTGATTCCTCTTCTTCTCTGCTCTAATAGCATCTAAAAAAAAATCGGAACACTGTCTCGAGACTGTTGACATCCAGAGGAAGCGATCGGTACTGCATTCATATGCCCTTATATGGGCATTTTCATAAGGGAGGGGTTCCCAATGAGGCACTCTGTCAAAACCACTTTTTCCAGGACAGAAATTCCTCGGGGTTTCACCTGCCATATCCACAGACAAATGGTTAACACTTTTAGAACATTCAGAGTGTTTCCTATCCAATGGTACTAAATATGTGCATATCCTATTTATTGGGCCTGAATGGGAGGCATTTTACTTTGGGCACGCCAGGGTCTCCAAAACGGTCACCTCGTGCACTGCTGCCTAAGAAGTTAACCAGGAAGCGTATAAGAAATCCTGCTATGTCCTCCGACGAACCATCAAATAGGCAAAGCGACAATACAGGACTAAGATTGAATCGTACTACACCGTCTCAGACGCTCGTCGGATGTGGCAGGGCCTGCAAACTATTACAGACTACAAAGGGAAGCACAGCTGCGAGCTGCCCAGTGACACGAGCCTATAAGACGAGCTAAATCTCTTTATATGCTTGCTTTGAGACAAGCAACACTGAGGCATGCATGAGAGCATCAGCTGTTCCAGACGACTGTGTGATCACGCTCTCCGTAGCCGACATGAGAAAGACCTTTAAAACTACTTAGGGAGCAGTGGGGCGCTCCCAACACTACCCGGTGAAATGCAAGGCGCCAAATTCAAAATCCAAAAGTTGAATTATTAAACATTCATCAATATACAAGTGTTGCATAGTCATCAAAAGCTCTGATTCTTGGCAATATCATAGCGTTGTCAGATTGCAAAAAGGCTTCACGGCGAACGCACAACATTTGATTGTTTGAGGGTAGCACCTCCAATATTTCTGCATTAGCATAAATTCATAAACCATCGCGGTTCACACAAAACACATTTCACAGCGAAAACAAATCCCTTACCTTTTGAAGAACTTCTGCTGAGGGTTTCCCAAGTGTCCAACGAAGACATCCAATGGTTCTTTTGTTAGAAAAAGTCATTTATTATATCCATAAATCTCTGTTTGGGTTGGTGCGTTATGTTCATAAAATACAGCGTCCACTCGCCCATTGAACCGTGAAGAGAACACGTTCAACCTATACACTTGTCCAAGAACAGAAAATCCAACGTCGAATCGCCCATTGAAACATGAAGAGAACGCGTATCACTTGCTGGTTAAGTGTGCCTTGAATTCTAAATACAGTTAAATAAATCACTGACAGTGTCACCAGCAAAGCAGCCCCACACCATCACACCACCTCTATGTTTCACAGTGGGAACCACACATGTGGAGATCATCCGTTCACCTACTCTGCGTCTCACAAAGACACGGCAGTTGGAACCAAAAATCTCAAATTTGGACTCATCAGACCAAAAGACAGATTTCCACCGGTCTAAAGTCCATTACTCGTGTTTCTTGGCCCAAGAAAGTCTTCTTATTATTGGTGTCCTTTAGTGGTGAACTCTAATGAACTTATCCTCTGCAGCAGAGGTAACTCTGAGTCTTCCTTTCCTGTGGCGGTCCTCATGAGAGCCAGTTTCATCATAGCACTTGATGGTTTTTGCGACTGCACTTGAAGAAAGTTTCAAAGTTCTTAACATTTTCCAGATTAGCTGACCTTCATGTCTTGAAGTAATGATTGACGTTTCTTTGCTTATTTGAGCTGTTCTTGCCATAATATGGACTTGGTATTTTACCAAATAAGGCTATCCTCTGTATACCACCCCTACCTTGTCACAACACAACTGATTGGCTCAAATGCATTAAGAATGAATTCAATTCCACAAATTCACTTTTAACAAGGCACACCTGCTAATTGAAATGCATTCCAGATGACTACCTCATGAAGCTGGTTGAGAGAATGCCAAGAGTGTGCAAAGCTGTCATCAAGACAAAGGGTGGCTACTTGGAAGGATCTCAAATATAAAATATACTTTGATTTGTTGAACACTTTTTTGGTTACTACATGATTCCATATGTGTTATTTCATAGTTTTGATCTTCACTATTATTCTACAATGTAGAAAATAGTAAAAATAAAAAGTATTTAATGAGTAGGTGTGTCCAAACTTTTGACTGACTCTCTCTCTCTCTCTCTCTTTCTCTCTGCATGCAGTTGTTCTGGTGGTGGTTTTCGGAATCTGTTGGGCTCCGTTCCACACTGACAGACTCATGTGGAGCTTCATCGATGAGTGGACCAGCATGCAGCTGGAGGTGTACAAGTATGTCCACATCGTCTCTGGCGTCTTCTTCTACCTCAGCTCGGCCGTCAACCCTATCCTCTACAACCTCATGTCCACCCGCTTCCGAGAGATGTTCAAGGAAGTGATGTGTCATCGGCCACGGCACCCTGTGCCCAGGAAGCAGTCACTCAGTGTTACCCGGGTAACACTCCGCAGCATTCTCAGTGAGGCCCCGCCCATTAATGGCATTGCAGGCCTACACGAAGACAAAGAGCATGAGACCACCTTTCCTTGAAAGGGCTTTCTAGGA
Source organism: Brachymystax lenok tsinlingensis (assembly GCA_030435695.1). Taxonomy (NCBI): domain Eukaryota; kingdom Metazoa; phylum Chordata; class Actinopteri; order Salmoniformes; family Salmonidae; genus Brachymystax; species Brachymystax lenok. The sequence continues at coordinate 7,016,390 of CM059793.1, forward strand.
GAGGAGGGAGCTTAATACATTAATCTGATCAGATGGACGATGATTCTGGGATGATTGAGATGTTTTGTTTATAAGGGATTTTAAGAATTTAAGGATGTGCTTATCCAATCTATGTTATATTGCAAGCTTTGGTCACCAAACCACAGTAGAATTCTCCCGTCACTAAACTCCCTAAACACAAGAAAACAAAACAAATTAAAACCTGATGCTTTGACGTATTATTTGAGCAATTCTATGTAAAAAAAAAAAGGACATCTCAGGAGGTACAGACAAATCGATACTCCTCATCTAGAAGACCTGGTAGATTCTGCAGCCCTGCTTCTTGTTTAGCAGTTCATGTTCAACAGCACAAACTTTCGAACATCCAGTCTCAAGAGATGGGTAAAAAGCTGATTTTCCTTACAGCTCAGATTTAAAAACAGGCAGAGATGCCCTGTCAAATCTCCAGCAAAGATGATGTCCAACGTGGTTGTTTGACGAATGTATATAGTTCTCAAATCACAGAATGGGTTTACAAAAGGATTTGCAGTATGTTCTAAATAAAACTTGAGATGAGCAGCTTCAAATCAAATTTTATTTGTCAAATGCGTCGAATAAAAACAGGTGTAGACCTTACAGTGAAATGTAACGTCTACACCTGCTTTCTGAGCATAATAATACATATCTGGGTATTAAAAATGTTAACCTGTACTGGAACACAGTAAAAAAGCAAACAATGGCTTGAAAATAGATGTAGCTGCACCGTCAGCTCCATATTTTCAGAAATGTATGTCAGTGCATGGGTCATTGGATATTGAACTTGGTGCCTCCCTTCAAGAGACTTTGTCACATTATTAACGGAGGTATCCTGCTGCATATTGGCATTTTTAAAAAGTAGCTTTTAAATTCCCAGACACTGTACATCTCCATCAACAATCTGGTGAACAATCTCTGATTATCTGTTTCACTCATGTAAAACGTACAATCATGAGCGTGACTATGTACAAAAACAATGTACAAGATTCACAGTAGATAAACACATATTTAACAATTCGATGTATTCATAAAGAAAAACAAAAAAACACCAGGAACATTTTAATCTGAATCTCTAATCAAGGACTGATTCAGACCTGGGACACCAGGTGGGTGCAATTAATTATTAGTAAGTAAGAGTACATAGCCTTGCACGAGCCTTGGCTTGTGAGAGCCGGGAATGGTTCATAATTATCAGGTAGAACAGAAAACCAGCGGTACTCCACACCTCCTGGCTCGGATCTAAGTACCACTGGTCTAGACAGATGAAAAGGAGACTGTCTGGAACCACCAACATCATGGAGAATCATTAGGAAGTGAGAGCACTGACATTTGAACGGGGAAGGTTAATCAACACAGCTGAGGGTATTTGGCTTTATGAAATAAAGGACCCTGTGCTAATTCCAAAATCAAACTTCATTGTTAAAACTTTTTGTACCCTCATATTCATTTTATTTTATTATTTTTGGCCTTTACATTTATATTTGGGACATTTAGCAGACACTCTTATCCAGAGTGACTTAGTCAGTGCATTGCCTTATGACTTTAATTTGCCTTTATCTAAAACTATTAAATCCAAGTCATAACTCTTAACGGACTTCCTTAACAAAATACCTTTATCTACTTTCCCAGAGTCAGACAAACTCATGGAAACAATGTTAATGTCTCTGCATCCAGTATGAAGGAAGTTAGAGGCAGCTTTGTGAGCCACTGATAACTATCGTTAGCACAATGACAGGAAGTCTATGGTACAGCAAGCTAGCAGTTACCATAGACTTCCAGTCATTGTTGCAACGCTAGTTAGCAATTGCGCTAATGCTAGTTTGCAATTTCCTTCAAACTGCACGCAGATATATATATATATATATATAAAATAGGTATCTACGAGTTCATGACTCTGGGGAAGTAGATAAAGGGCTTCATTGCCAAAATATCCCTTTCAGAGTTTAAGCTTTAAATGAATACGAAGTTTCTTTCCAGTAGACATTTCCCCGCTCTGCCTCTGTTCTGGTGTCTATAAAGTGTGAACTGTCCAACCTCTTTATTTCTGGTTCTCTTCCCAGACTGTATTTCATATGGACGTGTTAGCTGACAACGTCACGAAAATGACGTGTGTGTGCTTCAATGGGGCAGAAGTCTGTGTGTTGTTGTGATTCTGGATGGCCAGATGACAAGAAAGTGGGGACTCGTAGGTAGCTCGTTTCAGCTAGGTTTATCTTATTCTTTGATTACCATGTCTTGTTTTGAGGTGTTTTGACTGACGTCACTACAATGCTAACGTTGCAAAAATTTGCTATCTAGCTTACCAACAACTGTAACAATGTATTTCAGAGACAACAAGTGCTCATTGTGCAACTTAAAAAGATAGGAGACTAAATATAGTTTACATGTTGTCAACAATCTAAGCCAACCCTGTTTGGTTTGCACCATAGTTGCACACGTGTGTTTTCTGTTACTAAACAATCAATCTTTCTATTAAGCAGTAGACTACTCCATTAAAGTAATGTATTTATTTTTTTACATTTATTTAACTAGGAAAATCAGTTAAGAACACATTCCTATTTGCAATGACAGCCTAGGAACAGTGGGTTAACTGCCTTGTTCAGGGGCAGAAGGACAGATTTGTACCTTGTCAGCTCGGGGATTTGATCTAGCAACACTTTCAGTCACTTGAGTACTGGCCCAACGCTCTAACCACTAGGCTACCTGCCGCCCCTAAATTTATACATTTTTACAGTTAAGATGTACAGGATAGCAAATAACACTTTATTTTTTATTATCCTTGAAACGGGTATTGATTTTCTGAGAGTGTACACTGCCGAATGGGTGCTTCAACAGAGCGGTGAAAACTGGCCTTCTGAAGATGTGCACTGAAGTCCTGTGGGGAAATCTCTGAATGCAATTTCACCAAACAAACCTTTTATCACGGTTGGCCTCATTGAACTGTAATCCCAGCAGTTGCTAATTTCCATCTACACATTTCCATCAGTCCTTCTGCAAGGAGCTGTCATACCACCTCACGTTCTCATCCATCATCGCCCGAGCGACAACACTCTGACAAAACATTGCCCATACATGCAAGCAGGCAGCTACAGCTAACAAACTGATTCATCCCCCTGACCACACTATCTGATTGGGGGGGTTCACATTTCACAAACCAAAGGAGAGTGACCATCTGGTCAACAGTGGGTACAGACTGATCAACAGTCTTGTACAAACTCTCACTGTGGAGATTTTGACTGAATGCAACTGCATGATTCTAGCTATTTGCTTTTTATTCTTGTAAAAGTATACCTGTGTGATTGTTTCAGTGCAGAAGAGTTTCCAGGGGGAAACTACTCTCCAGTGGGGTGGAGATTTGTGCTGTAGTGCCACTACTGTATAAAGCTGCAAGAGAGGAATATTGTACATTAGAAAACAATGGGTAAATTAAAAAAATATATAAAAATGCTTAACTTGTGCAGGAGCTCACCGGAGGCGAGTACCGGCACCTAAAATATTCTACTGCTTGAGCACCTGTTCCTCTTATAAAATATTAGCTCAAAAGTATTGTATAGCTCCTGCACCTAAATATAAACATGAGTACTGGAATCTGAGTACCGGAATCCAAAATGAGAACCGGAATCTGTTTCAGTCCAAGTCAAGCACTGTACTGAGTTAATATGTCCAAAAGTGTATTTAATGAGGACAAAAGGAATTATATATTTTTGCTTGAAATATGCATTGTGCTTCTGTTTTGCTTATTAAATATGTAATGGAAAACTGGAACATGTCGTGGAAAAGCTTTACCAAAATGCAAAGCTTTACCAAACAGGTTATGCCAAATATAATCTATAATTATACAATGTAATGTCACATTCGTAAGACGAGTTCTGTGTTTGAATGCATTATAAAAGTGATGTTGATTTAGTAGTAACATCAGCAACTTCTGAGAACACATCCCCCCAAACAATAATCATTACATTAACTGTCAGTAAATTCGATAGCTGCATTGACACAGTTTTGTTAAAAAGTTGTTTTGTTTATGTCGAAACTAGTCAACAAATAATGTGTTGGTTGATTTTAACTGGATTTTAGTATTCAAATGACAGAGGTTATTACCAACCATAAATCAACAAAACTTTCTTTATGTAATAAAAGTATGGTATTTTTTCTGTCTGGAAAATAAAATTAATATACCTAAATATTCCTCTAATTTCGTTTGTTTGAAAGACATTTTAATTGTACCCGGACAAACTGTAAAAGAGGACCCACACACCATTGTTTTACTGCTGGCAAAATATTCTCCATATTCCTAAATTACAGACAGTTAAATATGCATCTCTGCTGTAAGCCATGTTTGTCTCAGCAGTGATAGTTCATCTTTTTTTATGACCCAAGCTCCAAACTGTACCCAGGGGGAATTTGTAAATCAATGTTAAAGGGCACAGAGAAAGGTTGCCTCTTTTCTTCAGACAAATGGCGTTTTTTGGGTGAGGGGGGCAATGACTCAAGCTTCCACCATGTTTCTATTTTAGGTGGGCTGATGAGGTCAAGGCAATGGTGTACTAACCACTGGAACTTCATACTGCGATTTATGTAATAGTTCATTAACAACATTTTATCTGAAGTGGGTGTGACCATCTCATCTTCTACTCTCCCATTGGACAAAAGATGACTCAGGTCCACTGGAATGAAACCAACGCAGATTCTTGCAACGCATTATTAAAAAATCTTCAGAGACTGAGAAGTACTTACTCTTTAATACATTTTATTGAAAAATAAGCCTTACATATGTGGAGCCACTGTCAGAATAACTAATAGGGGAGGATTCGCGCACAGTGCGCCATACTTTGAAAAGGTACAGTATTTCAACAAACCACTTTAGACTGGTGAACCTTGGCAGTCACGTAGACCCTATCCAAATGAAGGTCTATCCTTGGGGGTTCTTCCTGTTTTCTATTCATATACAAAGACTGCTAAATCCCTGTCACTCCGGGTTTCCATTCAGGAACAAATCAGTTAGTCCTCCAGTGGTGATAACTATGCAAAAAACATTTGTGCAACATGTCCATTCAATATCCCTCGACGCATATTCAACATTCTCGATAGTGGCAACTGCTACAAGCCTAGTGCCAGAATATTAGCCAGAATACACAAGTGGCAACAATAACCTTCACTCGCTTCTCACAACGTCAGATCAAGGTACATAGTTTATCCCCCAGGCTACCCTTTTGCCCTAAAGTCTGTCCTCTTCTTGTTCCCTCTGAGAACCATCTCTCTGAACTGTATTCTACTGAGAACTGCCCTTGTAAAGTCAGAATGCAAATCTCAGTTCACACCGGCAGAAATCTAATGAGTAATTAACTTTTCAAGCGCTGTCTGAAGCTTCTTTTACAGTACACCATTTTCTAAATCCGTCTTATTATATTTCACGCTATGCCAATCTTACAGTGTTCCAATACCATTTCACTCTATGCCAATCTCACAGTGTTCCAATACCATTTCACACTTTGCCAATTTTATAGTGTTCCACTACCATTACACACTATGCCAATCTCACAGTGTTCCAATACCATTTCACACTAAGCCAATCTCACAGTGTTCCAATACCATTTCACACTATGCCAATCTTACAGTGTTCCAATACCATTTCACACTATGCCAGTCTCACAGTGTTCCAATACCATTTCACACTTTGCCAATTTTATAGTGTTCCACTACCATTACACACTTTGCCAATTTTATAGTGTTCCACTACCATTTCACACTATGCCAATCTCACAGTGTTCCAATACCATTTCACACTATGCCAGTCTTACAGGGTTCCAATACCATTTCACACTATGCCAATTTTATAGTGTTCCACTACCATTACACACTATGCCAGTCTCACAGTGTTCCAATACCATTTCACACTATGCCAGTCTCACAGTGTTCCAATACCATTTCACACTATGCCAGTCTCACAGTGTTCCAATACCATTTCACACTATCCAGTCTCACAGTGTTCCAATACCATTTCACACTATGCCAGTCTCACAGTGTTCCAATACCATTTCACACTATGCCAGTCTCACAGTGTTCCAATACGATTTCACACTTTGCCAATTTTATAGTGTTCCACTACCATTTCACACTATGCCAATCTTACAGTGTTCCAATACCATTTCACACTATGCCAGTCTCACAGTGTTCCAATACCATTTCACACTTTGCCAATTTTATAGTGTTCCACTACCATTACACACTATGCCAATCTCACAGTGTTCCAATACCATTTCACACTATGCCAGTCTTACAGTGTTCCAATACCATTTCACACTATGCCAATTTTATAGTGTTCCACTACCATTACACACTATGCCAGTCTTACAGTGTTCCAATACCATTTCACACTATGCCAGTCTCACAGTGTTCCAATACCATTTCACACTATGCCAGTCTCACAGTGTTCCAATACCATTTCACACTATCCAGTCTCACAGTGTTCCAATACCATTTCACACTATGCCAGTCTCACAGTGTTCCAATACCATTTCACACTATGCCAGTCTCACAGTGTTCCAATACGATTTCACACTTTGCCAATTTTATAGTGTTCCAATACCATTACACACTATGCCAATCTCACAGTGTTCCAATACCATTTCACACTATGCCAGTCTTACAGTGTTCCAATACCATTTCACACTTTGCCAATTTTATAGTGTTCCAGTACCATTTCACACTATGCCAATCTCACAGTGTTCCAATACCATTTCACACTATACCAATCTTACAGTGTTCCAATACCATTTCACACTATGCCAGTCTCACAGTGTTCCAATACCATTTCACACTTTGCCAATTTTATAGTGTTCCACTACCATTACACACTATGCCAATCTCACAGTGTTCCAATACCATTTCACACTATGCCAGTCTTACAGTGTTCCAATACCATTTCACACTATGCCAATTTTATAGTGTTCCACTACCATTACACACTATGCCAGTCTCACAGTGTTCCAATACCATTTCACACTATGCCAGTCTCACAGTGTTCCAATACCATTTCACACTATGCCAGTCTCACAGTGTTCCAATACCATTTCACACTATCCAGTCTCACAGTGTTCCAATACCATTTCACACTATGCCAGTCTCACAGTGTTCCAATACCATTTCACACTATGCCAGTCTCACAGTGTTCCAATACGATTTCACACTTTGCCAATTTTATAGTGTTCCAATACCATTACACACTATGCCAATCTCACAGTGTTCCAATACCATTTCACACTATGCCAGTCTTACAGTGTTCCAATACCATTTCACACTATGCCAATTTTACAGTGTTCCAATACCATTTCACACTATGCCAGTCTCACAGTGTTCCAATACCATTTCACACTATCCAGTCTCACAGTGTTCCAATACCATTTCACACTATGCCAGTCTCACAGTGTTCCAATACCATTTCACACTATGCCAGTCTTACAGTGTTCCAATACCATTTCACACTATGCCAATTTTACAGTGTTCCAATACCATTTCACACTATGCCAATTTTATAGTGTTCCACTACCATTTCACACTATGCCAATCTCACAGTGTTCCAATACCATTTCACACTATCCAGTCTCACAGTGTTCCAATACCATTTCACACTATGCCAGTCTCACAATGTTCCAATACCATTTCAACCTATGCCAGTCTCACAGTGTTCCAATACCATTTCACACTATGCCAGTCTTACAGTGTTCCAATACCATTTCACACTATGCCAATTTTACAGTGTTCCAATACCATTTCACACTATGCCAATTTTACAGTGTTCCAATACCATTTCACACTATGCCAGTCTCACAGTGTTCCAATACCATTTCACACTATGCCAATTTTACAGTGTTCCAATACAATTTCACACTATGCCAATTTTACAGTGTTCCAATACCATTTCACACTATGCCAGTCACACAGTGTTCCAATACCATTTCACACTATCCAGTCTCACAGTGTTCCAATACCATTTCACACTATGCCAGTCTCACAGTGTTCCAATACCATTTCACACTATGCCTGTCTCAGTGTTCCAATACCATTTCAGCCTATGCCAGTCTCACAGTGTTCCAATACCATTTCACACTATGCCAGTTTCACAGTGTTCCAATACCATTTCACACTATGCCAGTCTTACAGTGTTCCAATACCATTTCACACTATGCCAATTTTACAGTGTTCCAATACCATTTCACACTATGCCAGTCTCACAGTGTTCCAATACCATTTCACACTATGCCAGTCTTACAGTGTTCCAATACCATTTCACACTATGCCAATTTTACAGTGTTCCAATACCATTTCACACTATGCCAGTCTCACAGTGTTCCAATACCATTTCACACTATGCCAATTTTACAGTGTTCCAATACCATTTCACACTATGCCAATTTTACAGTGTTCCAATACCATTTCACACTATGCCAGTCTCACAGTGTTCCAATACCATTTCAACCTATGCCAGTCTCACAGTGTTCCAATACCATTTCACACTATGCCAGTTTCACAGTGTTCCAATACCATTTCACACTATGCCAGTCTTACAGTGTTCCAATACCATTTCACACTATGCCAATTTTACAGTGTTCCAATACCATTTCACACTATGCCAGTCTCACAGTGTTCCAATACCATTTCAAAATTTGCCAGTCTCACAGTGTTCCGATACCATTTCACACTATGCCAGTCTTACAGTGTTCTAATACCAAATTCCAAAGATGGAAGGCTTTCACATTTAAGTACTTTCCAGAAGAACATCTGACAACATTGAAACCCTAATTGGCTACAAAACAATATCATACAACCTTCGGGAACCCAGAGACAGTGCTTTTAAAACCTTTCACATTCCACACATTTTTCCCCGACAGTCCTATAGGGGATGTCCCGAACTTCCTTAGAATATCAGGATGTCGTGGTGAATATTGTGTGAAGGCAGCACAGTGAACAGAAGGCTTGTTTGTTTGTTTTGTTTTGTTTTGCAATATGGGATGTTTGCCAAGAAGTCAAACTGTGGAGTAGGGAATGCAAAAGACGTTCAATTCGATCATCACTAATGAAAAGAAACACTAACTAACCACGTTTCCATCCACAGATTTTATTACAGTAAAGTCTTAAACGTATAAAAAATATATATAAAAAAACAGCTGTTATGGAAAGAGGAGGTTTCAGCGCAAAACGTATTTGAGAAATGACGATGTAAACACCTTTATGCGCAAATATTGATATTATACTTTTAGGCTAAAGATGAAATAAGTTTTCATTATCTTCACAGGGTGGTGAAAGTGCACAATATTTTATTTTATTTAACCTTTATTCTACTAGGTAAGTTGACTGAGAACACGTTCTCATTTACAGCAACGACCTGGGGAATAGTTACAGGGGAGAGGAGGGGCGATATGAGCTTGACGCTCCTTTCCAATAAATGTTTAGGGTCTTTTTTTCTGGTGACATGATGCTTGATAAATACACATATTCTCATTTTTTTCCATCATAATCTCATCATGTATTGTAGACTAGCCTACCCGCACTGTAGCCTATCTGCAAGCTGTTGGCTAGAGCGCACGTACCAAGACCAGACTAGGCACATTTGCTTTTTAACGCAAAAGTTTTTGTGACAAAATGATTGGTAGAGTTGAAAATGTAATGGAAAAACATTGAACATTAGATTTTTAATCGGTACATGAAAAATGAAGCAAAAAAGTACATTTTGTTGGTCACGCACTGATTTTATCCGCAACAATTCAGTTTGGTGAAAACACACCACTGGCTGGAAAATTAGCATATTTTCTGTCAGCAGTTGGATGGAAACCAAGCTTATGACCTTAATATTTGCAGTTACGAATAACCTTTTCTCTTGTGTCTAATTACAATTCCACTTCTAATTTGATAAACAATGCAGATAGAGATTTTATCTCAGAGTAGTACTTTGTAGCTCAGTTGGTAGAGCATAGCGCTAGTAACATGGCACTTGTAGTGAATTCGATTCCCGGGACCCACCCATATGTAAAACGTATGCACACATGATTAGGTGGCTTTGGATATACGCATCTGCTAAATGGCATATATTATATATAACAGTAATCATGTACAGTATTTAGATAATCAGATTTCTATTTGAGAAAGCATAAAAACTTTCTATTTGAGAAAGTGTTGTAGATATTTTAATACCATTATGTTGCATTTTCTCATTTATGAACAGAATGCATAGCACACCTTTTAAGTAGAAACATATGTTAAGGGTTGCCTCAGCTGAAAAACTGCACGTACCACACGTTTCACTTTTAAGTGAAAACACATGTCTGAGGCTGCCTATAGGAATACTATAAAGACTGTGCTCTGGGACACAGTCAGTTGATTCCTAGGGCAGCTCCCTTTAATTGTGCTTAATTAAAGGTATTATTGAATTCACAAGTTACTTGTATGAATGTCATAATTTGAAGATCATTTTCTCCACGACATATTTGGCGAGCTTCAGCCAAGAGTAGAAGGGATCGCAAGACAACGGCGCTTTGGGACCGACGGCAGGTCTTCTGGGCAAATTGTGCAAACATGGTGATCACCCAGCTATTTAAAAGGTAAGCATAAGTTCTTACAAATAGTTGAAAGTTTGTGTGACTTGCCACGGGAGATCTGTCTCGGTAACAAGGTATCACGTCGATCTCTCTAAAAAACTTGTATAAAAAACCTAGTAATATTAAGAACTTTTGAATTCAATAAACTGCATGCATGCGTAATGCTTTGGGGGGATATTTAATAGATCTATTTGTGAGACGGGGTGTGTGGTGTGCTGCGTACCTTGCTGGGGTCGGGTGACCAGTGGAGAGGGGCCTTGCATGTGCTCTGTTTCGTTGGGTTGCCTGGCTTGGCGTAGTGCAGTGGCTACCTGGACATATGGTCAACGCAAATGGAGAGTAGAAAATCCTGTGATACCGTTTTTTATAATTAGATAAAAAAGTCTGCCTGGACAGGTTGCTTATTTTATGTAGAGGTCTACATAGGAATGAGTATTTAGAAACACTTCGCGATACCACCCGTAGGAAAAAAAAGGGGTCTGCCTGGGTGAAGTGTGTAGAATAGATAAATTAGAAAATCCTGTGATACCGTTTTTTATAATTAGATAAAAAAGTCTGCCTGGACAGGTTGCTTATTTTATGTAGAGGGCTACATGGGATGAGTATTTAGAACACTTTACGATAATGCTCTCAGGAGAAGAGGCCTGCTGGGTAAAGTGTACAGATGTGATGAGACGTTGACTTGGTTTGTCGGGCTCTCATCATGTCACAAACCCTATTTTTATGTTGATTATAAAATAGGTCGTTTTTAGGTAAAAACGTAAATGTGTGTATGAAACGCGTGCATAAATGTCAAAAGCCTGAATAGGTGTATGTTATCCTGTGTAAAGAAATATAGAGGTTCAGGAAAAGCATATTGTATTGTCTATTACAAGTAAAGAGACTGTAACTTTTTTATGAGACGCTGACTAAGTGTAGTCAGGCGGGCGGGGTGCGAGAAAATCTAACACTGGTAAGAGATGGAAAAATATAAAATACAGCAGCGTGGCTGTAGTATGCGTTTGAATTAATTATGAATTGGAACAAAAACATAGAATAAGAAGCTAAGTAAGTGTATTGAATTTTAGTGCGACTATTAGCGTTATTACGCTCATAGGACTATTCTGAGAATGGATAGGGTAAATTGGGATACCTGGTAAGTCGCTCAGGTTATTTTGGTTGGGGTAAAGAAACACTAGATTGGGTGTACCAGAGCGCAGATAACTGAGAAGTTGACGAAAGTTTTTCTGGTCTGAATATTGTTGGAGTAGGTAAATTAGGTAAGAGAAATAACATAATTTGAAGTATTGCAAGCAGCATAGTTAGTCACCAGCATCTTTAAAGAGCAAGTAAAGAGCCTAACTTGATTTGAGAGGTGAGTAGATTGAAGATATATTTTCTTGTATCTGGGAATAACGTTAGCTAAATGAGTTAGCCACGATTAGCTTGGGTATTTGAATACAGCCATGTGGAAAATAGTAGGAATATGATTTAGAAAGGTTTGGGTTAACTTTTGAGGTTTAATTATCCTTGTCAGAAACGGGGACAGGGGATATTAGGTGAACATTAACGTCTAAGTGGAGTTTTGTGGAATATAACGTTGTATGTTGACACGTCCAGCCCATCGCTAAAAGGTTAGATTTGAGGTTCACTGTTGATAATATAGGTATACTATGTGGTAGAGCAGAAACACAAGGGGTTATTGGTTATTGTTTGATTATTTTGGGTATTATATTCACTTAATGAAACATCAGATGTGGTTTGAGTGGAATTATTTATTCTGGGACTAATGGAAGTCACCTAAAGTATGTGAGTTTAAGGAGACATAGGAGAACATGTCTCAAACAACATTTTATTAAAACGCCTGGGAATAAATATCACTGATTCCTTACGCTGAGGAATTTACTACATTTGCGAAAGTAAATTGTTACATGTTTGTTGAACATTGATCTAGATACAATACCAGGATAATGGTATCTAAGGGTAGCGCATGCTAAATTAAGTACATATAAACGTTGAGGTAGATTAACACTAATGATTAATGTTTGAGGGAGTACTGTGGACTTATTATCATTATTATTATTATTATTATTATTATTATCGTGTTTGGTTTGTAGTTTAAACTTTTGGGTCGCTGAATCAGTGTAGTATAATGAATGCTAACGAAGTGTTTATGTTTTATAGGAAACGTGGGGATTTCATTGCCGCTCTTTGAAATGTTTTCTGGGGCTATAATCTTTGGGAGAGTCCGTAAGTTGCCAAATGAAATAAAGTTTGGCAATTGTTTGTTTGTTTTTAACATGTGTGGTCCTTTTCTTTGTGTTTGGTGAGTTTTTCAGTTTGTCTGAGTGCCAAGATATCTTAAAGGGACACGCACACATATGGCGAGTTTTTATTTTCTGAGTTTTAATAAAAATGATGGAATTCTTTTGACAAAGGAATGTACTGGAAACCTGGGATACAACATGTATGAAATGTTTGACTTTTTCATTAATTTGTCTAAAAAAGTAAGAAACACTTCTTTGAAGGGTTTGTATGACCTCTGACCTATGTCGTGACTTTCCATTGTGGTTTGATCACCCGCATTGGAAAGCCATTTGGATAATGAATTTAGGGTCATTTGTCATACTGATTTTCGGGGTTATTTGTAAAATTGATTGTTATGATGGAGTTCCTAGTTCTTAACCAAATTTGTGAATTGGGCCAATGTGAAGAAGGAGAGGGCGTTGCCTTTGACTGCCTTAAGTTTAAATTCCTATGGCCATATAAAATATTTTCTTTGTGGAATTCTTAAGAGTAGTGATTTTAATTTGATGTTATTTGAAATGTTGTATTTTTTTTACCAGTAATAGTGTTATTTCTTTTACACATTACTCCCATGGAGAGTTGTGTGTTAAAAATGGGGGAGGGTACAGTCCTTTGAGGTTTTGGATTGAAGATTACACAACTGAGTGCTGTGTAGGAGTGTATGGAGTTGTATGTGAAGGAGTGTATTGTTGTGGTGTTTGTTCTGTTCTATTCCTGATGGATTATAGGTCTAACTTTCTGATGCTGTGGCTCTGTGATGGAGCTGACAGTGTGATGGGGGAGTATTAGTAGCCAATTTGAATGATTAGTTTCAATAGAATGCGTTGTTATTCTCTCTATTCTGACATATGTTTAAACAACTGAATTAAGAATGATTGGTGAAAGTAATAATTTACTATAGAGTTAATGAACTAAACTGAAATGTTGTTCTGATCTGTTATCTTCTCAAGGACCAGTGGGTCGCTAGCGGGCTCCTCCCGACACTACCAGGTAAAATGTAAAGCGCCAAATTCAAAATTCCAAAGTTGAATTATTAAACATCCACCAATATACAAGTGTTCCATACTCATCAAAAGCTCTGTTTCTTGGCAATATCACAGCGTTGTCAGATTTCAAAAAGGCTTTACGCCGAAAGCAGCACATTTGATTGTTTGAGAGTAGCACCTCACATATTTTTCCCATAGCCATGTATCGATTAGCCATCATGGCACACACATAACACATTTCACAGCGAAAACAAATCAATTACCTGTTGAAGAACTTCTGCTGAGGTCATCCTAAGTGTCCAATGAAGACAATCCATGGTTCTTTTGTTAGAAAAAGTAACATATTTTATCCATAAATCCTCCATTTGGTTAGCGTTATAATCAGAAACGACAGCTTCCACTACTCCATTAAGCGTGGCGCAAACTCGTTCATCTTATACCTTTAAACTTGTCCAAGAACAATCAAACATAGTTTTAAATGTATCCTTTGGAACACTTTTACGTATATTTACTATTATAAATCAACCGGAATATAAACTGATCGATAACGACGGTAAAAAAGACACTGCGTGACTTCTCGGGCGCGCGCCCTGGGTACTGTTGTCATCAAGGGGGGACTCACTTGTTTGGTCTTTTTCTCTGGTGTTATTCATCCAAAATGGAAGAAATACACTGTCTCGAGGCTGTTGACATCATAAGGAAGCGACGTGTACTGCATTCATATGCCCTTATATGGTCATTTTCATTAGAGAGGGGTTCCCAAATGAGCAATGTGTCAAAATCACTTTTTCCAGGACAGAAATTCCTCGGGGTTTTGCCTGCCATATGCGTTCTGTTTCACTCACAGACAAATGGTTAACAGTTTTGGAAGATTCAGAATGTTTCCTATCCAATGGTACTAAATATATGCATATCCCATCTTCTGGGCCTGAATGGGAGGCATTTTACTTTGGGCACGCCAGGCTCTCCAAAACGGTCACCTCATGCACTGCTCCCTAACAAGTTATCATGAAAAGTAACATACAGATGAGTATAAGCTGTACTAACTTCAGGATAGAATAATACATCTAGGTTATCTTAGAAGAAATAGGGGTAACAAGTATTATAAAATAGACCATAGTAACAGTTTCTAAAAACATTAAAATACCATAGAAACGTTAGGAGGGACTGTTGGGATATCAGGTTGATTGTAGAGGTCCATACACTACATAAACGTATAGTAATTTAGATTAAGAATGCATTGAGATACTGATCTGTATTATGATTGTGATAAAAAAATTATGGAATAATTATACTGGATGTTAATATAAATGTACATTCTGCTGATATTGATGTGTGTTAAATTGAGTTTTTTTACTTTGGGTGATAGGACCAATTTTTTAATCACTGAGCAATGTCATTTTACATTTTGTTTGGATAATTAATTGGGGTTTTAATTATGATTTGGAAACTGAAGGATTGATTTGAGTTTAGTAATTAATGTATTAGGGATTGATAGTTTCTGATTGTTGTTTCTTGGTTTAAATGTTTTTCTAACACCAGTGAATTTGAGCAGGAAGTTAATGGGTTAATGGTATGTGCAGGAAGCAGGAAGGTCAACAAGGGAACCAGGGCTAATAAACTATAAATGAGTATAGTCTGGATACATAGGGATACCTTGCTTTCCGTTCTAGGCCTCTCATGACAGACAAACAGGGGCAGAGGGGTTGTAGGCTATGAGAATAGCCATTGCTTGTACTGACAGTAAAATGTTTAAGTATACATTTTAATAGGGATGTCTGGGTTATAGAATAGTAATTGCATATAAGGTTTATAGTCTGTGTTTTGAAATAACACCCAATAATGGTAATGATTGAGATTGCATGAAGACTGCATAATTGGGCATAGAATGTAACTGTTGGATGTTTTTCCCAGCTTTCTTTACTTTTTAAAGTAATGGGAAGGTTGTAAACAAGTGTTAATTTTTCCTCTTCCATGTTTTATGGAACATAAGTGATCTTTGTTCCAGAAGGGGGAATGATGTATATTGACTAAATAGACAAGAATGTTTTAGTAGGTATTCAACTATGGTAGGACTCATAAATGAAGGTTATGAGAATAGAAGGGGTGTTGTTTCTAGATAGCTTACAGGAAAGGAAGAAAAACTGTCTGTGTAAAATATAGGGACAATTATAAAGACATTGAACATTACACATATCTAACTTTTGGGTGAGAGGAAAAGTGATGATGGTGGGAATTTGAACACTATGGTGCAAGTTTGAGAAACTTATGACTTAAGAGTTTGGTTAGGTTGGATATTCTTCCAACTCAGTGGTATGTTTAAATATTTTTACTGATAGAAGACACTTAACTAACTACGTGCAGTAATACATTTTATGACTGCTGTGTTAGGGACCGCAGTTGGGCAATCATTATGTGTAAAGGTAGCAGGAGAAGGGGTGGTTGAGATGTTTACATAGGGATGTTAGTTAAATATTACGAATTAGTGATCTTGACATAAGAAGAGAGTCTGTTGTCAGGAAATGACCCATGTTGGAGTGTGTATATCCTCAGGTGTAAGCAGCACATAAGGAGCCAGAGATGGACTGAATTACGGAGATTGAGTGAACATCCAGATACACCTGGAGGGGATGTTGGGATAGATTTGGTCTGGTCCACACATACGGTACTCCTTACAACACCTGCAGTGGTAAAGATTGATATGTCTCTCTTTGGTGGGTGCATCATTCTCACAAGAAGTAAGGTCCACCATGTAAGAAATGAGCTTGAATACACCATAACAGAAGAAGAGGAGTTAAAGAAAGAGATTAGATTTCACTGTGGATATACATGCAGATGGGTTAAGTTAGGAGTTAATTGCTTTATAGGGTAATGCTACATATGGAAAAAGATGTTAGGGTAATTGTACTCTAAATAACATGTTGAAGGCATTGATATGAAAGCATATACAGTTTTGATTTACTTAAAGTGGTTGTAATGTTGATTAGGAATATGCATAGCAGGTGACATGCCTATTAGTTGAGATGGAGAACTAAGTAAAAATGACATGACTTGGGAACACCTCTCAGAACCTGGGGCTGAAAGGGGAAGACTGGATGGAAGCATGAGGAAGCTTTTTAGGGCTTTTATTTTTGCAGAGTCCAGCAGGAGAGCATCCTTAAGGCGTAGAGGCAGGTGAAGAGAGAGTGGGAATTGTTATAGTTTTAGATTTCGGTTTTTGGGAATATATATATTTATGTATGACATTTCGCATTGTCAAGGTTGTTATGGTTTCTTTTGCTTTCCAAGTATTCTGCTATCACTCTCTTAGGAACCAGAAGGAGAGAGGGTCGCCAGCTTCAGCTGGAATGTCAGTGTGTTGTGTGATGAGTGATGGACATAAGAGGGTGTATGGTGTAATCATAGAACAGAGGCCGTAAGTCTCTAAGTGTGAATGCTTCACAGAAAGAAGGGAGATAATCTGCACCAGGACCAGAGGTTCCACGTCCGGTGATCTGAGGTGGCCAGGTCTGAGTGTTCTGGAAGAATGGAATGAGCCAAAGAGGGAAGGACCCTACGAGGTGGCTGCAGCAACGCCAACTGCCATCCAGGTGAAAGGGAGCAAGACGTGGAAGCATCCAAACTATTGCTCCAGAGTCCGTCAGAGAGGAGGAGACAACCATTGAGACATGAGAACGCAGAGAATGCTAATCCACCAGGCAGGAGCTTGGAGGGAATGGGAGCAGAGAGGAGATCGAGGCACCAGGAAGGTGGCAGGATGTCAGTAGACAAAGTGGAAGCCAGGATGCGACTAATCCACCGAGAGGAAGGTGGAAGAAAGAAGATGCAGAAGCCGAAAACCTGCGAGGAACAACTTTTCTCTCTTGGAGGATCTGAGAGTCCAGGGATGGGGGAAAGTGGCATGCCTGATGCTCATAATGAGATATCTATTCTGGCAGATCTCCCTGACAGAAGCCTGTTACAATGGGACTCCGAAATACCAACTGAAGAGTGGGAACCACATTTCCCTGAAATCAATGCATTCCCTGAGGGGGGCCACTCAGACTGGAAGGAGGGCTTCCACCAGGTGAATAGGAAGGACTATGTCCACAGGTTGCAGGAGAGAGTGAACCTTCACAAGGGGCAGGACGAGGTGAACTTATATAGGTTGAAGAAGAGGGGGATTTCCCCACAATTGACTTTTCTGCCCTTGAAGACTTCTAATGGCAATCAATGGAATCTGAAACAACAGAAGAACAAGGACATTGAAATGATAGTAGCTCCAGTAAATCTAAGTGAAGTGACTGTTAACCTGCCTCATTGTGTTACATATAGACAAGAAGAAAAGTGCCTATTTGAACCTCATGGGGAGGATGTCAGCTAGTATTCCTATTTCGACTCAGCTGATAACAGAAAACGGAGAACAGAAGTCCATCTCAATCGAGAGGATAAAACCTCTGCCAGAGACAGCCTTCTGTAGATGGACACGTCATCAGATGAAGGGAGAAGTCATCTGGGACCAAAATGATGTGACCTGACATTAACCAAAGAAGAAGTTTGAACATGTGGAAGGAGAATAGTTCATTGTTGAAATAGCAAGTACTAGAGTTGCTGATGGACATAGTTTGACAATCATCAGACTGGGACGAGCACTGACACCTGAACAGGATGAGCCTGTGATGAATACAGGAATGACAACATCAGTGGTTGCCTTGAACACTATAGCAGTTACTACGTTGACTATATATGCTGCTACTACGAAACAGTCTACAGCAATCACAAAGGACTTTGTAACTTCAACTGATGTTTCAATCCCTGGGCCGTATAAGGATGCAGTTCTGGGGGAAATAGTAAAGAATTAATGGTATAAATGGGCTCAATATACAGACTTACAATTAAACTTGACATATTGCTTATTATGTGCACCCTCTCCACTGAAAGAATTAGTGGTGGTACCTAATCCTTATGATTATAGGGGTTGTGCTGAATTTAATAAAAACATTTGTTATTTGAGTAGATCAGAAAGGGCTTACTGTCCTGCTGAATGTTTGTTGTGTTTGGGTTGTCTAAATTATCAAAGATATTACAACCAAAGTGTCTAGGGTAAGTGGTGTCAAGAATTGGATGTACGTCTGGAAGAAGAGAAGGTAGAGGCACCATGTGGGTATTGAATAGATTATATGCCATCATTTGAATGTCTAAATGACACGAGGAGTGAATGAGATGGGGAAGTTTGAGAGCAGATGTGTGACTAGAGGGCACTTAACAAAGGAATGCAGGCACTCCAGTTAGGGCTACTTATTGAGCAGCTGGAAGTTGGGGGATGATGGATTTTTGTTTAGGGTGGCTGTCGAAGTTAAACTCTAGCACTCCCATTTATTGCACCATATGAAGATCAGACTGTGGTAGTAGCTGATTTCTTCTGGTTATGTGGAGGGCAAAGATTAAGGGTAAATATTACCAGAAGGATAGACAGGCCTTTGTGAGGCGGTTCGGTTAATTCGACAGTTAACTGTCACTGTATGGAATCCTAGTGATAGTAAGCAGTTGTTTGCTTAACATAAAGTAAGGAGAGTTTGACAATAAGGTCTATTGTTGAGCTGAATCTCATGAATGAGTGTTCTCAATTCTCATGAATGAGAGAACTACACTTCCCAGAGTGCACCAGCAGCAGCAAACCGGCTGCTTGTCACCTGATCAATCAGTTTCACTGATTTGGAGCACCTGTGAGAACCTGGAGGTCCTCAGTCATTTAGGGAAACAAACTTCAGAGAGAAGACGCTCCAAGTTCACTTGTAGGTTCAGTCCAGAGACGCCAATGGTCAGTGAAATGTTTTATTTACTTTCATGGGGATTGAAATGCTGTTTTAATATGTTTGAGCTATGTTAACTGCTGTGTAGATTGGAACACATTGAAACATTGTCTTCATTGATTTGTGTTAAATGGGTTTGTGCTAGAATAATATTTCATTTTGAGTTGAAATAAGATACAAAAGGATGGTACAAAGTTAACATTTAATAGAATGTTTACATTAACTTTTACTAACAAATTTGGAAATTCATGAAATTCTTTTGCTTTATTGAATGTAAAAGGCTTAAGTGGTTAATTCATCAAATAATTAATTTAAAAATGTTGAATTAAAATGGTAACTTTTGTTCTGTCTTTTAAAGGTTTACAACCTATTTCACTGAACCGACCAACTGACAAAGCAAAATAAAAGTGATTGAGTTGGAAAATTGAGTTGTCCTCGCGTCCTTTGGAAGTTGAACAAGAGTAGGACTTGACATCTATATAAGATACAATTGGACTATCTGGAGGTGTCCCTAATGAATTTAAAGCTAGAGATGATATTAAATCAGGTTTTGAATCTATATTCCTGTGTATGATGGGTTCTTGGTTGTGTTGACTTTGTTTGTTCATGTGCATGAATCTTGTCATGGGAGAGGAAGTTTCAAGTGGTGCTCTAAGTCTCACAGTGATGGACATATGCTTTATGATGATCTGTGGTTTGTGAAGTGTGTTCTCTGTCAGGATGAAGATTGTGTTTAACTGGTTTGGATTTTGGTTCTTATGCCCATGTTTCATCTTTTCTTTTCTTATTTAAAAATGAATGATGTCTTCTGAAACGCTGGTTATTCACTACATGTTAGATAACATAGGGTATTCCGGTTATGAGTGATTATGGACTGTGTCTTTAATCTTCTGATGGGTTTTTTATATTTGGTATGTTACCTGTTAAGAGTGTTGTCTGCAAGGGAGGATCTTATTTGGTGTTTAGTATGTGCTGTTTTTGTTTGGTGTGTTTTGTTTATGTTTTTGGTTTACATATTATTCTTTTTATATTCTACATTACTGAGATTACATGCTCAGTGCTTTTACATTATCTGTTTGGTTCTTTTGTTGTAGGTATTTGATTGTTTTTGTTTTTTCTTTGGATTGAGTGGATCTTTTACTCCGTTCTTGTATTATGTGTTTGGAGATGTTTGGTCCTCTCTTTCTCTGTTTTCTTGGATCTTTTACTCCTGTCTGGACAATTAAGATTGGAGATGTTCGGTCCGTTCCTGTATATGTGAGTGGGTCGAGCTTTGTTTGTTAAATTTGGTTGGAGGTAGTTTCCTCTATAGTGTTTCAGGAGGTGCTCCCCTTCTCATCTATACTGGAATTCTCTTTGTGTGAAACTCTTAAGTTTCAGAGGGGGGTATGTTGTAGATATTTTAATACCATTATGTTGCATTTTCTCATTTCTGAACAGAATGCATAGCACACCTTTAAGTAGAAACATATGTTAAGGGTTGCCTCAGCTGAAAAACTGCATGTACCACACGTTTCACTTTTAAGTGAAAACACATGTCTGAGGCTGCCTATAGGAATACTATAAAGACTGTGCTCTGGGACACAGTCAGCTGATTCCTAGGGCAGCTCCCTTTTAATTGTGCTTAATTAAAGGTATTATTGAATTCACAAGTAACTTGTATGAATGTCATAATTTGAAGATCATTTTCTCCACGACAAAAGCATTAAACTGTTAAAGATGAAAGGGGTCAGTCAAGTGCTTTGCCAACATTTTCTGTGATATTTGAAGCATATGACTGAAGATTAGTCCACCATTGATAGCCCCCCTCCTGGCTACAGCATTAAAAACAACCTCTTGTGATGGACAACAAAAAAACATGGGTTGCATGCAACGTGTGAAGTGAATTAATGATGTGTGCTAAGGACCACTTGTTGTTTACTAATTTTCAATAACACATTTTATAGTGGTACATTGTACATAATGACCTTTAGTGACTTGATAGTCCAGGGATAAATAATACTTGATTCCATATGAGAAGTGAACACAACACGCCATTAATTGATCTGCTTTTTCATGCAACGATTCTTCCCAGAACAAACTAATGGGGCTTTTCCCCTCCTTTGTGTAACGTCAATGGTAATGTCAATGTGTGAGAGGGCTGGCCGATGCCCTTCACATAAAGGGCTTTACTAAAAGAATTGGACCAGTTTCTTCCTAATTTTGATATTTTCACATTTATTTAAATACAAAAACAGGCTTCAGAATGGCTAAAAGTTAAAAACAAGATCAAGAATAATCTTCGCTGGTCTATCCCTGCTTACCTCTCTTCCCACTGACACTCTCCCACAAACACAGCTCATTATCTCATTTACAGTAGGGAGAGGGGCATACAATTACCTCTTTAGCCAATACCAATTCAGACAAACACTCAATTACTAGACACTTAACTGGGTCAGGTGAAATGAGATCACAACTATGGCATGGCATGATATGAATAACCTAAGTTAAACAGGAATCTGGAATACAATACAAACACAAATACAATATGAATGAAGTGGCAATGTTCAAAGGATTGTGTTGGCCTCACACATCCTTCGCTTCTTCCTAGCTAGACAAAAGTGATGTGGAGCTACTCTTAGCCTGTCACAGACAGGCCACACAGTTACAGCTCTTGCCATTTGATGGTATGGTGGTGATGACATGCACCTCTCGCCAGGCACATTGCGCAAGACAACTACATTGTCCCGCGGCAGACAGATCCTCACGCCAGATGACAAGTGTCAGCCCAACCAGCTCGCCCTCTGCAGAATTAACTGGGGTTCCCCCAAGCTGGGCCTCTAGACTAGACCATTAGGCTGCCTCCTTCTGGAGCCCTGGGAAACCTCTAGACTAGACCATTAGGCTGCCTCCCTCTGGAGCCCTGGGAAACCTCTAGACTAGACCATTAGGCTGCCTCCCTCTGGAGCCCTGGGAAACCTCTAGACTAGACCATTAGGCTGCCTCCCTCTGGAGCCCTGGGAAAACTCTAGACTAGACCATTAGGCTGCCTCCCTTTGGAGCCCTGGGAAACCTCTAGACTAGACCATTAGGCTGCCTCCCTCTGTAGCCCTGGGAAACCTCTAGACTAGACCATTAGGCTGCCTCCCTCTGGAGCCCTGGGAAACCTCTAGACAAGACTATTAGGCTGCCTCCCTCTGGAGCCCTGGGAAACCTTTGAGCGACACCTGATGAAGCCACGGCTGTAGCTCTCCTCCTAGCTCGCTTTAGCACCAGTGGACTCATGAACGGCTCCCCTTTGGGCACTGGCCACGCTCCATCCTGCAGACAAACCACTCCTCAGGTCCAGCAACCTCCTGGATGAAGTCCTGTCACTCACCATATTGCTTTACACCGGTCGAATAGCACACTGTTCCTTACAAACATTTTCTTCTAAAAATGTTAAATCTTGGGTCTTGCCGTTGGGTACTAGGGAACCTAGCTCATTACTGCCACCACATGTGAGAGAGCTAGCCGATTCTCTTCACATAAAAAGGGTTTTACTAAAAGAACTGGAACAGTTTCTTCCAAATGATGAGATATATTTTTCTGTATATACTGTACCAGTCAAAAGTTTGGACACATCTACTTATTCAAGGGTTTTTCTTTATTTTTACTTTTTTCTACATTGCAGAATTATTAAATAACAATCGATTTTACCTTTATTTAACTAGGCATTTCAGTTAAGAACAAATTCTTATTTTCAATTACTTTGCCTTGATGACAGCTTTGCAAACTTTTGTCATTCTCTCAACCAGCTTCACCTGGAATGCTTTTCCAACAGTCTTGAAGGAGTCCCCCCAATGCTGAGCACTTGCTAGCTGCAGAGAGGCCAGGTCATCTGTAGAGGCCAGGTCATCTGATGCGGCACCATCGCTATCCTTCTTGGTCAAATAGCCCTTACACAGCCTGGAGGTGTGTTTTGGGTCATTGTCCTGTTGAAAAACAAATGATAGTCCCACAGCGCAAACCTGATGGGATGGCGTATCGCTGCAGAATGCTGTGGTAGCCATGCTGGTTAAGTGTGCCTTGAATTCTACATAAATCACCAACAGTGTCACCAGCAAAGCACCCCCACAACATCACACCTCCTCCTCAATGCTTCATGGTGGGAACCACACATGTAGAGATCATCCGTTCACCTACTCTGCGTCTCACAGAGACATGGCAGTTGGAACCAAAAATCTCAAATTTGGAGTCATCAGATCAAAGAACAGATTTCCACCGGTCTAATGTCCATTGCTCGTGTTTCTTTGCCCAAGCAAGTCTCTTCTTATTATTGGTGTCCTTTAGTAGTGGTTTCTTTGCAGCAATTCAACCATGAAGGCTTGATTCACAAAGTCTCCTCTGAACAGTTGATGTTAAGATGTGTCTGTTACTTGAACTCTGTGAAGCAATTGTGTGGGTCCTCCTTTCCTGTGGTGGTCCTCATGAGTGCCAGTTCCATCACAACAAAAGTTTGCGGTCACTTAGAAATGTCCTTGTTTTTGAAAGAAAAGCACATTTTCTGTCCATTAACATAACATGCAATTGATCAGAAATACAGTGTAGACATTGTTAATGTTGTAAATGACTATTGTAAATGAAAATGGCTGATTTGGAATGGAATATCTACAGAGGCACATTATCAGCACTCTTGTGGTCCAATGGAACTTTGTGTTAGCTAATCCAAGTTTATCATTTCAAAAGGCTAATTGATGAATGGAAAACCCTTTTTCAATTAAGTGGGAAAATAAAAAGTCGTATCTCAGACTGGCCAATAAAAATAAAAGATTAAGATGGGCAAAAGAACACAGACACTGGACAGAGATATGTTTTTTTCTTTGCAACTCTGCCTAGAAGGCCAGCGTCCCGGAGTCGCCTCTTCACTGTTGGCGTTGGTGTTTTGCAGGTACTATTTAATGAAGCTGCAGTTGAGGACTTGTGAGGCGTCTGTTTCTTAAACTAGACACTCTAATGTACTTGTCCTCTTGCTCAGTTGTGCACCAAGGCCTCCCAATCCTCTTTCTATTAAGATTTTTGGTTCCAACCGCTGTGTCTTTGTGAGACGCGGTGTGAGTGTATTTTCCACTGTAAAGCATGGAGGAGGAGGTGTTATAGTGTGGGGGTGCTTTGCTGATGACACTGTCTGTGATGTACACAGACAAGTCGGAAGTTTACATACACTCAGGTTGGAGTCATTAAATCTTGTTTTTCAACAACTCCACAAATGTCTTGATAACAAAGTTTTGGCAAGTCGGTTAGGACATCTACTTTGTGCATGACACAAGTAATTTTTCCAACAATTGTTTGCAGACAGATTATTTCACTTATAATTCACTGTATCACAATTCCAGTGGGTCAGAAGTTTACATACACTAAGTTGACTGTGCCTTTAAACAGCTTGGAAAATTCCAGAAATGATGTCATAGCTTTAGAAGTTTCTGATAGGCTAATTGACATAATTTGAGTCAATTGGAGGTGTACCTGTGGATGTATTTCAAGGTCTTCCTTCAAACTCAGTGCCTCTTTGTTTGACATCATGGGAAAATCAAAAGAAATCAGTCAAGACCTCAGAAAGAAAATAGTATACCTCCACAAGTCTGGTTCATCATTGGGAGCAATTTCCAAACGCCTGAAGGTATCACGTTCATCTGTACAAACAATAGTACAAACAAGTATAAACATCATGGGACCACACAGCAGTCATACCACTCAGGAAGGAGAAGCGTTCTGTCTCCTAGAGATGAACGCACTTTGGTGTAAAAAGTGCAAATCAATCCCAGAACAACAGCAAAGGACCTTGTGAAGATGCTGGAGGAAACAGGTACAAAAGTATCTATATCCACAGTAAAACGAGTCCTAAATCGACATAACCTGAAAGGCTGCTCAGCAAGGAAGAAGCCACTGCTCCAAAACCGCCATAAAAAAGCCAGACTACAGTTTGCAACTGCACATGGGGACAAAGATTGTACTTTTTGGAGAAATATCCTCTGGTCTGATGAAACAAAAATAGAACTATAATGACCATCGTTACGTTTGGAGGAAAAAGGTGGAGGCTTGCAAGCTGAAGAACACCATCCCAACCGTGAAGCACGGGGGTGGCAGCATCATTTTGTGGGGTTGCTTTGCTGCAGGTGGACTGGTGCACTTCACAAAATAGATGGAATCATGAGGAAGGAATGTTATGTGGATATATTGAAGCAACATCTCAAGACATCAGACAGGAAGTTAAAACTTGGTCGCAAATGGGTCTTCCGAACAGACAATGACCCCAAGCATTCTTCCAAAGTTGTGGCACAATGGCTTAAGGACAACAAAGTCAAGGTATTGGAGTGGCCATCACAAAGCCATGACCTCAATCCTATAGAAAACGTGTGGGCGGAACTGAAAAAGCGTGTGCGAGCAAGGAGGCCTACAACCTGACTCAGTTACACAAGCTCTGTCAGGAGAAATTCACCCAACTTATTGTGGGAAGCTTGTGGAGGGCTACCCGAAACGTTTGACACAAGTTAAACAATTTAAAGGCAATGCTACCAAATACTAATTGAGTGTATGTAAACTTCTGACCCATTGGGAATGTGATGAAATAAATAAAAGCTGGAATAAATCATTCTCTCTACTTTTATTCTGACATTTAACATACCTAAAATAAAATAAATACATTTTTTTACCAGGATTAAATGTCAGGAATTGTGACAAACTGAGTTTAAATGTATTTGGCTACGGTGTACGTAAACCTCCGACTTCAACTGTATTTAGAATTCAAGGCACAATTAACCAGCATGGCTACCACCGCATTCTGCAGTGATACACCATCCCATCTGGTTTGGGCTTAGTGGGACTATCATTTGTTTTTCAACAGAACAATGACACAACACACCTCCAGGCAGTGTATTTTACCAAAAAAGAGAGTGAAGGAGTGCTGCATCAGATGACCTGGCCTCCACAATCACCTGACCTCAACCAAATTGAGATGGTTTGGGATGAGTAGGACCGCAGAGTGAAGGAAAAGCAGCCAACAAGTGCTCAGCATATGTGGGATCTCCTTCAAGACTGTTGGAAAAGCATTCCAGGTGAAGCTGGTTGAGAGAATGCCAAGAGTGTGGCAAAGGGTGGCTACTTTGAAGAATCTAAAATCTAAAATATATTTTGATTTGTTTAACACTTTTTTTGGTTACTACATGTGTTTTTTCATAGTTTTGATGTTTTCACTATTATTCTACAATGTAGAAAATAGTTTAAAAAAAATAGAAAAACCCTTGAATGAGGAGGTGTTCTAAAACCTTGGACCGGTAGTGTATATAAATAAAAATAGGCTTAAAAATGGCAAAGAGTTAAAATGGTAAAAACAAGGACTAAAAGATGAAGACCAAGAATAAAATAATAATCTTTGCTGGTCTAGAACTGCTTTTATTTATGTGCAGGCACCAATACATCTTCTCCTTGACCCAGTCAAATATATAATAAGGGCAGTCTTCGGCCGTGAGCTTAAAATAGAGATTATTCTCTAAATGCTCATCATTACTATGAGTTGTGTTAATGAGTTGTGTTAACGTGTCGTGTTAATGAGTTGTGCTAATGAGTTGTGCTAATGTGTTGTGTTAATGAGTCGTGCACTGTTTGATTGTATGTAACTGCCTTGGCAGCAGTTAATGGGGATCCGTAATAAAATACAAATTACAATGACAGCGTGAGAGTGAGTTGTCTTAATTGCCCTTCAATCAAATAACTGTCCTTATACAGTTCCTTACGTACAGATGTCCTATCTTAATTTGATAACTGCAGTGTATTCGAGGTTTAAAAAGGCTTGCACTTTAATATTTCAGACATGATTTTCCCTAATGAAAAATGTATCAACCCCTACAAAAATGTCCATTAATTATGATCTACATAATAATTCACATTTCTTGTTGCTGCAGAATTATTTTCGGGCCGTGAGAAACTGGTCTAATTAAGATATCGGTAGGTTTGTCCGCGCAGCATTGAGGTTCTGATCTGGAGTATTATTTCAAAGGCTTGACCTCTTTATCTAGGCGCCCCAACCTTCACCCCCCCCAAAACCATGTCAACTGTTAGTGCCTCAGTGAGGGATTAGATACAAAGTTGACATCTCCACTTTCTCCAAGGACCTGTCAGTAAGGGGCCTTTATCACCCCCGTGACAGCATATAATTCACTCATGACTGCAGGGCCAGGCACGACTCCAACGCCATCATTACATTTGCTGATGACACAACAGTGGTAGGCCTGATCACCGACAACGACGAGACAGCCTATAGGGAAGAGGTCAGAGACCTGACCGTGTGGTGCAAGGACAACAACCTCTCCCTCAACGTGATCAAGACAAAGGAGATGATTGTGGACTACAAGAAAAAACGAGGACCAAGCATGCCCCCATTCTCTTCGACAGGGCTGTAGTGGAGCAGGTTGAGAGCTTCAAGTTCCTTGGCGTCCACATCACCAACAAACTAACATGGTCCAAGCACACCAAGACAGTCGTAGAGAGGGCACGACAAAACCTATTCCCTCTCAGGAGACTGAAAAGATTTGGCATGGGTCCTCAGATCCTCAAAAGGTTTTACAGCTGCACCATTGAGAGCATCCTGACAGGTTGCATCACTGCCTGGTATGGAAACTGCTCGGCCTCCAACCGCAAGGCACTACAGAGGGTAGTGCGTACGACCCAGTACATCACAGAGGACAAGCTTCCTGCCATCCAGGACCTCTATACCAGGCTGTGTCAGAGGAAGGCCCTAAAAATTGTCAAAGACTCCAGCCATCCTAGTCAGACTGTTCTCTCTGCTACCGCACGGCAAGCGGTACCGGAGCGCCAAGTCTAGGACCAAAAGGCTTCTAAACAGCTTCTACCCCCAAGCCATAAGACTCCTGAACAGCTAATCAAATGGCTACAAAAACTATTTGCATTGCACCCCCCGGGAACGCTGCTGCTACTCTCTGTTATTATCTATACCTGCATGTACATATTACCTCAATTACCTCGACTAACCAGTGCCCCCGCACATTGACTCTGTACCGGTACCCCCTGTATATAACCCCCTGTATATAACCCCCTGTATATAACCCCCTGTATATAACCTTTTTTTTGTTAGTATTTTCTTTAAACTGTATTGTTGGTTAAGGGCTTGTAAGTAAGCATTTCACTGTAAGGTCTACTACACCTGTTGTATTCGCTGCATGTGACAAATACAATTTGATATCGGGGGCGATCATTAGCAGCTCAGAGGATCATCTGGGACGACAACCTACAGAGACTTAGGAGCTTCAGACAGGTCAACCTTCATCAAACATTCACTGCTGTCTCTGCAGAATCTCTCCTTACCTCCCTGAGCGTATTAGAGGTTTCTGCCCCCTAGCTCGAGAAAACTAAACATTCTCTGCTGTCTCTGCAGAATCTCTCCTTACCTCCCTGAGTGTATTAAAGGTTTCTGCCCCATAGCTGGAGGAAACTGTGAAGTGTGCAACTATGCCCTCTTGAATGCAGACACACAGCGCTGAATGGGATCCATCAGTAAAAACTTGGATTTGGGACGCTAGTGACAGCCATCTTCCAGAGATCTCAGGAGCGCAACTACAAAAGTATACAAACCATGTGGGTTATCAGCTTGAAAACGGTGTAGTCTAAAAATGTACCAAAAACGTGCTGTTTTATGAATGAATTACACACAGCTGTCTGTTTATTTATATACACATTGGCGACTGACTTTCCAAATAAATACCAATACGTTGTTATCATTGAGTTCGGACTTCTTACACATTGTAGAATACCTTACTCTGGGAAAAATGTATTTGCTATAAGCAAAAATTCATACGTTATATTTACATTGAGCTTGTTGCAGTATAAAGTTACGAGTGAGTAAAAACCACAGAGAGTCCAAAGGGGAACGCAATAAAAAGTGACACAGGTGAGGTCACTACATGCTAACAAGTCTTGCAACACAATTGAGACACCCTGATGAAGGTATAAGTCTGGTGTATTTTAATAATGTCTTAGCCAACACATTAAATGATTTTTAACTTTCAAACCTACATGAGTACCTGGACTTGTTATGCCACTTAGCACTATTTTGTAGTTTGAATTTTTCCTCCTGCTTTTTCAATTCTGATTGCCCTCCAGGAGCACCTGTGGTTGTTTTGGAATGACTGAAGAACCCCTCTGCTACTTCTTTTCTTCAAGAATCTGGCAACACAATTGGCCACATACACCAGCCATCTTGACAAAA
Source organism: Brachymystax lenok tsinlingensis (assembly GCA_030435695.1). Taxonomy (NCBI): domain Eukaryota; kingdom Metazoa; phylum Chordata; class Actinopteri; order Salmoniformes; family Salmonidae; genus Brachymystax; species Brachymystax lenok. The sequence continues at coordinate 7,046,301 of CM059793.1, forward strand.
AGAAACACCCAAAAATATTTCAATAAAACAAATCCGTTGACATTCCCCAAATTTCCATCATCAAAGGGGCATGCTTCAGAAACAAACAACTTGATTAAACCTGGTGCCTTGTGTACTTCGGCACCATGGTGATTTATTAAGGAGCCACTACAATGCAGTCCCCTGTGGCCCCAAGAGGTCTATTCATAATACATTGGGCTACATTGTTTAGTGTAGCAATGCTTTGTCTGCTCCTAGAAAGGTTGACTCGCATCTATATAATTTAAAATGCACCCTGCTTGGCAATGACCCACCCTGTTTATTAACAATGATATGGCAGACAAATATAGAGGGACAGAGGCCTCTGAGTGCTTTAACTCCAACGCTGCCTGTGCCTGCTTGGACAAACTCTTATGGAACCATAAGAAGATGACAGCAGGGGCTGACTGGCCATCTGGTATATTGGGAAAATGCCAGATGGGCTAGTACATTTTTAGCCCAGTGGGCCTGTCTAACAAATTATACTTTTCTGGCTCATAATGAAAAAAAAAAAGTGTGTCTGGTGTCAGTCCACCCCTGTCATTGTGTATTTGTCATCATCATCACACCATGGAGGTTACATGTGGGGCCAACTGTGATAAAGAGATAGCAATCTGTCCCAATGCGGCGGCTTGTAGGATAGCGGGTGGTAATGTTTGGGGATAAGAGTTGCAAATGATCAGAATGAGTTAAGTGTGTGCCAGAAGCTAGACTGAAAAAAAAATAAAGGTTAGCTCTTAAGGTTCCTAGGAGAACTCTTGCTTGATAAATAACCTTTGAGCTAGCTACGTGTGGGGTTCTTAACGTGGCATCTATGGTTATTTAGAATTCTAAAAGGTTCTAGAAGTCTGCCGATGTGTCCCTTTCATAGCACACAACAAAATGGCCGGTGTTAACTAGTGTTGATTTTTCATTGTAGTATTTCTAGTGTTGATTCAAGAGTTAAATTAACACTGTAAAGAGTTCAATTAACACCCAGTGGTGTAAAATAACCCCAGTGTTGGTGTTAATAACCAAAGTTGAAGAAAAACCACGCTCATAATATTTCCCAGCATGCTCTGTTGCAGGTAGATTTTTTTTATTGTTTGTTTCAATATCTGTGTTTTAGCATGTACATTGATTAATGAATTAATCTTATGCAACTCAAAAATAAAAAACATATTTTACTAAACTATTCCAAATCAGTTACTTGGAGTTATTGCATCCGCTACTGAAATGGTTGGTCCAGTTTAGATGTTTAAGGTAGTCTTATATCGTAATCTTCGCAATCCTGGCAGTAATTACGTGCTTTGCAGGCCTGACTTTATCAGGGAAAAACTAGTAGTGAAGGGAATTTATTTCGACTTGTTCAGTCAAAATAATTAATCTTCCAACAAATTTGGTTTATTTGAGTCAGTAATGCCCAGAGCATGCAGGACCCCCTACTGGCAAACAATGAACTGAAAACTTTAAATAGTCATAATTCTACCAGTAGCGGTGTATGGGTAAAATCCCTTAGGAAGACAAGCCAGTAATAAAGCCATATTACAGCCTATGTTGTGTTGTTTGATCTATAATCCATTCAATAATTTATATATTTTTATTTGACTAGGCAAGTCAGTTAAGAACAAAAGGGGGGTCAAAATCAAAAGTAACAGTCAGTATCTGGTGTGGCCACCACCTGCATTAAGTACTGCAGCGCATCTCCTCCTCATGGACTGCACCAGATTTGCCCGTTCTTGCTGTGAGATGTTACCCCACTCTTCCACCAAGGCACCTGCAAGTTCCCAGACATTTCTGGGGGGAATGGCCCTAGCCCTCACCCTCCGATCCAATAGATCCTAGATTTGCTCAATGGGATTGAGATCCAGGCTCTTCGGTGGCCATGGCAGAACACTGACATTCCTGTCTTGGAGGAAATCACTCACAGAACGAGCAGTATGGCTGGTGGCATTGTCATGCTGGAGGGTAATGTCAGAATGAGCCTGCAGGAAGGGTACCACATGAGGGAGGAGGATGTCTTCCCTGTAACACACAGCGTTGAGATTGACTGCAATGACAAAAAGCTCAGTCCGATGATGCTGTGACACACCGCCCCAGACCATGACAGACCCTCCACCTCCAAATCGATCCCGCTCCAGAGTACAGACCTCTGTGTAATGCTCATTCCTTCGACGATAAACGCAAATCCGACCATCACCCCTGGTGAAACAAAACCGCGAGTTGTCAGTGAAGAGCAATTTTTGCCAGTCCTGTCTGGTCCAGCGATGGTGGGTTTGTGCCCATAGGCGACGTTGTTGCCAGTGATGTCTAGTGAGGACCTGCCTTACAACAGGCCTACAAGCCCTCGGTCCAGCCTCTCAGCCTATTGCGGACAGTCTGACACTGATGGACGGATTGTGAGTTCCTGGTGTAACTCGTGCAGTTGTTGCTGCCATCCTGTACCTGTCCTGCAGGTGTGATGTTCGGATGTACCGATCCTGTGCAGGTGTTGTTACACGTGGTCTGCCACTGTGAGGACGATCAGCTGTCCGTCCTGTCTCCCTGTAGCTCTGTCTTAGGCGTCTCACAGTACGGACATTGCAGACAATGAAAGCTCTTACAATATTTGATGATTATATTTCTCTAAAACAGGTTATAGGCTACATGTACACCACCAAATCAGAACAATAGACAAAATTATTATGGTGAGGCACATGGGCTACTAACATCTTACTACACAACATACACTTAGTATTACTTTCTTAGCTACAGTATACTTAACTCCCTGGCATATTACATCATTTATGCAGCAGCATACAATACATTTTTGGACTCACCTTGTTGTGCTGTGCTCACTTGAACAGGAAGGTGCTGCGGCGGTCCTTTGTGGGAACATTTTGTCATCAAACTTTGTTGTCAAAGTCTGGCATTCTCTGGATTTATGGTGCTTTCAAGACGTTCAAGGTGTCTTGAACTCACTGAAATCAGATTTCACAGTTCTTTGAAGAAGAACTGTGAAAGATTCCCTTTGTCTGTAAGTAGATTCCCTTTGTTTTCAAGTGTTTGGTATATCATTTTGTTAATTCAAGTTGTGTCTTCTAGAAGATTTAGCTAAGTTGTTACATGTTTATTCTAGCCTTTAGAGTCGCGATGATGCTAAGCTAATGTGTGCTAACTAATCGCCATATAGGGATACATTGGGTGTTATTTTAGCCATCGTTTTGACACGCAACTCCGCTTCCTTTACTTTATAATGTCTCTGGCTAATGTGAGTGCCTAGGTATCTTTGTGTTACAAGATTATACTGTTGTAATTATGTTGTATGTATACATAACTTGTGTATTGGTATTTTAGTCATTTCGTGGCACTTGTGAAGTCAATTCTGCAAGTCATTTGTTGTACTGGCTAACTAGGCCACTATCATTAGCTTGTGACGGTAGCTAAATGTATGGAGTCATGCTATTCTTTATTTGTATGCATTTGTGAATGAATGTATCCAGAACATTTTGCAAGACGTTTTCTTTTCTGTGTCTTTATTGGGAGTTGTAAACTGTCTTCCAAGCTTTATACTTACGGTACACATATTGAGGGCAGAACATTCAATAATCAATTCATTCTTGCACCATGAGATCAATTATCAGTTCTAATCATGTCTATTTCTTCTCTACGTTGCCTGCAGCGTGATCTATTTTGCATGCACGCATTTACTGTATAACAGACAGCACGTCTCCGCAGGCGCTGGGGGAGTGCGCATTAAACCTACTGTAGAATTCATTGTGGCCAGCAGGTCAAACAAATGACTAAAATGAACAAGTGACTCTGAAAAACAAATCATGACTCGAGTCAGTAAAAAGTTTTTAAAAAACGAATCGTTGGCGAACTGCACATCACTAAAAACTAGGCCCTCAAAATGAGGCCTTATAACATGTATTGTTAATAATTTCTTTTGAATGACAATATTTTCACTTTGGCTCTCACTTGGTTGTACATAGGACTACAAATTAACCATGTCTCTGTCATTAGCAAACAGTCAACTCCAAAAAAATCACTTGAAAGGCACCCTGGGAAATATGCAAATAAGGTTTAAAACCCTACAGCAGGGCTTTTCAATTCCAGTCCTGGACGGCCGAAACATTTATAGTTTGGGATTTTTGTATCTTTCTTCAAAGAACCATCCCATTTATGTCTCTTCAGAGACCCTAAAATGATTGCCTTTTGGAATCGCTCCCAAGAAACCTATTTGGTTCCAACTTGCACCTTTATTTTTACAAGTGTACAGTAAACCTGCTAAACAAAAGAAGCGAAAGGTGTACAGAATGGATGTTTGTGTGTGCATATATATGGATTCAGGTTTTTGTGCATACATATGTTTTTGACTGGAGGAGGGAGATTAGCAGCTGTGCTGTGACTTGTCTGTGGATGTGTATACCTGTAGCCAGGAGGTGTGGGGGCTTGGATGGGAGTATATTAAATGACTGTGCAGAAATACCTGTGCCTAGCCACTCAGTAGTCAGAGAACAAGAGCCCACTTGTTCCCAGTGGCAGAATAAAATTCAAAAAACACATTACAGTGCTCCTCAGTCTCAAAGTGATGCTTCCACCCACTGTGCTGGAACGGAATGGTGGAGGAGGGAGGTGTCATTAAGAATCTATTTAATCCATAAGGACTATCAGACTGCACGGGGAGCAGGAGAATTTATGGATTACTAGACAAACTTCATAAGAGCGTTTGGCACACATGAATACAGTTTACTATAGAATACTACAGTACTTATTATAGAGTTCTCTAGTAAACTGTAGTATACTCTACTACACACTGTAGCGTGTAGTATACTACAGACAGCAAAAACACTACAGTAGACTACAGACAGCAAAAACACTACAGTAAATACTACAGTATACTACAGACAACAAAAACACTACAGTAAATACTACAGTATACTAAAGACCACAAAAACCACTACAGTAAATACTACAGTATACTAGACAGCAAAAACACTACAGTAAATACTACAGTATACTACAGACAGCAAAAAACACTACAGTAAATACTACAGTATACTAAAGACAGCAAAAACACTACAGTAAATACTACAGACAGAAAAAACGCTACAGTAAATACTACAGACAGCAAAAACGCTACAGTAAATACTACGGTATACTACAGACAACAAAAACTATGGAGCTTAGCACAGGCAAAATCCTGGAGGAAAACCTGGTTCAGTCTGCTTTCCACCAATTCAGCTTTCAGCAGGACAATAACCTAAAACCACAAGGACAAATCTACACTGGAGTTGCTTACCAAGAGGACAGTGAATGTTCCTGATTGGCCGAGTTACAGTTTTGACTTAGATCTCCTTGAAATTCTATGGCAAGACCTGAAAATTGTTGTCTAGCAATGATCAACAACCAATTTGACAGAACATGTCCCATAATAATGGGAAATGTTGCAGAATCCAGGTGTGGAAAGCTCTTAGACATTTACCCAGAAAGACTCACAGCTGTAATCGCTACCAAATGTGCTTCAACAAAGTGGTGTCTCTACCATTTATTAACCCAGAGGGTTGAATACTTACATTACAGAGTATTTTATGTAGATCGTTGACAACAAAAAGACAATTAAATTCATTTTATCCCACTTTGTAACACAACCAAATGTGGAAACAGTCAAGGTGTAAATATTTTTGGAAGGCACTGTAATTGTATGTGTGGGCTACAGAGATGAGGTAGTCATTTGAAAATCATATTAAACACTAATATTGCTCACAGATTCCAAGCAACTAGTTAGGCACATTTTATACTCCTGAACGTATTTAGGCTTGCCATAACAAAGGGGTTGAATAGCTTTTCATTTTTTATTAATTTGTAAAAATGTCTAAAACTATAAATCCATGGGTATTGTGTGTATGTTGCACAATCCAATTGTGGAAAGTTCTTAAGAGACTTACCCAGAAAGACTCACAGCTGTAAACTAAGGGGTGTGAATCAGTGGAGGCTGCTGAGTGCCCAAGAACACTAAGGTAACCTTCCTAAATGACTACCGACCCATAGCACTCACGTCTGTAGCCATGAAGTGTTTGAAAGGCTGGTGATGGCTCACATCAACACCATTATCCCAGAAAACCTAGACCCACTCCAATTTGCATACCGCTCCAACAGATCCACAGATTATGCAAACTCTACTGCACTCCACACTGCCCTTTCCCACCTGGACAAAAGGAACATTTATGTGAGAATGCTATTCATTGACTACAGCTCAGCGTTCAAATCAAATCAAATCAAATCAAATCAAATTTATTTATAAAGCCCCCCTTACATCAGCTGATGTCACAGAGTGCTGTACAGAAACCCAGCCTAAAACCCCAAACAGCAAGCAATGCAGGTGTAAAAGCACGGTGGCTAGGAAAAACTCCTAGAAGGCCAAAACCTAGGAAGAAACCTAGAGAGGAACCAGGCTGTGAGGGTGGCCAGTCCTCTTTCTGGCTGTGCCGGGTGCAGATTATAACAGAACATGGACAAGATTTTAAAATGTTCATAAAACAGGCAGAACAGTTGAAACTGGAGAAGCAGCACGGCCAGGTGGACTCGGGACATCCGGGTAGGCCTTGAGGAATGGTCCTAATGCTCAGGTCCTCAGAGAGAGAGAGAGAGAGAGAGAGAGAGAAGAAAAAAAAGAAAGAGAGAGATAATTAGAGCGAGCATACTTAAATTCGCACAGGACACCAGATAAGAGAAGAAATACTCCAGATATAACAGACGGACCCTAGCACCCCCGACACATAAACTACTGCAGCATAAATACTGGGGGCTGAGACAGGAGGGGTCGGGAGACACTGTGGCCCCGTCCGACGAAACCCCCGGACAGGGCCAAACAGGCAGGATATAACCCCACCCACTCTGCCGAAGCACAGCCCCCACACCACTAGAGGGATATCTTCAACCACCAACTTACCATCCTGAGACAATGCCGAGTATAGCCCACAAGATCTCCGCCACGGCACCAGAAGCCAGTGACTCAGCCCCTGTAATAGGGTTAGAGGCAGAGAATCCCATAGTTCAACACCATAGTGCCCTCAAAGCTCATAAAAATAAAAATTTGTTTAACCTTTATTTAACTAGGCAAGTCAGTGAAGAACACATTCTTATTTACAATGACAGCTTACCAGGGAACAGTGGGTTAACTGCCTTGTTCAGGGGCAGAACAACAGAGTTTTTACTTTGTCAGCTCAAGGATTCGATCCAGCAACCTTTCAGTTCCCAGCCCAACGCTCTAACCACTAGGCTACCTGCTGCCCAAAAAAGCTTAGGACCCTAAACACCTCCCTCTGCAAATGGCTCATAACAGTGGCTGTAAATTAGAGAATGGAATGGTATCAAACACATTGAACCCATGTGTTTGATATTTGATACCATTCCACTTATTCCGCTCAATAAATCTGTAAAAAATTCTAAACACGTTTTCACTTTGTCATTATGGGGTATTGTGTGTAGATGGGTGAGAATATATATATATTTATTTTTAATTCATTTTGAATTCAGGCTGTAATACAACAAAATGTAGAATAAGTCAAGGGGTGTGACTGTGTTTTTTCTGTATTCTCTTCACATAACATTTCACCTATAGCACCATTTCCATCAGACATGGGAGAGAGTTCAGCTAGTTTGATGATGCTAATAGTGACAAGGGCAAGGCGGTTAGTATTTTTATCTTCACATCCCAGCAGCCTCCTGAAATTGTGATGTTCTACTGTTTCTCCTACCCCCTGCGACGTTGTTCTGTCTCTCAAACACTGCTTAAAATGTCCTCTGGCCTTTGAAAGCCTTTCCACTGTGAATCGAGTTCTCCCAAAATCAAGAGGAGTTACAGAGCGAACTTGTGATAAGGGCATAAAAGTGGCAAAATTCCAGAATGAAGTGAACAGAAGACATGACTTCTTCAGTTTAAATGCCACATTAAGAATATCTTACTTTGAAAAGCTGGTTTACATATTATCTTGAGGGAAAGTGTCTGCCATTTTAGTTATTTGAGGGGAATTTCATCGATCTCAGTGGGGACCGTGTGTGTTATGTAAATAATGCCAAGCAAGGTGCCCATTCATCAACGAACAAATATTTAGATAACCTGGGTAGTGCCAGCCAATGACCAAAAGTATGTGGACACCTGCTCATCGAATATCTCATTCCAAAATCATAGGTATTAATATGGAGTTGGTGCCCCTTTGCTGCTATAACAGCCTCCACTATTCTGGGAAGGCTTTCCACTAGATGTTGGAACATTGCTGCAGGGGACTTGCTTCCATTCAGCCACAAGAGCATTTGTGAGGTTGGGCACTGGTGTTGGGAGATTAGGCCTGGCTCGCAGTCAGCGTTCCAATTCAAAAGTGTTTGATGGGGTTGAAGTCAGGGCTCTGTGTAGGCCAGTCAAGTTCTTCCACAACGATCTCGACAAACCATTTCTGTACTGACCTCGCTTTGTGCACGGGGGCATTGTCATGCTGAAACAGGAAAGGGACTTCCCAAAACTGTTGCCACAAAGTTGAAAGCACAAAATTGTCTAGAATGTCATTGTATGCTGTAGCGTTAAGATTTCCCTTCACTGGAACTAAGGGGCCTAGCCCAAACCATGAAAAACAGCCCCAAATCATTATTCCTCCTACACCAAACTTTACAGTTGGCACTACGCATTGAGGCAGGTAGCGTTCTCCTGGCATCCCGCAAACCCAGATTTGTCAGTCGGACTGCCAGATGGTGAAGCGTGATTCATCACTCCAGAGAATGCGTGTGCACTGCTCCAGAGTCCACTGGCGGCGAGCTTTTCATGGTGACGAACAGTTCTTGTGCTGACGTTGCTTCCAGAGGCAGTTTGGAACTGGGTATTGACTGTTGCAACAGAGGACATATTTGTATGTGCTACAAGCTTCAACACTCGGCGGTCCCGTTCTGTGAGCCTGAGTGGCCTACCACTTCGTGGCTGAGCCGTTGTTACTCCTAGACGTTTCCATTTCACAATAACAACACCTGCATGTTGACCGCGGCAACTCCAGCAGGGCAGAAATTTGACAAACGGACTTCTTGGAAAGGTGGCATCAAGATAAAGTAAAACGAAACAGTGTGCTTGTCCCCGTTTTTCAATTGTTCCTTTCCTCAAGATAGTGTCAGGGCAATACTTTTTAACCATAAATCCAACTTACTGATTGCCTTTTTAAGACTGGCTTCACATGCTTGTGGGAAATAAGAAACTGGGAACTGGTAAGTCTGACATGATTGTGTTCAAGTGCTTTTGAAGTCAGAACAATTATTCAACCAATAAGATTTTAGCTAGCTTGATAAGCTTGCTAGCATTGCTAATAATAAAGTTAGCTAGCTTGCTTAACATTGACAATATGGTCAGACTAGCTACATTATCCATAATGATAAGGTTGTAATTGTCAAAAATTGATTTGTTGTCATCTTCAGGTTGAAAAAGTAAAAAAAAAAAGGTCAATGGTGAAACATCACAACTCGGCAAATCGGTAACAACATTTTCTCTGAGTTCCCCCACTTGTCAGATGGGGCGGCAGGTAGCCTAGTGGTTAGAGCGTTGGACTAGTAGGCTGTCATTAAAAACAAGAATTTGTTCTTAACTGACTTGTGTAGTTAAATAAAGGTAAAATAAATAAAACGCAGCATTGCAGCATTACACTTCTACTCTCTACTCCAGTGTTTCCCAACTCCAGTCCTCGACTACCCCCAATAGTACATATTTTTGTTGTGGCTCTGGACAAGAACACCTGATTCTACTTGTCAACTAATCAGTTGAATCAGGTGTTTTTGTCTGGGGATACAACAATAATGTGTGCTGTTGGGGTTATTTATTACATTTTAATTTATCCTTTATTTAACTAGGCAAGTCAGTTAAGAACAAATTCTTATTTACAATGACGGCCTACCAAAAAGGCAAAAGGCCTCCTGCGGGGACAGGGGCCTGGGATAAAAAATACAATATAAATATAGGACAAAACACACATCACAACGAGACAACACAACACTACATAAAGAGAGACCTAAGACAACAACGTAGCAAGGCAGCAACACATGACAATACAGCATGGTAGCAACACAACATAACAACATGGTAGCAGCACAAAACATGGTACAAACATTATTGGGCACAGACAACAGCACAAAGAGCAAGAAGGTAGAGACAACAATACATCACTCAAAGCAGCCACAACTGTCAGTAAGAGTGTCCATGATTGAGTCTTTGAATGAAGAGCTTGAGATAAAACTGTCCAGTTTGAGTGTTTGTTGCAGCTCGTTCCAGTCGCTAGCTGCAGCAAACTGAAAAGAGGAGCGACCCAGGGATGTGTGTGCTTTGGGAACCTTTAACCTCTACGGGCTAGGGGGCAGTGTACGGAGTTTTGGAGAGTCTGGTGTGCCCAAAGTAAAATGCCTGGTACTCAGGCCCAGAAACTAGGATATGCACATAATTAATAGTATTGGATAGAGAACACTGACGTTTCTAAAACTGTTAAAATAATGTCTGTGAGTATAACAGAACTGATATGGCAAAATCCATCCAAGAAAATCAGATTTTGTGACATCCCTCTTTTTCCAATGGGTCGCTGTAGGACATGCTTTAATCCAGGACCCAGGTTGCAGTACCTATGGCTTCCACTAGATGTCAACCGTCTTTAGAAAAAGGTTTGAAGAGTTTACCTTGAAAACTAGAGGAATACAGGGTGTTTTTCAAAGTGGAGTGAGGAAGTAATTTCTGTCTGTGGCGAGCGAGACCCAGGAGCGTGCACCTCGGTTTTTTACTTTTCTATCGCCCAGGATATTATCCGTGTGAAATAGTATACTTAATACACAATAGTGTACCTAAGGATCGATTAGAAACGTGGTTTGATTTGTTTGGACAAAGTTTGTAGGTATGTTTTGAACGCTCTACATGTCTTGTATAATGGGACGAGTGGACAGTGGATTTTCTGAACAGAACGCGCCAACCAAACAGAGCTTTATGGATATAAAGAGAGACTTTTTCTAACAAAAGGAACATTGATTATGTTTGCTTGGACACTTCGGATTGCCCTCAGCAGAGGATCTTCAAAGGTAAGCAATTTATTTTAGTTTCCTGCCTAGCAGTAAAAATACAATTTTGTTCAGATGTGTAGAAGAAGACTCAGCGTAGGAGAAAGGGTTAAATATTAGTGCTTGTGTGAACAATGTCTTTGTCTCATGCAGCTGTATTGATCCTCTGGGAAGAATAAACTTGGTTTAGGCTTTCATAGTGTCCGTCAAGTTTTTACTCTGAGAATTAGAACCTAACCGTACCAAACTTTAAATTGTATTTCCAGGCTCTAAACAAATATATTTTATATTTGAGATTCTTCAAAGTAGCCACCCTGTGTCTTGATGACAGCTTTGCACACTCTTAGCATTCTCTCAACCAGCTCCATGAGGAATGCTTTTCCAATAGTATTGAAGGAGTTCCCACATATGCTGAGCACTTGTTGGCTGCTTTTCCTTCACTCTGCAGGCCAACTCATCCCAAACCATCTCAATTGGGTTGAGGTCGGGTGATTGTGGAGGCCAGGTCATCTGATGCAGCACTCCATCCCTCTCCTTCTTGGTCAAATAGCCCGTATGATAGTCCCACAAAGTTCAAACCAGATAGGATGGCGTATCGCTGCAGAATGCTGTGGTAGCCATGCTGATTAAGTGTGCCTTGAATTCTAAATAAATCACCAACAGTGTCACCAGCAAAGCACCATCACACCTCATCCTTCATCATCTGTTCACCTACTCTGCGTCTCACAAAGACACGGCGGTTGGAACCAAAAATCTCAAAGGAAAGATTTCCACCTGTCTAATGTCCGTTGCTCGGGTTTCTTGGTCCAAGCAAGTCTCTTCTTATTATTGGTGACCTTTAGTAGTGTTTTTTGTTGTTGCAGCAATTCGACCATGAAGGCCTGATTCACTAAGTATTTTCTGAACAGTTGATGTTGCGATGTGTCTGTTATTTGAACTCTGTGATGCATTTATTTGGGCTGCAATTTCTGAGGCTCGTAACTCTAATGAACTTATCCTCTGCAGCAGAGGTAACTCTGGGTTGTCCTTTCCTGTGGTGGTCGTCATGAGAGCCAGTTTCATCATAGCAATTGATGGTTTTGATACTGCACTTGAAGAAAGTTCTTGAAATCTTCCGGATTGACTGACCTTCATGTCTTAAAGTAATGATGGACTGTCGTTTCTCTTTGCTTCTTTGAGCTGTCTTTACCATAATATGGATTTGGTCTTTTACCAAATCTTCTGTATACCACCCCTACCTTGTCACAACACAACTGATTGGTTGAATCGCATTAAGAAGGAACGAAATTCCACAAATTAACTTTTAACAAGGCACACCTGTTAATTGAAATGCATTCCAAGTGTCTACTTCATGAAGCTGGTTCAGAGAATGCCAAGAGTGTGCAAAGCTGTCATCAAGGCAAAGGGTGGCTATGTGGCTATTCCATATGTGTTATTTAATAGTTTTGATGTCGTCACTATTATTCTACAATGTAGAAAATACTAAACTCTTGAAAAACTCTTGAATGACCAGGTGTGTCCAAAATTTTGACTGGTACTGTATATACACACTGAGTGAACAAAACATTTGGAACACCTTCCTAATATTGAGATGCACCACCCAATTCGTCAGGACCATGGACTCCACAAGGTGTCAAAAGCTCATGTTGACGCAAATAGGCCCTGTCGGTATTAGATAGAACGTTGCGACCCTGCCCGCCTGTGGGGACAACAACCTGTGGTTACATGTTAATCCCATTGGCTCACAACAAAAACAACTTTTTTCGAACAAAATGTTCTTGTTGTCTGCTTGTTCTAGTCAATTACAAAACTACATAAGGAAAGTACAACATTTCTAAAGATTACTTTTTAACATTGCCTGCTCCCTAGCGTTTTCACTTAGAAAACTTTATATTGTAGGTTTTCCCTCATGCCCGTTTTCATGACGATGCTAGCAGCCACTTGAGTTAGTGCTAGCTAGCTACTGACCAGAACATTAAGCTAGCCAAGACCAACATCACTAACAAATGGACTATACAGCTTCAAGTAGTGAGTGGAGTTACAAACATATTACAGAAGTTAAATGTCTCTAACTCTAACAGTTCTCTAACTGGTGCGCCTGGCAACTACTACCATACCCTGTGGTACTACCTTACCCTGTGGCACTACCATACCCTGTGGTACTACCATACCCTGTGGCACCACCTTACCCTGTGGTACTACCTTACCCTGTGGTACCACCATACCCTGTGGCACCACCATACCCTGTGGCACCACCATACCCTGTGGTACTACCATACCCCGTTCAAAGGCACTTTCATATTTTGTCTTGCCCATTCACCCTCTGAATGGCACACATCTACAATGATTTAAGTGGATTTAACAAGTGACATCAATAAGGGATCTTCGCTTTGAGCTGGAATCACCTGGTCAGTCTGTGTCATGAAAACACAATATTTTGTATACTCAGTATACTCTAATTATTTGTTACTTTTATTTAGTACTTTTTTTTTTGTTGGTATTTTCTTAAAACCCGAATTGTTGTAAGCATTTCACTGTAAGGTATACACCTGTTGTATTTGGCACATGTGACAAATACAATTTAATTTGATTTGTGTCTGGATTCACCTGGTCAGTCTATAGAAACACAATGTTTTGAATACTCTGTGAATTTAGACTTTTGCTACTTTCTGTCCACCTGGAAGGGGGTTGGGGGGGTCTAAAGGAGACTCAGGGAACGGAGACTCAGGGAACGGATGGGTGGGAGTGGGACTGACAAACAACCTCGGTTGCTGGGTGGGTGTGTGGAAATTCAAAGCTGAGCTTCTGTTGTCATGGCAAACTGCCAGTTGCCCTCCCTGGCAAGAGTGGCCTTTGAATGATTAGCTTGGTCAAATACGTGCAAAGTGAACTGAATAATCGGAGTTTCAACAATGGAAGAGGTCATGGGGCGTTTCTCTTATTGGAAAAGCAATGATTTTCCCGTCTGGTGGCATTAAGGCCAGACTTTTGAATATTGAATGATCTCTGATTTTCATTCAGCTAGATTTAAGGCCTTGTGAGTTTTGAAAATGGATTTGATTTCACATGGAAGTTATGTAAAGATATTTTCTGAAGGAAAAGGGAATTACATTGACCAGTTAAAAACAGATGACCTTGTCTACAAAAAAAATAAATTATAATAATAATATTAATTAAACTAAATCTAAAGTTCCTGGAAACAACAGGTGTGGATTATGAGAGAAATCCAACCTGGTGTCAGTAACCCACTAATGTTTACATACTGTGTTACTTATTTCATATCTACAGTACATTCAGAAAGTATTCAGACCCTTTGAATTTTTCAACATTTTGATACGTTATAGTCTTATTCTAAAATTGCTTAAATTATTTTTTCCCCCTCAATCTACACACAATACCCCACAATGACAGCAAAATCTGATTTTTTGAAATGTTTGCAAATGTATTACAAATAACAGAAAACCCTTATTTACATAAGTATTCAGACCCTTTGCTATGAGACTCAAAATTGAGCTGCATCCTGTTCCCATTGATCATTTTTTAGATGTTTCTACAACTTGATTAGAGTCCACCTGTGGTAAATTCAATTGATTGTCTATATAAGGTCCCACAGTTGACAGTGCATGTCAGAGCAAAAACCAAGCCATGAGGTCGAAGGAATTGTCCGTAGAGCTCTGAGACAGGATTGTGTCTAGGCACAGATCTGGGGAAGGATGCCAAACATTTCTGCAGCATCGAAGGTCCCCATAAAAAAAAAGTGGCCTCCATCATTCATAAATGGAAGAAGTTTGCAACTACCAAGAGTCTTCTTAGAGATGGCCGCCCAGCCAAACTGAGCAATCGGGGGAGAAGGGCCTTGGACAAGGAGGTGACCAAGAACCCGATGGTCATTCCGACAGAGCTTCAGATTTCCTCTGTGGAGATGGGAGAACCTTCCAGAAGCACAACCATCTGTGCAGAACTCCACCAATCAGGCCTTTATGGTAGAGTGGCCAGACGGAAGCCACTCCTCAGTAAAAGGCACGACAGCCCACTTGGAGTTTGACAAAAGGCACCTAAAGGACTCTCAAAAGGCACCTAAAGGAAACTTGGCACCATCCCTACGGTGAAGCATGGTGGTGGCAGCATCATGCTGTGGGGATGTTTTTCAGCGGCAGGGACTGGGAGACTAGTCAGGGTCGAGGGAAAGATGAACAGAGCAAAGTCCTTGATGAAAACCTGCTCCAGAGCTCTCAGGACCTCAGACTGGGGCATAGGTTCACCTTCCAAAAGGACAATGACCCTAAGCACACAGCCAAGACAACGCAGGAGTGGCTTCGGGACAAGTCTCTGAATGTCCCTGAGTTGCCCAGCCAGAGCCCGGACTTGAACCTGATCTAACATCTGCAGAGCAGCGACGCTCCCCATCCAACCTGACAGAGCTTGAGAGGATCTGCATAGAAGAATAAGAGAAACTCCCCAAATACAGGTGTGCCAAGCTTGTAGCGTCATACCCAAGACGACTCGAGACTAATCGCTGTCAAAGGTGCTTCAACAAAGTACTGAGTAAAGGGTCTGAATACTTACATAAAATGTGATTTCAGTTTTTTTAATACATATTGCTGTACATATACTACTCTATCCTATTCACATACATCCCACACTCCAACACTGTTCAATATTTATTTTAATATTTATTTTACATTTTAGTAGATACTCTTAACCCTAATTGCTCCTGTAAGTCATTCTGGATAAGTACCTTGCTCAAGGGCACTGACAGATTTCACCTAGTCAGCTCGGGGATTTGAACCAACAACCTTTCAGTTACTGGCCCAACCTCTTAACCGCTAGGCTACCACCCAGCCCACACGTGTGTATTGTTGTGAATTGTTAGATATTATTGTACTGTTAGAGCTAGGAACACAAGCATTTAGCTACACCTGCAATAACATCTGCTAAATATGTGTATGCGACCAATAAAATTTGATTTGATCTATATTTTCATCAAAGTTGTACATTGATGCAAGAGTGATTTTCAATTTTCAATGCACTTGAATTCTAAATAACATTGCCAGTTTATGTACTAGTGTTTCTTCAGGGGTGTGGTTGGTTTAAAAGAAGACATGGCATTGGTCTATTGCTGGGAACATGTCGGTGGAACCTTTTGAACAGTAGTAATTAAAGAGGGCAGGATTTTGCTTGGTTGAACCTTTACCATTTGGACATTAGAGATTAAAGAGGGGAGGATTTTGGGACCGCTACCTCATAAAAAAAAAAAGCGATTGTACACTACAATCTCACATTGTGCCAGGTATCCTGCTAATACTTGCCAATTACCTATGCCAGAAATAAAATCATACTGTCACATTGTATTTACACTACATTGCTCAGGAGACCTTGCAAAAGTGTAGCTATTGGTTAAATTAAGGTGTGCGGAAATGTGCATACTAAATGAGCAGTGGGTGATTGAGCTCGCTCTGTTCTCTGAAGCTTCCATAATCGGTTAGTCCGTACTGCCTAGTGAACCATCACAGACCTGAACCGAGGAGACAGTTTCGTCGAGGGCCCTGCATTACGGAGAAATCCCTTAGCACGTAAGGTCTTCAGAAGGTGAGTCCTTACAGGATAGAATGCATTTAGGGTCACATAGTTGAACTCACAATCCATACGGCCGTACGAGGGCAACACAATAGGTAAAACACTTCAATCTAGGGGGAATGAGATCAGTGAACCCAGTGTTCTCTGTTACAGATACAGATTAGGTCAAATATATGGACACGCTTGCACTTGTGCAGTGGAGCAGAATGCTGTTTTTTTTTTAAACTTGAATGTATTGTTGTTGTTTTTTTTACCCTGTAGACCCTGCTGCAACTTTACCACAGGTGAAATAAATTACACAGTTAACCAGAATCATTGCCTCCAACCAAATTCATCAGAATTTTATTATAATTTAGTCCAGGCCATTTAGATGTTGTTCTATTCTTAGTGCTGTGCAATACACATGTAAACACCAAAAGTTTTTTTCAATTTCAACTTATTTTACAACAAATAGTGGATAATCAAGGGTGCCTATATATTTGATCGCATCTGAAGGTAATTTAATCCTGAGAAAAAAAATCTGTGATGTAAGAGAGACATTTAGCTGCTAAACACATTCACGCTATTGACTACAACCACACAGAAGCAGTGTTCCATTTCCAATTAGGACTATCACATGCATCAACATCAAAATAGCATTATGTGACAAATGTAAATCAACATTTTTGCTAAAAAAAAATATTAGTTTCCCAGAAAATACAGAATACAGAAAATACAGAAGCACACCATAACGATACTAAAAATGTATGCACACGACTGTAAATTGCTTTGGATAAAAGTTTCTGCTAAATGGCATATATTATTATGGAACGTAATTATTTATTGAATTATTATGAGATTACAACCTTTGTTACAATTGAAAGAACGCTAAATAATTAGGCTACATTGTTTTCTGTTTAAATAAGGTGATCAGTAAAGGATTTTAAAGCTGTCAAAAAAAGACACTCCCTTTCTGAAAACATTTGCTTGTGCACGTTAATTACCTTTACAATTCCCTACGTGAACAGTTGACCTAACTGTGGTTCTGTGGCGGTGTGGGCGGGGCTTGAAATTGAGATTCTTAGTCACGCATCGATCTCAGAATTAGTGCGAGAGATAGATGGGGAGATAAAAATGGAGACCAAACTGGAGGGCTGGAATGAGTCATCATAGAATCAGTTTGACAGTGCTCTGTGACGAGATGGTATGCTCATCTGCATTGTAAATTCCTAATGAGAAACACCAGGAGAGATAGCGATGCATTTTGATTTAAGACTAGAGTACAT
Organism: Brachymystax lenok tsinlingensis; assembly: GCA_030435695.1. Classification (NCBI taxonomy): domain Eukaryota; kingdom Metazoa; phylum Chordata; class Actinopteri; order Salmoniformes; family Salmonidae; genus Brachymystax; species Brachymystax lenok. Next base: position 7,064,192 of record CM059793.1, read on the forward strand.
GTCATTCTTTCCACCAAGGGAAATTAGCTCCTAATGTTTTTAATTTGAAAATACACATATGCCATCCGCCCTTGGGGTAAATGCCTTTCAGTGAGACTTTGATCTGTTTTCTGAAATGCTATTTATGACTAGCTTGAGTTGTGTGCCAAAAGTGTCAACCAAAATAAAAGTGCTTTGAGTAGTTACTTGGCATTTGCAGTGCATCCAACAGCAATTTGTCTAATTGTCTTAAATGTCCTGATCTTTAAAAGCAGCTTCCTTGCGGCTCATCGTTACATCTTGACTTTCCAATTACACCTGGAAATAACGGCAGTGCGAAACGTGTTATCATCAGTCAGCAATTATAAAAAGCCACAGAACTAGTTGAGGATGACCTCGCTCGTGATTGAGACAACGCTGAAATGATTGTCTATTTGAGAAACAAATGATATGGATGAAAGGATGCATAATCCACTTGCAGAGAACATACTAGGTTTCATTTTATTTGTTATCAGAAAGAGAGAGGTGCTAATGGTGTTTGCTCATGTGCAAATGTTTGAACATTGTTACCATATTAGAGTGCAACAAAATATTAAATCTGAACAGAGCAAGGAGTGTTTCTTACATTGTCCTCCTTTAGATGCAGGTTCACTGCAGACTGAAAATAGATTCAGCCGAAAGCTATTGAGTGTAGGAAACAATCAATCCTAACAGTCAACGATAAGCAGAAGTATTCGAGCAGTAATCCAAGCAGTATTCCAATCATGACAGAGGCATATGGAGACAACACAAAGTAAATCAGAACTCAAGTATTCAAGTGGTAATCCAATAATGACAGTGGTATATGGAGACAACACAAAATAAATCAACAGGGATATACATATAAGATATTTTCAGATTTAAGAGTTAGACATAAGATTTTTGTTTTTAGCTGAGAAACAAACTGAAAGGACGCAACACAGACCACATGACGCAACACAGACCACATGACGCAAAATCTGATGTTGACAAGAACATATTGTACTGTATGTAACAAATGCATCATACAAAATTAATTTTCTGGGGAATTTTTGCTACGGGGGGGTTCTCTTCTGCTTTGTTAATACTCCATTGTCTAATAGATTACTGTAATACATTCCATTTACATAAAAAATTAAATCCAAAGTGCATTCAACCCTGCCAATGAATATTTGCATTGTGTGCCCCCCCCCAACCCCTCTTTTACACTGCTGCTACTATCTGTTTATCATATATGCATAGTCACTTTAACTATACATTCATGTACATACTACCTCAATTGGCCCGACCAACCAGTGCTCCCGAACATTTGGCTAACCGGGCTATCTGCATTGTGTCCCACCACCCACCAACCCCTCTTTTACGCTACTGCTACTCTCTGTTCATCATATATGCATAGTCACTTTAACCATAGCTACATGTACATACTACCTCAATCAGCCTGACTAACCGGTGCCTGTATATAGCCTCGCTACTGTATATAGCCTCACTACTGTTATTTTTCACTGTCTTTTTTACTGGTGTTTTTATTTCTTTACTTACCTATTGTTCACCTAAAACCTTTTTTGCACTATTGGTTAGAGCCTGTAAGTAAGCATTTCACTGTAAGGTCTACACCGGTTGTATTCAGCATTTCACTGTAAGGTCTACACCTGTTGTATTCGGCGCACGTGACAAATAAACTTTGATTTGGCCATGCCAAAATCTTTTTTTCCACAGGTGCATAAACAATGACGACATTCACTGCTATGTGGATGAGAACCTCTGGCCAAATGCTGAACAAGCTTCATGCAAACTAGAACTTGCTAAACGTTCAATTTCTTTCATTCATTTCATTCGATTACAGTACACCTGCGTTGTAACGATATCTGAAAAATATATTATTTCTTTGCATCAACGATTGTGGAAGACGTCTTCAATGCTCACACCTGGGATAGAAGTTATGGAAATGTGATTCAGTCAATTTTGATGGGTAGTGCAAAAGGTGTAGCCTAATCTGAAAACAATAATGTACTATAATATCCAGTACTTTAGCATATCACTTTCAGCACATGTATCTTTCATTCTTTTGCTATTGGATTGTGTTTTGTTGATTTAAACCAAATGTTATCAATATATTTCACAGTTAACTTGTATTTCTTTTAGGCTGGGTTTCTGTACAGCCTTCTGTGACATCAGTTGATGTAAGAAGGGCTTTATAAATAAATTATATTAGATTTTTTTTTTCTTTTTGATCAATGGTTGTGTGGTGAAAGATGTCTCCCAAAGAAAAGGAATGCACAATGAAAAGTTTTGAATGCAAGACGCCACGTTACAAGAGAAACTGTAGTAACCTTGGAAACCACGAGGGTCACAATACATTAAGACTGCCAAATAGGAGTTGCTACCTACACTTCCATTCTAATTAGTATTCAGCTGGCTCTCTACAGATGAGTGGCAGCTCCTACTGTTCCACACCAGCTCCAACCTACCAAAAAGAAAAACAGACTTTTCAACATTGAGGAATAATATCAAAGCATTACTTATAAGAATTGGAGACAAACTATAGTTAACATGTTGTCAACAATCTAAGCTAACCCCTGTCTGTTTTGCCACATAGTTGCGCACGCATAGACAGGTTGGCTGTTTAACAACAAAACCTATGTGCCACTTTGTGTTTATACGTTTCCATTGGTGCACTTCCCACACGTGACACACCGGTCTCCTTTTAGGTCAGGTGTTCCAAAGCATCACTCCACCACCACCAAAAATATAATCAATCAATAAGAGCGACTCACGTGTGTTACCACATTTGAGACATTTCGTAGACACTCTTATCTAGAGCGACTTTCAGTCGTTTTTTTCCCCCTATACTGGTCCCCCGTGGGAATCAAAACCCCACAATCCTGGTCTTGCAAGCAATGTGCTCTACCAACTGAGCCACACGGGACACATTTGAGTGGTGCGAGATACACAATAATTCAATGCCGAAAGTGTACTGAGGACCCCAGCTGCAAAGTACGCTTCCAGGTAATTACCACGGAACATATTCACTGGGGAACTAGCTGGATAACTGTAAACCTAGCTACATAAAGTGCATGCATCTATCGCTACAAGATGGGAAGTTAACAATCGCTCATTTGTTTGCGCCTTCGTCATTAGCAAGGATGTCTGTATTAAATTGGAGAGTCACTTGCAGTACCCAATGACAAGTAAAATAGCCAATATATTTGAAATGTATTCAATTTAATAAAACTAATATTGTATACAAATAGCAATAAGGGTGATGTAAAATGACATACATTAGAAAGAAAACATTGGTAGACTGCATTTAACACCATGTCACAGCTACAGTCTGTGTGTAGGTTATGCACGTTTGATTCTCAGGTTGACCTGACATTAGTATGAATAAAAACAGTGCCTGTCTCGTTATCCTCTGCAGTTAAGCGTGGCCTCTTTCTGTCAGAGTATTTAACTGTAATTTTCTGCTTCTTACAAAAAATACAACAGAGATTGCACAGGGCATCTTATCCGTGGGAAAGGGCAAGTTCTAGGCTCAAATCCACAAAGCATCTCAGTGTAGAAGTGCTGATCTAGGATCTGTCCATGTAATCCCATTCACTATGATCTAAAAAGGTTCAACCGATCCTGGATCTTCACTCGCACTCGGAGATGCTTTGTGGACCTTTTTCTGTCTTTGTGGATGTCTTATGTGGAGCACTCTCATTTTAAAGTTCTTGTGTCAAAGTAATTATGCAATTACTGAAGTCATGAGTGCAAAAGTGCTTTTAAAATAGCAAAGCTATTGCAAAAAATCTTCCCATCTTCTTTTGTCCTCAGTAGTAATAACTGCCGAAAGCAGCCGCCACACAGAACAAACTGTCCTAGAAGAGGGAAAGTAGTAATTATCACAGACTATCAAAAAATGACAATTCCTCATAACAGACTGGAAGACAAAATGCTTACATTCATGAAAATGTCCTGAGCGTAGCTGTCTGTGTCAGAATCCCAGAAACACCTGGCAGCCATCCTGGTGAGACAGGAATAAGTAATCAGTTCCTCTTAATGAACTTTAATACAAAGAAAGAAGCTTTGGAAATCACAATAGAACGACCACAGAGACCAACATAATTCATTTTGACATTAAAGCCACCACTAGGTGTCATGCGCTCCCTGATAAAAAAGGTACAGGACACAGAGTATAGCCCCTTTACAGTCTAGCTATGTTTTAGCCTGTAAGGGTACACCACATACAACTACTAAAAGCTTTAGGGTACCTTTATTCACTCAATTGTTCAACAATGTTTATATTAGGATAAGTGGGGTCCATAAGACTTGTGAACTAAAAAAGATGAATTAGGTCAGAGATGGTCTTGAAAATCGGGCACACAAATAGTAGCTTGGGCGAATGGAAAACAAAACGTCCTCCGTGCCTATTATCTAAACGGTATAGGAGCTAATGCCACATCACTCACTTGACACCTTCTCCACGCTGCTCTCCAATTACCACTTGTACCACCAGCTTGTAGCGGTCAAAGCCCACATCTGTTATTAGAGAGAGAGAGAGAGAGAGACCATTATCATGAACCTTATTTGTTACAAGGTAAATTGAGACAAACTGAGAAACGTCCTTATAGACAGCAGTCAGGGGGAGACATGCAAAAGAGGAGAGGGGTTGATCAATAGTCTGCCATCCACGTCGCTCCGACAAAACGCCACGCCCACTAGCCTTTCCTTCTCCACGTTGAACTTATGGAGTGATCGATAAGAGCGGCAGAATTAAATTCAGGATGAGTCATCAGGAAAGTAAAAAAGTATTTTTTTTTCCAGGACTAAACCCTGACTGAAGTGGTTGTTGTAATAGTACCATGTCCAGGACTAAACCCTGACTGAAGTGGTTGTTGTAATAGTACTATGTCCAGGACTAAACCCTGACTGAAGTGGTTGTTGTAATAGTACTATGTCCAGGACTAAACCCTGACTGAAGTGGTTGTTGTAATAGTGCTATGTCCAGGACTAAACCCTGACTGAAGTGGTTGTTGTAATAGTACCATGTCCAGGACTAAACCCTGACTGAAGTGGTTGTTGTAATAGTGCTATGTCCAGGACTAAACCCTGACTGAAGTGGTTGTTGTAATAGTGCTATGTCCAGGACTAAACCCTGACTGAAGTGGTTGTTGTAATAGTACCATGTCCAGGACTAAACCCTGACTGAAGTGGTTGTTGTAATAGTACTATGTCCAGGACTAAACCCTGACTGAAGGGGTTGTTGTAATAGTGCTATGTCCAGGACTAAACCCTGACTGAAGGGGTTGTTGTAATAGTGCTATGTCCAGGACTAAACCCTGACTGAAGTGATTGTTGTAATAGTACTATGTCCAGGACTAAACCCTGACTGAAGTGGTTGTTGTAATAGTGCTATGTCCAGGACTAAACCCTGACTGAAGTGGTTGTTGTAATAGTGCTATGTCCAGGACTAAACCCTGACTGAAGTGGTTGTTGTAATAGTGCTATGTCCAGGACTAAACCCTGACTGAAGTGGTTGTTGTAATAGTGCTATGTCCAGGACTAAACCCTGACTGAAGGGGTTGTTGTAATAGTACTATGTCCAGGACTAAACCCTGACTGAAGGGGTTGTTGTAATAGTACTATGTCCAGGACTAAACCCTGACTGAAGTGGTTGTTGTAATAGTACTATGTCCAGGACTAAACCCTGACTGAAGTGGTTGTTGTAATAGTACTATGTCCAGGACTAAACCCTGACTGAAGTGGTTGTTGTAATAGTACCATGTCCAGGACTAAACCCTGACTGAAGTGGTTGTTGTAATAGTACCATGTCCAGGACTAAACCCTGATTGATTTATATTCAAAATATATTTTTCAGATAAAAAAAAATAGCAAAGTTGTACATTTACCAAGTATTCTAGAATCCTAGACAAGGAAGCCTTGTAATGGGGTGATAATTATGAAGATCCCTACTATCCCCGTCCTTATGGAGTGGCAGCACAAGAGCTGATTTCCAGACTTTTGGAATATTTCATATTTCATGATAACAACGTTAAATAAGAAATGATGGGTTATTGACCCAACAATGATGGGCTCTGGACACTTAAGCAGACCAGGATCCAATTTGTCGGCCCCTATGGATTTCTTGTCGTCTACTGGTAGCAAAGCATCCAGGACTTATTTTAAACTGATGCATACTTAATATACGATATAAGGCTAAACAACACCGCCATAAATGCAAGGTAAGAAAAGTTGTTTTATGTCAAACGATTTCGAACAAATCTGTCAAGACACCAACCATGAGAAAGGGTTAAACATAGTTACATTTAATACAATTCACTAATTGATTTAGAAACTATGTTTTCCTCTTATATCTTAAAGTAATGACATTTTAAAACATGTGGCAGATTATTATCAATGACTTATCAATGAATAACAGCTGTAACAAGTTGTCCATCGCAGGAAATCCTCACTGACGCCCTAGTTTATAGAAAGATCTATAAGTTATTTAAGACTGAGTTGGGATGAGGGGTTTAAGAGCCAAATACATTTTTAATTACTAAACATTTACTAATCTTATTAGGATAAGAGTTGTTTCACAACGTCAGCTGCAATTAAGAGGCTTTGTAACGGCTGAGTAGTTTCTCACCTTTCAGTTTGTCCTTTATGCAATCTGCTAATGAACGGGACAGAACGCCGACCTCATCCGGATCATACTGCACCCCAGACAGTTGTTCTCTCAGGATATCACGAATGCATTCCTTCACAACAGCTGCTTTGAACCTGAAATAAAAAAAATGATAGATGAAGAGTAGGAAAGACAGAGAGACAGACACCAGGCTGCAGTGCTAACTAACATTAGCTAGCTAGATTAGATAGCTAGATGGCCAACTAATTTTGTTTCATAGCTAGCTATATATCTAGTCTACATAACAGCAAATTGTGCAACAAAATGTCTTGAACGTTGACTGCTGCAGCAGCATAGCTAAAGAATGTATATTATATTGGCAAGATATTTGAGTGACCGCTCTAACAATGGGTAATATGTCCTCAAAATATGGAAGGCAGGTGGGAGGCGAGATCAGGTAGGACAATTCTAGTCAACGAGAGGGCAGATACGCATGTAAACTACAGGCCATAGACATAGATAGAGGACTCATCTGTGTAGCTGTGCCATTATAGCGTCTGTGACAGTATGGGCAGCACCATTGAGGCTATCGCCATTTTAAAGTAGTCAATTGTATTCTTATTTATTGGCTGATTGCTCCCAACTCATGAATCCCCACACAGTTGACTACTTTAAAATGGTGGAAGCCCTCAATGGCGATGCTAAAATGGGTCATATCCATGATGAGTCAGATCTCTAAGTTTTGGGGGTAAGTTGCCGAAATGCCACGTGCATCCACTTATATCAGTAACAACCTAACCATTACCAAACTTCTATTTGATAAAATAAGCCTCATGTACTGAATTAGCAATTGACTGTTTTTTGTGACCTATTTTGACACACTCTCATTGACCTCCATATAGAGTAGCAGGTAGCCTTGAGGTTAGAGCCGAAGGGTTGCTGGTTCCAATACTGGAGCTGACATAGTGGGGGTCTGTCGCTGTGCACTTAGCTAACCCACATTGCTCCGGGGGCGCTGTACAATGTACACATTTCCATGAGGACAAATTCTTCTTCTATGGTAGAATCTCAACAATTTGGTGTGCATTTTGCCACCTACTGGGCAGGTGAATAATAAGGATCCCAAAACAGGAAAGGATATAAGTTTTTAAAAATCTAATATCATACAAACTATCAATAAATAAATGAATTAAATCAGTTTGTATGATATTACAAATAAAATCTAAAATCGGGTCCCTACACAGGCTCAATGGACTTCTGTGAGGGCAAGACATTTCCTAGCAACAATAGTCTTGGAGCCCCAAACACTTCTTGGCTGCAGATATAATGTCCAACTTCTTGGACTTCTTTGACAATTGTGCTGTACAATTAATCCCTGTGGATACACTCTTCACAATGAGTGAATCCAGATCACTCGGTTGACGTAAAACACTAGCAACTGGTTGCAATGCATCCACCGCCATATCTTCAACACTATTGCCTCTTGCCCCTTCAACTCTCTTCACCGCCTACACATAGGAGATCAGCTGTATAGCCCTGATCCTTGGCACCTGGATCTCCTCCACCCTAACAGGATACTCAGAGGAAGTCCAGAGTAGGATCCCCACCACAGTTGCGACATTTTCCATTGACAGATTCTTTAATGCTATACTTCTCCCGTCTGCAAACATTTGACACGTGACCATATCCTTTACAAATTCCCACACTGTAATGTTTTGGACACAAATGCTCTCACTGCATACCTCACATTATGGTAGAGTCTCCTCAAACGGGTGGGTATAATTTGTGGAACGTTGCAACGGGAATCTGTTCCAAAAACTTCGTAAAGTACAAGGTTGCCAACAAACAACGCATATAAAGTAGCACGATGAATTCAACTAGATGACGAATAGGCTTCAATTCCTCACATAGTTTATTCTTAATGTTTGTCCATAGGCTACCAGAGTGAGGACAGATATTTAACGGAATTAAACGTGGTGAGTGAAAAACTTAGTTAAATAGTCGACTCCTTACCTGGTATCTTAATATGCCGCGATACAACTTTGTATGCGTTGTTTGTTGACAACCGTGTCATTTACGAAGTTTTTTGTAACAGATTCCTCTAGGAACCGTCCTCAAACAACAACAACATCGATAGGCTTTTCTCCTTCCTTCCATTTACCATACGGGTCAGGCGACGTAAACGGACCACTCCTGGGATGCTCGGACTAATGTACTCGTCGTCGATATCCAACGAGACTCCGGCTATAAGTCATTTGGCAGGCGCCCTACTCCGAAGATCAATACATGTTACTTCTGACGTGGACCATTTTGCCAGATCCAGTGAACGCTTCTTCTTCTGTTCTTCACCAACACAATTCACCAAAAACAACACAGCTTCTATTCAACTTGATAGAATCCACCTTTCTTCACAGTCCTATAACGTTATATAACAAATTGAGTTCCCAAATAAATCTCCCTGTCCAAAAAACGCAGTGCATTATTGGACCGGTCCTTGTCTTCTACCATAACCTTTGCTCGTTTTGTTCCATTCTTTTGATTTCTCTATTTTGCCATTAATTGTCACACACTTCACTTTTGGACACTTTCAGATTCAAGCAGTCGCCATTTCCTCCCGACCACTACTAGGTTACTGTACGTTACCCGGTAAATAAAACCTCTCACTTCGCCTCGTCCTCCGCTGCATAGCTAGCGTTAGCTTTGTGCTGTTGGCAACTTACTTGTGATGATAACTCGGTCTAATGAGGTAAGTATTTCCTCCGCTGTCTGCTCCTTCCATTTTAACTGCGTATGTATTACGGTGCGTTGTATTGGTAAGAAAGCTAATTTAGCAAATTAATACATGCAAACATGGGAATGGAGATTTGAGCTAAATAAAGCCTTCAAGAGGAACAGAATAATGGTTTGCTTCTGTTACCATAACAACATTTCCGCTTCCGGAACGGTTGTTGGGAACCGCAACATCTTCAAGTGTTGAACATTGTTTAAGACAACATCTTCCAAGAGACAATTTCAGTTCAAAATAATTAGCCCAACATTAAAAAAATAAAAAAAATAAGTAAATAATAGTATTTATATTGTAAACGACAGTGAAGTAATGCACATTGGGAGATTTTTTTGTAAACATTTTTTTTTAATGATTTCAATTGTATGAAAAATTTAGAAAGAATTCAGTTGATATTTGCATCAAATCTTACGTTAAGATTTCTTAACATTTATTTTCACTTAAGATTCTTGTCCAAGTCATCTTTTCTATCAACTGAGGATTGGTACTCTTTTGACTTGGAGGCGAGTTAGGGGGGATGAGTAATAAAGGTCAACAGGAGACTGAAATAACTTGTTCTTTAGTATCCTAAACAAACACGTTTCCATCCCTTACTTTCTATTTATAGTAAAGTTATTTACCCCTTCCCCCAACTCAAGTCCCCTTACCTTAAACCAGGTGTGTATCCTATTCACAACCCTTCCCTTTAAACATAAACCCTTACCCTAAACCAGGTTCATATCCTCTACCCAACCTCTCCTCCTCGTATTATTATTTATTTCTTTTTACTTTAATTCTTTACATTTTAAATCCATAAAATGTTGTTTTAATCAAATCAAGCTGTTTAAGAAAAAAAGGAGAACTGCACCACCCCGTCCCCCCTTGTACCTTGCTAATCCTGACCTTCACCAGACGATACATTGAGAAGAGAGATTGGAAAACTCGAAACAAACAACAACACGAAGAGTTATCTATCCAAAACAGATGATGTATGGATAAACTAATTCTACAATCTTTTTGGCTCTATAACAAAGAACAAACTCCAATTACATTGAATTGACTACAGGACAAAATATAAACCCTCCAACCGAAAAAGGCCCATGGGGTTGATGGTATCCTAAATTAAAGGATAAAATATACAGACCACAAATTCCAATTGGCTATACTTAAACTTTTTAACATCATCCTCAACTCTGGCATATTCTCCAATATTTGGAAGCAGAATACCTGGGTAGAGAATATGAACCTGGTTTAGGGTAAGGGTTGGGAATAGGATACAAACCTGGTTTAGAATACCTGACCACTGTGACTGACCCAAAATGAAGGACATATTTGACTATTTACAGACTTGCTATTGAGAAAGGCTGCTGAAAGCAGACTTGGCTCTCAAGAGAAGACAGGCTATGTGCACACTGCCCACAAAATGAGGTGGAAACTGAGCTGCACTTCCTAACCTCATGCCAAATGTATGCCCATATTAGAGACACATATTTCTCTCAGATTACACAGACCCACAAAGAATTAGAAACCAATCAAATGTTGATAAATTCCCATATCTATTGGGTGAAACACCACAGTGTGCAATCACAGCAGCAAGATTTGTGACCTGTTGCCACAAGAAAAAGGGCAACCAGTGAAGAACAAACACCATTGTAAATACAACCTATATTTATTTATGTTTATTTAATTGGTAATATTTGCACATCATTACAATACTGTATATAGACATAATATGACATTTGAAATGTCTTTTATTCTTTTGGAACTTTTGTAAGTGTAATGCTTACTGTAACATTTGTGTTGTTTATTTCACTAAGTGTTTATTATCTACTTCACTTGCTTTGGCAATGTTAACATATGTTTCCCATGCCAATAAAGCGCTTAATTGTAATTGAAATAGAAGAGGGCATGAAGCCCTGAGATGTCACTACCAGTCCCAAAGGTCGTTGTTGCTCAAATAAGAACTGTAACGCACTCTTGAGACCATCAAGACCCATGCCTCGCCCCATTGGTCATTCAATAGAAAATGGGCTCTAAGCAACGCTTCCACCACCGTGTACAAGGAGAAGCTGTCCAAAGTGGCAAAATAGTTAGCTAGCTAGGTACTGTCGGCGTAGCAGAATTAGAAAAAATTCAGCCAGCTGTGATTGACTGACAGATAGCGAGCTATATACCATGCTATATGTAAACTGAGCAGGTTAGCTAACTAATTAGATTTGGTTACGAGCAGATGAGGTCTACCGTGGGAATATGTAAAAATAACAGTGGAGTTGTTGCCAAGATTGGGCCACTGCACTATACACTACATTGGATTTATGTTCACGTTTAATTTTTTTATTTCCTGCTGCCAACACCAACCAGCTGCCTGGTACAGCCTGACTGCCTGTTTTAGAACCAGTTCTGCCTGGCCCAGTCCACTCCTGCCTCCTTGCTGCTTGCCCCTCACTGCGTTGGTCAACACAGGGATACATGTAGGGGTAGGCAGGGGCAGACAGGGATACATGTTGGGGTAGGCAGGGGCAGACATTATGTCTGAGTGTTGGAGTGTGCCCCTGGCTATCCTTAAAAACATAATAATAATAATAATAATAATAATAATATTGTGCCGTCTGACTTCATCCTGTTCTCGACATACATGATGTCCCTCAAAGATGGATAGTAGCACCTATCTTGCACGTCATGAAGCCATCATGAAGCCTTCACTTCATTAAACTCGTGGCACGCATTCCCTTCAAACAGGCAGGAATTCAATGTGGAACAGCAGGTCTGGGTGGATCCTGTTGTTTTCCTGCTCCTTAGTCATGTTATTGTGTCTTTCTTATGATGACCACCTTGGAGGTGGGTCCATCCATTAGGTCAAAGGACAGATGACTTCCCTTTGGGTTTGTGGTGCCTTTCACGGTGGTAGTGAAGAGTCTTTTGTTTGTGTTAGGTACAGATGCATACTCCCTCTATTTCGGCCTAGACTCTTCTTTAGAAAATCTTCAATGGTCGTATCCCCCTCCAGAACTCTGACTTGGAGGTGAATTATTTCAAATGAATCCAATGTTATTAGTCACATGCGCCGAATACAACAGGTGTAGACCTTACAGTGAAATGCTTCAGACCGCTGAAGTTATGTAAGGTACCTAAAAAGCGAGCGCTCTCAGACTTGATATTAACCAAAACGCTATTGTAGTGTTTTCTATTATATACAGTCCATTGTAATGACGGGTAATAAATCCAAGACAATCATATTTTCTAACTATTCTATTTTCCTCGGTCACTGAGAATGCACCTACCTCTCTCTCTCTCTCTCTCTCTCTCTCTCTCTCCAAGAAGTTTATTCTCACACAAGTCTGTGTTTAGGCCTACGTGTTGGTGTTTAGGCCTATGTGTTGGTATAAGAGAAGAGCACAGCATACCAAACATTTTTAGGCAGTGGATATACAGCCAACATATTTTGTAACCCAATGCCTAACCCTCAGAAAACTGGACGCAGGAATGTTCTTGTATTGAAAGCTAGCTAGCTACATCCTATCAAACCTGCCGTCTGGTGTGTTTGGTTAGCCTGCTAGCTAGTGGCAAGCAGGTTAGGAATTAAGATAACTAGCTAGGATGTCATGCTAGCAACAACGCTAACCATTTAGCTAGCTATCAAGCTAAACATTTAGCTTAGCTGCCATGACACATAAGGATAAAGAGACTGCTGATAAGTCAGTCAGTTAACAATTGTGGTCTCAGTTTAAAGTGACAAGAAGATGTTAGGATTCACACTGCAGAAGGATGTCAGCAGGACCACAAAAAACAGCTGAAGAGGACGCCCTCCCAACGACCACAGACACCACAACAAAGCCCTTTGTTTTGATTCCTCCACTACTGTAGACCACCGGCAACTCTCTCTCTGACATGTCCTCATAAAACCCCCCTACATCCTCCAGTAAGCTTCAAACTACTGATTACCTCATCTAATGTCATGCTTACTGTTTATGCAAGTGGTACTCGTGAAAATATATGTTTTGATTCTTGATTTCATGATCAGATGAATGATTTTACGATGATTAATCCCTCATCATTTGTTGCTGGTGAAACCATATAAACTTCTCACCCCAAATGTTTTTTTTATTTTTTATCTTGCCATACATTTTTATACATCAGAAGTGTCTTGGAATAATTAATATCGCCTGCTCCCTAGCGTTCTCACTATTTAGAAAACTTCATATTGTAGGGCTTCCCTTTTCATGACGATGCTAGCAGCCACTTGAGTTAGTGCTAGCTAGCTACTGACCAGAACATTAAGCTAGCCAAGGCCAACATCACTAACAAATAATTTCATTCTTTATTTCTTACCATTTGAGTGGCTCACAGGTGCTGTGGCATAGACCCAGCTTTTTGACGTATGACAATGTCTGACATAGGCTACTTTTATTTTAAGGTGAACTATCTCTTTAACTGAAACATTATTCTGACTTTTATTGGCACGCTTGAGACACTCACAAGTCTGCACCACAAGTCCCAGAACCCCTTTGAAGCCTTTGTTCACAGGAGGTGCTTGCAGTTGCACATACATATGGGTTCAAGCTAGTTCCTGTCAGCATTTCTCTCTTTACTATGAGCTCATGTTTGAGGGAAAGAGGAAACAGGTTAGGCTTTAGATGAGTGGAGACAGACGGGGCAGACACATAATTTAGGCCAAGGATAGAAGCCAAGGATAGGAGCTCCATTCTTCTGCTCCAGTCCTCTTGTATCATGTTCTACTACTCTAACTCAAAGCCTCTCTTACTGGTTGTCCTCATCGTGCTGTTCAACGGTAGGCCATCTTCCTCCGTCTATGTACTGTAGATGTAGTTTACTAGAATGGCAGTGACTGTGTATGTTCGGATCAAATGTTGAAGGATTATTATTTATAAAACGTTCCTGATCTGTAATGTTATGACTTAAACTATAGGAAAAGGAACTTTAGTGACCCAACTCTTTATCATCGAACTCACAGGTCAGAGGTGGTGATAATGAGTAGCACAGAGTATGTATGGTATATCTCGGAACAACCAAGATTGTATGGGCTGTATAATTAATCCAATGTAATTAAAGATTCACCATAAACTCAAACCCACAGATTTCTCTATTCACCTAAACAATTTTATGTGACTTTTTGCTTGTGGAATATGTGACAAGGTGACAATTAAAAGTTTTCTATAGCATTTATTTGAATTGGGTACTGTAGGCCTATGTACAGTGCCTTCAGAAAGTATTCACACCCCTTGACTTTTTCCACGTTCTTGTAATGCAGCCTGAATTTAAAATTGCTTAAATTGAGATTTAAAACTGAAAATAGGCCACTCAGGAAAATTCACTGTCTTCTTGGTAAACAACTCCAGTGTAGATTTGGCCTTGTGTTTTAGGTTATTGTCCTGCTGAAAGGTGAATTCATCTCCCAGTGTCTTGTGAAACGCAGACTGAACCAAGTTTTCCTCTAGGATTTTGCCTGTGCTTAGCTCCATTCTGTTTCCCTATTTATCCTGATAAGTTCCCAGTCCTTAACAATTACAAGCATACCCATAACATGAGGCAGCCACCACTATACTTTACAATACGGAGAGTTGTACTCAGTAATGTGATGTATTGGATTTGCCCCAAACATAACACTTTGTGTTCAGGACAAAAAGTTAATTGCTTTGCCACATGTTTTGCAGTATTACTTTAGTGTGTTGTTGCAAACATTCCTTTGAGCATGATGAAATTATGAATGACACTTTGGATGGTGTATCAATACACCCAGTCACTACAAAGATGCAGGCATCATTTCTAACTCAGTTCCCAGAGAGGATGGAAACTGCTCAGGGATTTCACCATGAGGTCAATGGTGACAGTTACAGAGTTGTGATAGGAGAAAACTGAGGATGGATCAACAACATTGTAGTTACTCCACAATACTAACCTAAATGACAGAGTGAAAAGAAGTAATCTTGAACATAATACAAATATTCCAAAACATGCATCCTGTTTACAACAAAGATCTAAAATAAAGCGGCAAAAAACTGTGTCAAAGAAATTAACTTTATGTCCTGAATACAATGTGTTATTTTTGGGGCAAATCCAACACATCACTGAGTAGTACCACTTAATATTTTCAAGCATGGTGGTGGCTGCATCATGTTATGAGTATGCTTGTCATCTGGAGTTTTCTGGGGGTAAAAAGAAACGGAATAGAGTCTCCTTTCCAACAGACACTGTGAGACAAATTCACCTTTCAGCAGGACAATAAGCTAAAACACAAAGCCAAATGTACACTGGAGTTGCTTACCAAGATGACATTGAATGTTCCTGAGTGGCCTAATTACAGATTTACTTAAATCGGCTTGAAAATCTATGGCAGTACATGGAAATGGCTGTCTAGCAATGATCAACATCCAACTCGACAGAGCTTGAAGAACTTAAAAAATAACAATGTGCAAATATTGTACAATCCAGGTGTGCAAAGGTTTTAGAGACTTACCCAGACAGACCACAGCTGTAATCGCTGCCAACATGGATTGACTCAAGGGTGTGAATACTTACATAAAGTAGATATTTCTGTATTTCATTTTAAATACATTTGCCAACATTTCTAAAAGCATGTTTTTTATCGAGGAAAAATGTACTTACCACGACTGTGAAATGTGGTTGTCTCAACTAGCTATCTTAAGATGAATACACTAACTGTAAGTTGCTCTGGATAACAGTGTCTGCTAAATGACTAAAATATTAATTATATTAATAATATTGAATTAAATATAAATGTAAACATAGTTTAACAAACTTATTTTTTTTAAATTAAAAGTAAAAGATGTTAAAGGCCCATTACAATATTAATTCACAATATGTGTGTGTTATGCTATCAGGTGGAGGTAGAAGTCATAGGACAAAAAAATAAACATCTTGTGTACCTAAATCATCAGATCATGTCCTAACTTGTTGACAACTTCTTCTCTCTTTTTCAGGACACAACTGGGCAAAGAAAATGGTTGGAATCATGGGTCATGGGATCACCATCCCCTTTTCATTTCATAACATGACCAAAGAATCTTATAATTGGTCAATTGGTCTTTACAAAAATTCGAATAAGATCAGTGAATGTAATCATGATCTGCACAGCCGTGGCTCACAAAGCCACATCTGCGTCTTTGAGAATCAAGAGGCCTCTTTCTTCATCCGAAATCTAACATCAGTTGACAGCGGAACATATTGGATCACGTTGTTCCAAATCAATAGAGATCCTCCCATGCTAAAAAGCAATGAGGTGTCGCTTATCCTTCGATCGGATGGTAACACCACAGGTAGGCTATATCTTTCACAGTATAATGTCTATAACTATTCTAAGTCAATGTCAAGCCCAATGGTTTCCATTATACGTCACATTATGTTTTTGATTTGTCTTAAAGCAGTGTCCATCCAGGTAGTATTGAACCCAGCTAAATGTACAACCTTTTTACAAGTACTATCTGTTTAAAAAATCAAAACCAACCTAAGAAACCGTTGTAAATGAGCTATGGACCTTTAAAGCCTTTGGTCAAAATTATTGTGGTCCTTGAAGATTGATGTTCTGGACAACATGACTCTACTCTGCTTTACCTTAATTTACTGTCTCATCTAGTTTCACCTAAGGGGCCATTTTCTATTCCAGAATCCCCATCATGCACCTCTAATGCCGCAGATGATGATAGCAGCGACAGCCACTCCACCAAGATTGTCTATGTCCTGATCATCTTTGCTGTTTTGGTGGTATCCATCATAGCTCTTTTAATCGGACTGCTTGGTTGGTTCTGCTGGACCTACAAAAGGAGCCCAGGTATTGAAGGGGCCTATCATTATCCATAACCATACATATCATAAACAGGAGGTTGGTGGTACCTTAATTAGGGAGGACGGGCACGTGGTAATGCTGGAGCGGAATTTGTGGAAAGGTTTCAACAACATCAAACACATGGTTTCCATGTGTTTGACGCCATTCCATTTGCTTACGTTCCAGACATTATTATGAGCCGTCCTCCCCTCAGCAGCCTCCACTGATACCATAGTATCTCTTGTAGTTGTAATTCTATGCGATCCAGTTAGATTAAGGCCTTGGTCCTTGTCCATCGACTTCTTTCTTTCTGCACTTAATGTCGACACCTGGACCAAAGATCTGTATTATCTGAAACAAGGCTTTACAGAATTAAATCAGTCAAATCATTTTGCTTGATCAAACTGACAAATGGAGTCATTCTTAAGGGAGCTGAAATCAATAGCGGGGGCATCAGTAGTTAGGTTTCCATCCAATTGGTGATAGATCTGAAATGCAAATATTCTACAATCCGCATTAAAAAAGTATGCACATTTTTCCCATCGGAGGTGTTTCCATCCAATTGACTTTTTTTCCAGATAAAACGCTGTGCGTAATCTAATTAACCAAAAGTAAAATTATCTTGCGGAAGTTTGTAATTTCCTATTTTACTTCTGGGGGAAATGCTGTTAACAATTGTGATTACCTTTGTGCAAAGGAAGAAAGTGAAGACTCCTCCCTCGCAAATGGAAACTCTCGGCAAAACCTCCCCCTTCCGCTAATTTCACCTCTTTTTATCATGGCCAAAAAGGACCTTTTGGTTTTCATACATTTTTACGATATAAACAATTTTGACTTGGCTGTGAAATCTAGTGAAAACCGTTTATCATCTGCACACAGGCTTGAAAATCAACACACAAGTTTAAGAACCGCCTTTGCCCAATCCTGATTCGTCCAAATAATCAATGACAAAAACCCCAAACCAGGAACTACTGCTGCTTGTAATCACATAATTCTACTTTTGCCTTGACAGATTCTCACTGTTTCACCTATCCACGAGAATCTGTCCACGAGTGATTAGGCTGTGTATGATGATGTAGTGCACATAAAAATAACTTAAATTCCCATGTATCAAATAAAAAATACAAGTTAAATGGGTTTCCGTCGTATTTCCAACTCTACTGACGCTTTTGTAAAGCAAATGCTGTATTATATATATCGATTATTATGGACCAACGAGCAACATTATTTTTATTTGTCAAACGGAAGCCAAGTATCGATCATCATGTCACCAGAATAACAATTGAAGATCCTCAATATTTATTTGAAAGGAGCATCGACCTCATCATTGTGCACTTTCACCACCCTGTAAAGTTCATCATCATTTATTTAATCTGTAGCCTAATCCTTAAGAAGAGTCTTTGATGCACCGTGCATCAATCTAAGTAACATAATTAAAGAAAATCCCCATAGGGCCTCCCGAGTGGCGCAGCAGTCTAAGGCAATGCATCACAGTGCTAGAGGTGTCACTACAGACCCGGGTTCGATCCTGGGGTGTATCACAACCGGCTGTGATCGGGAGTCCCATAGGGCAGTCGTACAATTGTGGAAAGGGGAGACTCTCACGAAAATGATGGTGCTCTTCCTTTTGCTTTCATGGGAATCGTCTGAAGGTAACCCATCCAAATGAATGGAAGTAGTGTATGGAGGTAGATTTGTATAGCAGTAACGGCAAAATTCCATATATTTTTTTTTATACCTAATGGAGTACTACATTTCAAAATATAATAGCTAAATGATCCAAATGGTAGTGGGAGAACCATACAAAATATAATTGTCAATATGATGGTTATTATATCAACATTTGTGCATAAAGGCATTTTCACTGCCATTTTTTGCATAATTAATTTTACAGACACAAGAAAATATCCCACCATATGTAGCGTATTTTGTATTGTCGACATTTGCAAAACTGAAAAAAAATTGCTCTTTCCATCAGGCCCGTCGTGACATTTTTTATCAGACATGCACTTTACTTGCAAAAAAATGCTGGATGGAAACCTTGTTAGTGAGACGAAATACATACCCTACGAATGAGCCACTGTTGCAGTTTCACATGCATGACTCATGCACTTTGATATGAGCCTCTTTTAACCAGAGGAAATAACCACCTACACAGAGAATTCAGATTAGCACAGAGACAGGGAGAAAAATTGCAAACTGTTTGTTTTCACAAATGCTGTCTCAATCACTCGTTTTCTTTCCCCTGACCCATTTCAAAACAGAGCATCACGTTTCTTTGATGTGTTTTTTGGTATCCCCCCCACATGTCATGTTTTGTACCACTTGAACAAATGCCTTCTCAAGCACTACTATGTACCAGTAGAAAAGGCTATCTTTCCATCCAGCGACTTCATCTGACTTTGAGGAAAGTGTCACTGACTCAGGTTGATTGCAGATACAAGCAGCACACCACTGCAAAGATGATCTGGACTACTCATATCCTTGAATATGAATAGAATAACTTTTCCCATCTTCAACCCCTAATACAATAGGCCATGCTCTTATATCATCTTGTATCAGTGGCGGTTTCAGTGACGTTTAAGATGAGGGAGGATGATTTTTTTTCTTCTTGAACATGGCCTTATTTCTATTTTCAGCATATCAGATGACTCTCATTCATGTTCCATTCACCCAGTTCAATGTAACATTCATAGGTTTAGGCTACTACATGATACTCTAATTTTCCCTATACCCATCATGAGGTTGTTACAACGTAGGTTATAAATGAAAGTTTACAACGTAAGTGCACACAGGTCGAGAGACAAATTTGATGTGACAGACAGTGACAAACTTGCCTGCATCTAGCTGATATAGGGTGTAATCATTAGTCCAACAGTTGCAAACGAGAGTTTCTATTGGATAAATTCAGGTATGTTAAGCCCCGTTTTGTTCTGTTTGCTTCCGTTTAAGAAACGTTTTTCAACAGAATTTGGTGAATGAATGCACCCCTGATCACGCGTAAACACAGTTCACTTTCATGGAAGCCACGTCCTATGCGCTCTCCTTCTCTCACCTCTTCCCTTCAATGCACAACACAACAGCTGTCGGTGACCAGGTGAAAAAACCTTTCCAAGTCAAACCGCTACACGCAGCCTACATCGTTGTCACCATAAAGTAACATCATAGTCAGCATAGCTAATAGAAGGACCAAGTTAGTAAACCCACTACAATCATGCAGTAACGTTAATGTACACTCAGTAAGCAGCTGCAATAAATTAGTAATACCAAAAGCTTACCTTGACTTCCAGTGTTGTGTAGCCAGCTAGCTAACATAGCATACCTCTGTTTGAGCAGGGTGTTTCAGTTGGCTGAAAGTGAAAAAAAAGGACACTCTCTCTCTCTCTCTCTCTCCATTTCTCTCTTTCTTCTCCTTCATTTTGGAAATGTATTTGTTAAAAACTATTAAACTATTGGCTTTTTTATCTTTGAAGTAACTATATTTCATACACTGCAGTGCTAGCTAGCTGCTTATTCTTTCAGTACTAGATTAATTATCTGATCCTTTGATTGGGTGGACAACACTTCAGTTAATGCTGCAAGAGCTCTGATAGGCTGGAGGACGTCTTCCGGAAGTTGTCATAATTACTGTGTAAGTCTATGGAAAAGGCTGAGAACCATGAGCCTCCTAGGTTTTGTATCGAAGTCAATGTACCCAGAGGAGTTTAAGATAAGTGACAAAATGCAGGATCATTTGTCTATGATTAACACACCGTAAAATCTTTGTCTTGTGTCCAGAAGGGGACCAGCAAGAGGATCTCAAGGCCAAGCAACAGGTAAGATCACACTCTACTGGTGTCTCTCAGAGTCCTGCCCATTCTTTGGTTTGTTAGAGTTTTCACACTTTTGCTACGCCACAACCATAAGACAAATTCCTAATACAAAGTTTAAAAAAAATTATGCTTCAATGTTTTTGTATTTTGACAGATTTATTTGATAATTTTTTTAAATGCATACTGTATACATTTTCAGGGGTCAGGAGAGGCGTCCACCTCAATGTCTGTGTATTCTGTAGAATACGGCGTGCTGGACTTCAACAGTAGACCCAGTGGAGAAGAGGGGAACAGGCATGGGAGGGAGAGGGAGGGACGAGGGGTGAGGTCTGCAGAGACAGTGGAATATGCTGCAATCACCTTTCCCCCACAACAAAGGGTGTCATATGGGAGATAGTGAGTCAACTGAAACTCTATTAAATACAGAACAGTGTTGCCTGATTTGAACAGGATGCCATCAACATACGGAACAGGTGCTGAGAGAATGATGCTGAAACCGGTTGATGTGTCACTCCAAGGTGATAGAAACTTGTAAGAATGGAAATTCTGAAGGTGTTGAATCACATCGTCCCGTATTAATAAAAACAACCTCCCTGTGTGGCTATGTGTCACTGTACCCTACTGAAATACCCCCAAAAAAAAATATGTTGTAGATACAATGACACATTTGACTATAACACAAATAATAAAGTCATGAAATATTAATTGTGTGTAAAACGTCCGGTAGGGTTTGAACAGATAAATACACATTTTTATATATTTTCTTTCACGGAGTATCATGTTGTTTGTTTACGCTGACACTATTTGGATTAGCATAAGTATCTGGGGGGGATTTTCCAAAGGAATTAGCATGGTCCTCTGCAATCCAACTAAGTTCTCATTAAACGCAGTTTACTTGACAGATGTTTTTTTTTTGCATCCCTCAATGATTTGAAATTCATAATGATTGACATACATGTATACTGGGAAAATCAAGTTTAAAGGAATTATTTTGCATAATAGGGTGATCATATCGCACGGATAACTTTCTGATCTAATCGAGCTCATTCACGGATGTTGTTTTTAGACTTTCAATGGCTCTAATTGTAACAGTTTTCCTGACAAATGCAGTGCATCAAGTGCTGTGATCTTGACACGATCAGTCTAGCTGACGCCTCGAAGCGTGGACGTTTCGGCGGATTTTCATTTGAATGTATCGCTGGCAATTGCTATTAGGCAATGTTTGTGCTGAGTTACTCCGTCCAGTGTCTGTGTTCTTTTGCCCATCTTCATCTTTTATTTTTATTGGCCAGTCTGAGATATGGCTTTTTCTTTGCAACTCTGCCTAGAAGGCCAGCATTCCGGAGGCCGCTCTTCACTGCTGATGTTGAGACTGGTGTTTTGCGGGTACTATTTAATGAAGCTGTCAGTTGAGGACTTGTGAGTTTCTCAAACTAGACACTCTAATGTACTTGTCCTCTTGCTCAGTTGTGCACCGGGGCCTCCCACTCCTCTTTCTATTCTGGTTAGAGCCAGTTTTCGCTGTTCTGTGAAGGGAGAAGTACACAGTGTTGTACAAGATCTTCAGTTTCTTGGCAATTCCTCGCATGGAATAGCCTTCATTTCTCAGAACAAGAATAGACTGACGAGTTTCAGAAGAAAGTTATTTGTTTCTGGCCATTTTGAGCCTGTAATCGAACCCACAAATGCTGATGCTCCAGATACTCAACTAGTCTAAAGAAGGCCAGTTTTATTGCTTCTTTAATCAGAACAACAGTTTTCAGCTGTGCTAACATAATTGCAAAAGGGTTTTCTAATGATCAATTAGCCTTTAAAAATGATAAACTTGGATTAGCTAACACAACTTGCCATTGGAACACAGGAGTGATGGTTGTTAATAATGGACCTCTGTACACCTATGTAGATATTCCATAAAAAAAATCTGCTGTTTCCAGCTACAATAGTCATTTACAACATTAACAATGTCTACACTGTATTTCTGATCCATTTGATGTTATTTTAATGGACAAAATTTTTTGCTTTTCTTTCAAAAACAAGGACATTTCTAAGTGACCCCAAACTTTTGAACGGTAGTGTAGATACTATACATTACCCCTAGTTATCATCATCATCATTATGATTTCTATAATTTAGGTATTAAGCTAGTTAGGCCTAGCTAGTTGTAGTGTAATCCAGCAAGCAATAATAGTGCTTGTGCTAACGTTAACATGTTGGGGATCTCACGTAATACCGTTGTGGTATGGATACCCTAAGAACAAGGTTCAGGGACGATGAGACCATTGAGCCCTGCTAACGTTAGCTACAGTTGAAGTCGGAAGTTTACATACACCTTAGTCAAATACATTTAAATTCAGTTTTTCACAATTACTGACATTTAATCCTAGTAAAAATTCCAAGTCTTAGGTCAGTTAGGATCACCACTTTAATTTAAGAATGTGAAATGTCAGAATAATAGTAGAGAGAATGATTTATTTCAGCTTTTATTTCTTTCATCACATTCACAGTGGGTCAGAAGTTTACATACACTCAATTAGTATTTGGTAGCATTGCCTTTAAATTGTTTAACTTGGGTCAAACGTTTCAGGTAGCCTTCCACAAGCTTCCCACAATAAGTTGGGTGAATTTTGGCCCATTCGTCATGACAGAGCTGGTGTAACTGAGTCAGGATTGTAGGCCTCCTTGCTCGCACACGCCTTTTCAGTTCTGCCCACACATTTTCTTTGGGATTGAGGTCAGGGCTTTGTGATGGCCACTCCAATACCTTGACTTTGTTGTCCTTAAGCCATTTTGCCACAACTTTGGAAGTATGCTTGGGGTCATTGTCCATTTGGAAGACCCATTTGTGACCAAGCTTTAACTTCCTGACTGATGTCTTGAGTTGTTGCTTCAATATATCCACATCATTTTTCATCCTCATGATACCATCTATTTTGTGAAGTGCACCAGTCACTCCTGCAACAAAGCACCCCCACAACATGATGTTGCCACCCCCGTGCTTTACGGTTGGGATGGTGTTCTTCGGTTTGGAAGCCTCCCCCTTTTTCCTCCAAACATAACGATGGTCATTATGGCCAAAAAGTTATATTTTTGTTTCATCAGACCATCAGAAGACATTTCTCCAAAAAGTACGATCTTTGTCCCCATGTTTTTTGTTGTTGTTGCGTTGGCACCTTCAACATGGTCCCCCCGTGTTGCGTTGGCACCTTCCTCATTATCACATTTATGCATGCAACCACTCACTTACACTACTGATTACTGACTACACACACCATTGTTAATTGTATTTAGTTTACTTAAATTAATAAGTAGATTTTGTTATTCCTAATCTCCATGTTGTCTCCCTTTTTGTTACGAACTTCGACAAGTGTGACAAGTGGTGTTCTTCAGCTTGCAAGCCTCCCCCTTTTTACTCCAAACAAAACGATGGTCATTATGGCCAAACAGTTCTATTTTTGTTTCATCAGATCAGAGGACATTTCTACAAAAAGTACAATCTTTGTCCCCATGTGCAGTTGCAAACCGTAGTCTGGCTTTTTTATGGCAGTTTTGGAGCAGTGGCTTCTTCCTTGCTGAGCAGCCATACAGGTTATGTCGATATAGGACTTATTTTACTGTGGATATAGATACTTTTGTACCTGTTTCCTCCAGCATCTTCACAAGGTCCTTTGCTGTTGTTCTGGGATTGACTTTTCGCACCAAAGTACGTTCATCTCTAGGAGACAGAACGCATCTCCTTCCTGAGCGGTATGACGGCTGCGTGGTCCCATGGTGTTTATACTTGCATACTATTGTTTGTACAGATGAACTTGGTACCTTCAGGCGTTTGGAAATTGCTCCCAAGGATGAACCAAACTTGTGGAGGTCTAAAAAAAATGTTCTGAGGTCTTGACTGATTTATTTTTAATTTTTTATGATGTCAAGCAAAGATGCACTGAGTTTGAACGTAGGCCTTGAAATACATCCACAGGTACACCTCCAATTGACTCAAATGATGTCATTTAGCTTATCAGAAGTTTCCAAAGGCATGACATCATTTTCAGGAATTATTCAAGCTGTTTAAAGGCACAGTCAACTTAGTGTATGTAAACTTCTGACCCAATGGAATTGTGATACAGTGAATTATAAATAAAATAATATGTCTGTAAACAATTGTTGGAAAAATTACTTGTGTCATGCACAAAGTACATGCCAAAACCTATGGTTTGTTGACAAGAAATTTGTGGAGTGGTTGAAAAAACGAGTTTTAATGACTCCAACCTAAGTGTATGTAAATTTCCGACTTCAACTGTAGCTAGTTAGCTAGCGAGTAGCAACCATAGAAAATTTGCTAGCTTTAGGTCGCTAGCTATCTGGTCATATGCTAGCTAATCTAAAAAAAAATAAACAGATCCCTCTGGGGAGCCAGGCCCAACCAATCAGAATGAGTTTTCCCCAAAAAAGGGCTTTATTACAGTCAGAAATACACCTTAGAACCCAACAACCCCCTCCCCCTCAGATGATCCCGCAGGTGAAGAAGCCTGATGTGGAGGTTCTGGGCTGGCGTGGTTACACGTGGTCTGCGGTTGTGAGGCCGGTTGGACATACTGCCAAATTCTCTAAAATAATGTTGAAGGCGGCTTATGGTAGAGAAATTAACATTTAATTATCTGGCAACAGCTCTGGTGGACATTCCTGCAGTCAGCATGCCAATTGCATGCTCCCTCAAAACTTGAGACATCTGTGGCATTGTGTTGTGTGACAAAACTGCAAATTTTAGAGTGGCCTTTTATTGTCCCCCGCACAAGGTGCATCTATGTAACGATCATGCTGTTTAATCAGCTTCTTGATATGCCACACCTGTCAGGTGGCTGGATTATCTTGACAAATGATAACATGCTCACTAACAGGGATGTAAACACATTTTTGCACACATTTTGAGAGAAATTACATGTGTAATTACAATGTAATAAGGACCCCATAAAATGAAGTGTTACCAAGAGTTCCTATTTTGCAATCATATCACACAAAGGGGATGACTTGAACATTTACCTGACAAGTTGACCATGTTGCTCTGCAAAGACTCCAGTAGATGGAAGCATAACCTTAGCACACATGTATATCATTCTGGGTGAGTTCTCTTTTGTCCAAGTCTGAAATGTTAATGTCACATGGAAAATAAGTATTTGGTCACATACAAACAAGCAAGATTTCTGGCTCTCACAGACCTGTAACTTCTTCTTTAAGAGGCTCCTCTGTCCTCCACTCATTACCTGTATTAATGGCACCTGTTTGAACTTGTTATCAGTATAAAAGACACCTGTCCACAACCTCAAACAGTCACACTCCAAACTCCACTATGGCCAAGACCAAAGAGCTGTCAAAGGACACCAGAAACAAAATTGTAGACCTGCACCAGGTTGGGAAGACTGAATCTGCAATAGGTAAGCAGCTTGGTTTGAAGAAATCAACTGTGGGAGCAATTATTAGGAAATGGAAGACATACAAGACCACTGATAATCTTCCTCGATCTGGGGCTCCACGCAAGATCTCACCCCGTGGGGTCAAAATTATCACAAGAACGGTGAGCAAAATCCCAGAACCACACGGGGGACCTAGTGAATGACCTGCAGAGAGCTGGGACCAAAATAACAAAGCCTACCATCAGTAACACACACGCCGCCAGGGACTCAAATCCTGCAGTGCCAGACGTGTCCCCTGCTTAAGCCAGTACATGTTCAGGCCCGTCTAAAGTTTGCTAGAGAGCATTTGGATGATCCAGATGAGGATTGGGAGAATGTCAGATGAAACCAAAATAGAACTTTTTGGTAAAAACTCAACTCGTCGTGTTTGGAGGACAAAGAATGCTGAGTTGCATCCAAAGAACACCATACCTACTGTGAAGCATGGGGTGGAAACATCATGCTTTGGGGCTGTTTTTCTGCAAAGGGACCAGGACGACTGATCCGTGTAAAGGAAAGAATGAATGGGGCCATGTATCGTGAGATTTTGAGTGAAAACCTCCTTCCATCAGCAAGGGCATTGAAGATGAAACATGGCTGGGTCTTTCAGCATGACAATGATCCCAAACACACCGCCTGGCAACCTAAGGAGTGGCCGTAAGAAGCATTTCAAGGTCCTGGAGTGGCCTAGCCAGTCTCCAGATCTCAACCCCATAGAAAATCTTTGAAAGTCTGTGTTGCCCAGCGACAGCCCCAAAACATCACTGCTCTAGAGGAGATCTGCATGGAGGAATGGGCCAAAATACCAGCAACAGTGTGTGAAAACCTTGTGAAGACTTACAGAAAAAGTTTGACCTCTGTCATTGCCAACAAAGGGTATATAACAAAGTATTGAGATAAACTTTTGTTATTGACCAAATACTTATTTTCCACCATAATTTGCAAATAAATTCATAAAAAATCCTACAATGTGAATTTCTGGATTTTTTGAAGTGTACCTATGATGAAAATTACAGGCCTCTCTCATCTTTTTAAGTGAGAGAACTTGCACAATTGGTGGCTGACTAAATACTTTTTTTTCCCCACTGTAGCTTGCCATCGTCCATGTAAGATGCTGGGGAAAGGAAATAGAAAGTTGATCCCATAGTACATACAGTATCATATTTGGAAGTTGAGCAGTGCCGTTATTATCAGATTCTACATGCCAGATTACTGCGCTGGACTTTGTAGAGACATGTCATAACTAAGTAATTTCATCAGCAAATCGAACCTTAACGGAAAAACAAAGAGCAAGCTTTCAGTTTCATTTCTCCCTTCCTTTCGTTTCTCTAGCAACAGAGGTATTGATGTCAGTTCGTCCAAATGCAGAGCGAACTGACGTCAATGTTCAAGAGCCTGTTGGTTTCAGACTTGATACATCGGTACCTCTTGCTGTGCGGCAGCAGAGTAAATAGTCTATGGCTTGGGTGGTTGGGGTCTTTGACGATTTTCCGGGCCTTCTTTTCACACCGCCTGATATATTTCAGTGACTGTCTGCATCTTGAGAGCTATTTATTGAGTAGGCTAGATAAAGAAGGCCCTATTCACCTTCATCTGATTGCCAGCAGACATTAACCCCGTTTATACCTAGTGCTAACATGAGTCATTTGTCCTGATCTTCTCTCACATGTCTCTGATCTGCTGTTGCATCTACACATGGTAGTAAAATGTGTCTCTTATCCATCCACTATGTCTGCATTGTGACCATATTTTCTGGTCTGTCCCTTTTATACAAATTATTTTCAAAATATTATTTATTTATTGTAAAAACACATATTTTGGATTTGGATTCACTTCTGTATGACCTGTCTGTCCCTGGACCCTGCTACCTGCCTCCTCCTGTGGTCCTTTACTAAATAAAACACCTGCTGCGCCCTGCGCTTGAAACCGGCACTCTGTCTCCCATCATACTCATTACAGATAGCTTGCCATCGTCCATGTAAGATGCTGGGGAAAGGAAATAGAAAGTTGATCCCATAGTACATACAGTATCATATTTGGAAGTTGAGCAGTGCCGTTATTATCAGATTCTACATGCCAGATTACTGCGCTGGACTTTGTAGAGACATGTCATAACTAAGTAATTTCATCAGCAAATCGAACCTTAACAGAAAAACAAAGAGCAAGCTTTCAGTTTCATTTCTCCCTTCCTTTCGTTTCTCTAGCAACAGAGGTATTGATGTCAGTTCGTCCAAATGCAGAGCCAATCAACAATCAGCTGTGATGATGGACAGCCCAGTCGTTGTGGATAGCATATATAAAGCCCAGTGAGTAAACACAATCTCCCGGACAGACATACGTTTCGAAAAGCTACAGCTATACTGTCCATTTTGGAAAGCTACTACTTCCTCTGCTCAGAAGCAATGGCTCTTCAGGAATGGGACAGCATTTTCCAGAACACAATTGAGGAGCATGACATAGAGGACACCTGGAGCATTGAATTTGACAACAACATCGTTCCTGATCACCCAGCGGGAGGTTGGCAGCAGTACATCAGTGGGGCATTTGCAAGGTCGGCTCTTTGAATAAAGTGTAAATAGACAATCAATTCAATTCAGAACATAGAAATGTGTTTACAAATGTACATTAAACCTGATTCAATGTTCAATTACTGTATTCAAACAGATAGGGACTTAATATATTACATTCAGAATTAAGACATGAAATGTACTTTATATACTAACTCAGAATTAAGACATGAAATGTACTTTATATACTAACTCGTTATACTGAAATTTGATATTTACATACAGTTGATGTCGGAAGTTTACATACACTTAGGTTGGAGTCATTAAAACTCGTTTTTCAACCACTCTAAACATTTCTAGTTAACAAACTATAGTTTTGGCAAGTCGGTTAGGACATCTGCTTTGTGCATGACACAAGTAATTTTTCCAACAATTGTTTACAGACAGATCATTTCACTTATAATTCACTGTATCACAATTCCAGTGGGTCAGAAGTTTACATACAGTTGACTGTGCCTTTAACTTCTTAGGGAGCGGTAGCAGAGGTTGACGGTTTTGGCGTGTCCAAAGTAAAATGCCTGCCACTCAGGCCCAGAAAATAGGATATGCACATAAGTACTTTTGGATAGGAAACACTCTGACGTTTCTAAAAGTGTTAAAATAATGTATGTGAGTATAACAGAACTGAAATAGCAGGCGAAAACCAGAGGAAAATCCATCCGGATTTGCAGTTTTTTTTTTGTATATGACATTTTTCTCCAGGCTGGTTTTAATGGGATCCAGCTCCTAGATTGCAGTACCTATGGCTTCCACTAGATGTCAACAGTCTGTATACAGTGTCTGGAGGCTCTAGCACTAAGCAGAACAGATAGGAAGAGGAAGTAATGAAGGGACCACATTTGTCAACAATTTCACGGGCGCGAGATTGTGAGCGCGCCCCACTTTATTTTCCTTTCCTATCGTTCACGTTATCGTCTGGATGAAATATTACAGTAAATATACATAAGGATACCTAAGGATACATTCAAAATTATGTTCGATTTGTTTGGAGAAAGTATATAGGTATATTTGAACGCGTTCTCTTCACGGTTCAATGGGCGACTCGACGTTGGATTTTCTGATCATAACGCGCCAACCAAACTGAGATTTATGGATATAATAAATTACTTTTTCTAACAAAAGAACCATTGGATGTCTTCGTTGGACACTTGGGAAGCCCTCAGCAGAAGTTCTTCGAAAGGTAAGTGATTTATTTGAGCTCTTATATGGGTTTTGTGTGACCCGCGCTGGATATGAATTTATGCTAATGTTGAAAATAGGAGAGGTGCTATCCTCAAACAATCAAATGTTGCGCTTTCGCCGTAAAGCCTTTTTGAAATCTGACAACGCTGTGATATTGCCAAGAATCAGAGCTTTTGATGACTATGCAACACTTGTATATTGATGAATGTTTAATAATTCAACTTTTGGATTTTGAATTTGGCGCCTTACATTTCACCGGGTAGTGTCGGGAGCGGCCCACTAGCGCGCCGCTTCTCCCTAAGTAGTTAAACAGCTTGGAAAATTCCCAAAAATGATGTAATGTCTTTTTAGAAGCTTTTGATAAGCTAATTGACATCATTTGAGTCAATTGGAGGTGTACCTGTGGATGTATTTCAAGGCCTACCTTCAAACTCAGTGCCTCTTTGCTTGACATCATGGGAATTTTTTTTTATAATAATGGTAGACCTTCACAAGTCTGGTTCATCCTTGGGAGCAATTTCCAAACGCCTGAAGGTACCAAGTTTATCTGTACAAACAATAGTACGCAAGTATAAACACCATGGGACCACGCATCCGTCATACCGCTCAGGAAGGAGACGCATTCTGTCTCCTAGAGATGAACATACTTTGGTGCGAAAAGTGCAAATCAATCCCAGAACAACAGCAAAGGACCTTGTGAAGATTCTGGAGGAAACAGGTACAAAAGTATCTATATCCACAGTAAAACGAGTCCTATATCGACATAACCTGAAAGGCCGCTCAGCAAGGAAGAAGCCACTGCTCCAAAACCGCCATAAAAAAGCCAGACTACGGTTTGGGGACAAATATCCTCTGGTCCTCTGGTCTGATGAAACAAAAATAGAACTGTTTGGCCATAATGACCATCGTTATGTTTGGAGGAAAAAGGGGGAGGCTTGCAAGCCGAAGAACAAAAAGGGAGACAACATGGAGATAAGGAATAACAAAATCTATTTATTAAGTAAACTAAATACAATTAACAATGGTGTGTGTAGTCAGTAATCAGTAGTGTAAGTGAGTGGTTGCATGCATAAATGTGATAATGAGGGGTGTTGAAAGGTGCCAACGCAACAACAACAAAAAACAGCCACAAAAATGCCACAACCAAACTCTATCAATGTGTCTGCATGGAGAGAGTCTCCTCAATGAATGGGGAAGTGGCATTTATCCTGGGACACACCCGGGCCCAGGTGTGTCCCATGTCACTGACAACCTTCCCGACTCCGGCCACCGGCATCCTAATAAGGAAAACAAGAGCAAAGAGAAAGAATACGGCAGACAGAGTGGGAGGGTCATCACAATACGAACTGTGAAGCACAGGGGTGGCATCATCATGTTGTGGGGGTGCTTTGCTGCAGGAGGGACTGGTGCACAAAATAGATGGCATCATGAGGAAGAAATTATGTGGATATATTGAAGCAAAATCTCAAGACATCAGTCAGGAAGTTAAAGCTTGCTCGCAAATGGGTCTCCAAATGGACAATAACCCCAAGTATACCAAAGTTGTGGCAAAATGGCTTAAGGACAACAAAGTCAATGTATTGGAGTGGCCATCACAAAGCCCTGACCTCAATCCTATAGAACATTTGTAGGCAGAACTGAAAAGGCATGTGCGAGCAAGGAGGCCTACAAACCTGACTCAGTTACACCAGCTCTGTCAGGAGGAATGGGCCAAAATTCACCCAATTTATTTTGGGTAGCTTGTGGAAGGCTACCTGAAACGTTTGACCCAAGTTAAACAATTTAAAGGCAATGCTACCAAATACTAATTGAGTGTATGTAAACTTCTGACCCACTGGGAATGTGATGAAAGAAATAAAAGCTGAAATAAATCATACTATTATTCTGACATTTCACATTCTTAAAATAAAGTGGTGATCCTAAGACTTGGATTTTTTACTAGGATTAAATGTCAGGAATTGTGAAAAACTGAGTTTAAATGTATTTGACTAAGGTGTATGTAGACTTCCGACTTCAACTGTATCACTTATCTCTCCCTGCAGATTCATGTGCTCACAGTGTAGGAGGACCTGGCCTTCGAAAAGAGTTCTGGTGGTGTTTCACATGCGTCTGTTGGCAGAGGAGAAGAAGGGGATTGTTAAAGTGAAATGCTACAGACAGGAATGCAAGAAGTGTGTACAGAGTACAATGGAGGAGCCTCGTTTTAAGACAGAGAACATTGAGGTGCTGCTGGAGAAGCTTGTCGTGAAGATCCTCGTCAAGTGCTACTATCAGGACCAAGGCGAAAGGAATATGCCATTCCATTTTGATGGGAGGATTGATGGACCCCATGAGGCTGCCCATTGTGAAGCCTGTAAACATGGCCTCTGCAGACAGGTGACCACAAAAGAAACATAGAAGGGAAAATATAGAAACATCTGGGAAATGTTTCATTCCTAAATGTATTGTATAATCAATTAACAATTTTGAGGAGAGTTGGATGTGGAACTGGATATAATAATGTAGAGAGAATTTGATTTCCTGTTGAAGCAGCGAAAACTATATCCTCTGAATCAAGGATTGGAAAAAAAGAAGCCAGTAACTGTAATTGTACACCATTTAATCCAGACAAAATGCACTTGTTTTTTATACAAAAGTTGATTGAGAAAGAGGTTTCTGATCTGCATTCTTTGCAATAATCTCTTACACTTTAAAAAGAGTTCAAGGAATTACTTCTCAACAGATGTACCAATCATATCCCATGTCAGGTGAGGACATCACCTTTATGGTGGAGAGATGACTGGCTACAATGCAAATGCATACAAACAAGGCAACATTGCTTTAGAAACCCATTTGCATTGATTAAACATATTTGTGGGACTTTACACAGATCTAGTGTGCAAAACGTGACATTTTTATAATTTTCAGTGTGTGTCTGTGTGAGTGTGTGTGTGTACTTCTCTTTGCATATGGCGTCAGCAGGGAGTAAAACACCCTTTTATGATTAATAACTTTCTGTGTGAAATGTCCTGACCTGCCATAAAACTGCTTTAAAAATCTAATTTCACTGTTGTCGAGTTACTTCATCAGAAAAACACATGGAAAACACAATGACTACATACATCCAGGGGCTAAATTGGCCAAGGTCTCAACCGGTCCGAGACCCTGTACCTATGATCCAAAATGAGAGCCAGGTGGAGCTGAGATCCGGTACCACCTCGCATCAAGCTTTTTTGTTGAGGAAAAAACTATTCAATTTTGGTAATTGATGCTCGATTCAAAACGCATGTGACGAAGTGGATTATTATAATAATGCATAAACTACAAAACATTGTAGTCGTGCATGTAAGTGTAGCCTACATAAGAATATACTAATGACAGCCAACTGTCTTCCTACATTGGCTGTCGATTCAAGCTGAGGAGTATGTATTCTTTTTTTGTTTTTGCTCAATCTGATTGAGTGGGCCTGGCAGGGCCTGGCTCCCCAGTGGGAGGGCCCTAAGACCCCACAGCCCCACCCATGCCTACCAGAGGAGGCTGGTAGGAGAAGCTATGAGGACATGCCTATTGTAATGGATGGAATGGAATAAATGGAAGGGAGTCAAACGTGGTTTCCAGACATGCCGCCCACCAGCCTCCTCTGACGCCCCTGGTACCGGTACCTATTTTACTTTGAGTCAAGCACTACACACTAACACAATAAATATACATCTACATTTCAAATCCACTTATGAGTCAACTCTAAATATACAACATGAATCATGAACAAAACACTGTGGGTATGACTTTGTACTTAAAGTAATCTAACTTTTCCGAAGACGACAGAAAAAAAACTTTCCTACCTCTCCTAGTGCATCAAATTGATTTGAGCACGCAGGGCAAAACATAAATACTCGCTCCCCTATTTCCCAGGATTCAGGGATGCATAATAACAAATCAACATTCTATATTAATATATGAACCTGGTGAAATTCACAAAATATCTGAATAACTGTTTACATTTACCCCTGCTGAATTTCACCAACCTTGTAAAACTAAACAAAATTATCTACCAGGCTCAAGGCATGATTCTGAACTCAGCTCAAAGCTACCCATAGGGTTCAGGGCAAGTGGTGCTGGCCTTAGATCAGTGATCAGGACGGTTTGAAGGAATCAGCTTCAGGATCTCAGAGGTGCTTTCCAAGTCATTTTCCTCAGGGAGGTTGTTCTGGGTCTGTCTTTCAGGATCTCAGAGGTGCCCTCCAAGTCATTTTCCTCAGGGAGGTTCTTCTGGTTCTGTCTTTCCATCCAATGTTTTAGGAGCAAAACTCATGCCAATGATTACATTTCCGGTATCCGGACTGACCACTTTGAAGTATTGATACAGAAAAACATACATAACAAATAAGACTGTTACGGATACAGGTATCCTGTGTGTGTATTGGTTTTCTTTCCTTCTGCCCTAGTCACAGGTGTCACTCATCAGCAGTCATCAATCACCAATCAGTCCCAATCAGAAGACACACCTGCT
The DNA here is from genome assembly GCA_030435695.1 of Brachymystax lenok tsinlingensis. Taxonomy (NCBI): domain Eukaryota; kingdom Metazoa; phylum Chordata; class Actinopteri; order Salmoniformes; family Salmonidae; genus Brachymystax; species Brachymystax lenok. The sequence continues at coordinate 7,098,855 of CM059793.1, forward strand.
CCTTTTCCCTTACCCAATCACATCCCCTTTCCCTTGGTTTAAAAACCCCACAGTTGTCTCTCTCTCTCGCTTGTTTTGTAGCTCTCTACACCTCTCTATCTCTGTTTGGATTTGCTGAAAGTCAGTTGCTGTTAGTTTGATTGTGCGCTCTATCTCTCTTTTGTTTTTGCACCTAGATCTCACATTAGCTGTTGACATGTGAGTATGTATTGCTGTGTTGTAGTGTTTGCTTGTTTGTTGGTGGTAAAAGGGGGTAACCAGACAAGTCGCCTATGGGCATACATCACCCGTAAGAAACCCTTTGTCTAAATACATTAGTTAGAACTGGGCGGACCACCCACTGTATTTAATTGGTTAGTTAGCTAGCTGTTTGTGACGCAGGTAGACCTAGCTTAGGGTTTTTGAATATTTATTATTTCTTTCCTTGGGTCCAGCTCAGCCCCTTTTTCCCACACCCCATTACCGTGTGTTTGGAATAAACCACTAGTGTTTGACGTTAGATTTAAGTTGTCTGTGTTTTATTTTTGTTCTCACTGTTACTTTTTCACTGGGGTGATTTGCATGAGATATGTTACGGGTCTCGTTTTCATCCCCCCTAGACTATGGGGCAAAAGGGGTTCGTAACAAAGACATATGTGAGCAGAATATCTGCTGAGCTCAGGTAAATGGACAGAGCTAGATAAACAGAGTTGAACATTGGACTACAGTAAAAACATGTCAGCAGAAACGACATATGGAACTCATCACCAGACATGTAGAAACTGAATGTCAGCAGAAAATGTAACAAAGAACCTACGGTTGTACTGTTCCAGGACCATTCGAAAATAACTAATACTGGAAACATATGTATGCAATACATTTTATACGTTTTTGTATCACAACCAGGGCCCCGCCACCATTATAATCTAGACCGAAGCAGATATGGTCATTAAAGGCGCAAGGCCAAGGGGAGTTATTCATATACATACAAGGGAGTGACTATATGTGTTATGTATGTCAGGGCCAGGGGCTGGAACTCAAACGCAGACCAGAGTACAGTTCGATTCAAGGTGAATTTATTAATAACCAGAACCAACAGAGAAGTGAACTGAGCGGTAATTGTTCTGGTAGAACAGAGGGTATCTGGTCCGGGATCCAGCACTCTGTGTTTCGAGGTTCTGGTGAGTAATCTGAGTCCGAGGTTCAGGCTGGAATTCTGCAGTCAAGACGGGGAAAAACTGGTTAGCTCTCAATTCCCCAAAAGCTAGCAAAAATACAGAGGATACAGGACATAGATCGGCTGGCATGTACTGGTACTTAGTGGTACAACGATCCGGCGGGGACTGGAAGGTTGGTCTGGCTTTTATAGGTGAGTAGATTGCATGATGTGGACCAGGTGTGCTTGATAGACATGATGGCCCACAGGTGAGTAGACCGGAGCACTGGAGACCACGCCCCCCCCAGCGAGCTCAGAACAGCAAGAAAGAAGAGTCACGACCGGGGGTTCGTGACAATGTAAAGAAGGAAAACATTAAAGACATAGCTCTGTGATAAGAAAGTCAGTCATTCCATGGAATTGCTCGGCTCTGTTACTTTGTTATAAAGTCTAATTGAATTTACAAGTTCCGATATCTGTGAAATATTTTTGATTCAATATTCCACAACATAAAAGGCGAGCTTGCCAGGAGTTGCTACAAGGGACCAGTGGATGGTGAAAATTTTGGAGCTGACGGCGGGTCTTCTGGGTGAGTCTCGCAAACGGGTGGCCACCCAACTATTATCAGGTAAGCTTTGTTCTTACATATAGTTGAATGGTTGTGTGATTTGCTTCGGGAGTCCTGTCTCAGCAATAGAAGCACCAAGTAGGTCTCTCCAAATTCTAAACAAACCAAATGATACTGGGAGTTTTTTAATTGCACGCATGCATGCATGCTAAGTAAAGTTTTGGGGTTACAATAGTTAAAGTAAGCATTTGTGTGGACTTTGAATTGGGAGTTGTGTGCCTCGTTGGTGTCGGGTGGCACGGTGGGGTGGGGCCATTCACTTGCTCTGGTCGGACTGTCCAACGGACCCGCATGGGTGGCCTGTCTGAGTAGGGATTGTCTTGTCTGATTCTATCTGGCCGGGCACATCTGTTTCAGGACCTGTCTGGGCTTGTGTTTAAACACAACCCATTCAACTTGATCAGGTGGTCCGAGTTGGGTGTGTCATTCAGTTCTCCCCGCTCACCGGACCGTTCATCTGGGGAACTTGTCCAGTCTGGTTCGGTGCATCTGAATGCCCTGGCTGGTTGGTCTACTTGGCCCGATGTGGGGTCGCTGCTGTCTGTCTGCAAAATCAACACAAATAAATAGTAAAGTCCTATGAGTACAGCTCCGATTAGCTTAGCGGAGGTCTGAACGGGTAGGTCACTTGCGATACTGCTCCAATTAGTGGAGGTCTGCTTGGGTGAGTGTATAGCTTTGATAATATTTTGACCAAGGGTGGCAACGTCTTATCAAAATAATAAAATCCTGCGGATACCACTCCGACTAGCTTTAGCGGACGTCTGAACGGGTAGGTCACTTGTGATACCTCTCCAATTGGTGGAGGTCTGCTTGGGTGAGTGTGTAGCCTCTGATAAAGCTTTGACCCCGGGTGGCAAAGGTCTGTTTAAATAGGTGAATAAATCCTGTATAATAACATCTCCCTGTGTTGAGGAGGTGTATCAGGGGTGGGGTTGAATTTGCAGGTTGTTTTAGGGAAAACGTAAATAGGTGTGTGAGTGTGAAAGTTGCCTATCCTTAGTGGGAGGGAGTGCACACCCTTCCTGTGACACCACTTAAGTGTGGCCTGACAGGAGGGACACATCTGATCCCGCACTAGGAGAGGGGAATGTGAATGACTAGTAGAATTGTATAAAACTAGGAACTTGATAAAATAGTATGTCAAATAATTATCCTTGCATACATAGAAATTATCAATGCGTGTCCAGTGAGGCTATATACTGAGGTGTGAGGTAGAGGAGTACAAAGTATAGGGAAACGTAGTTAACTTCATCATCACGCTGCCAATAATACATTCAATTCACACAATGATTTGGAAGACATGCAAATGAGTTCATAAAGCCATTTTATTTGTATTGTGTGTATTTGCACTGTCTTTGACAAAGGGGGATGTTGTGGCCAGTGCAGGCCTGTCACTGTTACCATAAAGGTTACGCCATCATCGTGAAAGTGGAAAAGGATATGTGGGGTGTTTTATTTTGGTTATGGGGTATAAAAATAAAAAAAACATCCATGTAAGAATACAAAAGAGTGACATGCTGTGTCTTGCACGTTGAGAAAACATTATTCTTGTAGTAGTTCACGCCTACTATCACACCCCATCATCAACAAATGTCTTGTGCAATAAAACTTGTTTTGCCTTCATTACATTGGATTACAATTACAAATAGACACACTGTGGAGTAAGACAGAAAATACACAGACACAACAGTATTGTCGGTGTACCAGCAGAATAATTCAATGACAGTAATAAAGCTTTGTTTGTACACACACTGGAACAGCTGCACAATACAGGCAATCCATTTCCTCTTCAAAGGAATCACAAGTAGAGGAACCTTCTCTACCTCTCTAACCTCACATAGCTGAGAAACCTTCTCTACCTCTCTAACCTCACATAGCTGAGAAACCTTCTCTACCTCTCTAACCTCACATAGCTGAGGAACTTTCTCTACCTCTCTAACCTCACATAGCTGAGAAACCTTCTCTACCTCTCTAACCTCACATTGCTGAGTAACCTTCTCTACCTCTCTCTCACATAGCTGAGGAACCTTCTCTACCTCTCTAACCTCACATAGCTGAGGAACTTTCTCTACCTCTCTAACCTCACATTGCTGAGGAACCTTCTCTACCTCTCTAACCTCACATTGCTGAGTAACCTTCTCTACCTCTCTAACCTCACATAGCTGAGGAACCTTCTCTACCTCTCTAACCTCACATAGCTGAGGAACCTTCTCTACCTCTCTAACCTCACATAGCTGAGAAACCTTCTCTACCTCTCTAACCTCACATTGCTGAGTAACCTTCTCTACCTCTCTAACCTCACATAGCTGATGAACCTTCTCTACCTCTCTAACCTCACATAGCTGATGAACCTTCTCTACCTCTCTAACCTCACATTTCTGAGGCTCTTATTCCACTTTCGTTGTGCTCGGTGCAGCCACACCTATCTTCCACTAGTTCCACCAGTGTCTCACTGCATTCATTTAATCAACAAATAGCTTAAGCAGTCAGACATTAGGTGTACCCAATGACTACTAAATATAGACAAGTAAACAAAGAGATATATTATCAAAAGTGTATTAGGGCGTATACCTGGCTAATTCTACCATATTCTACCAGGCTTTGAAACGCTTTGAGCAAAGGCCCATACTGCAGGCTTCGCAATGGGCACTCTCATGTGGGGGACCTTCATCGTCTTCATCATCGAAACTACGTCTGTTTCTCTTGCCCAGGTTCTCGCGGTAGCACTTGACACGGATCTTCTCCATCAGTTTCTCCAGGAGGACCTCGAGTTTCTCCTCATCGAAACTGGCCTCCTCCATAAGAGCGGCATCACATTGCCTGCATTCCTGACGCAAGCGTCGCACTTTAACCATTCCCTGCCCTGACGAAAGACTCATGTGAAACACCACATTCACCCGGCCAGAGGACCAACTTCTGTTACACTTGGAGCACCTGAACCTTCACGTGGAAATTGGAGAAAAAGGGAAAGTATGTTTCAGACACAAGCAGTTTTTAACAGAGCAATTGTTGAAATCCACTATGGTGCTGTTGTGTTGTAATCAACTTGTGTTATACTTTGTGCAAGTATTCTTTGTAATTCAACACCAGGCACAGTCTTTACCTGGTGTTGAATTACAAATAATTGAGTCTTTACCTGGTGTTGAATTACAAATAATTTAGTCTTTACCTGGTGTTGAATTACAAATAATTCAGTCTTTACCTGGTGTTGAATTACAAATAATTCAGTCTTTACCTGGTGTTGAATTACAAATAATTTAGTCTTTACCTGGTGTTGAATTACAAATAATTTAGTCTTTACCTGGTGTTGAATTACAAATAATTCAGTCTTTACCTGGTGTTGAATTACCAAGAATTGCATTCAAACATACTTTTTGAGAGGGCTACATGAAATCTAGAGAAATATACTGAACAAAATTTGTCTACATCCCTGTTAGGGAACATTTCTCCTTTGCCAAGATAATCCATCCACCTGACAGGTGTGGCATATCAACAAGCTGATTAAACAGCATGATCTTTACACAGGTGCATCTTGTGCTGGGGACAACAAAAGGCCACTTTAAAATGTGCAATTTTGTCACATGACACAATGCCACAGATGTCTTAAGTTTTGAGGGAGCGTGCAGTTGGCATGCTGACTGCAGGTATGTCCACCAGAGCTGTTGCCAGAGCTCATTTAATTTCTTTACCATAAGCCGCCCCCAACATCGTTTTAGAGAATTTGGCAGTACTTGCAACCGGCCTCACAACCGCAGACCACAGACCTACTGAGGCATATTTCTGTCTGTAATAAAGCCCTTTTGTGGGGAAAAACTCATTCTGATTGACTGGGCCTGGCTCCCAAGTGGGTGGGCCTATGCCCTCCCAGGCCCACCCATGGCTGCACCGATGCCCAGTCATGGGAAATTCATAGATTAGGGCTTAATACATTTATTTCAATTGACTGATTTCCTCATATGAACTGTAACTTAGTAAAACCATTGAAATTGTTGCATGTTGCTTTTATATTTTTGTTCAGCATACAGTTAACATATCTACTATAGTTTATTTTATTTATATTTTTACAGCATTTAACCTTTAAATTAAAACTCCAATGTCAACTATCAGTCTAATGTATTTGATTGATCAGAAACACACAATTACCTGTTTTTGGTTGTCTATGTTAGAACCTAACAGGTAACACACAGTGCAACAATATCAAAGGACTCCTACCTTCCAAATGCCCCACTGATGTACTGATGCCAGCCTGATTCCTGGCTGTCTGCCTTAATGGAATCATCAAACTCGATACGCCAGCGGTCTCTCTTATTCATCTTCAGATTATTGACCTTTAACTGAAAAATCCTAATCCATTCTTGGTTAGTCATTGCTCTTTTGGTGAAGTAGCCAAACGCTTTGACTTGTTATGCTTCTTCTTCACACCCACTTATACTGTAGCTAAGAATGACCTGGCAGTTACGCAAATAGCACTTGCTTAAAACTGTTGCCTTCAACAGAAATGCTATGGGGAAAGTGAAACTTATATGTGCTGTTATGTTTCGATTCCTGTCCCAGCTAGCACATTTGTTTCCTTGGAAGTTGTGGGAATGTAAATTTTTTGTTTCCCATTGGTTCTGGGAACAAAGCCATACGTTTCCTGACCGGCAAAACTCAACGTTATTTAAAGGTTCTGAGAGTATAAGTATTCATTTCTCCTGTTCTGGGAAACTTAATTTTTAGATTGCAGGGAGGTTCTGAGAATGCTGTACTATGCATCCCTGGGGGGTTTTAAAGGTTCTGAGAATGGAAATTAAAGGTAATTTGAAGGTAATTACATTATGAAAACATGTTTCAATAACACGTTTAATAACACTGCTAGCTAAAGTTAACTGTTTTGAACTCCAAACACAGATGGGACACAATCATGCAAACACTTAATTTTATTCCTTGTGGCACAGATTCACTGAAATTCAAGCCTATTATATTCTGTTCTCTATCCATGGAATTAGTCCAATGCACCACCAGGATGGAGTTAGTATGACATGTTTCTTTTTACTCATACAAAGCTGTTCATTTTAGTCTATTCAAATAAACCCCATTTCAAAAGGAAACAAGCACTCATTAAGATCAGGTATGGCCAATTAGTGGGGGCAGCCAACACACCTGGACACACTTAACGAGATTGTTTTTTTAAAGCTGAGAACAGAATGTTTTTAAATAACTTTACAACGTTCTTTGAATGTTACTGTTTTCTTGTGTTTTTTTTATGGAAAGTTGTCTTAATGTTCTGAGAACATGACTTTAAATAGAACCATGGGGAAACCTGCAGAATGGAGGTACTCCTGTCGACTATTTTCTTTACTGTTAAATGTTTTTCTGAAAACGATGTATTGAGAGTGCTGTTTATGGTTAACTAACATAAAAACAGACATTTGAACATAACATTAGTGGTTTAGTGACATGACATCTTATAATGGTTGATGATGAACCCATTCATTGCTGGGATGGGGAGGTTTTTCTTGTACCCTGATCAAACCCCTGTAAGGCATGTAGGTGCAGTAGGTTACCCCATGTTTTACTCCACACAAAAAAATACTGATGAAAGCCCGTCATCTAGTGTTAATCAAAGTTCCCCTGTAGATGGTTTAGCTGAGCTGGTCCCTCAGCTAGCCCTGGAAATAGCCAACTCCATTAGGGAAGAAATACAGAGTGGCAGGTCCAGCACTTTAGTGCAGAGAAGATAAGTGATCATCACTCAGAGTCAGCAGGATACAGTATGTAGATCTCAGTAAAATGAAGTTCATCATGCAATCAGACGTGAAGGAACCTCCAGGGATGTCCTGTTGGGGGACAATCGGATGAGATGATTAGTCGATTATCTGGCAAAGCAAGAGACATGGTAAAGATACATTTACGCAATGAGACAACTGTTGATCCTAAAGAGAAACCAGAGATAATATTTGACATTCTGAAACAGAATTTATGTGAATTGGCCTACTCATGCATGCATTTAGCTGATTTTTACAATACTAAACCTGTAGCCGGAGAGGCTGTTATGGAGTATTGGGTTCAATTGAACAAGGCCGCAGATGTCACTGACGAGGGCAGCTCCAACTCAGATGTCGTCATGATGTTTGGAACCTACTGCCCTGACCTCAAAACCGGCAGCAGTATTCCAATTCCAAGTCTGCTGAGAAATGGACTGCGAGTGAAATACAGGAGAGAATCTATGAACATGAACGCTGCAGGAAGGCCACCATGGTGTCAATCTACCGCTGTATCCTCAAAGCAAGGAACAGTACATCACCCAAGACAACTCAGTTTGAAGGCAGGGCCAATGTGGGAGTGTGCAGTGACACTTCGCTCACATCAAGCGCCAGACAAGATGGGCAGAGTGCAAGTATCGAGAGACTCATTCACCTGCTTGAACATACCTTAGAGAAGACCATACTACCTGTTATGGTTTCACAGACACAGGCCAAGGCACCATCTTTCCCCGCCCAGCCCTTCAAGTGTAGGGAATGCAGGATTTGTGCCTTAACTTCTTAGGGAGGGGCAGCTGAGGTGTCAGTTTTGGAGAGTCTGGCGTGCCCAAAGTAAAAGGCCTGCCACTCAGGCCCAGAAACTAAGATATGCACATAATTAGTACTATTGGATAGGAAACACTGAAGTTTCTAATAGTGTTAAAATATTGTCTGTGAGTATAACAGAACTAATATAGCAGGCGAAACCCGAGGAATTTCTGTCCTGGAAAAAGTGTTTTTGACACATTGCCTCATTTTGAACCCCTCCCTATTGAAAACAGCCATATATGGGAGTAAGATTGCAGTACCTATTGCTTCCACTGGATGTCAACAGTCTCTAGACAGTGTTTGGTGATGTTAGGTTGCTCTGGATGGTAATAGAAGAAGAATTTCGAACTTGTCATCGGATGTAAACAGAAGAGGAGGCGCCATCACGGGCTTGCGTGCGCTGTGGTTTTTTCCTTTCCTATTGTCCAGTTTATAATCCGGTTGAAATATTATAGTAAATATACATAAAAGTGTTCCTAAGGATACATTATCAATGATGTTTGATTGTTCTTGGACAAGTGTATAGGTTGAACGTGTTCTTTTCACGGTTCAATGGGCGAGTGGACGCTGTATTTTATGAACATAACGCGCCAACCAAATGGAGATTTATGGATATAATAAATGACCTTTTCTAACAAAAGAACCATTGGATGTCTTCGTTGGACACTTGGGAAGCCCTCAGCAGAAGTTCTTCGAAAGGCAAGGGATTTTATATTAGCAATTTGAGCAATTTCGTTTTATGAGACCCGCTTTGGTTATGGATTTATGCTATTGCATAAAATATGAGGGGGCTATCCTCAAACAATCAAATGTTGTGCTTTCGCCATAAAGCCTTTTTGAAATCTGACAACGCTGTGATATTGCCAATAATCAGAGCTTTTGATGGCTATGCAACACTTGTGTATTGATGAATGTTTAATAATTCAACTTTTGGATTTTGAATTTGGCGCCTTACATTTCCCTGGGTAGTGTCGGGAGTGGGGCGCTCCCTAAGTAGTTTTTTAATAGATCACTCCACTGTGATGCACTGTAGACATGATAACCTATGCCTCTGGTGCTTTTCACCAGATCATTGGTAGTCAAGTTATCCAAAACAGGGGGAACCTCTATGCCAATCCCGGTGGTGAGGGACACCCTACACAGCAGCAGAGAAACCCACCACAGCAGCAACCGTTAAACTGACAAGCCCACAGGCCAGGGGCGGTGTTCAACTGTTTGCCCCCCAAGAAAGAATCTGATGATCGAGAAAACATGCGAAATGTTGTGCTCTGCTGCAAAAGAAGTAGAGACAATTGTTATGTTAGTTTAACAAGAGGTTGAGGCTTTTTCAGGTTTGTTAGGTTTGTTAAGCTGCACATGGGAAAGTGCAGCTTAAGGACATGCTTGACACGGGGTCTATGGCCTGTACATTGACTAAGCATCCTGAGCAGACCGTTTTGGAAGCAGCTGCACTTCCTCAGCATTATCAGCCCTCCTAAAGAGTTAGTGTTAGTGGGTTGTGGTGGGGAAGAAGGCCTCAAAGTGTTTCTATGACTTGGAGATGTAGATCTATTGGATTGATGTTAAAGTGCCCACCCTAGTTGTTCCTGGACAGCGGGATGATCTCATCCTGGGATCGAATGTCATTAAACATCTGTTGCATGAGATGAAGGGCACTGACGAATACTGGAAGCTAGTCAACAACATGGAAGGCCAGACTCACTCACCAGAGGGTGAGCAGTTTCTACAGATGATGACAAGTGTCACAAGATGGAAGGGACAGGAAGTTGATGGCAAGAATGGGGCCGTGAAGCTCACTCAAGCTTTGACTCTTTTTCCAAGAACTTCTGTCTGAGGCTGTTGGGACGGTGAATTATGATGTCCAAGATGCCTTCCGGTGGGCTTCTTATCCCCAGGAGATAACCTCCTTGACCACTACTGAAGTGCAGGCCATATGTCAGCTTCATATCGACTGGGAATGTTCAACTGAGATGCAAGTAATCCAGCTTGGTTCCAACATCCAACAGCTGCTTTCTCCTGGTATTGACACTTTGCCTGAACTCTCACATGAAGAACTTCGAGATCTCCATCTGCAAGACTGATTTCCAAGGTCATCCCTTTCATCTTCAATAAGAAACGTCACACCGATATGCTGTTTCTTCTAAAGTGTTGTTGCTGATGAAGCTGTGGGACCGTTTGATCCTAAGAGACAGAGTTCTGTATCGTGTCATCAAGGAGAGTCACACAAACCCAGAGAAAGTTCCAGTACGTCTTACTAGAGGTGTTGAGACTCAAAGCAATGACCGGCATTCACGACCTTGCAGGACATCAAGGCCAAGCTAGAACTCTAGCCCAGGCCAGAATGAGGTTTGTCTGACCTGCAATGGAGGGAGACATCAAGGACTATGTACGCTGCTGCCAGAGATGTGTTCTAGCAAAGACTCCAGAGCCAGCGGCTAGAGCCCCGTTAAAGAGCATCAAAACATGCTCTCCCATGGAGTTGGTGTGTTTGGATTTTTGGACAGCGGAAGACAGTAATAAGAACTCAGTTGATGTTCTGGTGGTGACTGACCACGTCACTAAGCTTTCCCATGCAGGAACCAGACAGCCATGTCTTCTGTGTCTAAGGATTTGCTGCAAGGATCAATGCTGATCAGGGTGACAATTTAGAGAGCGAGCTATTAGCAGAACTGCTTAACTTCTTGGGGATTGCTGGTGCGCTAGCGCCCCAATCCCGACACTACCAGGTGAAATGCAAGGCGCCAAATTCAAAATCCAAAAATTGAATTATTAAACATCCACCAATATACAAGTGTTCCATACTCATCAAAAGCTCTGTTTCTTGGCAATATCACAGCGTTGTCAGATTTCAAAAAGGCTTTACGGCGAAAGCAGCACATTTGATTGTTTGAGGATAGCACCTCACATATTTTTCCCATTACCATAATTTCATAATCCATCACGGCACACACATAACACATTTCACAGCGAAAACAAATCAATTACCTGCTGAAGAACTTCTGCTGAGGTCATCCTAAGTGTCCAACGAAGACAATCCATGGTTCTTTTGTTAGAAAAAGTAATGTATTTTATCCATAAATCTCCATTTGGTTTGCGCGTTATAATCAGAAACGACAGCTTCCACTCCTCCATTGAAACGTGACGAGAACTCGTTCATCTTATACCTATAAAGTTGTCCAAGAACAATCAAACAGTTTTAAATGTATCCTTAGGAACACTTTTACGTATATTTACTATTATAAATCAACCGGAATATAAACTGATCGATAAAGACGGTAAAAAACACACAGCGCGCCTTGTCGGGAGCGCGCATTCCCTTGTGTTGACATAAATGGGACACTTCCTGGTTTCCTCTTATTCTCTGGTCTAAAGCATCCAAAACGAAAATGAATACTGTCTCGAGACTGTTGACATCTAAAGGAAGCGATCGGTACTGCATTCATATGCCCTTATATGGTCATTTTCATGAGGGAGGGGTTCCAAATGAGCAATGTGTCAAAATCACTTTTTCCAGGACAGAAATTCCTCTGGGTTTCGCCTGCAGTTAACGCACTGTTCCCCGGGCGCCGAAGACTTGGATGTCGATTAAGGCAGCCCCCCCGCACCTCTCTGATTCAGAGGGGTTGGGTTAAATGCGGAAGACACATTTCAGTTGAAGGCATTCGGTTGTACAACTGACTAATAATGGTGACTTTGACTTTGAGATGTAAGATCGTGGTGAACTGCACCAAACCCAACACCATATCCCTTCTGGCCGCCCTGGAGAACCTCATGACGATGTACTCCATACGACCTGTCATGAACCACTCAACCCCCACTGACATCAGCATGCACTTCACTCTCTACGGCATCCTGGGTGTGGTAAGGGGTAGTAGGACAGCATGTTATCCCTTTCAACTAGTTTCCCTTGAGGAGACATACGATTAAATCTGTCAAATTCTGTGACATATGTATTTGACATGTTCTGTATTGTTCTGAATGTTCCTCTACATCCTGTTTCGTAGACCTATAAAAAAATTTGCTTTTTTCCTTTACTTTGTATCTTACAACAAAAAGTAATGAATTATCTTTTCAGGAAGAAAAAGCACAACTGTTGAACACCTACATTTGGCTGGTGAAGGTGAGCGTATTAGTTCATTATTTTTGAAGTATACGTACACAGTATATGGGAGTCATTTTCAATGTGCACTTCGGTTTCTGATTCTCCTACAGCACCTGTGTTAAGGACGGTACTTCACATTACTTCATATTTGTTAGGGCACGCTACATCCATTCACCAATATGTACTGGATAGCAATAGTGATTTATATTTGGCAACATTTTTTTTTTTAAATGTATCTTTGAATGTAGAACAATCCTAAACATCATATTATAATTTTGAATGCTGCTTCCAGACTTCTTACAAACATATTGTATTGTCGCTAATGTGTTGTTTAAGGAGTGGGAGAATGAATTTTTCAGCTGGGACCCAGTCCAATGCGGCACTGCCAATATTTCTCTCCCTAGGGAAAGGTTCTGGTCACCAGATGTGGTAATCAATGAATTGTGAGTTAAACATCTCTATAGTCTATATAGATACTATATACTTATTTTATTGATGAAACATTGATATTGGTCTTACTACTATTAGCCCATAGAAACACATTGAATAACAGATTCATACATGGAAAAACACAATCAAAAAATTTATGAAAAGGAAGTTTGTTTTAAAGTGTCTGTCCTATATCTGAGAGATAAAAGAAAGATCAGGCAATGTATCATTTATTTGACCCATATTTAAACTTTTTTTTGGCACTAAAACTGCTTCCATATCTAAATATAAACGGAACATGCAACAATATCAACATTTTTACTGAGTTACAGTTCATATGAGGAATCAGTCAATTGAAATAAATTCATTAGGCCCTAACCTATGGATTTCACGTTTGGCAATACAGATATGCATATGTTGGTTACATATACCTTAAAAAAATGTTTTAAGTCTGCCTCACAATCGTCCTCAGGATGTCGTTGCGGTACTTTTGTGCATTCAAATTGACAAATGATAAAATACAATTGTGTTCGTTGTCCGTAGCTTATGCCTGCGCATACCATAACCCCACCGCCACCATGGGAACTCTGTTCACAATGTTCACAATGTTGACATCAGCAAACCACTATCCCACACGACACCTCTGCGTTTGTGAGGCCGGTTGGACGTCCTTCCAAATTCTCTAAAACGACGTTGGAGGCAACTTATGGTAGAGAAATGAACACAGGACATTACAGCAGTCAGCATGCCAATTGCATGCTCCCTCAAAACTTGAGACATCTGTGGCATTGTGTTGTGTGACAAAACTGCACATTTTAGAGTGGCTTTTTATTGTCCCCAGCACAAGGTGCACCTGTGTATAGTCATGCTCCTTAATCAGCTTCTCTAATATGCCACACCTGTCAGGTGGATGGATTACCTTGGCAAAAGATAAATGCTCACTAACAGGGATGTAAACGAATTTATGCAAAGCTATTGTCAAGGCAAAGGGTGGCTACTTTGAAGAATGTCAAATATAAAATTTGTTTAACACTTTTTTGGTTACCACATGATCCCATCTGTGTTATTTCATAGTTTTGATATCTTCACTATTATTCTACAATGTGGAAAATAGTAAAAAAAATATAGAAAAACCATGGAATGAGTAGATGTGTCCAAACTATTGACTGGTACTGTATGTAGTTCCATAATTTATTTTAACTGGTACTGGGCTACTTTCAGACGAGTCTTGTTAGGCTTGTGGTCCTAGATCAAAACAACAAACATGTACATGTTTGTGCGAGTCTCACGTTTCGACAGAAGTTGGGAGATCGGCAGTAACTACTTCATACGAGTCTCGTAACTTTAATGGGGGTTGTAGAGCAAAATGGAGAACACCATCGTATTCGTGAGAGTCATATTAGTTTGTTTGGTACTCTACAGACGTTTTCGAGAGAAGACTGATTTTCGGAATGTCTAATGGTCTGACAAACACCACTGTAGATCAGCCACCTTCCACTGCAGATGTGGTAGACCGTCATTGGCAGATGCGGTGGATTGAGACTCAGTCCAAGCAAAAAATCTAATATCACTTGCTTAAACAGATTTCGATAGGGATGTTTGTATTATGCTAATTCGTAAATTTGGCGAGGGTGAAGACATCTTAACAAATAATTTAATTATGTACCTTTTTATTGCACTTGTGACTTATTCGCCACTATTAAGAAATATAAAACTTGTAACTTATATTATGCCCATGGTTTGAAATAGTCCCCCTATTTCACCCTGTCTTACAGTATGGATGAAAACAGAGCTCCCATCGTCCCTTATGTGTACATTAAGCACACTGGTAAAGTGCTAGACGCTAACCCTGTCAGAGTGGTTAGCTCCTGTAACCTGGAAATCTACACCTTCCCCTTTGACGTCCAGAACTGCACCTTCACCTTCAGATCCTACATCCACCACGGTAAGACGTCAACGCAACCACGCTTTAGGACTTCTTTGAAGATAAGGGTCCGATGCCAAACGCATCGCTCCTTCTCTCCCCAAAAAACATCCTGAATCTCTCTTGTGATCTGAAATGATAGGTATGAAACAGGGTGGTCCATTGAGTCCATTGACGTTTTTGATATATTACTCGGTGTCAACCAAGGTGTCAACCAAGGGATCTGTTTGGTATTAGGCCCAAGATTACCATCCCCTCAGTACAGATCATGTTGTGTGCTTCCATACAGGTTCAGGCCATTCATCCCAGGATGACCCATTCCTTTATCTGCCCTGCAGTGTCGGACATAAGGATTATCTTAGGGAAGAAGGTGGAGGACATCCTGAAACGCTCCATCAGCGTGTTGTCCACTGAAGGGGAGTGGGAGCTGATGGACATCAAATCCAGCAAGTTCAAGTTATCATCAATCGATCAGGGAGAAAGCAACCCCTATGATGAGCTTTGCTTCTACGTACGAACCCAAAGCATTGACATTTCTCAGACGTTTACTACTACAGAACGTTGAGTTCTCTATATTTCTAGTGTTACTTTTGTTTCAGAAAGTACTTCCTGTTTCACGCATAGGATGCTAACCCAGCTATTTATGTCTTTGTCTTGTCTGAAATGGGAATATATTGCAGAACACCAGATCACCCTTGAAGGTTGTCATTCACCATTGTATCTCTAACCTGTAGATTGTCCTGAGGCGCAGAGCCACCCTCTACGTGGTGAACCTCCTGATACCCAGCTGCTTCCTCATCACTGTGGATCTCTTCAGCTTCCTGCTGCCTCCCCAGAACGTGGACCGATCCTCCTTCAAGATGACCCTTATTTTGGGCTACTCCGTCTTCCTGCTCATTATAAATAACCTGTTGCCTGTCACAGGAAGCACCATTCCATTGATAAGTGAGAATGAAAACATGTGTACTGGGAACATCATATTTGTCCATATAGCATATAAATCCTAGGTAGATGTATACTTTGTGTTTTTGGATTAGCTGGTTAAGGGAAGAGTCTTTTTTTGAAGTCCACTTCCTTTGTCCTCCTAAGAGTGGCTGAATATTTTCCTCTCTTCACCTCCCTCCTCCTCCTCCTCCCGCCCATGCAGATGTGTTCTTCGCCATCTGCTTGGCTCTGATGGTGGCCAGCCTGCTGGAGTCTATTCTCATCACCAACCTCCTGGTCGGCTCCAGTAACTTCCACCCGGTGCCTGGTTGGGTCCGAGTGCTCGTCCTGCGCTTCATGGGCACCCTCGTCTGGCTGCCTCAGAAATCCAGAGAGGACAAGATCATCCTCAATCCAGTTCCAGGAGGTACCCCCTGATCTGATCCTTCCAGAGAGTTACAATTACACAGACTTACTGGCAATTAGCAGATCCTTGTCTTGTCCAACCCAAAGCAACATAGTGAAAGCATTCAAACACAGACCTGAACAGTGACATAAATGCATGAATCACCATGAGAAATGTTTCCAGCCACTTGACTAGGTCCGACCTTAGACAGAATTGTACTTCCCACGTACATCAATCATTTTTGTCTTTATTCCTAATTTCTCCTTTCTCCCTTCCTTCCCTATTGTCTCTAAGAAACAGACTTGAAAGTCTTCCCTCTAGTGACAGTGGAGAGACAGGTTCAAGCAGGAGAACAAGGTGAGATGTGGTCAGAGGCAGGCGATCCAGCCCTGGCGGAACTGAAGAAGCTGGGCAATGAGCTGCAGTCCATCCGCCTCCAGGTGGCCCAGCATGTGGACGGGAACCAGATCTCCCAGGACTGGATGCAGGTGGGCTACATCCTCGACCGGCTGCTTTTTGGCGTCTACTGCATCTTCATCACCTTCAGCTTCATCGTCATCCTCTGCATCTGGAGTAATTCGTACAACCAATGATGTAATGAAAATTAAATTGTGGTTAAACGCCATTCGTTGGGAATAAAATAACGCTCCCTATATTTTCTTAGCATTTTTCCACGATAGGTGGCTAAAAGTTTTAGTAAAATACAAAATGCGTGGAAATAGCGCTTCCCCTGCACTACACCACCGCGTACAAGACTTAGGAATCTACCATGTTGTCAACTGCTGTTTAGATTTAAAAACAATTACCTTAAAATTACCATAACTTTAACGATTGTTTGTTTGATCTTCTGGCTGCACTGAGTAGGTGTGTTGACTTATATATTACTATATTAGAGGAAAGGTAGTTTTTACTTGGTCAAATAAACATACTTTCACGAAAACCACTGTTTCATTACTAACAACAATTCATTGGGGTTATCTGAGACGTTTTCTGAATTGTAATGTTGATGGTGGATCAATGATGATGATGAAGATCTGTCACGCAAGACACGGATCAATGACATGCAAAGTAGGGGATCATCCAAAAACCACATCCTTGTTTGATTAGAGTGTCGACATACAGGAAGTCAATTTATTAGGATCCCCATTAGGTGTTACAAAAGCAGCAGCTACTCTTCCTGGGCAAAACATGTAACATTACATAATACAGAATATTAATCGACAAGAACAGCTCAAGGACAGAACTAAATGAATTTTAAAACGGCACACATAGCCTACATGTCAATACATACACACAATATCTAGGTCAAGATAGGGGAGAGGCGCTTTGCCATGAGATGTTGCTTTATCTGTTTTTGAAACCAGGTTTGCTGTTCATTTGAGCAAAATGAGATGGAAGGGAGTTCCATGCAATAATGGCTCTATATAATACTGTATGCTTTCTTGATTTTGTTCTGGATTTGGGAAGTGTGAAAAGACCCCTGGTGGCATGTCTGGTGGGGTAAGTGTGTGTGTCAGAGCTGTGTATAAGTTGACTATGGAAACCATTTGGAATTTTCATCATTTGAATGTTTCTTCTAAAAAGAAGAAGTGATGCAGTCAGTCTCTCCTCAACTCTTAGCCAAGAGAGACTGGCGTGCATAGCATTTATATCAGCCCTATAACTACAATGAAGAGCAAGACGTGCCGCTCTGTTGTGGGCTGCAACTAAACTAGGTCTTTCTTTGCAGCACTTGCCCACATGATTGGGCAATAATCAAGACAAAACTAGAGTCTGCAGGACTGTTTGGAGTGTGGTGTCAAAAAGCAGAGCATCTCTTTATTATGGGCATACCTCTCCCCATCATTACAACCATTGAATATATATGTTTTGGCCATGGCTGTTTACAATCTAAGGTAACACCAAGTTATTTAGTCTCCTCAAATTGGTCAACAGCCGCACTTTCATTGTCAGATTCAGCTGAGGTCTAGCACTTAGGGAATGATTTGTACCAAAAACAATGCTCTTAGTTTTAGAGATGTTCAGTTCCAGTTTATTACTGGCCACCCATTACAAAACTGACTACAACTCCTTGTTAAGGGTTTCAGTGACGTCATTAGCTGTGTTTTCTGAAACGCACATGGTTGAATCATCAGCATACATAGACACGCAGGCTTTGTTTAATGACAGTGGCAGGTCATTGGTAAAAATAGAAAAGAGAGGGTGGCTACAATGAAGAATTTTGTTTAAAACATTTTTCATTCCTACATGATTCCATATATGTTCCTTCATGTAGAAAATAGTGAAAAAGAAAGAAAAAAAGAAAGAGTAGGTATGTCCAAACTTTTGACTGGATCTGTACATTTTCTTAACAACAGGTTTTGGTCAATTATATCAAAGGATGCACTGAAATCTAACAGTACAGCTTCCCTCAATGTCCACAATGGTACTGTAGATCTCCTCCATGTCTACAGTGGTAGTGCAGTAAGAACAAGGAGTTCTCCTCCTCCATGTCTACAGTGGTACTGCAGTAAGAACAAGGAGTTCTCCTCCTCCATGTCTACAGTGGTAGTGCAGTAAGAACAAGGAGTTCTCCTCCATGTCTACAGTGGTACTGCAGTAAGAACAAGGAGTTCTCCTCCTCCATGTCTACAGTGGTAGTGCAGTAAGAACAAGGAGTTCTCCTCCATGTCTACAGTGGTAGTGCAGTAAGAACAAGGAGTTCTCCTCCATGTCTACAGTGGTACTGCAGTAAGAACAAGGAGTTCTCCTCCATGTCTACAGTGGTAGTGCAGTAAGAACAAGGAGTTCTCCTCCTCCATGTCTACAGTGGTACTGCAGTAAGAACAAGGAGTTCTCCTCCATGTCTACAGTGGTAGTGCAGTAAGAACAAGGAGTTCTCCTCCTCCATGTCTACAGTGGTAGTGCAGTAAGAACAAGGAGTTCTCCTCCATGTCTACAGTGGTAGTGCAGTAAGAACAAGGAGTTCTCCTCCTCCATGTCTACAGTGGTAGTGCAGTAAGAACAAGGAGTTCTCCTCCTCCATGTCTACAGTGGTACTGCAGTAAGAACAAGGAGTTCTCCTCCTCCATGTCAACCTGTTTAAAGTTGGTTTCATCTTTCCCTGTGAGTAATGTATTTTTCATTTCTTCCTTCTGGTTTGTTTTATGGTACATCGTTTTGTTCAGTGTGAACAGAAAGGTGTTAATCTGTCAATGTTTTTTTAAATAAAAATGTCCTCTTAAAATACCTTGTTACAAGCGTGAATAATGACTTTTAGAGAAATGTTATGTTATTATATTACTGAGAATTATCAATTTTGACAAAAAGGTACATAGCCTACAGCATTAGCTGAATGGTGAGGTTTGACCAACTTGAAACAATATAGTATATCATGATACGAGTATAGTTGCATGATACGAGTTTTGTCATTTTTGGATGTTCCCAATGTCCCTTACTTATGAATAACCTTAGCCTTATTGACAATGGTGTAAAGTACTTAAGTAAAAATACTTTAAAGTAATACTTAATCGTTTTTTGGGGGTATATGTACCTTCTTTTACTATTTATATTTTTGCCAACTTTTTATTTTACTTAACTACATTCCTGAAGAAAATAATGTACTTTTTACTTCATACATATTCCCTGACACCAAAAAAGTACATTTTGACAGGAAAATGGTCCACTTATCAAGAGAACATCCCTGGCCATCCCTACTGCCTCTGATCTGGCAGACTCATTAAACACAAATGCTTAATTTGTAAATTAGGTGTGAGTGTTGGAGTGTGACCCTGGCTATACGTAAATACATAAAAACAAGACAATTATGCCGTCTGGTTTGCTTAATATAAGGAATTTGAAATGATTTATACTTTTACATTTGAGCAATTCCATGTACTTTTGATACTTAAGTATATTTAAAAACAAATACTTTTAAACTTTACTCAAGTAGTATTTTATTGATTAGGTTCCATTGATACTACAGCATTTAATCCTGTGCATGTGCTCTTCTTACCCTTGTCTTTCCTACCATGTCTCTTTCTTTATCTCTCATTACTTATTTCTCTTTCTCGCTTTCTTTCTCTCTTTATCTCTCATTATTTATTTCTCTCTTTCTTTCACTCCTTATCTCCAGTCTTCCTTTGCTTTCCATCTCTCTCTCTCTCTCTCTCTCTCTCTCTCTCTCTCTCTCTCTCTCTCTCTCTCTCTCTCTCTCTCTCTCTCTCTCTCTCTCCATCCATCCATCCTAGGTCATGAACTAATTCCAGGGCTCATATATTGCCCGTCTATAATTAAATTATCAGCCTATATATTGCATCAGACACGAGATAGAGAATAAACATTATCATACATTTCACAACACAAGTTATATAACAAATGATTTGGGTGGGAGAGCTGAATGGGGGGACATTGGGACACCTGTTCCTTTGTGTGCTGAGTTGAACCCCCAGCTAATTTCCATAGCCCAGTAGGTGTATAGTCTGCAGAGCTGTGGTACACTATCGTCCGATACCCACTGGTTGCAGTTGTTGCATAGGTTGGTACACCACAGCTCTGGGGTGAAATGTCCCCTAGGTACAGATCTAGGATCAGCTTCCCCTCCCCCAATCCTAAACGTAACCATTAGTGTGGAATATTATAAACTGACCCAGGATCAGTGTATATGGGCAACTTTACCCTACATCACAGCCATTTACTGTGGCTCACACCTGTTTTGTGTCCAGCCACCTGCAGGTAAAGTAGCTCAAGAGTTCACCTGCTCTACTGACCACCTCATTTGCCCCAATGTTTATGGATCTCACTCATAGTCTTCTCTGTTGATCGGCATATTTCTACCACATTTCTACCACACTTTAGTTTGATTGTACAATCAAGAATATCATTGAATCCTTGCGTCACTTCTAAGGTATCAGAGATCTTTGTGTCAGGAGAATGGTGTTCAAAGTTGAAAATAGTCTGGAGCTGTAAGATTTTCTGAGGATTCTCCAACAGCAACTTCATCTATATTCTTCGTCAATTTACCACTACAAGCTGATGCTGGCACTATGGCAGGACTCAATGAGCTGTATACGGCAATACGCAAACAGGAAAACGCTCATCCAGAGGCGGCGTACATACAACATCCGCACTGAGCTAAAGGGTAGAGCTGACACTTTCAAAGAGCAGGACTTTAACCCAGAAGCTTGTAAAAAAATCCTGCTAAGCCGTCCGACGAACCATCAAACTGGTAAAGCGTCAGTACAGGACTAAGATCGAATTGCACTAAACCGACTCCGACACTCGTCGGATGTGGCAGGAATTGCAAACTATTACAGACTACAAAGGGAAGCACAGCCGAGAGCTGCCCGGTGACACGAGCCTACCAGACAAGCTAAATTACTTCTATGCTCGCTTCGAGGCAAGTAACACTGAAACGTGCATGAGAGCATCAGCTGTTCCGGACGATTGTGTGATCACTCTCTCCGCAGCCGATGTGAGTAAGACCTATAAACAGGTCAACATTCACAAGGCCACAGGGTCAGACGGATTACCAGGACGTGTACTCCGAGCATGCGCTGACCAACTGGCAAGTGTCTTTACTGAAATGTTCAACCTCTCCTTGTCTGAGTCTGTAATACCAACATGTTTCAAGCAGACCACCATAGTCCCTGTGCCCAAGAACACTAAGGTAACCTGCTTACATGACTACTGACCCGTAGCACTCACGTCTATAGCCATGAAGTGCTTTGAAAGGCTGGTCATGGCTCAACACCATTATCCCAGAAACCCTAGACCCGCTCCAATTTGCACACCGCCACAACAGATCCACAGATGATGCAATCTCTATTTCACTCCACACTGCCCTTTCACACCTGGACAAAAGGAACACCTATGTGAGAAGGCTATTCATTGACTACAGCTCAGTGTTCAACACCATAGTGCCCACAAAGCTCAACACTAAGCTAAGGCCCCTGGGACTTAACACCTCCTTCTGCAACTGGATCTGGGACTTCCTGACGGGCCAACCCCAGGTGGTAAGGGTAGGTTAACAACACATCCGCCACGCTGATCATCAAGATGGGGGCCCCTCAGGGGTGCGTGCTCAGTCCCCTCCTGTACTCTCTGTTCACTCATGACTGCACAGCCAGGCACGACTCCAACACCATCATTAAGTTTGCTGATGACACAACAGTGGTAGGCCTGATCACAGACAACGAAGAGACAGCCTATAGGGAGGAGGTCAGAGACCTGGCCGTGTGGTGCCAGGACCGAGCACTCCCCCATTCTCATCGATGGGGCTGTAGTTGAGCAGGTTGAGAGCTTCAAGTTCCTTGGTGTCCACATCACCAACAAAATAACTTGGTCCAAACACACCAAGACGGTCGTTAAGAGGGCACAACAAAATCTATTCCCCCTCTGGAGACTGAAAAGATTTGGCATGGGTCCTCGGAACCTCAAAAGGTTCAACAGCTGCACCATCGAGAGCATCCTGACTGGTTATATCACTGCCTTGGTATGGCAACTGCTTGGCCTCCAACCACAAGGCACTACAGAGGGTAGTGCATACGGCCCAGTACATCACTGGGGCCAAACTTCCTGCCATCTAGGACATCTATGCCAGAAGGTGTCAGAGGAAGGCCCTACAAATTGTCAAAACTCCAGCTACCCTAGTTATAGAATGTTCTTTCTGCTACCGCACGGCAAACGGTACCGGAGCGCCAAGTCTAGGTCCAAGAGGCTTCTCAACAGCTTCTACCCCCAAGCCATAAGACTCCTGAACATCTTATCAAATGACTACCCATACTATCTGCATTGCCCCCCGCCTCCACCCTCTCATGTATGCTGCTTCTACTCTCTGTTATTATCTATGCATAGTTACTTTAATAACTCCTCCTACATGTACATATTAACCTCAATTACCTCGACTAACTGGTGTCCCCGCACATTGACTCTGTACCGGTACCCCCTGTATATAGCCTCTCTATTCTTTTTTTGTTTGGTATTTTTCTTAAAACTGCCTTGTTGGTTAAGGGCTTGTAAGTAAGCATTTCACTGTAAGGTCTACACCTGTTGTATTCGACGCATGTAACAAAAAACATTTGATTTGATATGACATGACAATGCAACAACATAAGTGGTTAACTATGCAAATTAGTCTGTATATATAACATTTGTTCCAGCTGGTGAAGAGGTGCCATTTATGGGAGTGAGGAAACAAAGCTTTGCTCTAGGAAGTTCTAGGATTGAAACGGTCAACAGTAGTTTGCAAAAACTTGAAACTTGCTGTTTGATGGCAGCCAAGGATTTTTCCAAAATGGAGGTAAATATTGTTCATTCTAATGCCTTTCGTGACAATTGGGGGTTTTACGTTACTTAAGTTGTGTGTCTGTGTACTGTGCTTCAATGCATTACTGTAATTGCTCAAAACATTTGTTAGGTGTCTTTTAAATTAAGGTGTGAAATCTTACTGTAATTCATGGTGTTAGACACATTGTGTTAATTATCAAACATACAGTAAACAATGTACCGTATATCTAATATACAATTGGACCTTTGACCCTGACAGTGAATCTTTTTAAATTACTATTTCAGTCTCGACGATGGTCGGTCAGTTCCCACCAGGTTCTGCTCATCGTCTGCTGCATGATGGTACAGGGTAGGTACAGCTTGTACACAGGGAAAGAGGAGTAAAGTCAACTAATTTAAGTAAACTTAAAATATTATATTTGAGTAATCGTTTTTTTCATAGTTTTGATATCTTCACTATTATTCTACAATGTAAAAAATAGTAAAAATATATAAAAACCATGGAATGAGTAGGTGTGTCCAAACCTTTGACTGGTACTGTATGTAGTTCCATAATTTATTTTATTCTTTAGTTTTATGTTTACTTTTTGATATTACTTGGGGTAGCTGATACCTTAATTATCAAGTTCATGACATAATGTATTTGTGGGGTTGCAGTCAATTCATTTCACTATCATATGAAAAAGTAGCAAGGTCTTCATAATTCTAACAAGATTCTAATAATGATATCTACAATACGCAAGAACCCCAACAATGGGCAAAATTAAAGACTTTTCACTGAAGATGATCAGATAATTTAGCAGTTGCTCTTATTATTTTTGCATACAGTAGTGAGTGAATACATTTTCATCCAGGTCCCCAATGGGAATCGAACGCACAAACCTGACATTTAAACCGCCATGTTCTACCAACTGAGCCACATAGGACCATAGCATAAGTAGGATATAAAGCACCAGGGTTACCATTGTTTCCCCAGCGCCATGCCTGAGATGTAAGATCGTGGTGAACTGCACCAAACCCAACACCATATCCCTTCTGGCCGCCCTGGAGAACGTCATGAAG
Organism: Brachymystax lenok tsinlingensis; assembly: GCA_030435695.1. Taxonomy (NCBI): domain Eukaryota; kingdom Metazoa; phylum Chordata; class Actinopteri; order Salmoniformes; family Salmonidae; genus Brachymystax; species Brachymystax lenok. Next base: position 7,123,285 of record CM059793.1, read on the forward strand.
TTGTACTCCATACGACCTGTCATGAACCTCTCAACCCCCACTGACATCAGCATGCACTTCACTCTCTACGGCATCCTGGGTGTGGTAAGGGGTAGTAGGACAGCATGTTATCCCTTTCAACTAGTTTCCCTTGAGGAGACATACGATTAAATCTGTCAAATTCTGTGACATATGTATTTGACATGTTCTGTATTGTTCTGAATGTTCCTCTACATGCTGTTTCGTAGACCTATAAAAAATGTTGCTTAATTTCCTTTACTTTGTATCTTACAACAAAAAGTAATGAATTATATTTTCAGGAAGAAAAAGCACAACTGTTGAACACATACATTTGGCTGGTGAAGGTAAACGTATTATTTTATTATTTTTGCAAATATATGTACACGGTGTACGGGAGTCGTTTTTGCACTTTGGTTTCTGATTCTCCTACAGAACATTACTTCATGTTTCATATTTGTTAGGGCACACAACATCCATTCACCAATATGTACTGAATAGCAATAGTGATATTTATTTGGTTAAAACTAAAAAACATATTTTATCTTTGAATGTAGAACAATCCTAAACATCATAATATAATTTTGAATGCTGCTTCCAGACTTCTTACAAACATATTGTATTGTCGCTAATGTGTTGTTTAAGGAGTGGGAGAATGAATTTTTCAGCTGGGACCCAGTCCAATGCGGCACTGCCAGTATTTCTCTCCCTAGGGAAAGGTTCTGGTCACCAGATGTGGTAATCAATGAATTGTGAGTTAAACATCTCTATAGTCTATATAGATACTATATACTTATTTTTTTGATGAAACATTGAATTTGGTCTTATAGCAATTAGCCCATAGAAACACATGGAATAACAGATTCATACATGGATAAACACAATCAAAAAATGTATGAAAATGACATTTTTTTAAAATGTCTGTCCTATATCTGAGAGATAAAAGAAAGATCAGGCAATGTATCATACATTACACATATTTAAACTTTTTTCTGCCACTAAAACTACTTTAATATACACTGAACAAAAATACAAACCAACATGCAACAATTTTACTGAGTTACAGTCAGTCAATTTAAATAAATGCATTAGGCCCCAACCTATGGATTTCACATGATTGGGAATACAGATATGAATCTATTTGTTACAGATACCTAAAAGGATCTCGTTGCGGTATTTTTGCGCATTCAAACTGACAATTGATCAAATGCAATTGTGTTTGTTGTCCGTAGATTATGCCTGTGCATACCATAACCCCACCGCCACCACGGGGCACTCTGTTCACAATGTTCACAATGTTGACATCAGCAAACCACTCGCCCAAACAACACCACACACATGGTCTGCGCTTGTGAGACCGGTTGGGCGTACTGCCAAATTCTCTAAAATGACATCGGAGGCAGCTTATGGTAGAGAAATGAACATTACATTCTCTGCCAATAGCTCTGGTGGACATTTCTGCAGTCAGCATGCCAACTGCACACTCCCTCAAAACATGAGACATCTGTGGCATTGTGTTGTGTGACAAAACTGCACATTTTAGAGTGGCCTTTTATTGTCCCCAGCACAAGGTACACCTGTGTAATAATCATGTTCCTTAATCAGCTTCTTGATATGCCACACCTGTCAGGTGGATGGATTACCTTGGCAAAAGATAAATGCCCACTAACAGGGATGTAAATTAATTTGTGCAGGCTGACATCAAGGCAAAGGGTGGCTACTTTGAAGAATCTCAAATATAAAATATATTACGATTTCTGTTACTACATGATTCCATATGTGTTGTTTCATAGTTTTAAGGTCTTCACTACTATTCTACAATGTAGAAAAGAGTAAAAATATAGAAAAACCATGGGATGAGTAGGTGTGTCCAAACTATTGACTGGCACTGTATGTACGTCCATCATTTATTTTAACTGATACCGGGCTACCTTCAGACGCGAGTCTTGTGGGGGTTGTGGTTGTCCTAGATCAAAACAATGTATGTGTAAGGTGAGAGTCTCACCTTTTGGACAGAAGTTGGAAGATCGGCGGTAACTATTTCAAACGAGTCTCGTGACGTTTATGGGTGACGTTGAGCAAAATCAAATCAAATTTTATTTGTCACATACACATGGTTAGCAGATGTTGATGCGAGTGTAGCGAAATGCTTGTGCTTCTAGTTCCGACCATGCAGTAGTATCTAACAAGTAATCTAACAAATTCACAACAACTACCTTATACACACAAGAGTAAAGGAATGAATACGAGTATGTACATATAAATATATGGATGAGCGATGGCTGACCGGCGTAGGCAAGATGCAGTAGATAGTATAGAGTACAGTATATACATATGAGATGAGTAGTGTAGGATATGTAAACATTATATAAATGGCATCGTTTAAAGTTGCTAGTGATACATTTATTTCATCCAATATTTTATTATTAAAGTGGCTAGAGATTTGAGTTGATGGCCAAACGGCATAGGCAAGATTCAGTAGATGGTATAGAGTACAGTGTATACATTTGATATAAGTAATGTCGGATATGTAAACATTATATACAAAATTGTTTAAAGTGGCTAGTGATACATTTCTTACATCTGGGCTGGTTTTCTTTTTGTAGTCCGTGATTGACTGTAGACCCTGCCACATTCCTCTCGTGTCTGAGCCGTTGAATTGTGACTCTACTTTGTCTCTATATTGACGCTTAGCTTGTTTGATTGCCTTGCGGAGGGAATAGCTACACTGTTTGTATTCAGTCATGTTTCCGGTCGCCTTACCCTGGTTAAAAACAGTGGTTCGCGCTTTCATTTTTGCGTGAATGCTGCCATCAATCCATGGTTTCTGGTTGGGGAAGGTTTTAATAGTTGCTATGGGTACAACATCACCAATGCACTTGCTAATAAACTCGCTCACCAAATCAGCGTATACATCAATGTTGTTGTCTGATGCTGTCCTGAACATTTCCCAGTCCACGTGCTCGAAGCAATTTTGCAGAGTGGAATCAGATTGGTCGGACCAGCGTTGAAATGGAGAACACCATAGTATTTGTGAGAGTCTTATCTTTCCATAGAGTGGTCATTTTAGTCTGTTTGGACTCTACAGACATTTTCGAGAGAAGACCGATTTTTGGGATCCTTAATGGTCTGACAAACACCTTTGTAGCTCAGCCACCTTCCACCGCAGATGCAGAAGAACGTAATTGGCAGATGTGGTGGATTGAGACACAGGCCATACATATATCTAGCTTAAACAGACAGATTTCGATAGGGATGTTTGTAATATGCTAATTAGAATTTGGCGAGGGTGAAGACATCTTAACAAATAATTTAATTATGTACCTTTTTATTGCACTAGTGACTTATTCAGCCACTATTAAGAAATATAAAACATATGATTTATGCCCATGGTTTTAAAAAGTCCCCCTATTTCACCCTGTCTTACAGTATGGATGAAAACAGAGCTCCCATCGTCCCTTATGTGTACATTAAGCACACTGGTAAAGTGCTAGACGCTAACCCTGTCAGAGTGGTTAGCTCCTGTAACCTGGAAATCTACACCTTCCCCTTTGACGTCCAGAACTGCACCTTCACCTTCAGATCCTACATCCACCACGGTAAGACGTCAACGCAACCACGCTTTAGGACTTCTTTGAAGATAAGGGTCCGATGCCAAACGCATCGCTCCTTCTCTCCCCAAAAAACATCCTGAATCTCTCTTGTGATCTGAAATGATAGGTATGAAACAGGGTGGTCCATTGAGTCCATTGACGTTTTTGATATATTACTCGGTGTCAACCAAGGTGTCAACCAAGGGATCTGTTTGGTATTAGGCCCAAGATTACCATCCCCTCAGTACAGATCATGTTGTGTGCTTCCATACAGGTTCAGGCCATTCATCCCAGGATGACCCATTCCTTTATCTCCCCTGCAGTGTCGGACATAAGGATTATCTTAGGGAAGAAGGTGGAGGACATCCTGAAACGCTCCATCAGCGTGTTGTCCACTGAAGGGGAGTGGGAGCTGATGGACATCAAATCCAGAAAGTTCAAGTTATTATCCTTCAATCAGGGAGAAAGCAACCCATTTGATGAGCTCTGCTTCTATGTAAGAACCCAAAGACCAGCAATTACTCAGACAACATTAATGTGGCTCTACTACTACTGAACGTTGAGTTCTCTATATTTCTAGCATTACTATTGTTTCAGAGAGTACTTCCTGTTTCACACATAGGATGCTAACCCAGCTATTTATGTCTTTGACTTGTCTGATATGGAAATCTACTGCACAAAGCCAGACCCTTGAAGGTCGTCATTCACCATTGTGTCTCTAACCTGTAGATTGTCCTGAGGCGCAGAGCCACCCTCTACGTGGTGAACCTCCTGATACCCAGCTGCTTCCTCATCACTGTGGATCTCTTCAGCTTCCTGCTGCCTCCCCAGAACGTGGACCGCTCCTCCTTCAAGATGACCCTTATTTTGGGCTACTCCGTCTTCTTGCTCATCGTGAACGACCTGTTGCCTGTCACAGGAAGCACCATCCCACTGATAAGTGAGTACAAAAACATGTGTACTGGAAACACTATATGTGTCGTAAATAATACATGTGGAAGTAAATTATTACTTAGTGTTATTGGATTAGCTGGTTAGGCCAAGCATAATTTTGAAGTCCACTTCCTTTGTCCTCCTAAGAGTGGCTGAATATTTTCCTCTCTTCACCTCCCTCCTCCTCCCACCCATGCAGATGTGTTCTTCGCCATCTGCTTGGCTCTGATGGTGGCCAGCCTGCTGGAGTCTATTCTCATCACCAACCTCCTGGTCGGCTCCAGTAAGTTCCACCCGGTGCCTAGCTGGGTCCGAGTGCTCGTCCTGCGCTTCATTGGCACCCTCGTCCGGCTGCCTCAGAAATCCAGAGAGGACAAGATCATCCTCAATCCAGTTTCAGGAGGTACCCCTGATCTGATCACTCCAGGGAGTTACAATTACACAGACTTACCGACAATTAGCAGAACCTTGTCTTGTCCAACCCAAAGCAATATAGTGAAAGAATTCAATCACAGGCCTGAACAGTAACATAAATGCAGAAATCAACCTGATACATTTTCCCAGCCACTTGACTAGGTCCGACCTTAGACAGAATTGTACTTCCCACGTACATCAATCATTTTTGTCTTTATTCCTAATTTCTCCTATCTCCCTTCCTTCCCTATTGTCTCTAAGAAACAGACTTGAAAGTCTTCCCTCTAGTGACAGTGGAGAGACAGGTTCAAGCAGGAGAACAAGGTGAGATGTGGTCAGAGGCAGGCGATCCAGCCCTGGCGGAACTGAAGAAGCTGGGCAATGAGCTGCAGTCCATCCGCCTCCAGGTGGCCCAGCATGTGGACGGGAACCAGATCTCCCAGGACTGGATGCAGGTGGGCTACATCCTCGACCGGCTGCTTTTTGGCGTCTACTGCATCTTCATCACCTTCAGCTTCATCGTCATCCTCTGCATCTGGAGTAATTCGTACAACCAGTGATGTAATGAAAAAAAAATTGATGGTTAAACGCCATTCGTTGGGAATAAAGTAACGCTCCCTATATTTTCTTAGCATTTTTCCACGATACGTAGCTAAATGTTTTAGTAAAATACAAAATGCGTGGAAATAGCGCTTCCCCTGCACTACACCACCGCGTACAAGACTTAGGAATCTACCATGTTGTCAACTGCTGTTTAGATTTAAAAACAATTACCTTAAAATTACCATAACTTTAACGATTGTTTGTTTGATCTTCTGGCTGCTCTGAGTAGGTGTGTTGACTTATATATTACTATATTAGAGGAAAGGTATTTTTTACTTTGTCAAATAAACATACTTTCATGAAAACCACTGTTTCATTACTAACAACAATTCATTGGGGTTATCTGAGACGTTTTCTGAAATGTAATGTTGATGGTGGATCAATGATGATGATGATCTGTCACGCAAGACACGGATCAATGATATGCAAAGTAGAGGATCATAAAAAAACCACATCCTTGTTTGATTAGAGTGTCGACATACAGGAAGTATTTTATTAGGATCCCTATTAGCTGTTACAAAAGCAGCAGCTACTCTTCCTGGGGTCCAAACAATGCTCTTAGTTTTAGTTGAGTTCTAGTTTATTACTGGCCGCCCATTCCAAATCTGACTACAACTCATTGTTAAGGGTTTCAGTGACCTAATTAGCTGTGTTTGATGAAACACACATGGTTGAATCATCAGCATACACAGACACGCAGGCTTTGTTTAATGACAGTGGAAGGTCATTGGTAAAAATAGAAAAGAGTAGAGAGCTGCCCTGCGGTACACCACATCCTACATGTTTGACATTAGAGAAGCTTCCATTAAATAAAAACCCTCTCAGTTCTATTAGATAGATAGCTTTGAATCCACAATATGTCAGAGGTTGAAAATCCATAAAACATCCAGTACCAGTCAAAGGTTTGGACACAGTTACTCATTCAAGGGTTTTTCTTTATTTTTTGTATTTTCTACATTGTAGAATAATAGTGAAGACATCAAAACTATGAAATAACACATATGGAATCATGTAGTTACCAAAAAAGTGTTAAACAAATTAAAATATGTTATATTTGTGGAGTTTAAGCCAATCAGTTGTGTTGTGACAAAGTAGGGTGGGTATACAGGTAGGGGATGGTATATTTGGTAAAAGACCAAGTTCATATTATGGCAAGAACAGCACAAACAAGGAAAGAGAAATTACTGTCCATCATTACTTTAAGACATGAAGCTCAGTCAATCTGGAAAATGTCAAGAACTTTAAAAAGTTTTCAAATGCAGTCGCAAAAACCATCAAGCGCTATGATGAACTTGGCTCTAATGAAGACCGCCACAGGAAAGGAAGAGTTACCTCTGCTGTAGAGGATAAGTTCATTAGAGTTACCAGCCTCAGAAATTGCAGCCCAAATACATGCTTCACAGAGATCAAGTAACAGACACATCTCAACATCAACTGTTCAGAGGAGACTGCGTGAATCAGGACTTTGAATTGCTGCAGAGAAACCACTACTAAAGGACACCTTTTAGAAGAGGAGACTTGCTTGGGCCAAGAAACATGAGCAATGGACATTAGACCGGTGGAAATCTGTCTTTTTACTTCATACATTTTCCCCTGACACCCAAAAGTACATTTTGACAGGAAAATGGTCCACTTATCAAGAGAACATCCTTGGCCATCCCTACTGCCTCTGATCTGGCTGTCACGATCTTCATGCGGGACAGACCAAGACTCAGCGATGCTTCCAGTATACATTTTTAATATGAACGTAACTGGGTAAAACAACAAACGGAAAGTAACGAAGATCGTGAATGTTGAATGTTGAACGTAACTAAACACAAAAACAAGCTAAGCTCAAACAATCACACACAAAACCTAAATGAAAACCCCAAATATAAATATGGTTCCCAATTAGAGACAACGACACACAGCTGCCTCTAATTGGGAACCATTACCCCAACATAGAAATACAACACCTAGAACAAAAACCCTACACCAAAACCAAAGCAAAAACATGCCAGCCTGTCTTTTCAGGCCTGGACGTGACACTGGCAGACTGACTAAACACAAATGCTTAATTTGTAAATTAGGTCTGAGTGTTGGAGTGCGCCCCTTGCTATCCATAACTAAAGAAAAACAAGAGAATTGTTCTGTCTGGTTTGCTTAATAAAAGTATTTTTAAATGATTTATACTTTTACATTTGAGCAATTCCATGTACTTTTGATACTTAAGTATACTTAAAAACAAATACTCAAGTAGTATTTTACTGGCTGACCCCATTTTACTTGAGTCACGTTCTATTAAGGAATCTTTACTTTCACTCAGTATGACAATTTAGTACTTTTTCCAACACTGCATATTGATTAGGTTCCATTGATACTATAGCATTTAATCCTGTGCATGTGCTCTTCTCACCCTTGTCTTTCCAACCATGTCTCTTTCTTTATCTCTCATTACTTATTTCTCTCTCTCTTTCTCTCTCTTTCTTTCTCTCTTTATCTCTCATTATTTATTGATCTCTTTCTCTCTTTATCTCTCATTATTTATTGATCTCTTTCTCTTTTTATCTCTCATTATTTATTTCTCTCTCTCTTTCTCTCTCTTTATCTCTCATTATTTATTGATCTCTTTCTCTCTTTATCTCTCATTATTTATTGATCTCTTTCTCTCTTTATCTCCCTCTTCCTTTGCTCTCCGTACCTCTCTCGCTCCCTCCATCCATCATTAACTAATTCCAGGGCTCATAAATCGCCCGTCTATAATTAAATGATCAGCCTATATATTGTATCAGACACAAGATAGAGAATAAACATGACCATACATTTCACAACACAAGTTACATTACAAATGATTTGAGTGGAAGAGTTGAATGGGGGGACATTGGGACACCTGTTCCTTCGTGTGCTGAGTTGAACCCCCAGCTCATTTCCATAGCCCAGTAGGTGTATAGTCTGCAGAGCTTTGGTACACTATTGTCCGATGCCCACTGGTTGCAGTTGTTGCATAGGTTGGTACACCACAGCTCTGGGGTGAAATGTCCCCTAGGTACAGATCTAGGATCAGCTTCCCTTCCCCAATCCTAACCTTAACCATTAGTGTGGAAAATGATACACTGACCCAAGATCAGCATCTATGGGCAACTTCACCCTCCACCACAGCCATTTACTGTGGCTCATGCCTGTTTTGTATCCAACCACCTGCAGGTAAAGTAGCTCTGTACCACAAGAGTTCACCTGCTCTACTGACCACCTCATTTGCCCCAAGGTTTATGGATCTCTTCTCTGTTGCTAGGCATATTTCTACCACATTACTACAAATCTTTAGTTTGATTGCACAATCAAGAATATTATTGAATCCTTGTGTCACTTCAAAGATATCAGAGATCTTTGTGTCAGGAGAATTGTGTTCAAAGTTGAAGATAGTCTGGAGTTGTAAGATTTTCGGTGGATTCTCCAACAGCAACTTATGATATGACAATACATCAACATAAGTGGTTAACTATGCAAATTAGTCTGTATATATAACATTTGTTCCAGCTGGTGAAGAGGTGCCATTTATGGGAGTGAGGAAACAAAGCTTTGCTCTAGACAGTTCTTCAGCCATAAGATCGAAACAGTCAAGAATTTGCAGCTTGCTGTTTGATGACAGACAAGGACTTTTCCAAAATGGAGGTAAATATCTTCCATTCTAATGCCTTTCGTGACAATATGGGTGTTGTACGTTACATATATTTTGTGCCTGTCTGTTGTGCTTCAATGCATTACTGTAATTGGTCAAAACATTTGTACGGTGTCTTTTGAGGTAAACTAAGTTGTGAATTCATAGAGTAATTCATGGTGTTATACACATTGCATTAATGATCAAATATACAGTAACAACCAACCGTATATCTAATATACCATTTGACCTTTGACCCTGAAAGTGAATTATTGTACACCTTGACTATTTCAGTCTCGACGATGGTCGGTCAGTCCCCACCAGGTTCTGCTCATCGTCTGCTGCATGATGGTACAGGGTAGGTACAGCTTGTACACGGGGAAAAATGAGTAAAGTCAACTAAATGAAGTAAGCTTAAAATATTCAATATGAGTAATAGTTTGGTTTCATTTATTCTTTAGTTTTATGTTTACTTTTTGATATTACTTGGGGTAGCTGATACTTTAGTGATCAAGTTCATGACATAATGTATTTGTGGGGTTGCATTAATTTCACTATCATATGAAAAAGTAGCAAGGTCTTCATAATTCTAACAAGATTCTAATAATGGTATGTACAAAACGCAAGATCCCGAATTGGTTAGCGAAATGAAAGACTTTTCACTAAAGATGATCAGATATTTGACATAATTTAGCAGTTGCTCTTATCCAGAGCGACATACAGTAATGAGTGAAAATAAATTCATCCTGATCCCCAGTGGGAATCGAACCCGCAACACTGGCATTGCAAGTGCCATGCAAGTGCCATGTCACACGGGACCATGTCAAAACCACAATATAGCATGGTTACCATTGTTTCCCCAGCGCCATGCCTGAGATGTAAGATCGTGGTGAACTGCACCAAACCCAACACCATATCCCTTCTGGCCGCCCTGGAGAACGTCATGAAGTTGTACTCCATACGACCTGTCATGAACTTCTCAACCCCCACTGACATCAGCATGCACTTCACTCTCTACGGCATCCTGGGTGTGGTAAGGGGTAGTAGGACAGCATGTTATCCCTTTCAACTAGTTTCCCTTGAGGACACATACGATTAAATCTGTCAAATTCTGTGACATATGTATTTGACATGTTCTGTATTGTTCTGAATGTTCCTCTACATCCTTTTTCGTAGACCTGTAAAAAATGTTGCTTTATTTCCTTTACTTTGTATCTTACAACAAAAAATAATGAATTATCTTTTCAGGAAGAAAAAGCACAACTATTGTACACCTACATTTGGCTGGTGAAGGTGAACGTATTAGTTCATTATTTTTTAAGTATACGTACACAGTATATGGGAGTCATTTTCAATGTGCACTTTGGTTTCTGATTCTCCTACAGCACCTGTGTTAAGGACGGTACTTCACATTACTTCATATTTGTTAGGGCACGCTACATCCATTCACCAATATGTACTGGATAGCAATAGTGATTTATATTTGGTTAAAACAAACAATAAATATTTAATCTTTGAATGTAGAACAATCCTAAACATCATATTATAATTTTGAATGCTGCTTCCAGACTTCTTACAAACATATTGTATTGTCGCTAATGTGTTGTTTAAGGAGTGGGAGAATGAATTTTTCAGCTGGGACCCAGTCCAATGCGGCACTGCCAATATTTCTCTCCCTAGGGAAAGGTTCTGGTCACCAGATGTGGTAATCAATGAATTGTGAGTTAAACATCTCTATAGTCTATATAGATACTATATACTTATTGTATTGATGGAACATTGATGTTGGTCTTATAGCTATTAGCCCATAGAAACACATTGAATAACAGATTCATACATGGAAAAACACAATCAAAGAATTTATGAAAAGGAAGTTTGTTTTAAAGTGTCTGTCCTATATCTGAGAGATAAAAGAAAGATCAGGCAATGTATCATTTATTTGACCCATATTTAAAATTTGTTTTTGGCACTAAAACTGCTTCCATATACACTGAAAATAAAATACAAACGCAACATGCAACATTTTCAACGATTTTACGGAGTTAGAGTTCATTTGAAGAATTCAGTCAATTGAAATAAATTCATAGGCGCTAATCTATGGATTTCACATGAATGGGAATCCAGATATGTATCTGTTGATTACAGATACCTTAAAAAAATACAAAATGGGCCTCACAATGGGCCTCAGGATCTCGTTGCGGTACTTTTATGCATTCAAATTGACAATTGATAAAATTAAATTGTGTTCATTGTCTGTAGCTTATGCCTGCGCATACCATAACCCCACCGTCACCATGGGGAACTCTATTCACAATGTTCACAATGTTGACATCAGCAAACCACTAGCCCACACAAAACCATACACATGGTCTGCGCTTGTGTGGCCGGTTGGAAGTACTGCCAAATTCTCTAAAACGACGTTGGAGGCAACTTATGGTAGAGAAATTAAGATTAAATTCCCTGCCAAAAGCTCTGGTGGACATTCCTGCAGTCATTATGCCAATTGCACGCTCCCTCAGAACTTGAGACATCATTGGCGTGTTGTGTGACAAAACTGCACATTTTAAAGTGTCCCTTTATTGTCCACAGCACAAGGTGCACCTGTGTAATAATAAATCTGTATAATTAGCTTCTTGTTATGCCACATTTGTCAGGTGGATGGATTACCTTGTCAAAGGATAAATGCTCACTAACAGGGATGTAAACACATTTCTGCAAAGCTGTCATCAAGCCAAAGGGTGGCTACTTTGAAGAATCTCAAATATAAAATAGCCCTTGCAAAGAATCTGATATCTATAGCTTAAACAGACAAGTTTTGATAGGGATGTTTGTATTATGCTTATTATAATTTGGGGGGGGAAGGACATCTTTACAAACATTTTAATTCTGTCCCTTTTTATTGCACTAGTGACTTACTCAGCCACTATTAAGAAATATAAAACATATGATTTATATTATGCCCATAGTTTGAAATAGTCCCCCTATTTCACCCTGTCTTACAGTATGGATGAAAACAGAGCTCCCAGCGTCCCTTATGTGTACATTAAGCACACTGGTAAAGTGCTAGACGCCGAACCTGTCAGAGTGGTTAGCTCCTGTAACCTGGACATTTACACCTTCCCCTTTGACGTCCAGAACTGCACCTTCACCTTCAACTCCTACATCCACCACGGTAAGACGTCAACGCAACCACGCTTTAGGACTTCTTTGAAGATAAGGGTCCGATGCCAAACGAATCGCTCCTTCTCTCCCCAAAAAACATCCTGAATCTCTCTTGTGATCTGAAATGATAGGTATGAAACAGGGTGGTCCATTGAGTCCATTGACGTTTTTGATATATTACTCGGTGTCAACCAAGGTGTCAACCAAGGGATCTGTTTGGTATTAGGCCCAAGATTACCATCCCCTCAGTACAGATCATGTTGTGTGCTTCCATACAGGTTCAGCCCATTCATCCCAGGATGACCCATTCCTTTATCTCCCCTGCAGTGTCGGACATAAGGATTATCTTAGGGAAGAAGGTGGAGGACATCCTGAAACGCTCCATCAGCGTGTTGTCCACTGAAGGGGAGTGGGAGCTGATGGACATCAAATCCAGAAAGTTAAATTTATCATCAATCGATCAGGGAGAAAGCAACCCCTTTGATGAGCTCTGCTTCTACGTACGAACCCAAAGCATTGAAATTTCTCAGACGCCAGAAATGTGGCTACTACCGAACATTGAGTTCTCTATATTTCTAGCATTACTATTGTTTCAGAGAGTACTTCCTGTTTTACGCATAGGATGCTAACCCAGCTAATTATGGATTTGTCTTGTCTGAAATGGCAATATATTGCAGAACACCAGATCACCCTTGAAGGTCGTCATTCACCATTGTGTCTCTAACCTGTAGATTGTCCTGAGGCGCAGAGCCACCCTCTACGTGGTGAACCTCCTGATACCCAGCTGCTTCCTCATCACTGTGGATCTCTTCAGCTTCCTGCTGCCTCCCCAGAACATGGACCGCTCCTCCTTCAAGATGAGCCTTATTTTTGGCTACTCCGTCTTCTTGCTTATCGTGAATGACCTGTTGCCTGTCACAGGAAGCACCATCCCATTGATAAGTGAGTATGAAAACATGTGTAGAGGGAACACCATTTTTGTTGTAAGTCGTAAATGTAGAGGTAGATGTTCACTTTGTGTTATTGTATTAGCTGGTTAAGGGAAGAGTCTTTTTTGAAGTCCACTTCCTTTGTCCTCCTAAGAGTGGCTGAATATTTTCCTCTCTTCACCTCCCTCCTCCTCCTCCCACCCATGCAGATGTGTTCTTCGCCATCTGCTTGGCTCTGATGGTGGCCAGCCTGCTGGAGACTATTCTCATCACCAACCTCCTGGTCGGCTCCAGTAACTTCCACCCGGTGCCTGGCTGGGTCCGAGTGCTTGTCCTGCGCTTCATGGGCACCCTCGTCTGGCTGCCTCAGAAATCCAGAGAGGACAAGATCATCCTCAATCCAGTTGCAGGAGGTACCCCTGATCTGATCCTTCCAGAGAGTTACAATTACACAGACTTACTGGCAATTAGCAGGTCCTTGTCTTGTCCAACCCAAAGCAATATAGTGAAAGCATTCAATCACAGGCCTGAACAGTAACATAAATGCAGGAATCACCCTGAGAAATGTTTCCAGCCATTTGATTAGACAGTATTGTACTATCCACAGACATTAATAATTTCCGTCTTTAGGAGGTACATTCAAAATTTCTCCTTTCTCCCTTCCTTCCCTCTTTTTTCTAAGAAACAGACTTGAAAGTCTTCCCTCTAGTGACAGTGGAGAGACAGGTTCAAGCAGGAGAACAAGGTGAGATGTGGTCAGAGGCAGACGATTCAGCCCTGGCGGAACTGAAGAAGCTGGGCAATGAGCTGCAGTCCATCCGCCTCCAGGTGGCCCAGCATGTGGACGGGAACCAGATCTCCCAGGACTGGATGCAGGTGGGCTACATCCTCGACCGGCTGCTTTTTGGCGTCTACTGCATCTTCATCACTTTCAGCTTCATTGTCATCCTCAGCATCTGGAGCAATTCGTACAGCCACTAATGTAATGGGGGAAAAAATGGTGGTTAAACGCCATTCGTTGGGAATAAAATAACGCTCCCTATATTTTCTTAGCATTTTTCCACGATTTGTGGCTAAATGTTTGTGTAAAATACAAAATGTGTGGAAATAGTGCTTCCCCTCCACTACACCACCGCATACAAGACTTAGGAGTCTACCATGTTGTCAACTGCTGTTTAGATTTAAAAACAAGTACCTTACAATTACCATAACTTTAACAATCGTTTGTTTGATCTTCTGGCTGCACTGAGTAGGTGTGTTGACATATATTTAGATATTAGAGGCAAGGTATTTTTCTTTGTCAAATAAACATACTTTCACGAAAACCACTGTTTCATTACTAACAACAATTCATTGGTGTTATCTGAGACGTTTTCTGAATTGTAATGTTGATGGTGGATCAATGATGATGATGAAGATCTGTCACGCAAGACACGGATCAATGACATGCAAAGTAGGGGATCATCCAAAAACCACATCCTTGTTTGATTAGAGTGTTGACATACAGGAAGTCAATTTGGGGTATTTTATTAGGATCCCCATTAAAGGCACAGTCAACTTAGTGTATGTAAACTTCTGACCCACTGGAATTGTGATACAATGAATTATAAGTGAAATAATCTGTCTGTAAACAATTGTTGGAAAAATGACTTGTGTCATGCACAAAGTAGATGTCCTAACCGACTTGACAAAACTGTAGTTTGTTAACAAGAAATTTGTGGAGTGGTTGAAAAACAAGTTTTAATGACTCCAACCTGACACGTATATGGTTGAATCAATAGCATACATTGGCACGCAGGCTTTGTGTAATGCCAGTGGCAGGTCATTGGTAAAAATAGAAAAGAGTAGAGGGCCTAGAGAGCTGCCCTGCAGTACACCACACCCTGCATGTTTGTCATTAGAGGCTTCCATTAAAGAAAACCCTTCGAGTTCTATTAGATAGATAGCTCTGAATCCACAATATGGCAGAGGTTGAAAAGACATAAAACATATGTTTTCTCAACAACATCTAACAAAACAGCTTCCACAATCTTCAAATTATCAATTTCTTTCAACCAATAATCAGTGATTTATGTTAATGCAGTACATGTTGAGTACCCTTCTCTATAACCGTGCTGAAAGTCTGTGGTCAATTTGTTTACAGATAAATAGTATTGTATTTGGTGAAACACCATCTTTTCCAAAGAGCTGTGCTGTGAAATTTTTACCAAAGATTAAGGCAGGGACTATTTCATGATATAATAGAAACATCTTTAATACAAGCAGCTGCTTTAATTTCACATTTAATATTTTTCTATTATATAATTAAATAGCCCCTGCCTTAATCTTTGGAACAAATTTTCCACAAAATTTGGTGCTGTGACCGGGATGAGAGTGTCCTGACTCGTTTCCTTCGGCTTGGACTCAGACATCCGTCTGGCCACAGCTCAAAAAGGTAAGATCTCTTGTCCTCCTCATACACAGCATTTTGCGGTTCAAGTTTTCAGAACTGTTTTTCCTACAATAATTAATTTGGATGGATAATATTGATCAATAGTGGGTATTCGAAGTTTGACCACACTTTAAAGTAGGTAGAAAAGTATTCAGAGTTTGACCGTAAAAAAATGTATAGTATTTGGAGTTTGACCAAATCATTATATATTTTTTTAAAGCAATGTATTCAGAGTTTGACCGTACTTTAAGGATAGCATAGCTGGCCGGTAGAAAAGTATTGTGAGGTTGTATGTGTGGTATGTGTGTATAATGGATTTGATAAAGTAACATTAAAAACTAAACTGAGAATGATACTTTTTGTTATATACAACTTGCGCACCCACACGTAGATGTAAGTAAGTGGTGTAAAAAGTGCCTGAGAGATGTTCAGCGATCCCCTTACGGATCATTTGATAATTATAAGGTTTAAGCCATTGGCGTCGTCTAATGGGGATCCTAATGAATGTAATAAAAATCATGATAAGTTGGATCTATATGGTGACTTTA
The DNA here is from genome assembly GCA_030435695.1 of Brachymystax lenok tsinlingensis. Lineage (NCBI taxonomy): Eukaryota > Metazoa > Chordata > Actinopteri > Salmoniformes > Salmonidae > Brachymystax > Brachymystax lenok. The sequence continues at coordinate 7,139,532 of CM059793.1, forward strand.
AACTAAAGAGTGTTTCAACACAGAAATATATATATTCTGTATTACAGTAATGGGTGAATACCTCTTGGTTGTAAAACTTATATATATATATATATATATATATATATATATATATACTTATATATTACTTATGATTGGTTGCATAGCTGTACCTTAGGACCAGTGATGTTAGCTAACATCCAATTAAATGTGTGCCATTATCAGAACCTATGCTGTGATTAAGCTACAAAGACTTCTACAAGGCCAATTTATCTCCCGTAGGCACAGATGTATTGAGCTCAAAAAACATAAAATGGCTGAGTGGTTACTGCAGGTGTTAAAAAAACAACTCTGTTGGTGTTCGTGTGACCGATATCATGAGACTGTGAGTGTGGATTAGAGACCGTGTGTGCGTCCCTTTTCACACTATCGTGCCAACCCAAGACAAACTGTACTAGCAAGCTCAGATGCTTTCCAGCACGGTTCAGTTTGGCCCAGCTTGGCTCAGCTTGCCACAGTAGTGTGAAAAGGGTATTGGAGCTGTGGTCTCACAGTGTGTGTGTCTGCATTATAATTTCATCACTCAGTTTGGTCCGAGCTGTGTATGTGCAGGACATATGGTTAACTAGTACCATCCAACAGGGCACAGTATGGGACAACCATGGAGATTCATTCTTACCTCAGGTTTCTTTCTATTGGCAGGTAATATCCTTCATTTGCTTCATATGCAGCTAGATGTCAGCCATGAATTTCTGCATGTTAGATTTCAAGTTTTATTATGTTGTAAATTATTATACGTGTTTTAACCAAGATTTGGAACATTTTAAGCATGTTTTGCTAGGAATATAACTATCTAACTAGGCTGAGAGTACTCAGTTATTTTTAGAATTATTTCTTTCCTGGAAAGTTCAGTTTTTTTCTTTTCAAAACTGGTTAAAGGGCACTATGGGTGTGACACATTACACAGTAAACGAGAATCATTGACTCCAGACAAATTAATTCAATTTTTTAAATAATTTAAGCCATTTTATCTTTGATATTTTTGGGGGGTCCAGTGCAAACAAATACTTGTGTAAACACCCCACAACATTTCTAGATAAAAAGTGAATCCTGCAAAGGGTGCCAATATATTTGATCGCATCGGTAAGTGCTAGTAATGCTTATGAAACCAATTTAAGATGCACAAGGGAAATACATTGAGTGGACAAAACAATATGAACACCTGCTCTGTCCATGACATAGGCTGACCAGGTGAATCCAGGTGCCAATATATGATCTCTTCTGGATGTCAAATCCTCTTCAATCAGTGTAGATGAAGGGGAAGAGACAGGTTAAAGAAGGATAACTGAGACATGGATTGTGTATTTGTGCCATTCAGAGGGTGAATGGGAATATAAAAGATGTAAGTGCCTTTGAACGGGGTATGGTAGTAGGTGCCAGGCACACCAGTTTGTGTTAAGAACTGCAACACTGCTGGGTTTTCACACTAAACAGTTTCCCGTATGTATCAAGAATGGTCCACCACCCAGAGGACATCCAGCCAATTTGACACAATTGTGGGAAGCATTGGAGTCAACATGGGCCAGCATCCCTCTGGATGCTTTCGACACCTTGTAGAGTCCATTCCCTGATGAATTAAGGCTGTTCTGAGGGCAAAAGGGGAGGATGCAACTCAATATTAGGAAGATGTTCTTAATGTTTTGTCCACTCAGTGTAAGTTTAGATGTTCCGCATATGTATTTACATAAAAGTTACCTGTTTAAAATTGGTTCCCTCTTTCCCTGTGAGTAATGTCTTTTTTATTTGTTCATTCGTACTTCTGGTTTGTTTTATGCTATAATGTTTTGTTCAGTGTAAACAGAAAGGGGTTCATCTGTCAATGTTTATTTGTTAGATTTTTATTTTTTTATGACAGTCGTGGCCAAAGGTTTTGAGAATGACACAAATATTAATTTTCACAAAGTCTGCTGCCTCAGTTTGTATGATGGCAATTTGCATATACACCAGAATGTCATGAAGAGTGATCAGATGAATTGCAATTAATTGCAAAGTCCCTCTTTGCCATGCAAATGAACTGAATCCCCCCAAAAAAACATTTCCACTGCATTTCAGCCCTGCCACAAAAGGACCAGCTGACATCATGTCAGTGATTCTCTCGTTAACACAGGTTTGGAGGACAAGGCTGGAGATCACTCTGTCATGCTGATTGAGTTCGAATAACAGACTGGAAGCTTCAAAAGGAGGGTGGTGCTTGGAATCATTGTTCTTCCTCTGTCAACCATGGTTACCTATAAGGAAACACGTCCTGTCATCATTGCTTTGCACAAAAAAAGGCTTCAAAGGCAAGGATAATGCTGCCAGTAAGATTGCACCTAAATCACCATTTATCAGATCATCAAGAACGTCAAGGAAAGCGTTTCAATTGTTGTGAAGAAGGCTTCAGGGCGCCCAAGAAAGTCCAGCAAGCGCCAGGACCGTCTCCTAAAGTTGATTCAGCTGCGGGATCGGGGCACCACCAGTACAGAGCTTTCTCAGGAATGGCAGCAGGCAGGTGTGAGTGCATCTGCACGCACAGTGAGGTGAAGACTTTTGGAGGATGGCCTGGTTTCAAGAAGGGCAACAAAGAAGCCACTTCTCTCCAGGAAAAACATCAGGGACAGACTGATATTCTGCAAAAGGTACAGGGATTGGACTGCTGAGGACTAGGATAAAGTAATTTTCTCTGATGAATCCCCTTTCCGATTGTTTGGGGCATTCGGAAAAAAGATTGTCCGGAGAAAACAAGGTCAGCTCTACCATCAGTCCTGTGTCATGCCAACAGTAAAGCATCCTGAGACCATTCATGTGTGGGGTTGCTTCTCAGCCAAGGGAGTGGGCTCACTCACAATTTTGCCTAAGAACACAGCCATGAATAAAGAATGGTACCAACACATCCTCTGAAAGCAACTTCTCCCAACCATCCAGGAACAGTAAGGCAAAAGTGATAACTAAGTGGCTCGGGGAACAAAACATCGATATTTTGGGTCCATGGCCAGGTAACTCCCCAGACCTTAATCCCATTGAGAACTTGTAGTCAAACCTCAAGAGGCGGGTGGACAAACAAAAACACCACAATATTTGTGTCATTCTCAAAACTTTTGGCCACGACTGTACCTCTAAAAATACCTTATTACAAGCGTGAGTGACGACTTTTTGAGAAATTGAATGTTTTTATATTACTGAGAATTATCACTTTTGACAAATAGGTACGTACAGTAGCCTACAGCATTAGCTGAATGGTGAGGTTTGACCAACTTGACACAATTGAGTATACCATGTAGCATGATATGAGTTTGGGCAGTTTTGAAAGTTTGGAGGTTGCCAATGTCCCTTACTTATGAATAACCTTAGCCTTATTGATTAGGTTCCATTGATACTATAGCATTTAATCTAGTGGATGGGCTCTTCTTACCCTTGTCTTTCCTACCATCTCTCCATTTATCTCCATTTATCTCTCTCTTTATCTCTTTCCTTTTGCTCCATGCCACTCTCTCTCTCTCTCTCTCTCTCTCTCTCTCTCTCTCTCTCTCTCTCTCTCTCTCTCTCTCTCTCTCTCTCACTCTCTCTGTCTCTCTGTCTCTCCTCTATGCTCCTAAGTATATTTATGCCAGTGTGACTTGACCTGTAAAGAGGGCCACAGCGGTCCAACCTACGAGTCGATGCAGACTGTGTTTGACCGCATTTCCTTCAGACCGGCAGTCAACCTAAGCAATCCCACCATAGCAAACATCTCCTTCACCCTGTATGCTGTGCTGGGCGTGGTGAGTGTTGGACAGTGTAAGGACGCAATGTTCCTCTTTGCATAGGTCCATTCATTCAATTAATTCGTTACTGACAATTATCCGCTTTCTTGCTTGGTCTTATTTCAGAATGAGAAGACCCAGATCCTCACTACCTTCCTGTGGTTGAGATTGGTGAATGTCAAGAGATCTTAAAAAAAAAAAAATTGCCAACAGTTTGTGGTGGTATGCTTCCCTAAGCCTAATTCTTTCCTGGGCCCTTTTTAGTACTGGCACCATCAGTTCCTGGTTTGGGACGCTGATGATTGTGGCGGAGTCACCAGGATTTCTCTGCCAGTCAAAGAGCTCTGGGTGCCTGACATCATCGTGTACGAGTTGTGAGTGTCCGAAGAAAACTGACTTTGTTTTACTCATCCATAAGCCTATCTTCATGTCCTGTATAAAACATGGGGTCAACAAACCCCCCCAAACATTATCACATCCACCTTTTCTCCTCTATCACGTCTTTCTCTCCTCTATCACATGTCCTTCTCTCCTCTATCACATGTCCTTCTCTCCTCTATCACATGGTCTTCTCTCCTCTATCACATGTCCTTCTCTCCTCTATCACATGGTCTTCTCTCCTCTATCACATGTCCTTCTCTCCTCTATCACATGGTCTTCTCTCCTCTATCACATGGTCTTCTCTCCTCTATTACATGGTCTTCTCTCCTCTATCACATGGTCTTCTCTCCTCTATCACATGTCCTTCTCTCCTCTATCACATGGTCCTTCTCTCCATCACATGGTCCTTCTCTCCTCTATCACATGTCCTTCTCTCCTCTATCACATGTCCTTCTCTCCTCTATCACATGGTCTTCTCTCCTCTATCACATGTCCTTCTCTCCTCTATCACATGTCCTTCTCTCCTCTATCACATGGTCTTCTCTCCTCTATCACATGTCCTTCTCTCCTCTATCACATGTCCCTTCTCTCCTCTATCACATGGTCTTCTCTCCTCTATCACATGTCCTTCTCTCCTCTATCACATGTCCTTCTCTCCTCTATCACATGGTCTTCTCTCCTCTATCACATGGTCTTCTCTCCTCTATCACATGGTCTTCTCTCCTCTATCACATGTCCTTCTCTCCTCTATCACATGTCCTTCTCTCCTCTATCACATGTCCTTCTCTCCTCTATCACTTGTCTTCTCTCTCTCTATCTCTCCTCCTTCTCTCTCCTCTATCACATGTCTTCTCTCCTCTATCACATTGTCCTTCTCTCCTCTATCACATGTCTTCTCTCCTCTATCACATGTCTTCTCTCCTCTATCACATGCTCCTCTAGGTCTTCTCTCTCTATCTCACTTGTCCTTCTCTCCTCTATCACATTGTCCTTCTCTCCTCTATCACATGCCCTTCTCTCCTCTATCACATGGTCTTCTCTCCTCTATCACATGTCCTTCTCTCCTCTATCACATGGTCTTCTCTCCTCTATCACATGTCCTTCTCTCCTCTATCACATGTCCTTCTCTCCTCTATCACATGGTCTTCTCTCCTCTATCACATGTCCTTCTCTCCTCTATCACATTGTCTTCTCTCCTCTATCACATGCCCTTCTCTCCTCTATCACATGGTCTTCTCTCCTCTATCACATGTCCTTCTCTCCTCTATCACATGTCCTTCTCTCCTCTATCACATGGTCTTCTCTCCTCTATCACATGTCCTTCTCTCCTCTATCACATGGTCTTCTCTCCTCTATCACATGTCCTTCTCTCCTCTATCACATGTCCTTCTCTCCTCTATCACATGTCCTTCTCTCCTCTATCACATGGTCTTCTCTCCTCTATCACATGGTCTTCTCTCCTCTATCACATGTCCTTCTCTCCTCTATCACATGTCCTTCTCTCCTCTATCACATGGTCTTCTCTCCTCTATCACATGTCCTTCTCTCCTCTATCACATGGTCTTCTCTCCTCTATCACATGTCCTTCTCTCCTCTATCACATGGTCTTCTCTCCTCTATCCCGTGTCCTTCTCTCCTCTATCACATGGTCTTCTCTCCTCTATCACTTGTCCTTCTCTCCTCTATCACATGTCCTTCTCTCCTCTATCACATGGTCTTCTCTCCTCTATCACATGGTCTTCTCTCCTCTATCACATGGTCTTCTCTCCTCTATCACATGTCTTTCTCTCCTCTATCACATGTCCTTCTCTCCTCTATCACATGTCCTTCTCTCCTCTATCACATGGTCTTCTCTCCTCTATCACTTGTCCTTCTCTCCTCTATCACATGGTCTTCTCTCCTCTATCACATGTCCTTCTCTCCTACATCACTTGTCCTTCTCTCCTCTATCACATGGTCTTCTCTCCTCTATCACTTGTCCTTCTCTCCTCTATCACTTGTCCTTCTCTCCTCTATCACTTGTCCTTCTCTCCTCTATCACATGTCCTTCTCTCCTCTATCACATGGTCTTCTCTCCTCTATTACTTGTCCTTCTCTCCTCTATCACATGTCCTTCTCTCCTCTATCACATGGTCTTCTCTCCTACATCACTTGTCCTTCTCTCCTCTATCACATGGTCTTCTCTCCTCTATCACTTGTCCTTCTCTCCTCTATCACTTGTCCTTCTCTCCTCTATCACTTGTCCTTCTCTCCTCTATCACATGTCCTTCTCTCCTCTATCACATGGTCTTCTCTCCTACATCACTTGTCCTTCTCTCCTCTATCACATGGTCTTCTCTCCTCTATCACTTGTCCTTCTCTCCTCTATCACTTGTCCTTCTCTCCTCTATCACATGTCCTTCTCTCCTCTATCACATGGTCTTCTCTCCTACATCACTTGTCCTTCTCTCCTCTATCACATGGTCTTCTCTCCTCTATCACTTGTCCTTCTCTCCTCTATCACTTGTCCTTCTCTCCTCTATCACATGGTCTTCTCTCCTCTATCACTTGTCCTTCTCTCCTCTATCACTTGTCCTTCTCTCCTCTATCACTTGTCCTTCTCTCCTCTATCACTTGTCCTTCTCTCCTCTATCACATGGTCTTCTCTCCTCTATCACTTGTCCTTCTCTCCTCTATCACTTGTCCTTCTCTCCTCTATCACTTGTCCTTCTCTCCTCTATCACTTGTCCTTCTCTCCTCTATCACTTGTCCTTCTCTCCTCTATCACATGGTCTTCTCTCCTCTATCACTTGTCCTTCTCTCCTCTATCACTTGTCCTTCTCTCCTCTATCACATGGTCTTCTCTCCTCTATCACTTGTCCTTCTCTCCTCTATCACTTGTCCTTCTCTCCTCTATCACTTGTCCTTCTCTCCTCTATCACTTGTCCTTCTCTCCTCTATCACATGGTCTTCTCTCCTCTATCACTTGTCCTTCTCTCCTCTATCACTTGTCCTTCTCTCCTCTATCACTTGTCCTTCTCTCCTCTATCACTTGTCCTTCTCTCCTCTATCACTTGTCCTTCTCTCCTCTATCACTTGTCCTTCTCTCCTCTATCACATGGTCTTCTCTCCTACATCACTTGTCCTTCTCTCCTCTATCACATGCTGTTCTCAGGACCCTACTCTCCTCTTTCTTCATCTTTGTCACCTCTCATTATCTCTTCCCTTTCTCCATCCCTCTTTTTCCATTCTCTCTTATCTCCCCCTTACACTCTCTCTCTCTCTCTCTTTCTCTCCCTCCCCCCCTCTTTCCAGAGATGGGCAGTATTTTTGTTTACATTTCTTTTGAGTATTTTGTCATTTAAACTACACTGTCCTGAACTACAATCCGATGTACACTACCGTTCAAAAGTTTGACATCAAATTGATCAGAAATACAGTGTAGACATTGTTAATGTGTTAAATGAGTAGTACACAGCGTTGTACGAGATCTTCAGTTTCTTGGCAATTTTTTCCATGGAATGGCTTTCATTTTTCAGAACAAGAATAGACTGACAAGTTTAAGAAGAAAGTTCTTTGTTTCTGGCCATTTTGAGCCTGTAATCGAATTCACAAATCCTGATGCTCCAGATACTCAACTAGTCTAAAGAAGGCCAGTTTTATTGCTTCTTTAATCAGAACAACAGTTTTCAGCTGTGCTAACATCATTGCAAAAGTGTTTTCTAATGATCAATTAGCCTTTTAAAATTATAAACTTGGATTAGCTAACACAATGTGCCATTGGAACACTGGAGTGATGGTTGCTGATAATGGGCCTCTTTACACCTATGTAGATATTCCATAAAAAAATCAGCCGTTTCCAGCTACAATAGTCATTTACAACATTAACAATGTCTACACTGTATTTCTGATCAATTTGATGTCATTTTAATGGACAAAAAATGTGCTCTTCTTTCAAAAACAAGGCCATTTCTAAGTGACCCCGAACTTTTGATTTTTTCTTTTTGTTATAGCAGTTCACAATGTTGTACCCCCCCCTCTCACCCCAAATGTGCTGCATTGGTATCAGAAGTCCAAAATGTAAATGTAGAAATTAACAAGGCCAAATTGTGGGGTCGAGCTCATTAAAATAATATCCAGTGTACTTTGCAAGTGTTCATTTTTGTTTACATTTTTACATTTTAATGAATGCAGAGCGTCTGCAGAAATGACTAAGGTAGATTAACAACCATCTGTCAGTCATAGCAAGTCAAAAGGTTCTGTAACCTTTACTGAAAATATTGTTGTAAAACTTGCAAATTTATAATTTTGTATATTTAAAATACACATTTCATGTATTTTAATTTAATACAATCTTTGCTAGAGTTAATTTTATGTTGATACATTGGTCTTCGGGGTATTTTTGATGTATCTTTGCCTCCCTCTCTGTCTCTCAGTGTGGATGACGACGTGTCACAGCAATGCCCCTACGTCTACGTCAATCACACAGGCCACATCCGCTGGGACAGGATGCTGCGCCTCGTCAGCGCCTGCAACCTGGAAATCTTCAGCTTCCCCTTCGATGTGCAGAACTGCTCGTTTACCTTCGGTTCCTACATGCACACCAGTAACTAACTTTTTGTATTTTGTATTTATTAGGGATCCCCATAAGCTGCTGTCAGGGCAGCAGCTAGTCTTCCTGGGGTCACATTAAGGCAATTAAATCACACATAAGACAAAAAATTAAAACAGTACATTATATAACATTTTATAAACAGTACATTATATAACAGCTACTAATATCCTATAATATACCCCCAGCTACTAATATCCTATAATATACCCCCAGCTACTAATATCCTATAATATATCCCCCAGCTACTAATATCCTATAATATACCCCCCCAGCTACTAATATCCTATAATATATCCCCCAGCTACTAATATCCTATAATATATCCCCCAGCTACTAATATCCTATAATATACCCTAGCTACTAATATCCTATAATATACCCCCCAGCTACTAATATCCTATAATATATCCCCCAGCTACTAATATCCTATAATATATCCCCCAGCTACTAATATCCTATAATATACCCCCAGCTACTAATATCCTATAATATACCCCAGCTACTAATATCCTATAATATACCCCCTCAGCTACTAATATCCTATAATATATCCCCCAGCTACTAATATCCTATAATATATCCCCTCCAGCTACTAATATCCTATAATATATCCCCCCCAGCTACTAATATCCTATAATATATCCCCCAGCTACTAATATCCTATAATATATCCCCCAGCTACTAATATCCTATAATATATCCCCCAGCTACTAATATCCTATAATATATCCCCCCAGCTACTAATATCCTATAATATATCCCCCCAGCTACTAATATCCTATAATATACCCCCAGCTACTAATATCCTAAAATACCTCCCCAGCTACTAATATCCTATAATATGTCCTCCCCAGCTACTAATATCCTATAATATACCCCAGCTACTAATATCCTATAATATACTAGCTACTAATATCCTATAATATATCCCCCCAGCTACTAATATCCTATAATATACCCCCCAGCTACTAATATCCTATAATATATCCCCCAGCTACTAATATCCTATAATATATCCCCCAGCTACTAATATCCTATAATATATCCCCTCCAGCTACTAATATCCTAAAATACCCCCCAGCTACTAATATCCTATAATATGTCCTCCCCAGCTACTAATATCCTATAATATATCCCCCCAGCTACTAATATCCTATATATCCTCCCAGCTACTAATATCCTATAATATATCCCCCCAGCTACTAATATCCTATAATATATCCCCCCAGCTACTAATATCCTATAATATACCCCCCCAGCTACTAATATCCTATAATATATCCCCCCAGCTACTAATATCCTATAATATACCCCCCAGCTACTAATATCCTATAATATATCCCCAGCTACTAATATCCTATAATATATCCCCCCAGCTACTAATATCCTATAATATACTAGCTACTAATATCTATAATATATCCCCCCAGCTACTAATATCCTATAATATACCCCCCAGCTACTAATATCCTATAATATATCCCCCAGCTACTAATATCCTATAATATATCCCCCCAGCTACTAATATCCTATAATATATCCCCCCAGCTACTAATATCCTATAATATACCCCCCCCAGCTACTAATATCCTATAATATATCCCCCAGCTACTAATATCCTATAATATACCCCCAGCTACTAATATCCTATAATATATCCCCCCAGCTACTAATATCCTATAATATATCCCCCCCAGCTACTAATATCCTATAATATACCCCCAGCTACTAATATCCTATAATATACCCCTCAGCTACTAATATCCTATAATATACCCCCCCAGCTACTAATATCCTATAATATATCCCCCAGCTACTAATATCCTATAATATATCCCCCCAGCTACTAATATCCTATAATATATCCCCCAGCTACTAATATCCTATAATATATCCCCAGCTACTAATATCCTAAAATCCCCCCAGCTACTAATATCCTATAATATGTCCTCCCTCAGCTACTAATATCCTATAATATACCTGAGCTACTAATATCCTATAATATACCCCCCAGCTACTAATATCCTATAATATATCCCCAGCTACTAATATCCTATAATATATCCCCAGCTACTAATATCCTATAATATATCCCCCCAGCTACTAATATCCTATAATATACCCCCAGCTACTAATATCCTATAATATATCCCCTCAGCTACTAATATCCTATAATATATCCCCCAGTTACTTATATCCTATAATATATCCCCCAGCTACTAATATCCTATAATATATCCCCCAGCTACTAATATCCTATAATATATCCCCCAGCTACTAATATCCTATAATATATCCCCCAGCTACTAATATCCTATAATATACCCCCAGCTACTAATATCCTATAATATATCCCCCAGCTACTAATATCCTATAATATACCCCCCAGCTACTAATATCCTATATATCCCCCAGCTACTAATATCCTATAATATATCCCCCCAGCTACTAATATCCTATAATATATCCCCCAGCTACTAATATCCTATAATATATCCCCCCAGCTACTAATATCCTAAAATACCCCCAGCTACTAATATCCTATAATATGTCCTCCCCAGCTACTAATATCCTATAATATATCCCCCAGCTACTAATATCCTATAATATATCCCCCCCAGCTACTAATATCGAGCTGAACCCTTTTCTCTCACTCTCTTTATTGGCATGATGTAACAATGTACATATTGCCCTCTCCCTCCCCCTAGTAAAGGATGTGCGGTTGAGTCCAGCCCTGTCCTTTGAGGAGATGTCGGGGAACTCTAAACAGTACCTGGAGACCAGTGGGGAGTGGGAGCTGGTCAACATCTATGGAGAGGCATCTGTCCTCAAGTTTGGCATCGACGAATGGGACATCATCACTTTCTGGGTGAGAGAGAGATAGACAGGGAGATGGGGAGGGGGGATGGAGAGAGAGACCCGCTAAGACAGGGATACAAGCACTTCTCATGGGTTAGAAAACCTATTTTTCTATAAGCACCAACAGAGGTTGTGGTACAGTAAAAAAACTCACCGTATCTGCTGTCTCTCTGCTCTCCGGTATGTCTCCTAATACATCTGCTGTACTTGCTTCATCTCCCCACCAGGTGGTGATAAAGCGCAGGCCAGTGCTCTACGTGGTCAACCTGCTCATCCCCAGTTCCTTCCTCATGCTCATCGACATCCTCTCCTTCTACCTGCCCCCTCACAGCGTGGACCGCGCCTCCTTCAAGATGACCCTTATTTTGGGCTACACGGTCTTCCTGCTCATCATGAACGACCTGCTGCCCAGCACGGCCAACGGCACCCCACTCATAGGTCAGCGTCCTGTTCATAAGTGCACACAAAGATTGTAGGGTTGTGGGTTCGATCCCAACGGGGGACCAGTACGAAAATGTATGCACTCAGTATTGTAAGTTTCTCTGGATAAGAGCGTCTGCTATAATGGAAAAGGAATGCATAGACCATTTCACATTGAAATAAGTTACATATGCAAAGTATTTCAAGAAACTGAAAAACATACATCAAGCAAGTATTTTTTATATCAGATTAACTGTTTTGTACAGATAATTATCAGACTCAAGTTACAAATGCTGGTAAACACTCAAATACCTTTAGTTTTATCACAAAAGTAGTGCACTGGGCCTTTGCTAGTCATGTGTCAGTGGACCATAGAGGTTTTCAGCGCGGCAAAAAATGTTAACCATGGTTAACATTTAACGTTGCAATGGTCAAAAGATTGATACCTACAATTTTCACCTGACAAGATAACTTTGCCTACTCTTAATTATTGCCTAATATGTTGGCATGCATAACCGGGATCGAGTGACGAGTGTATTGATACAAGGGTAATATTATTTTAAAAATCCGCGTTCAACCGGCATCATGCTGTATGATTCTATCACATTATTCAAAATATCAGAATTGGTTAAATAACTCAAAATCGCTTTGGCACAGTAGGCATCAAGTAACTTCTCGACAATGTTGCATAACATGTTTGAATGGTCTATAATTTTCACCAACACATAGGCCCTAGATGTTTTAATTGCCCAATTTATATGCATGCCCCAAAACAACAGAATTTTGATCATATTAAACTACCGTTAATCAAAACACGTATCACTCACGTTCAACAACTCTAAATCGCGTTGGAATGCGCTCCAACGGGAAACTTGAAATAACATGATATAGGTTAATTAAATAATCGAAAGATAAATATTTTATTATGTATTAGACTCGTGGTTAAAAGTATTTAGGCATATCATGTAAATTAGGCCTTGTGACATCATTGTATTAAGCGCAAAAGATACTGATGGATTGATCACATAGCAATATATATGCATTCTTTCAACAACTCCAAAGCAATTGCCTGTCTATGGCGCACCAACCACTGGCTCATTCTATAATCAAGTCTTAACTGGTTTGGACAGCTCATGAGTTATCCTAAATATCTGTCGACTAGGTGGAACTCTTCTGACTAAATAGGTTTAATGCATAGCTTTTGTTTTAACCCATAATAGTAGGTGTAAAAACTATTGGTCGCCAAATCTGGAGAAGAGACGGACCATGTAAAAAAAACTGTTGGTCACTATATCCGAGAAATTACGCACCATGTAAAAAACTGTTGGTCACTATATCCAGCTAGAAGGACCATGTAAAAACAGTTGGCTGGTATGCCCTCACCCTTCTGAGTGGGTTGGCTGTGAATGCCCTCACCCTTCTGAGTGGGTTGGCTGTGAATGCCCTCACCCTTCTGAGTGGGTTGGCTGTGAATGCCCTCACCCTTCTGAGTGGGTTGGCTGTGAATGCCCTCACCCTTCTGAGTGGGTTGGCTGGTATGCCCTCACCCTTCTGAGTGGGTTGGCTGTGAATGCCCTCACCCTTCTGAGTGGGTTGGCTGTGAATGGCCTCACCCTTCTGAGTGGATTGGCTGTGAATGCCCTCACCCTTCTGAGTGGGTTGGCTGTGAATGCCCTCACCCTTCTGAGTGGGTTGGCTGTGAATGCCCTCACCCAGTATATACTTCAAGTATATACAGTTGAAGTCGGAAGTTTACATACACCTTAGCCAAATACATTTAAACTCAGTTTTTCACAATTCCTGACATTTAATCTTAGTAAAAATGCCCTGTTTTAGGTCAGGATCACCACTTTATTTTAATAATGTTAAATGTCAGAATGATAGTAGAGATAATGATTTATTTCAGCTTTTATTTCTTTCATCACATTTCCAATGGGTCAGAAGCTTACATACACTCAATTAGTATTTGGTAGCATTGCCATTAAATCGTTTAACTTGGGTCAAACGTTTCGGGTAGCCTTCCACAACCTTCCCACAATAAATTGGGTGAATTTTGGCCCATTCCTCCTGACAGAGCTGGTGTAACTGAGTCAGGTTTGTAGGCCTCCTTGCTCACACACGCTTTTTCAGTTCTGCCCACACATTTTCTATAGGATTGAGGTCAGGGCTTTGTGATGGACACTCCAATACCTTGACTTTGTTGTCCTTATGCCATTTTGCCACAACTTTGGAAGTATGCTTGAGGTCATTGTCCATTTGGAAGACCCATTTGTGACCAAGCTTTAACTTCCTGACTGATGTCTTGAGATGTTGCTTCAATATATGCACATAATTTTCCTTCCTCATGATGCCATCTATTTTGTGAAGTGCACCAGTCCCTCCTGCAGCAAAGCATCCCCAGTATTAGTTAAGGGTTATAAGTATGCAATATACATATTTATACAACAGGTGGGTCTAATCCTGAATGCTGATTGGTTAAAACCGCATTCCAGCCGGTGTCTATTCGACAAGATACCACCGGCTAAATCTATTACGTTAAAATGCTATTTACTCTGCTCCATCTGACTGCGCATTCCACTGTCTCATCAGCCCAGCCAGGCTATTTATCCCAAAAAAAACTTACCCCCTTTTTCTCCCCAATTTTCAATATTGTCTCATCGCTGCAACTCCCCAACGAGCTCGGGAGAGGCGAAGGTGGAGTTATGCGTCCTCTGAAACATGACCCGCCTAACCGCACTTCTTAAGGGGATTAAGGGGATCGGCGTCCCGTCAACGGGACAGTTGTAAATCATCCAGCGCCGTGTGTCACGATCACAGATTTTAGAGAAATAACAAATGTCGGTACATATAAGTGTCTTATATTGTCTGAAAGCTTAAATTCTTGTTCATATATTTTCTTCTACCAGATCTATTGTGTTATATTCTCCTACATTCAATTCACATTTCCACAAACTTAGAAGTGTTTCCTTTCAAATGGTACCAAGAATATGCATATCCTTGTTTCAGGGCCTGAGCTACAGGAGCTACAGTTAGATTTGGGTATGTCATTTTAGGCAAAAATAAATAAAAAGGGGGCTATCCCTAAGAAGTTTTAACACCCGCCAGCTTAACCCGGAAGCCAGCCGCACCAATGTGTCGGAGGAAACACCGTTCAACTGTCAACTGAGGTTAGCCCGCACGCACCCAGCCCGCCACAAGGAGTCACTAGAGCGCGATGAGCCAAGTAAAGCCCAACCGGCCAAACCCTCCCCTAACCCGGACGATGCTGGGCCAATTGTGGCCCAGCAACTTCCGGCGCCGACAGAGATGGCAGCCTCGCTTCACGTTCTCAGGAAACCATGCAGTATTTAGTTTTTTTATGTATTATTTCTTACATTGTTACCCCGGGAAATATTAAGTTTTATTACATACAACCGGGAGGAACTATTGGATATAAGAGCAACGTCAACTTACCAACATTACGACCAGGAATACGACTTTCCCAAAGAGGATTCTCGGTTTGTTACCCCAGCCAGGACAATAGAATGGATAGCACCCGGCGACTCAAAACGGCGGCGCCGGAGAAGAGGGAAACGGGCCGGTCTTTTGGTCAAGCTACGTCGACGGGCGCATCGTGCACCTCTCCCGAGTATTTTAATCGCCAATGTACAGTCTCTTGACAACAAAGTAGACGAAATCAGATCAAGGGTTGCCTTTCAGAGAGACATCCGAGACTGCAACGTTCTTTGCTTCACGGAAACATGGCTCACTCAGGACACGTTATCTGAGTCGGTACAGCCACCTGGTTTCTCCACGCATCGCGCCAACAGAAACAAACTTCTATCTGGTAAGAAGAAGGGCGGGGGTGTGTGTCTTATGATTAACGAGACGTGGTGTGATCATAACAACATACAGGAACTCAAGTCCTTTTGTTCACCTGACATAGAATTCATTACAATCAAATGCAGACCGCATTATCTACCAAGAGAATTCTCCTCGATTATAATCACAGCCGTGTACATCCCCCCTCAAGCTGATACATCGACGGCACTGAAAGAAATTAATCGGACTCTATGTAAACTGGAAACCACATATCCTGAGGCTGCATTTATTGTGGCTGGGGATTTTAATAAGGCTAATTTAAGAACAAGGCTCCCGAAATTTTACCAGCATATCGAATGTGCCACCCGGGCTGGTAAAATCCTGGACCACTGTTATTCCAACTTCCGTGATGCATACAAGGCTATTCTCCGCCCTCCTTTCGGGAAAGTCTGACCATGACTCGATTTTGTTGCTCCCAGCCTACAAACAGAAACTAAAACAGGAAACGCCCGTTCTCAGGTCTGTTCAACGCTGGTCCGACCAATCTGATTCCATGCTGCAAGATTGCTTCGAGCACGTGGACTGGGATATGTTCCGGATAGCATCTGACAACAACATTGATGTATACGCTGATTCGGTGAGCGAGTTTATTAGCAAGTGCATTGGTGATGTTGTACCCATAGCAAATATTAAAACCTTCCCCAACCAGAAACCATGGATTGATGGCAGCATTCGCGCAAAACTGAAAGCGCGAACCACTGCTTTTAACCAGGGTAAGGCTACCGGAAACATGACTGAATACAAACAGTGCAGCTATTCCCTCCGCAAGGCAATCAAACAAGCTAAGCGTCAATATAGAGACAAAGTAGAGTCACAATTCAACGGCTCAGACACAAGAGGAATGTGGCAGGGTCTACAGTCAATCACGGACTACAAAAAGAAAACCAGCCCGTCGCGGACCATGACGCCCTGCTCCCAGACAAACTAAACAACTTCTTTGCTCGCTTTGAGGACAATACAGTGCCACCGACACGGCCTGCTACCAAAACCTGCGGGCTCACCTTCACCGCAGCCAATGTGAGAAAAACATTTAAATGTGTTAACCCTCACAAGGCTGCCGGCCCAGATGGCATCCCTGGCCGTGTCCTCAGAGCATGCGCAGACCAGCTGGCTGGTGTGTTTACAGACATATTCAATCAGTCCCTATCCCAGTCTGCTGTTCCCACATGCTTCAAGAGGGCCACCATTGTTCCTGTTCCCAAGAAAGCTAAGGTGACTGAGCTAAATGACTATCGCCCAGAGCACTCACTTCCGTCATCATGAAGTGCTTTGAGAGATTAGTCAAGGATCATATCACCTCCATCCTGCCAGACACCCTGGACCCACTCCAATTTGCTTACCGTCCCAATAGGTCCACAGACGACGCAATCGCAATCACACTGCATACTGCCCTAACCCATCTGGACAAGAGGAATACTTATGTAAGAATGCTGTTCATCGACTACAGCTCAGCATTGAACACCATAGTTCCCTCCAAGCTCGTCATTAAGCTCGAGACCCTGGGTCTCGACCCAGCCCTGTGCAACTGGGTCCTGGACTTCCTGACGGGCCGGTCCCAGGTGGTGAGGGTAGGAAACAACATCTCCACCCCGCTGATCCTCAACACTGGGGCCCCACAAGGGTGCGTTCTAAGCCCTCTCCTGTACTCCCTGTTTACCCATGACTGCGTGGCCAAGCACGCATCCAACTCAATCATCAAGTGGTAGGCTTGATTACCAACAACGACGAGACGGCCTACAGAGAGGAGGTGAGGGCCCTCGGAGTGTGGTGTCAGGAAAATAACCTCTCACTCAATGTCAGCAAAACAAAGGAGATGATCGTGGACTTCAGGAAACAGGAGAGGGAGCACCCCCCTATCCACATCGAGGGGACAGTAGTGGAGAAGGTGGAAAGTTCCTCGGCGTACACATCACGGACAAACTGAATTGGTCCACCCACACAGACAGCGTGGTGAAGAAGGCGCAACAGCGCCTCTTCAACCTCAGGAGGCTGAAGAAATTCGGCTTGTCACCAAAATCACTCACAAACTTTTACAGATGCACAATCGAGAGCATCCTGTCGGGCTGTATCACCGCCTGGTACGGCAACTGCTCCGCCCACAACCGTAAGGCTCTCCAGAGGGTAGTGAGGACTGCACAGCGCATCACCGGGGGTAAACTACCTGCCCTCCAGGACACCTACACCACCCGATGTCACAGAAAGGCCAAAGATCATCAAGGACAACAACCACCCGAGCCACTGCCTGTTCACCCCGCTATCATCCAGAAGGCGAGGTCAGTACAGGTGCATCAAAGCTGGGACCGAGAGACTAAAAAACAGCTTCTACCTCAAGGCCATCAGACTGTTAAACAGCCATCACTAACATTGAGTGGCTGCTGCCAACATACTGACTTAAATCTCTAGCCACTTTAAACATAGGAATTGGATGTAACAAATGTATCACTAGCCACTTTAAAAAAATTTGTATATAATGTTTACGTATCCGACATACTCATATCAAATGTATACACTGTACTCTAAACCATCTACTGTATCTTGCTTATGCCGTTCGGCCATCGACCCAAATCTCTAGCCACTTTAATAATTATAATTGGATGAAATAAGGTATCACTAGCCACTTTAAACAATGCCACTTATATAATGTTTACATATCCTACATTACTCATCTCATATATATGTGTATATACTGTACTCCATACCATCTACTGCATCTTGCCTATGCCGGTCAGCCATCGCTCATCCATATATTTATATGTACATACTCGTATTCATTCCTTTACTCTTGTGTGTATAAGGTAGTTGTTGTGAATTTGTTAGATTACTTGTTAGATACTACTGCATGGTTGGAACTAGAAGCACAAGCATTTCGCTACACTTGCATTAACATCTGCTAACCATGTGTATGTGACAAATAAAATTTGATTTGATTTGATTTGTGCACCGTCCTATGGGACTCAATGGAACATTTAGAACGAACGACAGGGTTGCGTCCATAGATACAGAACAATAAGACTGAACAGCCAGCCGGCTTGGTTAGCAACCCTAGATTTGTGTCGGGATATATCTTGTGGAATGATGAAATAGTATGAATAAATTAATCCAAAGAACGTTTTTAATGAAACAATGTCAAATCATTATTTGAATATGTTGGTAAACCTTTGTATAAAAGTGATAATGCCCTTGAAGCCGGTGTTTGGAGGAAATATTGGCATATCCAAACACCGGCTTCGAGGGCATTATTACTTAAATATACATTAATAAATGGCATTACACTTACAACATGTCTATAAAGGGCTATAAACACAGCATCAATATAAACATAAACTTAAACATACACCTCTTGGAGAGAGAGAAACGAATTACTTGTATTGACAAAGGATCAAGATTTATGGCACCATCTCTTTCCAGCCTTGTGTGAGAATCTGCCAGGCTGAGACCAGATCTGCCCTGGCACAGGGTCATAAATTACTCTGTTCGTAAGCAAGCTCCAAGAACCTTCTGGCATGACTCTGGGATGACTCTAGAAGCTCGCCCATGACAGCGCAATAAGACACCTTAGTAAAGACCACTCTGGAAAACGCTGTGGTAGCATGTGCATGCAAAAATACTATGTTTAAAAAATACAACAATTCAACTTCTGCAAAAGTATTTGTGCAACAAAAGCAACAATAACACTTATGACAGTACAGAATAATACTACATATAATAAACAATTTCGCAAAGCAGCATTCGACCAAACTCTAACATTAAAGAATAGTAACAGCCATGAAAATGAAACTTGCATCTTTTCCCTTCCGACGACGATAACACTCTGACCTGAGTAGGCCGGTGTTCGTGTCCAGATGCGCATTTCCAAGTGCTCTGATTGGTTGGGAATGGCAGGTCTAAAATGGGTGAGAAATAACTAAGGTAGTTTGAGCAGCCTAACTAACGGGACTTAAGGGAAACTGAAGGGACTGTGAGGGGAAGTTAGGTAGAGAGGAGAGGAGTAGAACGGCCTTTTCTACAGTAGGAGTAAAATATCTCTATTATCAGCACTTACGACCAAACGTATACTTCGAGACACTTTGTGGATACGCTGTGATACTACTAACTTTAAGCACCAGCTGTCAGAGCAGCTCACAGATCACTGTACCTGTACATAGCCCATCTGTAAATAGCCCATCCAACTACCTCATCCCCATACTGTATTTATTCATTTATTTTGCTTCTTTATAGCAATTAAACACTGGAATGATAGATATGCAGAAGATGAATGTGCACATAGAGATACTGGGGTGCAAAGGAGCAAAATAAATAAATAAATACAGTATGGAGATGAGGTAGTTGGATGGGCTATTTACAGATGGGCTATGCGCAGTATCTCTACGTGCACATTCATCTTCTGCACATCTATCATTCCAGTGTTTAATTGCTATATTATAATTACTTCGCCACCATGGCCTATTTATTTTCTTACCTCCCTTATCTTACCTCATTTGCACATAGACTTTTTCTACTGTATTATTGACTGTATGTTTGTTTATTCCATGTGTAACTCTGTGTTGTTGTATGTGTCGAACTGCTTTGCTTTATCTTGGCCAGTTCGCAGTTGTAAATGAGAACTTGTTCTCAACTAGCCTACCTGGTTAAATAAAGGTGAAATAAATACAAAATAAAAGGACCCTGGTCTACCTGTTAGACACAGAGCACTGAGGTCTATGATAAGTGTTGTGGGCTAGACACAGAGCACTGAGGTCTATGATAAGTGTTGTGGGCTAGATACAGAGCAACAAAATAATCAAAACACTGTGTCCCTCACTGCAGGCTGCTGAGGGGAGGACGGCTCATAATAACGTCTGGAACGGAGTCAATGGAATGGCATCAAACACATAGAATCCACGTGTTGGATACCATTCCACTCCAGCCATTACCACAAGCCCGTCCTCCCCAATTAAGGTGCCACCAACCTCCTGTGGTGTCCCTCCCTACTAATTGGGGCCAGATCCATTGCACTTCAGGCGCTTCTAGGAGTGAACCGAAGCCCTCTTTTAAAATAAATGGCACATCTCAATGAGTCTCATCTCCTGAATTGGAAGGGAATAACCCTGTAGTGTCCCTGCTATCCTCCCCTCTCAGGTATTTACTTTTCAGTGTGTCTGGCCCTCATGGTCATCAGCCTGTTGGAGACGGTCATCATCACCAATGTGCTCCATTCCAACTCCAAGAAGTACCGCGAGGTGCCCCACTGGGTCCGTGTGGTCATCCTGAAGCACATCGCCCGTTTGATCTGCTACCAGTGGCCCGAGGAGCTTGTTCAACCCTCGGCCTCCAGAGGATCCACCCAGGATGACAAGGCAGACAGACCAAACCCCACAAGCCCTCCCTGGGTCCTTGCACCAGCCACCCCTGTGCACATCCCTGCCCAGCCTACTACAAGCACCATTGGTGAGGAGCCATTCACGGGTAGATTTGATTAACAGACATGAAAGTGTTAAATAATCTGGGTTAATTTCGGGTAGATTTAACTAGCAGACATGAAACTGTTATAAATAGTTTTGGATCATTTCCATTTCAACCTCTAAATCAATTGAAATACTTTACAATTTAGTGTTCATTATTTAAATTGAGTGTTCTTACCATTCATTTACAGAATTTAAATTGACTGGGTTACCAGGGAACTGACCCAATCCCTGCCATATAACAAAACAGCATATTATCATTAAGATGTAACACCCCTTGTAGGTAATATGCTGTTATTGTGAACATATGCTTGCTCAAACATGATCAACTGCGTATTGAGCATCCAGTCTTGATGACCAATTGCAGTGTTTCAGCACTATAGGCTAAGCATCTATGCTCAACACTTCGTTATTGTTTTTAGGTCCTGGGGGGGTGTCCTCTGTGCCTGAGCTGCGTCAGATCTGCCAAGGACCTGAGCGACTTGCGTGCCCACCTAACGTCGATGCAGAAGGAGGGTGTGCTGCAGGAACAGTGGTGCCACGTAGGCTACGTACTGGACTTCCTGCTCTTCCGTATCTACCTCCTCCTCATCTCCTGCTACGCCATGGTCATTATCACTATGTGGTGCATCTGGATCAACCAATGAGAGACTTGGAGAGACTGAAAGGGTGCATTCGTTTTAGCTTGCGCATTCCATTGGTCTGAAAGTGAAATGTCAGATCACCTCAGGCAGAGGGCAAGCTAAGCCAAATGCACCCCGAGGGGGGTAGAAAAGAGTGAGACCGATGTACAATAAGTCTCCAATTTTTAATTTTTGTTGTGGAAAAATCAGGTTTTTGTACCCCAGGTAATTATACATTTTTTTTTACCTTTATTTAACTAGGCAAGTCAGTTAAGAACTAATTCTGATTTTCAATGATGGCCTAGGAACAGTGGGTTAACTGCCTTGTTCAGAGGCAGAAGGACAACATTTTACCTTGTCGGCTCTGGGATTCGATCTTGCAACCTGTCGGTTACTAGTCCAACGCTCTAACCACTAGGCTACCTGCCGCCCCTACAGTCCGTGTAGGCTTACTACACATGTTATTTATCTGATTTACTAAATGCCTGTGGAGATTACTGAAACGATACCATGTTCACCAAGAATTACACCCCACTGAAGGTTTAGAAGCCTGAGGTCTGAATACACATTTTTAATGAATAACTAAAGTACTCTTGACTGTTAGAGCTGTGTTCTGTGTGTGTGTGTGTATACACACCAGCCCTTACTATGCCAGTCCTCATTACCCACAGGGCTCAATTAACACTTATGCCTGCTAACAGCCTGCGATGCTGTAAAATAACAAAATGGAAAACAGCTATAAATTCACCTCCTAATTGTCTTGCCTTCTACTTGACTCCATTCGCTTCATTGGACTCCTGTGTCTTCTGGCAGAAAAACATCAAGCCATGGTTACATCCCAATAATCTCTCCTTCCTCCTCGTGTGTTCCCTCGTTCATTAATCCCCAAGTTTTAAAGCATTAGATTGGTGTAAGGCATGCGCTAGCGGGAGTTTCCATAAACCAGTAAATTATTTTAAATTCCATGGGAGGGAAGTGAACAAGTGCAGGGAAGTGAACAAGTGCACTCTTCAAGAGAAACTGAGATTGGGATGCACCCCCTAAGGGCTACCGTACAAACCACACCATCCATCCCACAATCCCCCAGGAACCAGCAACGACACCAGGAGAAAAACAGCCTGACCAGTTGTTTTTATTGTCATCATAATATTTAAATTATATAACAGTACATAAAACACTAAACAATATCATTTTCTTCCAGGAGTTTACTTAAAGCTCCACATCACTCTACACAACAAAAAGAAAACTGTGTTATATTTAATAAGGACGGGAGTCTGCTTGGATCGGGGAGGCCATCAGTAAAATCAACTGGAGACCAGGGCCCGTATTCACAATATGTCTCGGAGTAGGAGTGCTGATCTAGGATCAGTTTTGCCTTTCAGATCATAATGGATACTACTATATGGACAGGGGGGAGAAACTGAACAGGCCCAGACGCCTTCCGGGCGACGATTATATTAATAGCGTTTCTATTTAAAGCTTGTTCAAATGTTAGATGAATATGGTTATACTCCCCTGGTTGGCAATAGACCATACACGTAGGTCTGTCGGGAAGGGAACATTGAATTATGAGTCTTATGAGGGTGAACACTATGCTGTTTTTATGTTTATTTTGGGGGGGTTTTACAGCGGCATGCCAGTCTGTATATATGTAGTCGTGTTATGTATGGGCTAGTTTCCCCAGACACAGAAAGTCTAATGGAAATTCTCCATCGTAAAAGCTCCTTAGTCATAGGCTTAATCTGTCAGGAAAACCAGAGCAAAATGTTGGGTATTACCAATCCTCTTGTGAATGTGCACAATCGCCACACACACCATCGCTAACCAGAGCGACCACCAGAAACCAAATAGATTTGTCCCAAAACTCAATCAACACCATTCTATATCTTGTTTCCATCAGTCAGTCATGAAGGCCCTCTGAATACAGTAAAACCATGAAGGCCCACTGAATACAGTAAAACCATGAAGGCCCACTGAATACAGTAAAACCATGAAGGCCCACTGAATACAGTAAAACCATGAAGGCCCACTGAATACAGTAAAACCATGAAGGCCCACTGAATACAGTAAAACCATGAAAGAAGGTAGAAGAGGGAAATAAGCCATTTTGGAATATAGGACCTCAGCCCAAGAGGCCCAAGTTGAATCCATGTAGCAACATACGAGGCTAAAGTGAGAAAGGTACTATAACCTGTAAAGCCCTACATGCTTTGTGTGAGATAAACATCACCAACGTCCCTTGCCACCCCCCCACCCCGACAGACCAGTGCAATTAAATAAATCAACAACAAAAACACACTTCACATTTGACACAAAAACTGAAATATTAAGTGTCCAATTAGGCTGGTGCTAAACCTTTTCAGCAGGTACAGACACACACACACACACACCTCACACACTTTTTTTGTAGATGCACACATTATCTCTCGCACACAAAGCAGGACAAACACGGCACTCCACTGCCTCATCTTAATGATATTCCTGACTGACTGAAAGACTCCCTCCAAAGACCTATCATTCCACCTCCTCTAGAACGACCAATGGTGCACCAGCTCTGCCAGTATAGGAACATTGGTCGCAGAGGCACTTGGCTAAAATAGCATGAAATGGGTTGGAGTAAAACGTACTTTTGTATTAAAAGGGATTTTATTTATTTGTTGTGGTTGATTTCAGTACTTCTACCTTCCTTGTTCTATTTAAAATGATCACTTGTTTACATAAACGGCAGGAATACATCATAGGATGATATCTGCAAATTAGAGCAGAGAACCATAAAAGCAGCCAATATATATTCATATAATATGCCATTTAGCATATTGACAAGGGATTCAAAAAACTAAAGCAAGAATCCAAACCATCAGAGCTTATCCACTATCCAGAAGCTGCACTTTCAGGGGAAAGAGGAAGGAATAAGGTCACTACAATCATTGGCATGTTGTGCTCTTGGTTTTTTCATCTTTCTTTTCCAGTCCTCGCTCCCTCGTTTCTCAGTTTCGTCGTCCTAGCTTCCGCCACCCTCGTTTCTCAGTTTCGTCGTCCTAGCTTCCGCCACCCTCGTTTCTCAGTTTCGTCGTCCTAGCTTCCGCCACCCTCGTTTCTCAGTTCGTCGTCCTAGCTCCCGCCTCCCTCGTCCTCCTCCTTATCCTCCTGCTCCTCCATGTTCTTGCGTGCCATCCTCTCCCGCCGCTCTGCCAAGCGCTGGCACCGCGGGCACTCCTTGCCTGCCTGGAAACATTTGCTGTGGAAACATGCCTTGCACTCTGAAAGACAAAAGACAAAACACAAAAGAAAGATGTCAGTGCAAAAACTTGCACACTGAAACACTATGTAAGAGACAGACACACAACTAGCACACTGAAACACTATGTAAGAGACACACAACTAGCACACTGAAACACTATGTAAGAGAGACACAACTAGCACACTGAAACACTATGTAAGAGACACACAACTAGCACACTGAAACACTATGTAAGAGAGACACAACTAGCACACTGAAACACTATGTAAGAGACAGACAGACAACTAGCACACTGAAACACTATGTAAGAGACAGACACACAACTAGCACACTGAAACACTATGTAAGAGACAGACACACAACTAGCACACTGAAACACTATGTAAGAGACAGACACACAACTAGCACATTGAAACACTATGTAAGAGACAGACACACAACTAGCACATTGAAACACTATGTAAGAGACACACACACAACTAGCACACTGAAACACTATGTAAGAGACAGACACACAACTAGCACACTGAAACACTATGTAAGAGAGACAGACACACAACTAGCACACTGAAACACTATGTAAGAGAGACACACAACTAGCACACTGAAACACTATGTAAGAGACACACACAACTAGCACACTGAAACACTATGTAAGAGACACACACAACTAGCACACTGAAACACTATGTAAGAGACACACAACTAGCACACTGAAACACTATGTAAGAGACAGACACACAACTAGCACACTGAAACACTATGTAAGAGACAGACACACAACTAGCACACTGAAACACTATGTAAGAGACAGACACACAACTAGCACACTGAAACACTATGTAAGAGACAGACACACAACTAGCACACTGAAACACTATGTAAGAGACACACAACTAGCACACTGAAACACTATGTAAGAGACACACAACTAGCACACTGAAACACTATGTAAGAGACACACAACTAGCACACTGAAACACTATGTAAGAGACAGACACACAACTAGCACACTGAAACACTATGTAAGAGACAGACACACAACTAGCACACTGAAACACTATGTAAGAGAGACACACAACTAGCACACTGAAACACTATGTAAGAGACAGACACACAACTAGCACACTGAAACACTATGTAAGAGACAGACACACAACTAGCACACTGAAACACTATGTAAGAGACAGACACACAACTAGCACACTGAAACACTATGTAAGAGACAGACAACTAGCACACTGAAACACTATGTAAGAGACAGACAACTAGCACACTGAAACACTATGTAAGAGACAGACACACAACTAGCACACTGAAACACTATGTAAGAGACAGACACACAACTAGCACACTGAAACACTATGTAAGAGACACACACACAACTAGCACACTGAAACACTATGTAAGAGACAGACACACAACTAGCACACTGAAACACTATGTAAGAGACAGACAACTAGCACACTGAAACACTATGTAAGAGACAGACAACTAGCACATTGAAACACTATGTAAGAGACACACACACAACTAGCACACTGAAACACTATGTAAGAGACAGACACACAACTAGCACACTGAAACACTATGTAAGAGACAGACACACAACTAGCACACTGAAACACTATGTAAGAGACACACAACTAGCACACTGAAACACTATGTAAGAGACAGACACACAACTAGCACACTGAAACACTATGTAAGAGAGACACAACTAGCACACTGAAACACTATGTAAGAGACACACACAACTAGCACACTGAAACACTATGTAAGAGAGACACACAACTAGCACACTGAAACACTATGTAAGAGAGACACACAACTAGCACACCGAAACACTATGTAAGAGACAGACACAACTAGCACACTGAAACACTATGTAAGAGACAGACACACAACTAGCACACTGAAACACTATGTAAGAGACACACACACAAACAACTCGTATCCACATGGGTGGGGTCTCGTTTTAAAAGACATTGTCTTGTGGATGTGTAGAGGAAGAACACCAGGACCTATATGGACAACGTCCTTATTCGCTCAAAGGGGTGTTCCACCTCATTACTCCCCTGTTGACCAACTAAGCAAACATGGGGAGCGTTAATAACCGGTTTGACAACATTGCTCACAATGGGAAGAAGACTGAGGTGTTGTGATGTCACGGAAGAAGAGCCAATGATAGCCTCTGAAGTGGGGGGGAGGGGTGACTGAGGACTATAAAAGAAGAGGTAAGGCTGGTGGCAAGGCAGAAGGTGGGACAGAGGAGTGGTAAAACACAGAATCTTGTCAAGAGTCAGTTCACTACTCAAACCAGTTCAGACACGACCGCAACGAGAAGCCTATCCTCAATAGAGGCAGAGACACAGCTTCTAAAGCTCAGATTGTGTGCCTGAACCATTTCAGGAAACACCATGTGTGGAAGCTTAAATTGTAATTTTTTTTAACCATATTTCTAATATTTCGAATGAATATATTGTTCCAACGATAATGAAATGACAAAGAAACTGAAATTCACAAATGTGTTTATTTTACATTCAAACAGAGAAGTGGATGCTTAAAAAATTAATGGTGTACTGCCAGTCACACATCGAAAGAATTCAAATCATTTCTATCACTCCAATTCATCCTCCTCCATTTCACACACATGAAATAGGCCCATATCTCTATTCCTCACACGTCACAATATAACCTGTCTCTGTGCTTCAATAAACACACAAAGAACTACTTTCAAATACTAAATAACTCTACAATTCTGACAGGGCAGACAGCAATAGCAACTCTTTTTTTAAAATTATGCCATGTCACATTTGAACATTTCTGAACACAGCTGACAAACACTGTAGCCTAAACCTCAGTTAAAAAAAAAAAATGTTATCTGGCATTACCCCTAACACTTACATTCTGTACATCAGAATGTGAGGCCACTAGGACCTTTTGACCTTTGACAGCCATACTGAGTAGAGGCCAGAGCTCAGTGAGGCACCACGGAGAGGCCAGAGCTCAGTGAGGCACCACGGAGAGGCCAGAGCTCAGTGAGGCACCACGGAGAGGCCAGAGCTCAGTGAGGCACCACGGAGAGGCCAGAGCTCAGTGAGGCACCACGGAGAGGCCAGAGCTCAGTGAGGCACCACGAGAGGCCAGAGGTCAGTGAGGCACCACGGAGAGGCCAGAGCTCAGTGAGGCACCACGGAGAGGCCAGAGCTCAGTGAGGCACCACGGAGAGGCCAGAGCTCAGTGAGGCACCACGGAGAGGCCAGAGCTCAGTGAGGCACCACGGAGAGGCCAGAGCTCAGTGAGGCACCACGGAGAGGCCAGAGCTCAGTGAGGCACCATGGAGAGGCCAGACAACAAGATCAAAACAACCGTGGCAGCCACAACAAAAGATGTCAGAGCATCCTAGAACTACCTTCCACCAGTAGTGCCACCCTGCACCATAAAAACCAGTTCAACCACCACCATCGTGAGGAAAACCAGTTCAACCAACCACCACCGTGAGGAAAACCAGTTCAACCAACCACCACCATCGTGAGGAAAACCAGTTCAACCAACCACCACCATGAGGAAAACCAGTTCAACCAACCACCACCATCGTGAGGAAAACCAGTTCAACCAACCAACCACCATAGTGAGGAAAACTCAATCCGCCACATACACAGGAACGCAAAAAATTCCACGCAAGAAGTGATCAACAATGAAATTAACGAGGAAGTTTAAATTCTAGGCTGTGACTGCCAATGTGAATTGATACCCAAGTAAACAATATCATATGTTACATATTTCCATACCAATTCACCTCGGTCCAACCAGTGTTTCCATGACATCTCTTAATAAATCCCTTTATGACAGCTAGTACAAGTCAATGTGCTACATTCTGCATCACTCAATCATGTCTTTTGGAATTCAAGATATTTTCCATAATTCCAAATGGACCAGTAAGCCATAGGGGTTGATTTGGAATACAGCAACTGATTTGGGATTGATTGTAACCAAACCTTCGCTGCTATTCTCTTCATCCTTCAGAATACTCAGAGAGGGAATTTCTTTCTGTTTGGAAGTCATCTATGTTTTCCAAGGCAAGTGCAATAAAAATCTGCTTTCCTTCCCCCCTCCTCACACTCCTCCCTCCATCCTCTATCTGACTTCTCTTCCTCCTCGTATGTTAGGCTTGGCTAGAGAGCCTTGGTCACCGCCCTCCATCTGTTGCTCTGTTCCTCCCCCTCTACTTCCCTCCTCCTCCGTCGCCACCCTCCTCTCACCCTGGTTCTCTTCTCTCTCCCTCCTACTGATTGTTATCCTCCTGGCTTTGCGTGTTTTACGGGATCTCCAGTTAGATGGGGTCTCCTGCTCTTCCATTCTCCCTTTTTCTTCACTCATCTTCCTCCCTTCTTTCTTTCTGGTGTCTCTGGAGAAAACGTTGAGCAAACTAAGGCCCAAAAACAGAGGTTTCACTGTGAACCGTCCGTCCTTTCCTCCCACTACTACTACTGAACAATCTTTTTTAAAGAATTTCCCTTTACTCTCACACTTGTCTAATTCCTCTACCTCTCTTTTCCCTTCTGACTCTAGTTCCTCTTTTGAGAAAGCTTTCGCTAGCCTCCCAACCCCTGGGACTTTCCAGAGTCCTCTCCTCTCTTCCTTCTCGGTCCCTTCCGCATCCCCCTGTTTTTCTCTCTCTCTTTCCCTGGACCCTTTGTCCTTGGAGAAAGTGTTGGTTAGTTTGCCGACACCGAGGGCCTTAAATAAGTTGCCCTTCTCTTTCTTCACGTGTTCTCCCGCACTTCCCTCACCGTCTTCCCTGTCCTCCCTCCCTTCGTTCTCAACCTCCTCAGTTTCAAACTTTCCTTCCTCCTCCATTCCTTTCCCTGTCTGGGTTTTTCCTTCCCTCTCTCCTTCTTGCCCTCCCTCATCGTCCTTCGTTCCTTTACTCCAAAAGGCCTTGGCCAGAGTTCCATGTTGGAACGCTGTGAATAACCTCCTCGTCTCCCCTTCTGTTCTCCTCTCCTTTTCTCTCTCTCCAGTCCATTTCTCCTTTTCTTCCCTTGCCTCACTCTCTTCCTCACCCTCTCCTCCCTCTCCCTCTCTTTTGTCTTGGGACAGGGCCCTGGCCAGCCTGCGGAACTTCCAATTTCTCCAGGAGGGGGAGAGGAAGGGAGAGGGCGAGGGGGCCCGTGGGACACCCAGTCCTCCCACCAGCAGGGGGGGCTCACCTTCGCAGCACGTGCACTTGTTCAACTGGAAGGGGAAAATGATGTCTTTGTCGTTGCCGCAGAACTCACACACAAAGCCCTTGGCCTGACACAGCTGTGGGAGACAAAGACAGGGATAGAGGGGAACTTGAGACATTGAGGGCAAGAGCTAAACACTGAGAATAAAAACTTTTTTTTTTACTTTGAAAATGTCACGTTAGGACACCCACAAGTCCACTGGAACACACAGCGCAAATAGTAATTTGACACAAACAGTACTAGCCATCTTATAGAACGATAACTTCAAAATGTTAGTTCACAATCACACTGGATTGGTGAAGACCAATCATGCTACTCATATGGATATTATATTTAACTAGGATAGAGTAGAAAGACAATTCAAAATGTACATCCCCGTATCAAAATCAACAATGTATCTCTATTAGCGGATCTGAGTGTTAACTACAGTGACAACAGGAGTATCTGGTTCATGATAAGCATTCTCACCACACAGCCAGCCACGTGCGCGGAACCCAATTTCAGAAGCTCTCGTAGCCGGGGGGCCAGCTCTCCGTTGCGCACAGCGCTGAGGTCGCTGAGGGAGAACAGGTGCAGGTCCTCAGTCAGATGACCAGGGAGGCTGTCGAACTGGTCCAGCACGCTGTGGGGCCAAACGTAGGGACACACGTCAGGGGAACTCATATCAGCAATACCATCCATAGCTGGAATACTTTACCTGCCAGTGCAGACACAGCGTCATCTCAGAGCAGTAGCACAGGAATACTATTAGGAGACATGTCAATGGAATGGACCATCTCATACCAACAATACCAGTTATTGCAGGACACACATACTTGAATTACTTTTTCATTGGCAAGATAAACAAACTTAGGGATCACATGCCAGCAACGGAGTTGGCAGCAGATAAAGGGGATCCATAATAAATACAACTACACACACAACTTACTCTCTAGCTAGGCGGCAAGTCTTGAAGAGGTTTTTCATGTGGAATAGTTGGACCCTCAAAACCTGAAGAATATTAGGAAAATGTACTTAGTTCACAGAACGCATTTCAAACTATAACGTGTTTTCCTTCTAGTACAGGTGAGTTACAGTAAACTGAACTAACTAACCAAACCTAAAATAAAGAGAAGCATTAAACTAACCAGCATTAAACTAACCAGGCAAGTATAACAAAATCAAGTCCTCTCACCCGGACAGTCTCCAGGGCTTTGGTTTTCTTGTAGAGGCCGCTGTTGATGTCGTTGGGGTTGAACAGGGGGTCTCCTGATATCTTGCCCAGCAGGTCCCGGGCGAAGTTGCTGACGTAGTACTTGCCGAAATCCCACTTCCTCAGCACACGGCCCGGCACCACCGCCTGGGCATTCTCATGGCAACACTGGCAGAAGTAGCGACCCAGGTACTCACAGTAGCGCATTCGCTTGATGTAGTCTGTCCGGTGTGGTGTGGTGGGGGGTTAAGAGTTTTAATGTGAGTGAGTCAGGGGGTGAGGTTTGACACAACATGGCCACCGTGGGATAGGGATAACATGGGTGGTTGTGCTATGGCAGCGGGTATCTTCAATGTGGTTTGTACCTGGGTCTATACGAGTCCCGCAGCCTGCACAGCGGTAGTTTTGCTTGGCCACGACGATCTTCCTCCTGATAGAAAGAAAAGGGGAGGGAGGAGGGTTAGTGAGAAAGGCAGGCAGAGAGCAGCAAAAATATAGAACTAGAGACAAACTGACAGAGCGCGAGAGACACACAGCGAGAGAGAGCGAGAGAGAGACACAGCGAGAGAGAGCCACAGCGAGAGAGACACAGCGAGAGAGAAATAGCGAGAGAGAGACAAAAAGGGGGAGGCAAACAGAGAATAGTGTGAAGTCAGCAACTAAGTTTGTGACCCGTGTGTGTGTGTGTTAAGCACTCACTTGGGCTCGGGGTGAATGTTGAAGATGATCTGGGGCCGGGGCGGAGCCCACTCCAGGTTCCCTCGCACTCGGATCCTCAGCTTGTAGATATCAGCATGCTCCCCGTCATCAGGAGAGATGGGCAGGGAGTCAGGGATGGGTAGGAGCTGAGGGGTAGCACGATACAGGTCCGTTTGTGTGAGTGTAGGGGGTCTCTGTGTGTGTGTGTGTGTGTGTGTGTGTGTGTGTGTCTCTATCTGTGTGTCTGTCTCTATCTCTATTTGTGTCTGTCTCTATTTGTGTGTGTGTGTGTGTCTATGTGTCTCTATTTGTGTGTGTGTGTCTCTGTGTGTGTGTGTCTCTGTGTGTGTGTGTGTCTCTCTGTGTGTGTGTGTGTCTCTGTGTGTGTGTGTCTCTGTGTGTGTGTGTGTCTCTGTGTGTGTGTGTCTCTGTGTGTGTGTGTGTGTGTGTGTCTGTGTGTGTGTGTCTCTGTGTGTGTGTGTGTGTGTGTGTGTCTGTGTGTGTGTGTGTCTCTCTGTGTGTGTGTGTGTGTGTGTGTGTGTGTCTCTATGTGTGTGTGTGTCTCTATGTGTGTGTGTGTCTCTATGTGTGTGTGTGTGTGTGTGTGTGTGTGTGTGTGTGTGTGTGTGTGTGTACCTTCTGTGGTGCGTCTTGCTCTGGGACCAGCCAGTCGAGCTCTGAGGCTGCAGGGAGCTGCATGCCCTCAAACTGCCTGAGCAGCCCCATGGCCACCGACTCAGCAGAGTTCGACTGGAGGAACGACGGAGAGCTAAGGAGAGAGGGAAAGATTGATAGAAGGAATATAGAACAAGCATACGCCAAACAGCTTCATTTTAACTACCTCAAACAATAACTTAATTTCAACTACCGGAAACTATAACCTCATTTCAACTACCGGAAACTATAACCTCATTTCAACTACCGGAAACTATAACCTCATTTCAACTACCGGAAACTATAACCTCATTTCAACTACCGGAAACTATAACCTCATTTCAACTACCGGAAACTATAACCTCATTTCAACTACCGGAAACTATAACCTCATTTCAACTACCGGAAACAATAACCTCATTTCAACTACCGGAAACAATAACCTCATTTCAACTACCGGAAACAATAACCTCATTTCAACTACCGGAAACAATAACCTCATTTCAACTACCGGAAACTATAACCTCATTTCAACTACCGGAAACTATAACCTCATTTCAACTACCGGAAACTATAACCTCATTTCAACTACCGGAAACAAGAAGTAAGCATCTGCCTCTGATTTCAAAAAGGTTGCAAGTTGGAATCCAGCAATAGAAAGACAAATATTTTGACTATATTAGCCCACACAGCTACAAGGATGCACTTTCATGCTAGGTTTAGGACCTCAAATTGAAGCTGATAGAGACCCCAACTGATGTATAAAGCCCCATGAAACCTCTAACACGGCAGGTAGCCTAGTGGTTAGAGCGTTGGACTAGTAACCGAAAGGTTGCAAGGTTAAATCCCAGAGCTGACAAGGTAAAAATCTGTTGTTCTGCCTCTGAACAAAGCAGTTCCACTGTTCCTAGGCCGTCATTGAAAATAAGAATTTGTTCTTAACTGACTTGCCTAGTTAAATAAAGGTAAATTTGACTTGGTGAAAATCCGTTTGTTTATTTTAGGAGCTAACTTGTTCCATGTGGTTTCTTCCTTCACAAACTCCTAATTATTTGGTAAAATTATTCATTTTGTGTATGGTTTCCTAGAAAAACAAGGGTGGCTGAATTTACCCCTTTGGCTCAATGTACCCCACTCTCCCCTACCAGGAGTCTTTTTCATGTGAAGTGACAATTTACCATTTCTACCGATCTGCATGCAGTTATGATTTTCATATGCTCACTACAACTAAATTGTGTCCATAGATTATACACCTTTGGAGATCTTAGACAAGACGTATCCTATCAGAGGGCAAGTTGGTGCTCTTAACAAATAGTTTATACCTGTCAAATCTCCACAAGTGCATAGGGCAAAAGATCTAGAGGTCGATTTGGCATTGGGCCAACATCGTTGAGGCTAGAAGGGGGGTTGTGAAGAGGAGGAAGTAGTTCTTACATAGACTCTGATCTGAGGAAAGAGCGGCCACTGGATGTCACCCCGCGCTTCACGTCTGCATCTGAGAGAGAGAGAGAGAGAGAGAGACACACCTCAACATGACAGCAGGACATATGCCCAGACCGTGAGCAGAGCAACATGCCCAACCCCACTGTTACACCCGCCCAAGCCCCATCCTGCCACCTAAGAGGTACGTATCAGATGATGCTCAACATGCTTTTTGATGGTCCGTGCCTAAACCACACAAAAACAACACTAGACACTGTGGAACACAAAGCTTTTACTATCTCATCCTGGAATATACAAGGTCTGAGGTCACCTGCCTTTGGCGTAAAGAGCAGGAACCCAGACTTCAAAGAAATTGGAAATACATTCTACAAGAAACATGGTATAGGAGGAGACGGACCCACTGGTTGCCCTCTAGGTTACAGAGAGCTGGTAGTCCCACCCACCAAACTACCAGGAGTAAAAAAGGGGAGGGGAGACTCAGGGGTACGCTCATTTGGAATAGAGCAGACCTAACCCACTTAAATTAGTCAAAACAGGAACATTTTACATCGTTCTAGAAATGAACAAGGAAATTAACTCTGAAAAATGTGAAGAACAAACACCATTGTAAATGCAACCTATATTTATGTTGATTTATTTTCCCCTTTTGTACTTTAACTATTTGCACATCATTACAACACTGTTTATAGACAATGACATTTGACATGTCTTAATTCTTTGAGACTTTTGTGAGTGTTAATGTTTACAGTGAAATTCAGACAAATCGCAAAGAAAAATCACTACCCTCTTAAGCAAAAGGACTGATCTATTAACCCGTTAGTACGCTGCAAATTCTGACATATTCAACAAGTGTCCTGTGTCTTATGAAAGCCTAACACGCAGCAGTATTTCTCACCAGTCCTGGAATTAGTATCCTATCATTTATTGATAGCTACACACCTTATAGAACGCAGCTAATACGATTAGGTGGCAGTCATTGATGTTTGTAGTCCATAGTAAGGCTCTTAACTCTAGTCTTGTAAGTGTAATATCTGATGTTATTTTAAAGAAGCTATACGTAATATAGTTGCATTGTCATTTCAGAAAATGCCAATAGATCTACAGTAATAGGGGAATGATAGTGTTTCACAATATTCCCCCCACCACCCCCACACACAAAAAACACAAATTGGACCCCCACAAAAAATACTTTAGGTAATGCAGCAGATTATGTTCATCCTTTCACCGGTCGCATTATTTTACATGATGCAGTTTCCTGTAGTTCCCGAAAACAGTTGAGCCAGTAACGTGTTTGTTTATATGGCACAATG
This sequence comes from Brachymystax lenok tsinlingensis, assembly GCA_030435695.1. NCBI lineage: Eukaryota > Metazoa > Chordata > Actinopteri > Salmoniformes > Salmonidae > Brachymystax > Brachymystax lenok. The sequence continues at coordinate 7,175,245 of CM059793.1, forward strand.
GGAGAAAGCGTGAGCATGTGAGTCCAGCAGTGTATTTGGTTAATGAAAACTGGGCTACAGCCCAACCCTACCCTCCAAACCCATAGCTCCCCTGGCCCTTCACCCCCACCCACCCACCAGACCTCCTAGACACCGCCATCAGGGACTGGCCCTCACAGCCATCTGAGAGACATAGATTACACTCAGCAACCAGCCCCACAATGCAACATATATACTACTACTACACACTACCAGCCCAACACATATATACTACTACACACCACCACAAATATACTACTACACACCACAAATATACTACTACACACCACCACATATATACTATACACTACTACACACCACCACATATATACTACTACACACCACATATACACACCACCACAAACTATACACTACCACATATATACTATACACTACTACACACCACCACATATATACACTACTACACACCACCACATATATACACTATACACAAATATACTACACACCACCACATATATACTACTACACACCACCACATATATACTATACACAAATATACTACTACACACCACCACATATACACACCACCACAAACTATACACTACCACATATATACTATACACTACTACACAGCGCCACAAATATACTACTACCCACCACCACATACACACACACACATATTTCCTACTACACACCACCACATATATACACTACTACACACCACCACATATATACATAACATACTACTACACAACACCACATATATACACTACTACACACCACCACAAACTATACACTACTACACACCACCACAAATATACTACTACCCACCACCACATACATACATACACACACACACACACACACACACACACACACACACACACACACACACACATATATTTCCTACTACACACCACCACAAACTATACACTACTACACACCACCACAAATATACTACTACACACCACCACATATACTATACACTACTACACACCACCACATATATACTATACACCACCACATATATACTATACACTACTACACACCACCACATATATACTATACACTACTACACACCACCACATATATACTATACACTACTACACACCACATATATACTATACACCACTACACACCACCACATATATACTATACACCACCACATATATACTATACACTACTACACACCACCACATACAGCGGGGCAAAAAAGTATATAGTCAGCCACCAATTGTGCAAGTTCTCTCACTTAAAAAGATGAGGCCTGTAATTTTCATCATAGGTACACTTCAACTATGACAGACAAAATGAGGAAAAAAATGTCCAGAAAATCACATTGTAGGATTTTTAATGAATTTATTTGCAAATTATGGTGGAAAATAAGTATTTGGTCACATACAAACAAGCAAGATTTCTGGCTCTCACAGACCTGTAACTTCTTCTTTAAGAGGCTCCTCTGTCCTCCACTCGTTACCTGTATTAATGGCACCTGTTTGAACTTGTTATCAGTATAAAAGACACCTGTCCACAACCTCAAACAGTCACACTCCAAACTCCACTATGGCCAAGACCAAAGAGCTGTCAAAGGACACCAGAAACAAAATTGTAGACCTGCACCAGGTTGGGAAGACTGAATCTGCAATAGGTAAGCAGCTTGGTTTGAAGAAATCAACTGTGGGAGCAATTATTAGGAAATGGAAGACATACAAGACCACTGATAATCTTCCTCGATCTGGGGCTCCACGCAAGATCTCACCCGTGGGGTCAAAATGATCACAAGAACGGTGAGCAAAAATCCCAGAACCACTCAGGGGACCTAGTGAATGACCTGCAGAGAGCTGGGACCAAAGTAACAAAGCCTACCATCAGTAACACACTACGCCAGGGACTCAAATCCTGCAGTGCCAGACGTGTCCCCTGCTTAAGCCAGTACATGTTCAGGCCCGTCTGAAGTTTGCTAGAGAGCATTTGGATGATCCAGATGAGGATTGTGAGAATGTCATATGGTCAGATGAAACCAAAATATAACTTTTTGGTAAAAACTCAACTTGTCGTGTTTGGAGGACAAAGTATGCTGAGTTGCATCCAAAGAGCACCATACCTACTGTGAAGCATGGGGGTGGAAACATCATGCTTTGGGGCTGTTTTTCTGCAAAGGGACCAGGACGACTGATCCGTGTAAAGGAAAGAATGAATGGGGCCATGTATTGTGAGATTTTGAGTGAAAACCTCCTTCCATCAGCAAGGGCATTGAAAATGAAACGTGGCTGGGTCTTTCAGCATGACAATGATCCCAAACACACCGCCCGGGGGCAACGAAGGAGTGGCTTCGTAAGAAGCATTTCAAGGTCCTGGAGTGGCCTAGCCAGTCTCCAGATCTCAACCCCATAGAAAATCTTTGAAAGTCTGTGTTGCCCAGCGACAGCCCCAAAACATCACTGCTCTAGAGGAGATCTGCATGGAGGAATGGGCCAAAATACAAGCAACAGTGTGTGAAAACCTTGTGAAGACTTACAGAAAACATTTGACTTCTGTCATTGCCAACAAAGGGTATATAACAAAGTATTGAGATAAACTTTTGTTCTTGACCAAATACTTATTTTCCACCATAATTTGCAAATAAATAAATTAAAAATCCTACAATATGATTTTCTGGATTTCTTTTCCTCATTTCGTCTGTCATAGTTGAAGTGTACCTATGATGAAAATTACAGGCCTCTCTCATCTTTTTTAAGTTGGAGAACTTGCACAATTGGTGGCTGACTATATACTTTTTTGCCCCACTGTATATACTATACACTACTACACACCACCACATATATACTATACACCACCACATATATACTATACACTACTATACACCACCACATATATACTACTACACAGCGCCACAAATATACTACTACCCACCACCACATATACACTGCTCAAAAAAAGGGAACACTTAAACAACACAATGTAACTCACACTTCTGTGAAATCAAACTGTCCACTTAGGAAGCAACACTGATTGACAATACATTTCACATGCTGTTGTGCAAATGGAATAGACAACAGGTGGAAATTATAGGCAATTAGCAAGACACCCCCAATAAAGGAGTAGTTCTGAAGGTGGTGACCACAGACCACTTCTCAGTTCCTATGCTTCCTGGCTGATGTTTTGGTCACTTTTGAATGCTGGCGGTGCTTTCACTCTAGTGGTAGCATGAGACGGAGTCTACAACCCACACAAGTGGCTCAGGTAGTGCAGCTCATCCAGGATGGCACATCAATGCGAGCTGTGGCAAGAAGGTTTGCTGTGTCTGTCAGCGTAGTGTCCAGAGCATGGAGGCGCTACCAGGAGACAGGCCAGTACATCAGGAGACGTGGAGGAGGTCGTAGGAGGGCAACAACCCAGCAGCAGGACCGCTACCTCCGCCTTTGTGCAAGGAGGAGCACTGCCAGACCCCTGCAAAATGACCTCCAGCAGGCCACAAATGTGCATGTGTCTGCTCAAACGGTCAGAAACAGACTCCATGAGGGTGGTATGAGGGCCCAACGTCCACAGGTGGGGGTTGTGCTTACAGCCCAACACCGTGCAGGACGTTTGGCATTTGCCAGAGAACACCAAGATTGGCAAATCCGCCACTGGCGCCCTGTGCTCTTCACAGATGAAAGCAGGTTCACACTGAGCACATGTGACAGACGTGACCACAGACTGTCCAGGAGTTGGCGGATGCTTTAGTCCAGGTCTGGGAGGAGATCCCTCAGGAGACCATCCGCCATCTCATCAGGAGCATGCCCAGGCGTTGTAGGGAGGTCATACAGGCACGTGGAGGCCACACACACTACTGAGCCTCATTTTGACTTGTTTTAAGGACATTACATCAAAGTTGGATCAGCCTGTAGTGTGGTTTTCCACTTTAATTTTGAGTGTGACTCCAAATCCAGACCTCCATGGGTTGATAAATTTGATTTCCATTGATCATTTTTGTGTGATTTTGTTGTCAGCACATTCAACTATGTAAAGAAAAAAGTATTTAATACGATTATTTTATTCATTCAGATCTATGATGTGTTATTTTAGTGTTCCCTTTATTTTTTTGAGCAGTGTATATACACACTACACATCACCACATATTTCCTACTACACACCACCACATATATACACTACTACACACCACTACATATATACACTACTACACACCACTACATATATACTACTACACACCACCACATATATACACTACTACTACTACACACCAGCACATATATACACTACTACACCACATATATACACTACTACACACCAGCACATATATACACTACTACACACCACCAGCGCATATATACACTACTACACACCACCACATATATACACACACCACCACATATATACTACACACCACCACATATATACACTACATTCTACTACACACCACCACATACATACACACCACATATATACACACCACCACATATGTACACATACACTATTACACACCACCACCGCATATATACACTACTACACACCACCACATATATACACTACTACACACCACCACATACATACACACCACATATATACACACCACCACATATGTACACATACACTATTACACACCACCACCACATATATACACTACTACACACCACAACCACATATATCCTATACACTACTACACACCACCACATAGGATGCGTTCTCAGCCCTCTCCTGTAATCCCTGTTCACCCATGACTGCGTGGCCAAGCACGCCTCCAACTCAATCATCAAGTTTGCAGATGACACTACAGTGGTAGGCTTGATTACCAACAACGACGAAACGGCCTACTGGGAGGAGGTGAGGGCCCTCGGAGTGTGGTGTCAGGAAAATAGCCTCGCTCAACGTCAACAAAACAAAGGAGATGATCGTGGACTTCAGGAAACAGCAGAGGGAGCACCCCCCTATCCACATCAATGGAACAGTAGTGGAGAAGGTGGAAAGTTTTAAAGTTCCTCGGCGTACAGATCACGGACAAACTGAAGTGGTCCACCCACACAGACAGCGTGGTGAAGCAACAGCGCCTTTTAAACCTCAGGAGGCTGAAGAAATTTGGCTTGTCACCAAAAACACTAAAACTTCTACAGACACACAATCGAGAGCATCCTGTCGGGCTGTATCACTGCCTGGTACAGCAACTGCTCCGCCCACAACCGTAAGGCTCTCCAGAGGGTAGTGAGGACTGCACAACGCATCACAGGGGGTAAACTACCTGCCCTCCAGGACACCTACACCACTCGATGTCACAGGGAGGCCAAAAAGATCATCAAGGACAACAACCACCCGAGCCACTGCCTGTTCACCCCACTATCATCCAGAAGGCGAGGTCAGTACAGGTGCATCAAAGCTGGGACCGAGAGACTGAAAAACAGCTTCTATCTCAAGGCCATCAGACTGTTAAACAGCCATCACTAACATTGAGTGGCTGCTGCCAAAATACTGACTTAAATCTCTAGCCACTTTAAATAATAGAAAATTGGATGTAACAAGTGTATAACTAGCCACTTTAAACAATTTTCTATATAATGTTTACATATCCGATATTACTCATATCAAATGTATACACTGTACTCTATACCATCTACTGCATCGTGCCTATGCCGGTCAGCCATCGCTCATCCATATATTTATATGTACATACTCATATTCATTCCTTTACACTTGTGTGTATATAAGGTAGTTGTTGTGAAATTGTTAGATTACTTGTTAGAAACTACTGCATGGTTAGAAGCACAAGCATTTCGCTACACTCGCATTAACATCTGTTAACCATGTGTCTGTGACAAATAAAATTTGATATATCCTACTACAGTCGTGGCCAAAAGTTTTGAGAATGACACAAATATTAATTTTAACAAAGTCTGGTGACTCAATTTGTATGATGGCAATTTGCATTCACTCCAGAATGTCATAGAGTGATCAGATGAATTTTCAAAGTCCCTCTTTGCCATGCAAATGAACTGAATCCCCCCCCAAAAATTACACTGCATTTCAGCCCTGCCACAAAAGGACCAGCTGACGACATGTCAGTGATTCTCTCGTTAACACAGGTTTGAGTGTTGACGAGGACAAGGCTGGAGATCACTCTGTCATTCTGATTGAGTTCGAATAACAGACTGGAAGGTGCAAAAGGAGGGTGGTGCTTGGAATCATTGTTCTTCCTCTGTCAAACATGGTTACCTGCAAGGAAACACGTGCAGTCATCATTGCTTTGCACAAAAAGGGCTTCACAGGCAAGAATATTGCTGCCAGTAAGATTGCACCTAAAACAACCATCTATCGGATCATCAAGAACTTCAAGGAGAGCGGTTCAATTGTTGTGAAGAAGGCTTCAGTGCTCCCAAGAAAGTCCAGCAAGCGCCAGGACCGTCTCGTAAAGTTGATTCAGCTGCGGGATTGGGGAACCACCAGTACAGAGCTTGCTAAGGAATGGCAGCAGGCAGGTGTGAGTGCATCTGCACGCACAGTGAGGTGAAGACTTTTGGAGGATGGCCTGGTGTCAAGAAGGGCAGCAAAGCCACTTCTCTTCACAAAACACCTCAGGGACAGACTGATATTCTGCAAAAGGTACAGGGATTGGACTGCTGAGGACTAGGGTAAAGTCATTTTCTCTGATGAATCCCCTTTCCGATTGTTTGTAGCGTCCGTAAAAAAGCTTGTCCGGAGAAGACAAGGTGAGCGCTACCATCAGTCCTGTGTCATGCCAACAGTAAAGCATCCTGAGACCATTCATGTGTGGGGTTGCTTCTCAGCCAAGGGAGTGGGCTCACTCACATCCTCAGAGAGCAACTTCTCCCAACCATCCAGGAACAGTTGTGACGAACAATGCCTTTTCCAGCATGATGGAGCACCTTGCCATAAGGCAAAGGTGATAACTAAGTGGCTCGGGGAACAAAACATCGATATTTTGGGTCCATGGCAAGGAAACTCCCCAGACCTTAATCCCGTTGAGAACTTGTGGTCAATCCTCAAGAGGCGGGTGGACAAACAAAAACCCACCAATTCTGACAAACTCCAAGCATTGATTATGCAAGAATGGGCTGCCATCAGTCAGGATGTGGCCCAGAAGTGAATTGACAGCATGCCAGGGCGGATTGCAGAGGTCTTGAAAAAGAAGGGTCAACACTGCAAATACTGACTCTTTGCATCAACTTCATGTAATTGTCAATAAAAGCCTTTGACACTTATGAAATGCTTGTAATTATACTTCAGTATTCCATAGTAACATCTTACAAAAATATCTAAAGACACTGAATCAGCAAACTTTGTGTAAATTTATATTTGTGTCATTCTCAAAACTTTTGGCCACAACTGTACACACCACCACATATATACTATATCCTATACACTACCCACAAGGTAGTACTTTCTATACCCCCCACACAGATAAAGGACATGGGAACACACAGTAAAGCCCACCCAACCATGCTGATAGTCAGCACAGCAATGTTAGGTAAAAAGCATTATATTTTGTTAGCCCACAAACACAATAGTTAAGACTGGTGCAGTATCTTAGCAGCTGGAAACCATAGAAAACTTAACACATCCTCTACTGTTTTTTCAAATACCAGTCTGTGCATGTAGGTTAAAAACACCCGCCCATTTTCGGGAAGCCACAGTTATGAATACCAGTTTGCGCCAAATTAACCTTACATGAACCTGCCTTCAATGCTTCGATATGCTCTTATCATAGATAATAAAATATTTATAACTTTTACAAAACACACACACACACACCAATCTATTTCGCCCTAACAGTCCAGAGAGCAATGTTAACGAGTGGCAGTAAAAATGGGAGACGTTTCCGGCCTTGGTGGGTGAGTAATATGGGACACATGACGATGAGGTAGTAAATTATATGGGACACATGACGATGAGGTTGTGAATGATGTGAGACAGTAAACACAAATGACAACCACTTCGCATGAAGCATTTAATGTCTCCCCTCCCTCGCTCTACCTTTCAGCTCGCACTCCTCCACCTCCTCGGCCGAGCCAGAGTTGGACAGGTGAAAGGAATCCTGGGAGCTCCTGCGGGAGCATCCACTGTCTGTTGAATGGAACACTGAAAGGGGAGGGGGGGAGACAGATGGTTAAAATGAATACCAGCAAAATGATGGCATGGGGACTAAGCCCCAATGGAGGAGTTGTATGGGTGCCAGAATATGTGAGCGAAGCTGAGCGGTTGGAATTCCCGCTCCGCTGAAAACCGCCCCTCGAGCTCAAAGGGATTATTATTTATAAAAAAAAAATTATAGAAAAATGCTGCTCCATATTCGCTCTATTCACTAAAATCACAATTTAACCAACACCCATCTTTTTCTGTGACTACCTGGACCTACCGTTTCATTTTTAAGTATTGAAACCAAACTATATGGATTTGAATGAAAAGTATTTGAATAAGCTTAAGGAGGAACGAAAATGAATTTCGACTTTATCATTTCAATTATTTCAAGGCTATAGCCTAGAAAGAAATACATTGTGAAGCATTTGCGAGTGCCACACAATAGGCTGTTAGGGACAAAAAGCAATCAGCATTTAAACATGTCATTGTATTAAATCATTATAGTCTATGCATTTGGAAAGTATTCAGACCTCTTGACTTTTTCCACATTTTGTTACGTTACAATATTGCATTGATAACAAAGCAAAAAAAGTTTATTTTTTTGCACATTATGAAAATTTAAAAAATTACATTTACATAAGTATTAAGACCCTTTACTCAGTACTTTGTTGAAGCACCTTTGGCAGCGATTACAGTCTCGAGTTTTCTCGGGTATGACGCTACAATCTTGGTACACCTGTATTTGGGGAGTTTCTCCCATTTTTCTCTGCAGATCCTCTCAAGCTCTGTCAGGTTGGATGGGGTGCATCGCTGCACGGCTTTTTTCCAAGTCTGAGATATTTGATCAGGTTCAAGTCTGGGCTGTGGCTGGGCCACTCAAGGACATTCACAGACTTGTCCAGAAGCCACTCCTGCGTTGTCTTGGCTGTGTTCTTAGGGTCGTTGTCCTGTTGGAAGGTGAACCGTCGCCCCAGTCTGCTCTGGAGCAGGTTTTTATCAAGGATCTCTCTGTACTTTGCTCCGTTCATCTTTCCCTCGAACCTGACTAGTCTCCCAGTCCCTGCCGCTGAAAAACATCCCCACAGCATGATGCTGCCACCATCATGCTTCATCGTAGTGATGGTGCCAGGTTTCCTCCAGACGTGACGCTTGGCATTCAGGCCAAAAAGCTCCATCTTGGTTTCATTAGACCAGAGAATCATGTGTCTCATGGTCTGAGAGTCCTTTAGGTTCCTTTTGGCAAACTCCAAGTGGGCTGTCCATGTGCCTTTTACTGAGGAGTAGCTTCTGTCTGGCCACTACCATAAAGGCCTGATTGGTAGAGTGCTGCAGAGATGGGAGAACCTTCCAGAAGGACAACCATCTCCATAGAGGAACTCTGGAGCTCTGTCAGTGACCATCGGGTTTTTGGTCACCTCCCTGACCAAGGCACTTCTCCCCCGATGGCTCAGTTTGGCCGGGTGGCCAGGAAGAGTCTTGGTGGTTCCAAACTTCATCCATTTAAGAATGATGGAGGCCACTGTGTTCTTGGGTACCTTCAATGCAGCAGAAATGTTTTGGTACCCTTCCCAGATCTGTGCCTCAAGACAATCCTGTCTCGGAGCTCTACAGACAATTCCTTCGACCTCATGGCTTGGTTTTACTATGACATGCACTGTCAACTGTGGGACCTTATTTAGACCGGTGTGTGCCTTTACAAATAATGTCCAATCAATTCAATTTACCACAGGTGGACTAAAATCAAGTTGTAGAAACATCTCAAGGATGATCAATGGAAACAGGATGCACCTGAGCTCAATGTTTAGTGTCATAGCAAAGGGTCCGAATACTTATGCAAATAAGGTACGTTATGTTTTTTTTATACATTTGCAAAAATGTCTAACCAGTTTTTTCATTTTCTAATTATGGGGTATTGTGTGTGTAGATTGATGAGGACAAAATTGTATTTAATCCATTTCAGAATAAGGCTGTAACGTAACAAAATGTTGAAAAAGTCAAGGGGTCTGAATACTTTCGGATTGCACTGTAGGCTGTGACTTAGAAATACAAATTACATTTTTCTACAAGTACGCCTAAAGGCCTTTAGGCAAAATAATCCAATCAAAATGGAAAGCTTCTTGAACTAGATAATATAACAAAAATGAACAAAACGTTGGAGATTTGATTTTTAGTTTATAAACACTTTGCTACAATGACACACTTTGTTATCTACTCACATCCTTCCTGTCTTATAGCATGTGCATGTAAGAAGTACACCATCATGCTTTCAGGATACAGTTGAAGTCGGAAGTTTAAATACACTTAGGTTGGAGTCATTAAAACACGTTTTTCAACCACTCCACAAATTTCTTGTTAACAAACTATAGTTTTGGCATGTCGGTTAGGACATCTACTTTGTGCATGACACGTAAATTGTTCCAACAATTGTTTACAGACAGATTATTTCACTTATAATTCACTGTATCACAATTCCAGTGGGTCGAATGTTTACATACACTAAGTCGACAGTGCCTTTAAACAGCTTGGGAAATTCCAGAAAATTATGTCATGGCTTTAGAAGCTTCTGATAGGCTAATTGACATCATTTGAGTCAGTTGGGGGTGTACCTGTGGATGTATTTCAAGGCCTACTTTCAAACTCAGTGCTTCTTCACTTGATATCATGGGAAAATCAAAATAAAATTAGCCAAGACTTCAGGAAAAAAACTGTAGACCTCCACAAGTCTGGTTCATCCTTGGGAGCAATTTCCCAATGCCTGAAGGTACCACGTTCATCTGTACAAACAATAGTACGCAAGTATAAACACCATGGGACCACGCAGCCGTCATACCGCTCAGGAAGGAAACGCGTTCTGTCTCCTAGAGATGAACGTACTTTGTTGCGAAAAGTGCAAATCAATCCCAGAACAACTGCAAAGGACCTTGTGAAGATGCTAGAGGAAACAGGTACAAAAAGTATCTATATACACAGTAAAACGAGTCCTATATCTTCGTGCCAGCATTGGTTTGTGGTGGTAAATAGACGGCTATATATTTTTATCTTTATTTAACTAGGAGAGTCAGGATGGTTAACTTCTTTGGGAGCAGCGCACGAGGTGACCATTTTGGAGAGCCTGGCGTGCCCGAAGTAAAATGCCTCCCATTCAGGCCCAGAAAATAGGATATGCACATATTTAGTACCATTGGATAGGAAACACTCTGAATTTTCTAAAAGTGTTAACATTTTGTCTGTGAGTATAACAGAACGAATATGGCAGGCAAAAACCCAAGGAATTTCTGTCCTGGAAAAAGTGGTTTTGACACATTGCCTCATTTAGAACCCCACCCTTATGAAAATGCCCATAGAAGGGTATATGAATGCAATACCTATTGCTTCATCTGGATGTCGACAGTCTCGAGAAAGTGTTCTGATTCTTTTTAGATGCTTTTAGAGCAGAGAAGAAGACTAATAAGGAAGTGTCCACACAGATGTCAATAGAAGTAAATTCGCGCTCCCGGCTGGCACGTTCTTAGTTTTTTTCCTTTCTTATCGCCCAGTTTATATTCCGGTTTAAATATTATACATAAGTGTTCCTAAGGATACATTTAAAATTATGTTTGATTGTTCTTGGACAAGTTTATAGGTATAAGTTGAACGAGTTCTCTTCACGTTTCAATGGATGATTGGAGGCTGTATTTTCTTATCATAACACGTCAACCAAACAGAGATTGATGGATATAATACATTACTTTTTCTAACAAAAGAACCATGGATTGTCTTCGCTGGACACTTGGGAAGCCCTCAGCAGAAGTTCTTCAGGAGGTAATTGATTTGTTTTCGCTGTGAAATGTGTTTTCTGTGAACCGTGGAGGCTTATGAATTTATGGTAATGGGAAAAATATGTTAGGTGCTACCCTCAAACAATCAAATGTGGTGCTTTCGCCGTAAAACCTTTTTGAAATCTGACAACGCTGTGATATTGCCAAGAAGCAGAGCTTTTGATGACTATGAAACACTTGTATATTGATGCATGTTTAATAATTCAACTTTTGGATTTTGAATTTGGCGCCTTGCATTTCACCGGGCTAACGCCGCACCACTCCGTAAGAAGTTAAGAACAAATTCTTATTTACAATGGCGGCCTACCCCGGACAAAACTGGACGACGCTGGGCCAATTGTGCACCGCCCTATGGGACTCCCAATCACGGCCGCATGTGAAACTGCCTCGATTCGAACCAGGGACTGTAGTGACGCCTCTTGCACTGGGATACAGTGCCTTAGACCGCACAATTGGCCCAGTGTCGTACGTGATTGGCCGGTGTAGGCCATCATTGTAAATAAGAATTTGTTCTTAACTGACTTGCCCAGTTAAATAAAGGTAAATAAAATAAAAAAATAAAAAGAGGATGTCTTCCTTAATTGACCCCCCCATAAATTTAACGGACATATACCAGGAGTTGTGCCAGGCCCGCCACGTCTGTTGACTCAACCAGCTGTAAAGCATAGAATTCACTGGCTTGTATGCGAAGCAGTAATTGTTTCAAAACATCTCCTGCCGTGTCACTGATGCGTCATGAAACAGTGTTGTTTGATGAAGGCATTGTCCCAGCCATATCAGCAGCAGCAGGAAGAATAATTAAGTCCTCCACAATAGTATGGGGCTTGCCTGTCCTAGCCACTTGGTATCTCACCATATAAGACCCTTCTAGCCCCTTCTTATTAATGGTATCTGTTGCTTTTATACATGTCTTACTACTCAAAAGTCATCTTAATTCTCGCTCAAAAAACTCCCATGGCTTATTTTTCAAATTGGCATGTTCGTTTCTAAATGTCTGCGCAAGAGTGAAGGTTTCACGCGCAAGAGAGTACCGGTTAATGTGATTGGATGTTCATTATTTGACTAGGCTACCTGTATTGGACAGTGTGTTGTTATTTTGCTGAACACTAGATGGTTGAGTTTTATTTTTGGCAGTGAAACAAGGCTACTGAGGGGAGAAAAAAACCATCACCCAAATGTATAGCCCTGTTGGAAAATCTAAATGGACTGTTTGAAAATGTGAATCGCATTTTTATTTGGCGTACCCCCGACGGCATTGGGCGTACCCCATACCCCAGTTTGTGAATAGCCGTCCTAGAGCACGGCGGGGAGAGGGAGTGAGAGTGGCTCGATCAAACAGCAGCAGACAGCAACAGGGACAAAGCAGATACTTTCATAGCAGGAATCAACATAATGCACTGGCTATTAACTGTCGACCAAATTCATGTTCTAGAACCAATCTACAGGAACTTTGTGTAGCAAAATCACTGAAAATTACAGACTTAAGCAAAATGCTTCAGTAAGAGAAAGACAAGTGTCGGTAATTTTCCGTTTATCGTCCCAGCTCTAGCGTGTGTGTGTGCGTGCGTGCATGTATCCGTGCAGGTGTACGTCTGGCCGTGCGTAAGCTCTTACAGCGCTGCGAGGGAGGCAGGCGGGTCCGCTGGATCTGGTGTCTACGCAGCCGGATCTTCTGTTTGAGCTGTTGGATCTCTGAGTCACTGTCGTCACCTTCCTCCTCCTCCACCCGCCGCCGCAGGTCGCACTTCATCAGCTCGATGGCGGCGATCAGAGACTCTGAGATGCTGAAGTGGGCGTTCTCCTGGAATGAGATGCAGATGGCCGAGAGTGAGGCCTGGTTTAACACAGTCGGAGAGGGGCACATTTAAAAAATATATATTTAACCTTTATTTATACAGATTTTTCTCATTGAGATCTGGTCCAATAGCAGCAGGGGGAACAACATTTCAGACAAAACAACTTGCATACACTAACACAACATTAAACAAAACTATAGACACACATATAGTACAACAATTACATACTACGTTAAAAAACACAAACGTCTTGACTAAAAAAAACAGCTGTCCTAAAGACAACTACACTCTTCTATGATATTTACATCGATCAAGTGTTTAAACTCCACCAATGAAACTAGATCATCAAATGTGTTAATGTTCAGGAGACAATTCCAGGACCACGGAGCTGAGTAACTACAACTATTTCTACCATGACCTGTTCTCATTTTTGGTACTGTTAGAAGCAAATGAGAACGGGACCGTAATTTATATTTATTTACTGACCTGACAAAAAAAAAAAAAAAATAGATCAAATGGCATTTTACCCAATATGGCCTTATAAATCAGTGTATACCAGTGTTTAAGCCTACGCAAGGTCAATGACGACCAGCCAACAGCGCTGTAGAGATCCCAATGTTAGATGTGTTTGATTTGTACCTGAGGGCTGCATGATACACTGAAATCAAGTGCTCTCAGGGTAGTGGCTGAGGCCTGCATATATATATATATATATATATATATATATATATATAAATAACATCACTAAAATCTAAAACCGCCAGTAATGTACATCGTACCAGCTCCTTCCTGGACTCCAAAGAAAAACAAGCCGGTAATAAAAACCTATTTTCAGCTTGAGCTTCCTTATGTTCTCTACATGCACAGTGAAGCTCAGCTCGTCATCAACCCACACACCCAACTATTTGTACACTTTAACTTGCTCTATAGTATGTCCAGCCAATGTAGCAATGACATGATTAGTAACATTCCTGGCATTTGAAAATACCATGCATTTTGTTTTACCTGAATTTAGAACCAACTTTAAATCATACAGATTCTGTTGTATGGTGTTTAATGCTCTTTGGGCATTTTCAAAAGCTAAAGATAAACTACTACCGCTTGAATAAAGAACAGTATCATCTGCATAAAAATGAACATCCGCTGTTTCAATAAGATCCCCAATGTTGTTGCTATACAAACTAAAACAGCATAAGGGACAATAAGGTAAGGACATTATATAATCGATCCATTTCTCAGTCCAATTTATTTATTTTTTGACAAAGTGTAAAAAAGGGGCATCCGTTAAACATGAAATAAAATCGTAATAGATCATTGATTTCATCAAAGAAACCTATCCTCCTTGCCAACCAGTGCCTTATCCTGTCAGACCAGTTAACAGGCAGGTTATAACGGTGTCCCTATTCTCCAACCTTCTGTCTTCAGCGTGCACTCATACATTTCCTTTAAAAAGTGCACGAATTAAGACTTCGGCGGAATTGGAACGTTTGAACGTTAGATTCTAATCAAATCAAATGTTATTTGTCACATACACATGGTTAGCAGATGTTAATGAGAGTATAGCGAAATGCTTGTGCTTCTAGTTCCGACCATGCAGTAGTATCTAACAAGTAATCTAACAATTTCACAACAACTACCTTATACACACACAAGTGTAAAGGAATGAGTATGTACATATAAATATATGGATGAGCGATGGCTGACCGGCGTAGGCAAGATGCAGTAGATGGTATAGAGTACAGTATATACATATGAGATGAGTAGTGTAGGATATGTAAACATTATATAAATGGCATCGTTTAAAGTGGCTAGAGATACATTTATTTCATCCAATTTGAAGTATTAAATCACAGGGGTCAGAAGCGGGTTTATGAACCCTCCCCAAGGCTCACCTTCTCCAGGTCAGCACAGCTGCCGAAGTCCTGCTCTGACAGGTAGCTGATGAGGCTCTGTCCCTCCAACGGCTTCCGGAACATGCAGTCTGGAACACTGCTGTACTGGGAGCCGTCTGCGTAGACCACACACAGCGAGAGACACACACACGAGCGCAGCAAGACACACACACAGAGAGAGAGAGAGAGTCACACACACAAACCACACTGTTTAAACTTGAAGGTACTGGTTTATGACTCCTTGCCTTATTCCACATGTTGTTGTGTTACAGCCTGAATCACCCAGATACACATAATACCCCATAATGACAAAGTGAAAACTTTGTAGACATTTGTAGAAGCACCTTTGGTAGCGATTACAGCTATGAGTCTTTCTGGATAAGTCTCTAAGAGCTTTGCACGCCTGGGGATTACACAATATTTGCACACTTGTAATTCTTCAAGCTCAATCAAGTTGGTTGTTGATCATTGCTAGACAGCCATCTGCAAGTATTGCCATAAAATGTTCATGCCGATTTAAGTCAAAACTGTTACTATGCCACTCAGGATCATTCAATGTCATCTTGGTAATCAACTCCAGTGTACATTTGACCTTGTGTTTTAGCTTATTGTCCTGCTGAAAGGTTAATTTGTCTCCCAGCAGACAACCAGGTTTTCCTCTAGGATTTTTCACTGTGCTTAGCTCTATTCCGTTTATTTTCATTCAACAAACAAATAACTCCCTAGTCCTTGACGATGATAAGTGTAACTGGTATGAAATGGCTAGCTAGTTAGCGGGACGAGCTAGTAGCGTTTAAATCGGTGACGTCACTCGCTCTGAGAACTTTAAGTAGTATCCCTTACTCTGCAATGGCCACAGCTTTTGTGGCGAAGAGTAACGATGCTTCGAGGGTGACTGTTCTCGATGTGTTCAGGCGGCCCTGGTTCAAGCCCAGGAGAGGGACCGAAGCAAAACTGTTACACAAGCATACCCATAACATGATGCAGCCACCACCATGTTTCAAAATATGAAGAGTGGTACTCAGTGATGTGTTGTGTTTGCCCCAAACATAACGCTTTGTATTCAGGACATAAAAGGTCATTTCTTTGCCACATTTTTTTGCAGTTTTACTTGAGTGCCTTAATGCAAACAGGATGCATGTTTTTGAATATTTGTCTTCTGTACAGGCTTCCTTCTTTTCACTCTGTCATTTAAATTAGTATTGTGGAGTACCTACAATGTTGTTTTAAAGTCAACATTGGCCTCATGGTGAAATCCCTGAACGGTTTCCTTCCTCTCCGGCAACTGAGTTACAGTTGCCGGAGAGGAAGGAAACTGACCAGGAACCTTTCAGGGAAGGACGCCTTTTAACTTTGTAGTGACTGGGTGTATTGATACACCAATCAAAGCGTAATTAGTGTCATTAATAACCATGCCCAAAGCAATATTCAATGTGTGCCTTTTTTCTTTTTTTACAATTAGGTGTCCTTCTATGCGAGGCATTGGAAAACCTCCCCTGGTCTATACTGCTGAATCTGTGTTTGAAATGCACTGCTCGACTGAGGGACCTTACAGATAATTGTATATGTGTGGGGTACAGAGATTAGGTAGTCATTAAAAAATAATGTTAAACACTATTGTTGCACAGAGTCCATGCAACGTATTATGTGACTTGTTAGGCACATTTTTTCTCCTGAACTTATTTAGGCTTACCATAACAAAAGGGGTTGAATACCTATCGACCCAAGACATTTCAGCTTGACATTTTAAATGAATTAGTAAAAATATCTAAAAACATAATTCCACTTTGACATTATGTGCTATTGTGTGTAGGCCAGTGACACCAAATCACAACTTAATGCATTTTAAATTCAGGCTGTAACACAAACTGGGAAAAGTCAAGGGGTGTGAGTACTTTCTGTAGGCAGTGTAGCTAACAGGAATATATACTTTGGATACGGTGATGAAGGAAAATGTTTGAACCAGTCCACTCCCTAGACAACTAGGTAGTTATAATGTTTGAACCAGTCCACTCCCTAGACAACTAGGTAGTTATAATGTTTGAACCAGTCCACTCCCTAGACAACTAGGTAGTTATAATGTTTGAACCAGTCCACTCCCTAGACAACTAGGTAGTTATAATGTTTGAACCAGTCTACTCCCTAGACAACTAGATAGTTATAATGTTTGAACCAGTCTACTCCCTAGACAACTAGGTAGTTATAATGTTTGAACCAGTCTACTCCCTAGACAACTAGGTAGTTATAATGTTTGAACCAGTCTACTCCCTAGACAACTAGGTAGTTATAATGTTTGAACCAGTCTACTCCCTAGACAACTAGGTAGTTATAATGTTTGAACCAGTCTACTCCCTAGACAACTAGGTAGTTATAATGTTTGAACCAGCCTACTTACTAGACTCCATATAGAGGGAACTGGGTGTACTGGCATCACTGCTGCCAAGGGAGAAAGGGCTGTAGTCCTCCACATGGCAGTCCTCTGCAACCAATGATTCTGACAGACAGAACACACAGCTGACGTTAGATTGACCACAGAAATGACATTAGACTAGTGTCTGATCATCAAGTGCCAACAAATAGTCTGTTTGCCTGACTGGTTCTGTATTCAACATTTGTGCTAAATTTAGCTAACAGGCAGGTAACTGATCGACTGTGTCAGTAGATTGGAATTTCAAACTTTTACTATCCATTTTGAGACATGCACAGTTAGACACCCACAAAAGGATATATCGAAAGTAAATGTATCAATCAAAACGTCAAATGTTTTGTTATCAGCTAGGTAAATGACATCACAGGGTAAAAATCAATCAAAATATCAAGTCTTAAACATTGACATTTCCGTGCATGTGGTGTACTCTCTGCAAATCCAGGGCAAATATTCTAATGATAAACTGTATTGTACAAAAGTGTTTGACAGTGATTCTGGCCAAATGTGTAACTAATAAAATGTAAAGTTATACTGGCCACAGAAAACAACAACAGTGAAAAGGAAACCGTCGTAAAACAACTGATAGTAAAACGATGCATTCAATGAATGACCGAAAAAAAACATCACAATGTGATAAAAGTAACACGCATTTCAACACACAATGAATGAATGTGGCAAGCTGTTTTGGCCTAGCGTCTTGATCTTAGTTTGACCAAAACAGAAACCAAGAACACAACAGCGCACACGAGGAAGAGGCAAGGCCAGATGAGAGGAGAAGAAGGAATAATAGCATGCCGAGGGCAGGGAAAGGGTGAAGAAAGAGGGAGAGATGGAGCGCAGAAGAACTGCACTGCCAACCTGCTACAGGGTCCTCTATTATAATGCTGATTTTCCTGTGGCCCCCTCCTTCACGCAGACAGACAGAACAAGGAAAAGAGAGAGGGAGAGAGAGGGAGAAAAGATTACCACAAAGCAGAGAGAGAAAGAGAAGGAGGAGAGAGAGAGATGCTCATTTCTTGGCAGTAGTACCGTAGACAACTTTATTACTGTAGTTTTTGTATCACCGACCTCAACCCAAAGTCTCTTAGAGCATTCACAGTCAGCCCACTGACGGCCCTATCAGATCCCAGTCAGCCCACTGACGGCCCTATCAGATCCCAGTCAGCCCACTGACGGCCCTATCAGATCCCAGTCAGCCCACTGACGGCCCTATCAGATCCCAGTCAGCCCACTGACGGCCCTATCAGATCACAATCTACTTAAACAGAGCACTAATTAATCATGAAGCATCGAAGCTGAACAAACTGCAAACTATTAAGACATGTTATAGATGGAAGGAAGGTACTGTCCAATCCCTACACAACTTCCTGGCAATAGTGAAGGTGTAAACTTATCAAATTTAAATTCTGGCAGAAAACCTAAGACAACTAAAAACAAAAGACAAATGGTTTGATGAAGAATGTAAAATACCTAAGAAAGAAATTGAGAAACCAATCCAACCCCAAAAACAGAGAACCAGAAAACCTTAGTTTACGCCTTCACTACGGTAAAACAATACAGAACTACACTAAGAAAAAAGAAGGAACAGCATGACAGAAAACAGCTCATTGTGATAGAAGAATCCATAGAATCAAATCACTTCTGGGAAAATTTAGAACACACTCAACAAACACGAAGAGCTATCTATCCAAATCTTTTCAGCCATATAGCAAACAGTCAAAACATATACATGATCATTTACTAAACTATCAGCTATTAAAGACTACCAGAACCCACTGGATTCTCCAATTACATTGGATGAGCTACAGGACCAAATACAAACCCTCCAAAAGGCCTGTGGTGTTGATGGTTTACTAAACTAAATGATTAAATATACAGACCACAAATTCAAAATTGGCTATACTTAAACTCTTCAACATTGCCCTCAGCTCTGGCATCTTCCCCAATATTTGGAACCAAGGCTGGTCACCCCAATCCACAAAAGTAGACTCAAATTTGACCCCAATAATTACCATGTAATACGCACAAGCAGCAAATCAAGAAAAAAAAATCCTTTGCAGTATCATCAACAGCAAAACAGTGTCCATGCGCAAATGCCAAATTGGCTTCCTATCGCATCACCCTGCACACCCTTATCGACGAACTAACAAAACAAAAGCAAAGTCTTCTCATGCTTTGTTGATTTCAAAAAAGCTTTTGACTCAAAGGGTCTGCTGTACAAATTAATGGAAAGTGGGGTTGGTGGAAAAACACAAAATCAATGTACACAAAGAACGAGTGTACAGTTAAAATGTGCAATAAACACACACATTTCTTTCCTCAGGGCCGTGGAGTGAGGCAGGGATGCAGCTTGAGCCCCACCCTCTTCAAACATATATATCCATGAATTGGCGAGGGCATTAGAACAGTCTGCATCACCCGGCCTCACACTACTAGACTCCGAAATCAAATGTCGACTGTTTGCAGACTACCTGGTGCTTCTGTCCCTAAACAAGGAGGGGGGGCATACAGCAGCACCTAGATCTTCTGCACAGATTCTGTCAGACCTGGGCCCTGACAGTAAATCTCAGTAAGAGCAAAATAATGGGTTTTCCAAAAAAGGTCCAGTAGCCAAGACAACAAATACAAATTCTATCTAGACACCGTTGCCCTAAAGCACACAAAGAACTACACATACCTCAGCCTAAACATCAGCACCACAGGTAACTTCCACAAGGCTGTGAATGATCCGAGAGACAAGACAAGGGCCTTCAATGCCATAAAAAGGAACATAAAACTCTGTGGTAACTGAGCATCAGAGAGACAGGTAGTTTTAGAAGCAGTGGCACTGTGGTAACTGAGCATCAGAGAGACAGGTAGTTTTAGAAGCAGTGGCACTGTGGTAACTGAGCATCAGAGAGACAGGTAGTTTTAGAAGCAGTGGCACTGTGGTAACTGAGCATCAGAGAGACAGGTAGTTTTAGAAGCAGTGGCACTGTGGTAACTGAGCATCAGAGAGACAGGTCGTTTTAGAAGCAGTGGCACTGTGGTAACTGAGCATCAGAGAGACAGGTCGTTTTAGAAGCAGTGGCACTGTGGTAACTGAGCATCAGAGAGACAGGTAGTTTTAGAAGCAGTGGCACTGTGGTAACTGAGCATCAGAGAGACAGGTAGTTTTAGAAGCAGTGGCACTGTGGTAACTGAGCATCAGAGAGACAGGCCGTTTATACAAACACTGGTCTTACACACATTCAGCCGCTGCATGCAAACACATCGGAATGACTTTTTTGACATTTCAAGTCACACCGAAACACGCATACATAAAGACACTAACAGGCTTGCTCTCACACTCAGAAAACATACCTTAGCCTCTCACCTGCTGCGCACACACACACACACACACACACACGCTCACCATGTCTATGTTTGTTGTTGATCCCTGTGTCGGACATTGAGCGGATGTGCCCTCTGGTGCCCCCCCGACCCGGCTCCCTCTGACCCTCCGAGAAGGATGACCTTCGGGGAGTGGGAGGTGTGACCGAAGCCAAGGAGCTCCTCCCAGGGGACTGGACCTGAATCTCACCATCTGATTCGCCGCCACCAGGCTCGCCGCCGGGGGTGGAGCTTTGGGAGTCGCGGCGATTGCCTCGTTGCCCCAGGTTACCGATAGCCAGATACTCTGGGCCGTCGTCGTAGTCGCCCTCGCCAGAGTCCAGGGCGTCGGAGTGGACAGGGCATGGGGAGGTGGGCTCTGTCAGGGCGATCGAGGGGACCACCACTGAGGGACCGGGAGGCGGCCTCATGCCCCTTTCGCCATCTCCCTCCGACACCCCCACGCACCCCCAGGGCGCTCCTGAGGCCCTAGCGGATGGAGTGCAGTCTAGAAGGGAAACCAGAAGAGTACAGGCTAAAATCAGAGAGAAATATAACTTTATATACAGCGCCTTCGGAAAGTATTCAGACCCCTTGACTTTTTCCACAGTTTGTTAGGTTAAATCCTAATTTCTGAAATCCCCCCTCACCATCCCTCTCTCTCCCCCCTCTCGCCATCACTCTCTCCATGTCCCTTCACTTATTCCCATCCCTTCCTGTGTTATCCTCACTCCCTCCCCTGAGTTGCTCTCTGAGATGGCCCCTGTGTTATCCTCACTCCCTCCCCTGAGTTGCTCTCTGAGATGGCCCCTGTGTTATCCTCACTCCCTCCCCTGAGTTGCTCTCTGAGACGGCCCCTGTGTTATCCTCACTCCCTCACCAGAGTTGCTCTCTGAGATGGCCCCTGTGTTATTGCTGTTGGGCGTGAGTCCCCCGTCTCGGTGGGGGAGGGAGCACTGGGAGGTGGTGAGCCTGTGGTTGAGCTCCCCTCTGGGGGGACCCTGACCTTCCCCGGACATCCAGCCGCCCCCGGCCCCCGGCAGAACACCCAGACTCTGACTCTTCAATAGGCCCTCCATGTACGGAGAGCACATTAGAGTGGACAGCTGAGAGAGGAAAAGAGAGAGGGCGGATTAGAGGAGAGAGAGGTACTATAAGATAAGAGGGTAAGATGTGAACACAGGCACAGAAAATGAAGTATATATATTTAAAAAAAGTTGAAGTAAAAACATTGTGAGAGAAAAAAGGAAACAATTTCTGATTGCTCAACTCTCCATCTGCCTGTGTGTGTGTGTCACCTTAACTGTGTTGACAAGGGCCAGCAGACGGGGGTTGTTCTGTTCCACGGCCTCCAGACACTGGAACATGGCCATCACATGGGGCTCACTCAGCAGAAAGGCCTCCACTGACAGACAGAGACAGAGAGAGAGAGGCAAGCGGGCGGGCAGAGAGAGAGGCAAGCGGGCGGGCAGAGAGAGAGGCAAGCGGGCGGGCAGGCAGAGAGAGAGAGAGAGAGAGAGAGAGAGAGGCAGGCAGAGAGAGAGAGGCGGGCAGAGAGAGAGAGAGAGAGAGAGAGGCGGGCAGAGAGAGAGAGAGAGAGAGAGAGAGAGAGAGAGAGAGAGAGGCAGGCAGAGAGAGAGAGAGAGAGAGAGAGAGAGAGGCAGAGAGAGAGAGAGAGGCAGAGAGAGAGAGGCAGGCAGAGAGAGAGACAGAGAGACAGAGAGACAGAGAGACAGAGAGACAGAGAGACAGAGAGACAGAGAGACAGAGAGACAGAGAGACAGAGACAGAGACAGAGAGACAGAGAGACAGAGAGACAGAGAGAGAGAGAGAGAGAGAGAGAGAGAGAGAGAGAAGAGAAAAGGGAGAAAGTCAAGATAAGCTAGGGGCAGGATAGAAGTCAATAATACAGTCATAGTCAATCAACATCTAAGACCCAGAAGATGGTTTACATCATTCTTTCATCAAATTTCTATTTGCAAATGGTATTGGTTTGGCTCACCCTCACACCCATCCTCACTCTCACACCCACCCACAATCACTCCCCCACCCACCCACCCGGCAGATTTTTTGGGGTTCAAATGCCAAATCTGGTTTTGCTCGCACTCTTACCGTTGTAGTACTTGCGCGTGTGTCCCTGGTGTTTGAGCAGGGGTCGGAGCTGGGCTGAGAGCAGGTGGACCTGTAGGCTGTGCATCAGCCAGCGCTCGGCCTTGTAGCCCTCCCCGACACTCTGCAGCCCACTGCTCAGCACGGCCTCCAGCTTACTAAACTACAGGGGCAGAGAGGGGAGGCAGAGAGGTGATGGTAGAGGGAGAGAGAGAACGGAGGGGGGAGAAAAGGAGTGAGGGGAAGTGATGGAAGTGAGGGGAAGGAGGAGGAAAAACAAAAGAGGGAGAATAGATGAGGATGTAGGGGAGAAATCAAGAGAGAGAGAGACAGCGAGAGAGCAAACACTTGAATCAGTTATAGAACCCATTGCCCTTTATGGTTGTGAGGTCTGGGGCCCGGCTCACCAACCAAGAACTCACAGAATGGGACAAACACCAAATTGAGAACGCAGAGCAGAATTAGGTCGATATCCACACATTAGCAAAAATCCAGAAAATACCTGTTAAATTTGACAACCATCTAAAAGGAAGCGATTTCCAAACCTTCCGTAACAAAGCCATCACCTACAGAGAGATGAACCTGGAGAAGAGTCCCCTAAGCAAGCTGTTCCTGGGGCTCTGTTCACAAACACACCCCACTGAGCCCCAGGACAGCAACATAATTAGACCTAACCAAATCATGAGAAAACAAAAAGACACGTTGGAAATAGGATGCTATTTGGCCCTAAACAGAGAGTACACAGTGGCAGAATACCTGACCACCGTGACTGACCCAAACGTAAGGAATACTTTGACTATGTACAGACTCAGTGAGCATAGCCTAGCTATTGAGAAAGGCCGCCGTAGGCAGACCTGGCTCTCAAGAGAAGACAGGCTATGTGCACACTGCCCACAAAATGAGATGGAAACTGAGCTGCACTTCCTAACCTCCTGCCAAATGTATGCCCATATTAGAGAGACATATTTCTCTCAGATTACACAGACCCACAAAGAATTCAAAAACAAATAATATTTTGATAAATTCCCATATCTACTGGGTGAAATACCACAGTGTGCCATCACAGCAGCAAGATTTGTGACCTGTTGCCACAAGAAAAAGGTCAACCAGTAAAGAACAAACACTATTGTAAATACAACTCATATTTATCTATATTCCCTTTTGTACTTTAACTATTTGCACATTATTACAACACTGTTTATAGACATAATATGACTATTTGAAATATGAGCGAGAAACTCACATCAAAGCTCTGCTCACATGACCATTATATAACAGGTGACCCCTCTCTCTGTGGCTGACCCGTCTCTCCAGCTATTTTGGTATGTAACAGTAGCCTGGTCGGAGATCTGTTTGTGCCGTCTGTGCTAATGTAACAAGGGCTAGCTGAGATCATTAAGAGAGCAACAGAGGAGGACAAGGCTGTTGATGAAGTATGACCCTAGTAAGAGCACGAAAGCTACTGCGTGAAAGTGTATAGTCATTGTCAGTGGGCCTACCAGCATCAAATTTGCACCACTACTTATCATTAGCCTACATAATGACTAAACACTGCATTGTTTAACGTCACAACCACAGAGATTAAACAACGTCTGCATTCCAAACGGTGAGCCATTCCCTACTCAGTGCACTTCTTTTGACCAGGCCTCATAGTAGCACCCTATTCCCTATACAGCGCACTTCTTTTGACCAGGGCTCATTAGGTAGTGCACTAAGTAGGGAATAGGGTGCCATTTGGGATGCAGATCATGTCTGTGGTCACAACAAACTGTACTGGATCCACCATAATATACACGGGGTGAATTGTCATTGGAAGGAGGTAACGTACTTGTTCTACCTACGAGGCCAGGTGAGGGCTGACGTAGAGGACATACCTGTTCTACATGAGAGGCCAGGTGAGGGCTGACATAGAGGACATACCTGTTCTACATGAGAGGCCAGGTGAGGGCTGACATAGAGGACATACCTGTTCTACATGAGAGGCCAGGTGAGGGCTGACGTAGAGGACATACCTGTTCTACATGAGAGGCCAGGTGAGGGCTGACGTAGCGGACACGCCACACAAAGGGCCAGTAGTCTTTCTGCTTGTAGTAGACCTGCAACGCAAAATCAACCTTTTACTACAGTACAATGGCATTGGTATGAGGCTTATTGTAAAGGATTTAATATTTGTTTTTGTTTTTTTAAATGTCTAAACAGAATCGGAGAAAAAGCAGTACAATTATGACGTGTTCATTCTCAGCAGCTCTTATGCACCCCGTCTCAGGGAAGAAAAGCAGAACTCTCACTTTGCAGATGCTCCAGGGCAATAACAATATATAACGGCTGGAAAACAGCCAAATAATAGTGCCTTGTGTACGCCAAGCTTTTCTCAAAAAAGTACAAATGACAAGAGTAGAAGAGTAGTCATTCCCGAGGCCTGACCTGCTCGTGCTTGAGGCCGTGGCTGAGGATCTGATTCATGTCCTTGTGTAGCCGCTGCAGACCCCCGTAGCGAGACCACACATTAGGGTTGCTGCTGGACACCAGGCCCTCCACCGTGGTCTTCAGACTGGACAGCAGCTTCCAGTGTTCCCGCCTGGAGGGAGAGAGAGAGAGAGAGAAAAGGAGAGGGAGAAAACCGAGAGAAGTCAGGTTTGAATGAACTCGTGCCCCACCCAAACACTCAAAAGCAGACAGTTGAGCAGAGAGATAAACGTTTGCATCAAGTGACTGACAGAAGAAACCACGACCATACAGTCAAATACTACCATAACAAACAAACTACTGTATCCCATGAATATAGCCTCATTACTGTTAATTTATCAAATATTTTCTTAACTCTTTTCTAAAAACTGCATTATTGGTTAAGGGCTTATAAGTAAGCATTTCATGGTAAGGTCTACTACACCTGTTGTATTCGGCGCATGTGAGAAATATAATTTGATTTGACTGTGCAATGGCCCCAAACTAACCATGGTGACTACAGACTACTGTCTGTGTACTGAATTTACAGCACCCATTGAGATGCATTGTACTAGGCTAAGTAGCTATAGTATACTCAGACCATAGACATACAGTGCCATTGGAAAGTATTCAGACCCCTTGACTTTTTCCACATTTTGTTACGTTACAGCCTTATTCTAAAACGGATTAAATAAATAAAAATACTCCGCAATCTACACACAATACACCATAAAGACAAAGCGAAAACAGGTTTGTAGACATGTTTGCAAATTCATAAAAAATTAAATAAAGAAATACCTTATTTACATAAGTATTAAGACCCTTTGCTATGAGACTCGAAATTGAGCTCAGGTGCATCCTGTTTCCAGTGATCATCCTTGAGATTGTTATACAACTTGGGAGTCCACCTGTGGTAAATTAAATTGATTGGAGATGATTTGTAAAGGCACACACCGGTCTAAATAAGGTCCCACAGTTGACAGTGCATGTCATAGCAAAAACCAAGCCATGAGGTCGAATAAATTGTCCGTAGAGCTACGAGACAGGATTGTGTTGAGGCACAGATCTGGGGAAGGGTACCAAAACATTTCTGCAGCATTGAAGGTACCCAAGAACAGTGGCCTACATCATTCTTAAATAGAAGGAGTTCGGAACTACCAAAACTCTTCCAAGAGCTGGCTACCCGGCCAAACTGAACAATTGTGAGAGAAAGGCCTTGGTCAGGGAGGTGACCAAGAACCCCAATGGTCACTTTGACAGAGCTCCAGAGTTCCTCTGTGGAGATGGGGGAACCTTCCAGAAGGACAACCATCTCTGCAGCACTCCACCAATTAGGCCTTTATGGTAGAGTGGCCAGACGAAAGCCACTCCTCGGTAAAAGACATGACAGCCGCTTGGAGTTTGCCAAAAAGGTACCTAAAGACTCTCAGACCATGAGACACATGATTTTCTGGAAACTATGAAAACAAGATTCAACTGTTTGGCCTGAATGCCAAGCATCACATGCGGAGGAAACCTTGCACCATCCCTATGGTGAAGCATGGTGGTGGCAGCATCATGCAGTGGTGGTGGTTTTTCAGAGAACGCCTTACTGGTGCAACAGAAAAGCCGTCCTGGGGAAGTCATTAATACCGCAGTTAGCCTAAATTTTATTAGCAAAGAAGTGTTTCCTAATGGTTGAGGAAGTAGTAGTTGAATGTCTTCGGTCGGTAGCACATAGCGACCGTGCAGAGCATCTAAGACACTAGCCCCAGCCTACATAGCCAAGGTGATGTGGGCTAAAATCTCCACAGCTAATAGTAAACTCTTAAAACAACAGTATTGACTCCAAAGAGTAATGACACGGAGTAAACAAAACATTTCCCTGACAATAGATTGACCAGGTGAATCCAGGTGAAAGTGATGATCCCTTATTGATGTCACTTGTTAAATCCACTTCAAATCAGTGTAGATGAAGGGGAGGAGACAGGTTAAAGAATGATTTTTTTAGTCTTGAGACGATAGAGACATGGATTGTGTATGTGTGCCATTTCAGAGGATGAATGGGCAAGAAAATATTGAAGTGCCTTTGAACGGGATTTGGTAGTAGGTGCCAGGCACACCGGTTTGTGTCAAGAACTGCAACACTGCTGGGTTTTTCAAGCTCAACAGTTTCACCTTCGTATCAAGAATGGTCCACCACCCAAAGGACATCCAGCCAACTTGACAACTGTGGGAAGCATTGGAGTCAACATGGGCCAGCATCCCTGTGGAACGCTTTTGGACACCTTGTATAGTCCATGCCCCGGCAAATTAAGGCTGTTCTGAGAGCAAAATAGGGGGGGTGCAACTCAATATTAGGAAGGTGTTCTTAATGTTTTGTACACTCAGTATATATTGTTATTCTGAGTGAGTGAATAGAACTGTGTGTTTTCCGCTTGCATGGAGAGAGCAGGAGAAACAAAAAGTGAATTTGATATAGAGATAAAGATCAAGCTGACCACAAAATCTCTTTGGCGTCGTAGTGGATGGCAGTTGTTTTGCGAGCTCCTACCCAACGCTATTTTCTATTTTGTGATTCTTTTGCCATTTATCCTTACTTTATTTTCATTCAAATGTATTTCACCATTTCATATAACCGACAACTTTTGAGCATCAGATCGGCAGTTGCATACCCTGATTCCAGCTTCAACTCATTGCCCTGGGCCCTTTATATAATTCCGACAAGAGGAAATGCTGGTGCTACAAAAAGGCAGAAGAGGGGGAGATTATTGCTTAGAGAAAACCGGCCACCTCTTCCCTCCATTCTATTTGCTAATGTACCCAGATTCCAGCTTCAACTTCAAAAGAGGGGGAGTCTCTTGATAATTAAATGGATGACCTCCGATCGATTCTCCATTCCCCGAGCAGACAGGACAGTATAGTCAGGGAAATCAAGAGGGGGAGGGATTTGCCTCTTGATCTTCGAGGCCGACGTGAGTAATGTTTTTAAAATCAGGTCAACACGCGGGGGCCAGACGTTATTCCAGGGCGCGTTCCCAGAGCATGGGCAGATCAGCTGGCAGGCATATTCACAGTCCACACTGCCCTCACCCACCTAGATAAGACGAATACCTACATGACCAAAAGTATCGCTCGTCGAACATCATGTTCCAATTCATCCCAAAGATGTTCGATGGCGTAGAGGTCAGGAATCTGTGCAGGCCAGTCAAGTTCTTCCACACCGATCTCGACAAACCATTTCTGTATGGACCTCGCTTTGTGCTCAGGGGCATTTTCATGCTGAAACAGGAAAGGGCCTTTCCCAAACTGTTGCCACAAAGTTGAAAGCACAGAATAGTTTAGATTCTTTGTATGCTGTAGCATTAAGATTTCCCTTCACTGGAACTAAGGGGCCATGAAAACCAAATTGCCCCAGACCATTATTCCTCCGCCCCCCCAACTTTGCAATTGGCATTATGCATTCAGGCAGGAGGCATTCTCCTAGCATCCACCAAAACCAGATTCGTCTGTCAAACTGCCTGAATGTGTTTCATCCCTCCAGAGAAAGCGTTTCCACTGCTCCAGAGTCCAATGGCGGTGAGCGTTACACCACCCCAGCTGACGCTTGGCAATGCGCATGGTGATCTTAGGCTTGTGTGCAGCTGCTCGGCCATGGAAACCCATTTCATGAAGCTCCCGACTAACAGTTATTGTGCTGACTTTGCATCCAGATGCTGTTTGGAACTCGGTAGTGAGTATTGCAACCGAAGACATGCGATTTTTACGCGATACGCGCTTAACCTGTTACGGATCCAATCCCGTGAACGGGATAGATTTTGACAACATCCGGGTGAAATGCAGAGCGCCAAATTCAAATTACAAAAATACTAATTTCAAACATTCATGAAAATACAAATGCTGCACACCCTTCAAAAGCTTAGACTCTTGTTAATCTAACAGCATTGTCAGATTTCAAAAAGGCTTTACGGCGAAAGCAGAACATTTGATTGTCTGAGGACAGCACCCCCACTCAAAAACTCAATTAGCATAATAACATAACCAGCAGAGGTGTCACAAAACTCAAAAATAGCATAAAATAAATCGCTTACCTTTGATGATCTTCCTCTGATGGCATATCAAAGCATCCAGGTTACACAATAAAAGGTCCTTTTGTTCGATAAAGTTATATCCATATAACTCCGTTTGGTTGGCGCGTTTTGTTGAGTAATCCACCTGCCCAAAGGCTTTCATCCATGCAGACAAACGATATCCCAAAAGTACCTGTAAATTTAGTCGAAAAAAGTCAAACAGCATTTGTAATCAATACTCAGATACCCTAAAATGAATATACACTATAATATTTCAGACGGAATATAACCTGCTGAATAGAAGAGAAAAGAACTGAGCGCCGCATTCCCGGTTACGCGCAAAATCCCAAACAGTACACTTGACGTGAACTCAGGAACAAGTGGTCTTACTCCCTTGATTTTCATGATTGAACGTTCCAACCTTTTTCTAAAGACTGTTGACATCTAGTGGAAGCCATAGGAACTGCAATCTGGGAGTTAAAATACCCTGATTTGAATAGCATTCCAATTAAAAAGTGTGACATGAATGATTCAGACATCCCAGATGGATTTTGCCTGCCATATCAGTTCTGTTATACTCACAGACATTATTTTAACAGTTTTAGAAACTTCAGTGTTCTCTATCCAAAGCTACTAATTATATGCATATCCTAGCATGGGCCTGAGTAACAGGCAGTTTACTTTGGGCTCGTTTTTCATCCGAACTTCAAAATACTGCCCCCTAGCCCTAAGAAGTTAAGCGGTCCTGTGAGCTTGCGTGACCTACCACTTAGCGGCTGAGCCGCTGTTGCTTTTAGACGTGTCCACTTCACAATAACAGTCCATACAGTTTACCGGGCCAGCTCTAGCAGGGCAGAGAACTGAATTGTTGGAAAGGTGGCATCCTATGACAGTGCCACGTTGAAAGTCAGTGAGCTCTTCAGTAAGGCCATTCTACTGCCAAGGTTTGTCTATGGAGATTACATGGCTGTGTGCTCGATTTGATGGGCTGTCCACATACAAATATTAATTTTCAATCTCAAAAGTGTCAGTCTGCTGCCTCAGTTTGTATGATGGCAATTTGCATATACTCCAGAATGTCATGAAGAGTGATCAGATGAATTGCAATTAATTGCAAAGTCCCTTTTTGCCATGCAAATGAACTGAATCCCCCAAAAACATTTCCACTGCATTTCAGCCCTGCCACAAAAGGACCAGCTGACATCATGTCAGTGATTCTCTCGTTACAGGTTTGGAGGACAAGGCTGGAGATCACTCTGTCATGCTGATTGAGTTTGAATAACAGACTGGAAGCTTCAAAAGGAGGGTGGTGCTTGGAATCATTGTTCTTCCTCTGTCAACCATGGTTACTTGCAAGGAAACACGTGCAGTCATCATTGCTTTGCACAAAAAGGGCTTCACAGGCAAGGACATTGCTTCCAGTAAGATTGCACCTAAATCAACCATTTATCGGATCAAGAACTTCAAGGAGAGCGGTTCAATTGTTGTGAAGAAGGCTTCAGGGCGCCCAAGAAAGTCCAGCAAGCGCCAGGACCGTCTCCTAAAGTTGATTCAGCTGCGGGATCGGGGCACCACCAGTACAGAGCTTGCTCAGGAATGGCAGCAGGCAGGTGTGAGTGCATCTGCACGCACAGGGAGGCAAAGACTTTGAGGATGGCCTGGTGTCAAGAAGGGCAGCAAAGAAGCCACTTCTCTCCAGGAAAAACATCAGGGACAGACTGATATTCTGCAAAAGGTACAGGGATTGGACTGCTGAGGACTGGGGTAAAGTCATTTTCCGATTGTTTGTAGAGTCCGGAAAAAAGCCGGAGAAGACAAGGTGAGCGCTACCATCAGTCCTGTGTCATGCCAACAGTAAAGCATCCTGAGACCATTCATGTGTGGGGTTGCTTCTCAGCCAAGGGAGTGGGCTCACTCACAATTTTGCCTAAGAATAAAGAATAGTACCAATACATCCTCCGAGAGCAACTTCTCCCAACCATTCAGGAACAGTTTGGTGACGAACAATGCCTTTTCCAGCATGATGGAGCACCTGCCGGCTCTGGGAACAAAACATCAATATTTTGGCCAGGAAACTCCCCAGACCTTAATCCTGTTGAGAACTTGTGGTCAATCCTCAAGAGGCGGGTGGACAAACAAAAACCCACCAATTCTGACAAACTACAAGCATTGATTATGCAAGAATTGGCTGCCATCAGTCAGGATGTGGCTCAGAAGTGAATTGACAGCATGCCAGGGCAGATTGCAGAGGTCTTGAAAAAGAAGGGTCAACACTGCAAATATTGACCCTTTGCATCAACTTCAAGTAATTGTCAATAAAAGCATTTGACACTTATGAAATGTTTGCAATTATACTTCAGTATTCCATAGTAACATCTGACAAAAATATCTAAAGACACTGAATCAGCAAACTTTGTGGAATTTAATATTTGTCATTCTCAAAACTTTTGGCCACGACTATATGTATGTATGTATGTATGTATGTACACACATACAATTAATTGCACAGTCTCTATGCACACATATTTCTACTGACTCTATACACACACACAACCCTAATTTAGCTGATGCTTCTCTGTTTATCATATATCCTGATGCCTAGTTACAATATCCCTATACATATCTACCTCTACCACTCCAGTATCCCTGCACATTGTTAATATGGTACTGGAACTGACCCTGGAACGGACCCTGCGTGCAGCTTCTTACTTTCTCGTGTTCTACTTACTTCTATTTCTTGTGTGTTTTTGTTCTACCCTGTTATTTTTGGTTCTATATTGATTACTGCGTTGTTGGGTTTGGAGCTTGGCAAGAAAAGGCATTTCACTGTACTTGTGCACATGACATTAAAACTTGACACAACAGACAATGTCCAAGCTCATATCCAGGACTTCCTTCTTTTTCCTCAAGTCAGCAGCTACGGTAGCTGGAACTGACAGTTTCTTCCCACACACTACTAGCACACCAGGGTTTCTGTTAAATTAAAATGTCCGGTGCCACATTTTTCCTAACGGATAGTTGAGAAATTACCAGACACATTTGCATTGGGTGCGTAACCTGATTAGGGCATCCACCCAGGGTGCTGAGAGAGACAGAAATCAAATGTATATTACGGTAATTCATATTAACAAAACAAAAAAAATATGCAATTCGAGGACACAACGAATTTCTGATGTGCACTTTGAAGATGTTAGAATTACTGTCCATATTTACTTTTCCTCAAGAAACAAGACGAGTAACGAACAGCAAAATTACTAGCCTGTCAATCTACAATCCCCAATAGTAACAAAAGTCCTGTCCTTTTCTACTGGTCAGCTTGTTAAGAAAGAAATCACCTAGGCTTACTCTTAACAGACTCTGGGACAGTTGTGGGACGATAGATCCCAAATTCATTAAACCAGTAGGCCTAGTCGACATAAAAAGAAAAGAAAAAACGTGAAAAAAAAGCAAGGAGTCTGATTAAAAAGATACGAATGTTTAGCTTAAAAAGAAAATTCTTAAACTATTATTTCTTCACATTATAAGCGAGGCGATATGCACAAGGCAGTAGGCCACGAGCCAAATGTTTGTTCCATAATGTAACTAGTGGGAAAACACTTGTCAAAAAGGGCACAGCACATGCGAGCTGTTTCGCGTGACAGAGACATTCAGAAAGAGAGGAGATCTAATAGACAACAACTAGCATGGGTTGCTAATATGACTTGGATTGTGCCTTTGGCTACTGGACAACGAAAGAAAGTTGATACAAAATAAATGCCTCCACAGATATGTTCTGATTTTGGCTAGGCTACTTTGAAGCAAGGTAAAACAACACGTCTCATAATATGTATTAAAAACATTCAAGTTTCAATAAATTAAGAATATGGTTTTAAAATTGGATACTACCTCTATCTCATTGCAAAGTGGTGATGCACTGATGAAGCACACCTTCAGTTCTCTCTCTCTCTCTCTCTCTCTCTGCATCTTCACATGACTCAAAACTGGATCAACGTATGACAGAAATGAGGCCTAAAAACATCCCATTCAGGTTCAAGAACTAAAAGAATCTAATTTCAGTCAGGAGATGCGGTTGAGAGAAATGGCTGGTCAGTCTTGTGGATGTGAACTAGGCTGTGTGGAGCAAACAACGCTACATTCATGACCATTACAGGCTCTTTCAGTGTGCTAAGTAAGCAGTACCTATAGTGACGACGATCACGAGTTCAACCATGGACTGTTCTAATCAAATCAGCATCACATTTTAAACCAGAGAAATGCCAGAACATGGGACAAACACATTCTCCCCATAGCAGGGAGAATGGATAGTTTTACAGCAGCAGGAGGTGGTGTGTGTGTGTGTGTGTGTGTCACTGCTTCATGACTACTGGAGGAGTCGGTCACTGATTATAGAGAGTGGTCCAATCTCCCAAAGCAGTCACACAGATCAAAGCAAAAGGGCAACAGGACAGTGACGAGAAGCCTGGGCCCCTAGTGTCAATCAACCATAAACAACTTAGGAATTATGTGTTGTTGTAATTGTAAACAGTTGAGTCAGAGATGGTCTACAACTCATGACCGTGTGCATCATACTCTGAGCGCAGCCACAATTCACTGATGCATTACACACACACACACAGAATGTTAGCACCAATTTCCATGTTGTCTTATAATACACGACATGACCAAAGGTATGTGGACATGCTCAACGAACATCTCATTCCAAAATCATGGGCATTAATATGGAGTTGTTCCCCCTTTGCTGCTATAACAGCCTCCACTCTTCTGGGAAGGATTTCCACTAGATGTTGGAACATTGCTGCTGGGGACTTGCTTCCATTCAGCCACAAGAGCATTAGTGAGGTTGGGCCCTAATATTGGGCGATTCAGGAGTCAGCGTTCCAATTCATCCCAAAGGTGTTCGATGGGGTTGAGGTCAGGTCTCTGTGCAGGCCAGTCAAGTTCTTCCACACAGATCTTGACAAACCACTTCTGTATGGACCTCGCTTTGCGCACAGGGGCTGAAACAGGAAAGGGCCTTCGCAAAACTGTTGCCACAAAGTTGGAAGCACAGAATTGTATAGAACGTCATTGTATGCTGTAGCATTAAGATTTCCCTTCACTTGGAACTAAGGTGTCTTGCCCAAACCATGAAAAACAGCCCCAAATCATTATTCCTCCTCCACCAAACTTCACAGTTGGCATTATGCAATCGAGCAGGTAGCGTTCTCCTGGTATCCACCAAACCCAGATTCGTCCGTCGGACTGCCAGATGATGAAGCGTGATTCATCACTCCAGAGAACGCTTTCCCACTGAGTCAAATGGCGGTGAGCTTTACACCATTCCAGCCGACGGCTTGGCATTGCGCATGGCGATCTCAGGCTTGTGTGCGGCTGCTCTGCCATGGAAACCCATTTCATGAAGCTCTCGACGAACAGTTCTGCTAGTGCTGACATTGCTTCCAGAGGCAGTTTGGAAATCCGTAGTGAGTGCTGAAATTTGACGAACTGACTTGTTGGAAAGGTGTCATCATATGACGGTGCCACGTTTAAACACTTCAGTAAGGCCATTCTACTGCAAATGTTTGTCTATGGAGATTGCACGTCTGTGTGCTCAGATTTTATACATCTGTCGGCAACAGGTGTGGCTGAAATAGCCAAATCTATTTATTTTAAGGGGTGTCCACATACTTTTGTATATATAGTGTAGCATGGTACATTACATACAATAAGGTATGTCTGTTGTGGAAAGCACGAAAATCATTGTTTTGACTGGCAGTTAACACAACATGGGTAACTATGTTGTTGCTGAAGCGTATTTCCTCAGGACTGAGCCTCTTCCCAAAACTTAGCAAACAGAGGTGGCTTGTTGCCAACACCCTGGCCCTAAACCACTGTACAAAGGTGGCGTTCGTTAGCTGTCAAGTTACATAAACTGATCATTTATTGGACTGCAAATATCCCTGCACTATACATAGATAATACTGCAGACTAAACCCCAAGTCAACCCTAAAGAGCAAAGGCTGACGTGTGTGACCTTAGCCAGCTAGCTAGGCGCCTGTCTCGCAAACACAACGCATGCAGAATTAACCCCGGCAATGTGAACGCTATAAAGAACTACCCCTAGTGTAAACACCGTGTTAATGTTAATAATGTTGCCATACCCAACACACTGCCCGTTCCTTCCAGTTGGCTGGTTAACTAACTCTTTAACTAACGTTACCTAGCTAGTTAGCTAGTTAGTTAGTTAGTTAGTTAGTTAGTTAGTTAGGCGTCCTCTAGCTAATACTAGTTTAGCTAACTAGCTAGCGAATATGAGGCATTATTGGATGTGACATGGTGCTGAAGTGAGGAAAACATTTTACAATTTATATTTCATCAGTTTGTATTCGTAAACATCCAAACGTGTAAGTAATTCGGCTACGCTAAATTTGAGCAAACAAGCAGTAACATGCTAGCTTGGTTAGCCGACTCCCTCACCCAGTCCCTCACCTGCGCTCCTCGGCGTTTTCCTCCGACGTGATGTCCATGTCCCTGGGCGCAGCGGGGGGACGGAGTGCGGTATCAGCATCCCCCCCAGGTCCCCTTCCACTACGTACAAGTCACCGGACACTTACAGTCGTTGGCTTAAGACGAGCTCGTCACATTGTAACCCTTGGGCTAGGAGTGTGACTAGTCCAACACCAGCGCTGTCAGTGTCCACATCGCAAGTCTAAACAGTAGGACAGGTCTAAACAGTAGGACAAGTCTAAACAGAAACACAGAACCGCATGACTTCAGTGGGCGGGCTTGATGTTTCCTAGGGCTCCTACTCCCAACTCTTTGACACAGGTTGACTTTTGGTGATATATTGACATTTATTTTTGCTAGAGCTATTTAATGCAAACTAGCCTCATACTGATCTTATCTGTGAGTTATTCTAATAAACATGCATGCATATTTGCTACCTTACTCAAGTATCCTCTATTCTCTGTTGAATCAAGTCTGGGAAATTAAGTGTCAAGTTTCACATAATTTTTTGTAGCTGGTGGGGGATAAATTAATGACAGCCCAGAACGCCATGTTTTTCAAAAAGGGGAGTGTGAGAGAGCGAGAAAGAGAGAGAGAACACTTCACCACCAGCAGGTCTGTGTGTGTGTGTGTGTGTGTGTGTGTATATATATATATATATATATATATATATATATATATATATATATATATATATATATATAGTATCAGTCAAAGTTTGGACACACCAACTCATCCCAGGGCTTTTCTTTATTTTGACTATTTTCTACATTTTAGAATAATAGTAAAGACATCAAAACTATGAAATAGCACATATGGAGTCGTGCAGTAACCAAAAAAGTGTTAAACAAATCAAAATAGATTTGAGATTATTCAAAGTAGCCACCTTTCGCCTTGATGACAGCTCTGCACACTTGTGGCATTCTCTCAACCAGCTTCATGAGGTAGTCACCTGGAATGCATTTCAATTAACAGGTGTGCCTTGTTAAAAGTTCATTTGTGGGATTTCTTTCCTTTTTAATGCGTTTGAGCCAATGAGTTGTGTTGTGACAAGGTAGGGGTGGTATAAAGAAGATAGCCCTATTTGGTAAAAGACAAAGTCCATATTATGGCAAGATAAGCTCAAATAAGCAAAGAGAAACGACAGTCCATCATTACTTTAAGACATGAAGGTCAGTCAATGCGGAACATTTCAAGAACTTTGAAAGTTTCTTCAAGTGCAGTCGCAAAAACCATCAAGCGCTATGATGAAACTGGCTCTCATGAGGATCACCACAGGAATGGAATAGTCAGAGTTACCTCTGCTGCAGAGGATAAGTTCATTAGAGTTAATTGCACCTCAGATTGCAGCCCAAATAAATGCTTCACAGAGTTCAAGTAACAGACACATCTCAACATCAACTGTTCAAAGGAGACTGTGTCAATCAGGCCTTCATTATTAAATTGCTGCAGAGAAACCACTACTAAAGGACACCAATAATAAGAAGAGACTTTCTTGGGCCAAGAAACACGAGTAATGGACATTAGACCGGTGGAAATCTGTCCAAATGTGAGAGTTTTGGTTCCATCCGCCGTGCCTTTGTGAGACGCAGAGTAGGTGGTGTGGGGGTGCTTTGCTGGTGACATTGTCAGTGATTTGTTTAGAATTCAAGGCACACTTAACCAGCATGGTTACCACAGCATTCTGCAACGATACTCCATCCCATCTGGTTAGCGCTTAGTGGGATTATAATTTGTTTTTCAACAGGAAAATGACCCAAATACACACCTCCAGGCTGTGTAAGGGCTATTTGACCAAGAAGGAGAGTGATAGAGTGCTGCATCAGATGACCTGGCCTCCACAACCCCCCAACCTCAACCTGGGTGTAGCCTGACTGGCCTGGTTAAATAAAGATACACATTTTTAAAAAAAGAGTGAAGAAAAACCGACCAAGACTGTTTTAAAATCATTCCTCATGAAGCTGGTTGAAAGAATATGTGTCCAAACTTGACTGGTACTGTATATATATATATATATATATATATATATATATATATATATATATATATATATATATATATATATATACTGTCTGTGCTAGAAACCTAGAAACCTACAGTACATACGAAGCCTGCTAATATTTTGACAATGCTGCCACCTGCTGGTGCTGAAGGGTTCTCTCTCTTTCTCACTTCCTCCCTCTCAATTCAATTCAATTTAAGGGCTTTATTGGCATGGGAAAATATATGTTAACAATGCCAAAGCAAGTGAAGTAGATAATAAACAAAAGTGAAATAAACAACAAAAATGAACAGTAAACATTACACTAAAGACGTCAAATGTCATATTATGTCTATATACAGTGTTGTAACGATGTGCAAAGTGTCGGATTTAGGTATGGGCGACATGGCCAGTCGCCAAGGGACTAATCTTGCCGAGGGTGGCACCGGACGCTCGCACACATTTTTGGGGAATGGTGACATTTGCGCGATCGGTTTTCTATCGCTCATTTGCACGGAGTGGGCGCCCTGATTCTAGTTTGTGAGCTAGGCAGGCTACTGCCTGGGAAGGTCTCCCACTCATAAGTACGAGATGGGGAGGGGGGCAGGGGTAGGTTGACCTCCGGTCTCCCCACTGGATGCCCGAGGTAGGGGGAGCAGGGGAATCTATCAAATAGCGCACCTCTAACTTTGTACAGTACTAATGCAATTAGTAAAATCAGTCACACTACGAAATGCTACCAAATAAACCTCAGTTAATTCATAATACTGTACATATATAGTTTCACAGACATATTGCTGCATTTTTGTCTGGTTTGTGCGAAACCGTTAAGAATAATATAAAACCAGTCTGCACACCACCAATGTGAATTGGTTTAGTCTTGACTCTTGGTTGACGGTGTTGGGGGACGGGTAAATGTATTGATGATCGAGTGCCAAATCAACACTAATGGATAAGAAAAGGTCTAAGGCTACGCCATCAGGTGCCCAGTTTAGGAAAAAGAGGAAAGAAGAAGAGGAGAAACACGTAAAATATAAAGGTATGCAGCTATGTCATCTCTTTATGAGTATAATATTATGCATGTATGAAATAGGCTAGTATAACGTTTATGTTTGTTAGCCTATGTTGCTATGCTATTACACATAAGGCGACAATATTAAATAACTAGCTTACGTAACATTGGATATCATTTCACACAGTTTCATCATGATAATGTGTGTAGCCTGCAGCAAAACAATTACAACCTAACTAGCACATTATTGATTTGTTTAACTTTCATTGAGGTGAAATCATAAAAGTTTTCTGTGATTGTACTGACTAGGTCGAGAGCTCAGTAAGGGACATTTCCAATGTTGTAGGCTAACTTAAAAGACGTCTATATTATGCTGATATTTTGTATCTTCTGTGATATATTGAGTCTTCCTAGAATGGTTCATTTGATTCCTATTCTGAAAGTTTGCTAAATTGTGCATAATGAGATATTTAATTGTGCAACAAATGTATTTAGGGTGTTTAGGGTGTCAGACCTATAAACTGTATTTCAATGCAAATTCAGGGGCACTTCTGAAATATTTTGGACTGGCCAGTATGAGGAGCCATCTCCCTCCTCAGCCACACAGGCTTCTACAGAAATTATCTAGGAGCCTTGGGACTAGGAGCCATCCACCTCCTCAGCCACACAGGTGTCTTCACAAATGTTGTCTGAGCCTGAGGATGAAGACCCATTTACTTCCATTTCTCCCCAGCAGGATTCTTCAGGTGTGTTTATGCGCACACGCACGTGTGTGTGTGTGTGGGGGGGGGGTGCACGCACATGTGTTTATGTGTGAAACCCTGCATAACATAAAAAAATATATATATAATCCCTTTTGCAAAGTTTTAAGTTTCCATATTGTAGGTAACAGTGATGATTTAATTATTACTGGGTATGTATGTGGGATGTTCCACCAGTATAAATGCTGTGAATAACGTGTGTAAACTAATGCCCATGTGCTCTCCATTAGAAATGCCTGTAGCAACATCCCCACCAAATCCTGCTGCTGAGGATGAACCACTGTCTACAGACCCTGCTGACTGGCAGTTCAGTTCACTTCAGTTCTGACTGACAGAATTCAGGCACAACTAGTTTGCGGAGGACCAAGTGAGGTACCACCTAACTTTGTTTTCCCAAGGAATGAGAGTGATGGAAGAAGTTGCCAACACCAGTATTTCAGTAAGACCTTGGTGAGTGGTGCAAAGAATCCCTAGAAGTTGGTTGATGTATTCTGAAAGAAACAACAGCCTCTTCTGCTTCTGCTGTAAACTCTTTTCTACGAAGAAAATGAATTGAGCAAACTCAGGACTGACAGACTGGAAACATGCAAGTTATTTGCTGACTTCACACAACAGCAGTCCAGAACACCAAAACTGCATGAAAACATGGAAAGAACTGGCAATGAGGATCAAAAAAGGGGAAACAATTGATCAGCATGAGATGGCACTTATGGAGGCTGAGAGGATAAGATGGAGAGAGGTGTTGACACGTCTGGCTGAAATTGTGCAGTCTCTGGCAATTAGAAATCTGGCACTAAGGGGACACACAGAAACACTGTACTCTCCATCAAATGGAAATTAACCTCAAATAGTTTGAACTGATGGCACAATTTGATCCAGTCAAGAAAGAGAACCTTAACCGTGTCTAAAAAGGGACCTTGAGTCACACCAGCAGCTACCTTGGCCACCAAATACAGAATGAACTCATTGATTTGTTGAGCAGCAAGGTCATTTCAATAATGGTGATTGACATCAAGCTGGCAAAATGATTCTCTATCATTCTAGATTGCACCTCAGATGTCAGCCACACTGAACAGTTGTCAGTTGTGATTAGAACTGTGTCACTGAAGGAGGAGCGCCACATAAAGGAACATTTCATGGGGTTTTTGGAGGCAGAGGAGTCCACGGGCCAACGTTTGGCATCCCTGATTCTCAAACGATTAGAGGAGCTAAACATTCCTTTTCAGGACTGCAGAGGACAGTCTTATGAGAATGGGGCCAACATGAGAGGCAAAAACAAAGGTGTCCTAGCCAGACTCCTGGAAATGAATCCATGTGGGGCTCACACATTGAACCTGGTTGT
This sequence comes from Brachymystax lenok tsinlingensis, assembly GCA_030435695.1. Lineage (NCBI taxonomy): Eukaryota > Metazoa > Chordata > Actinopteri > Salmoniformes > Salmonidae > Brachymystax > Brachymystax lenok. The sequence continues at coordinate 7,216,782 of CM059793.1, forward strand.
GGCTGATGCTGCTAAAAGTTCTGTCGATGCCACAGGTTACTTTGGCATCTTATACAAACTGTACACCTTGTTCTCAGCCTCCACACAGTGATGGGCCATCCTGAAAAAAACATGTGGACATCACTTTAAAGATGTGGACTGAGACAAGGTGGGAGAGTAAAGTTAAGAGTGTCGAGCCACTGAGGTATCAGGCAGCAGCGGTGAGAGAGGCACTAATTTAGGTGAGGGATCAAACCCTGTGATAAAGACTGAGGCCCAGTCCTTGTCAGAGGAAGTGGGATCATACCGCTTCAGCGTCTGTACAGTGGTGTGGTATGACATCTGGAGCCAGATCCAACATGTGAGCAAGCTGATGCAGTCTCCCAGTATGCATGTGGATGTTGCAGTCAGTCTTCTCAGAAAGACCGAGAGAGGTCCCAGTGACTACAGGCCAACAGGCTTTATCACTGCACAAACGTCAGCCAAGGATATTTTCTAGGGTATGAATGTAGAGGCCGTTCTACAACAAAAAGGCTGAAGTCCACAAAGCAGCACTTTTCATACAAATCATTTGATCAAATCAAATCAAACTTTATTTGTCACATTTGCCGAATACGAATACAACAAGTGTAGACTTCACCGTGAAATGCTTACTTACAAGCCCTTAACCAACAGTGCAGTTCAAGAAGAGTTAAGAAAATATTTACCAAGTAGACTATAATAAAAAGTAATAATAAAAAGTAACACAATAAAATAACAATAACAAGGCTATATACAGGGGGCACCGGTACCGAGTCAGTTTACGGTGGTACAGGTTAATTGAGGTAACTTGTACAAGTAGGTGGGGGTGAAGTGACTATGCAACATGTGAGCAAGCTGACTATGATGAGCCTTTGAGTGATGCCCTGAAGAAGCTGGAGGTGACATTTTTCAATGTCGTTGTTGATGCTGCATCCTCAGCCCTTCAGGAAAGATTTTCCACATTGGAAAATGTGGGAGAGAAGTTTGGATTGCTGTCAACCTTCCAAAGTCTCTCCAATGAGGAGCTGACAGAACACTGAGGCCCTTAGTATGACACTGCACTATAAAGAACACTCAGACTTGGATGGCAGAGAGCTTGCACGGGAACTGAAGAACTTGCCTGACTTGCCATCGAAGACCATGACCCTGCTTGAGCTGCTGATATTTATACACCAAAGAGAGCTCTCAGAAATGTATCCACATTTGTGGACTGCTCTCAGAATTTATCTTACTCTTCCAGTGACCGTAGCTGAAGCAGAGAGGAGCTTTTCAAAGCTGAAGCTCATCAAATCCTACCTGAAGTCCACCATGTCACAGGAACGCCTTAGTGGCCTTGCTGTCATCAGTATTTACCATGCAATTTGCTGGGCAGGTTTGTTATGATGGTTTTGTATCAAGGAAGGCAAGAAAGGTCAGTGTTTAGATGGCAGTGGTGCAATTTAGTTTGTGTGTTTCTTATTTGAAGCGCAATAGTGTATTACTCAGAACTTGCCTGACGCAAGTGCGTATCTCTCTCTTTCTTTCTTTTTTCTTCTTCTCTCTCTCTCTCTCTCTCTCTCTCTCTCTCTCTCTCGGAGGACCTGAGCATTAGGACCATTCCTCAAGGCCTACCTGGCCTGATGACTCCTTGATGTCCGAGTCCACCTGGCCGTGCTGCTTCTCCAGTTTCAACTGTTCTGCCTGTTTTATGAACATTTTAAAATCTTGTCCATGTTCTGTTATAATCTGCACCCGGCACAGCCAGAAGAGGACTGGCCACCCCTCACAGCCTGGTTCCTCTCTAGGTTTCTTCCTAGGTTTTGGCCTTTCTAGGGAGTTTTTCCTAGCCACCGTGCTTTTACACCTGCATTGCTTGCTGTTTGGGGTTTTAGGCTGGGTTTCTGTACAGCACTCTGTGACATCAGCTGATGTAAGGGGGGCTTTATAAATACATTTGATTTGATTTGAAATTTGATTTGATGATTTGATCAGGTTCTCTTCTTTATAAGTGTGTTAGTCTATTTGTGTATTTGTGTGATATAGGATTTGTGCAATTTAGTTGTATTTGTGTGTTTTTTGTTAGCAATAGGGTAATAGTGTGATAATTCAATTCTCTTTTTATATCTATTTATATACTACAATTTGTTTCTATTTGTCTTTGTTACTTCTTTTTGATATTTATGAGTCTTATTTTTGTATATATTTTTATATTTCTATAGTTTTAAATGTTATGATTATTTATTTGTGTTGTTCCAAATGTCTGAGTAAAAATTACAGTTAGTGCAGCACGGTGCTTTTGAATGGGGGCGCCAGGAGCTATAGAAGCTAGAACGGCCACTGGATGTGAAATTGTTAAAGTACAAAAGGGGAAATAAACATAAATATGGGTTATATTTACAATGGTGTTTGTTCTTCACTGGTTGCCCTTTTCTGTGGCAACAGGTCACAAATCTTGCTACTATGGTGGCACACTGTGTGGTATTTCACCCAGTAGATATGGGAGTTTATCAAAATTGGGTCACTCTCACACACAAACACACAAACAAACAAAACACACAGAAAAATATCCTCTCGTATTTTGCAAGCTTTTAATCCTTGTACCATGTGTGAACTTTAGTCACTGTTACTAGCAGGCTACCACCTGGTACTCAACCCTGCACCTTAGAGACTGCTGTCCTTTGTACATAGTCATTGAACACTGGTCACTTTAATAATGTTTACATACTGTTTTACCCACTTCATATGTATATACTGTATTCTAGTCAAGGCCCATCCTATATAACTATTGCTGTACACACCTTTTATATTCATATACTGTCCATACTGTCTATACACACCATCTTATACATAAATGTTTAAATTCTGGACTCTGACATTGCTCGTTGAATATTGTTATATTTCTTCATAACTTTATTTTAATTTGTTGGATTTGTGTGTATTGTTTTGTATTGTTAGGTATTACTGGATTGTTGGAGCTAGAAACATAAGCATTTCGCTACACCTGTGATCTGCAAAATGACCCACGTTACAATTCCCCCCAAGTGCGTTAATCCTACTGGCGCATTGCGTAGGGTGTTGGCCTTTGACGGGGTTCGCTTCCCTGCCACGCTGATCACTACATTGTTGTAATAAGAAGTGCGATGGTGGCTATGACTCCCATCAGAACGCGTGGCCCAGATGTGTGAGGGAGCTGAGTAGTCAACGTGCCTTCCCGTTTAGAGGTAGCTGTGTGAGCCATGTCACAATTCCCACCAAGTGGGTTTAACCCTATTGATGCGTAGATTTGCTGCCCCCTGCTGTTCGCAACAGTATTTTCCAAATCTGACATGTCCTACTTTGGTGACAAGAAAGAAGAACGGGCCATTAGTGTTATGTATCATATTCCTCCAATAACTCTTAATAAACTTTATTTCAGTAAGTTTTATTAAGAGAAACTGTGTGCCTTTCTAAAGACCATATAAAGAAACACATACAAAGATACTCACGTGGTGGCAACATCTATCTTTGATAAACCTTGTATCTAGGGAAAAGGTCATGGATTTGTGTCAATGTTTTACAAGGTTCCCACATGATGGCGCTATCCAGTCATGGCTCAATAAACTGGTCCATGCAGAGATTGTGGAGGTTAGGTTTGGAAAGGGAAGGGATCGGGTGGATAGCAACTCAGTTGCACAACTGAACGCATTCAACCCGAAATGTGTCTTCCACATTTAACCCAAACCCTCTGAATCAGGCCTATTCAAGTATGTGCATGAGAGTCACTGTAATGAACAGTAAAGTCTTTGATTAGCCGGTTTCTCCACTGAAAGTGTGCCTTAGTCATGGACCTGTATTCACAAAGCGTCTTAGAGTAGGAGTGCTGATCTAGAATCAGTTTTGCCATATTACATTATAATGAATGTACAGAGGGTACCTGATCCTAGATCAGCACTCTTACGCCGAGGCACTGAATGAATACGGTCCCAGGACCATACGCTTAGTCTGTGTCCTGTCATCCACTCAGACGTGATCAAGGCCACGCATCTTGAGGCGTTATGGACTACTGAGTGTTGGAAGACTTACACAAGATTCACAGACACGTCCATGACAGTGTGAATGGTCACGTACTGTAATACAAGATTTTCCGTCATAATTACTGCATCCAACTTCCTTCCTCTATTGCTGTCAAAATACTTTTTGTACTGTCGTATAGTTTTCATAATACTATTTTGTACCTAATGGTATCAACTGGTATCAGAATCACCTTTATTCACCAAATATATTTGCATGTACAGGAATTTGACTGGGTGAAATGGTGTCGCCACAATAAACAGAATATACAGACAGACTAGAAACAGGATATACAGACAGACTAGAAACAGGATATACAGACAGACTAGAAACAGGATATACAGACAGACTAGAAACAGGATATACAGACAGACTAGAAACAGGATATATAGACAGACTGTAGACAGGATATACAGCCAGACTATAGACAGGATATACAGCCAGACTATAAACAGGATATACAGACAGACTAGAAACAGGATATACAGACAGACTAGAAACAGGATATACAGACAGACTAGAAACAGGATATATAGACAGACTGTAGACAGGATATACAGCCAGACTATAGACAGGATATACAGCCAGACTATAAACAGGATATACAGACAGACTAGAAACAGGATATACAGACAGACTAGACACAGGATATACAGACAGACTAGAAACAGGATATACAGACAGACTAGAAACAGGATATACAGACAGACTAGAAACAGGATATACAGACAGACTAGAAACAGGATATATAGACAGACTGTAGACAGGATATACAGCCAGACTATAGACAGGATATACAGCCAGACTATAAACAGGATATACAGACAGACTAGAAACAGGATATACAGACAGACTAGAAACAGGATATACAGACAGACTAGAAACAGGATATACAGACAGACTAGAAACAGGATATATAGACAGACTGTAGACAGGATATACAGCCAGACTATAGACAGGATATACAGCCAGACTATAAACAGGATATACAGACAGACTAGAAACAGGATATACAGACAGACTAGACACAGGATATACAGACAGACTAGAAACAGAATATACAGACAGACTATAAACAGGATATACAGACAGACTAGAAACAGGATATACAGACAGACTAGAAACAGGATATACAGCCAGACTAGAAACAGGATATACAGCCAGACTATAGACAGGATATACAGCCAGACTATGAACAGGATATACAGCCAGACTATAGACAGGATATACAGCCAGACTAGAAACAGGATAAACAAACAGATGTTAAACAGGATCTACAGCGATGTATAAATAAAAACAACTTAACAGGATGATGTGCAATGGGGTAAATATACAGTGCTTTCAGATGGTGCCTCTCCTTGTTTGGGTGCCGATCCTCTTTTCATTTTCCATTTGTTTTGTCTGTGTTTTCCACATCTGGTTTCAATTCCCTCATTACATGTTTTGTATTTAACCTCTGTCCCCTCCCCCCCAGCTGTCCATGACCGGCTGATCTATTGAACTCACACGTCACCCTCCTCTGGTCATCCAGGCATCGGTCGGACGGTGCGCTGTCTAAGTGGGAAGAACTGGTGGCCCACTTTGGCTAAGGACGTGAGGGTTTATGTGTCCTCCTGCTCGGTGTGCGCCCAGTGTAAGGCTCCTAGGTTTCACCCCGAGAGTAACTGGCAGGTGGAGAGAGTGAACCAGGATGTGGGTAGGTTTTTGAGGTTGTATTGCCAGGACCGGCCGGGGGAGTGGGCGGCATTCGTGCCCTGGCTCAGAACTCCTCCACTAACCTCTCCCCCTTCCAGTGTGTATTGGGGTACCAACCGGTTCTGGCGCCGTGGCATCAGAGTCAGATCGAGGCTCCTGCTGTGGACGACTGGTTCAGGCGCGCGGAGGAGACATGGGAAGCTGCCCATGTTCATCTCATATCGGGCCCCTCCGCCTGCCCTGCCGGAAGTTGGGTCCGCGGTTTGTGGGGCCATTTAAAGTCCTGAGGTTTGTTATAGGTTACAGCTTCCCCCCGATTACCGTATTAACCCCTCGTTCCATGTGTCTCTCCTCAGGACGGTGGTGGCTGGTCCGCTCCGCCCCCTCTGGTCATCGAGGGGGCCCCGGCGTATTCAGTCCGCTCCATACTGGATTCGAGGTGTCGGAAGAGGGGCCTTCAGTACCTCGTGGAGTGGGAAGGGGTACGGTCCGAAGGAGAGATGCTGGGTTCCGGGGGAGGATGTTTTGGATCCATCTATGCTGCGGGAGTTCCACCGTCTCTGTCCGGATCGCCCTGCGCCTTGCCCTCCGGGTCGGTCCCGAGGCCAGCGCGCAGCTGGAGCCACGCGTCAAAGGGGGGGTACTGTCACGACTTCCTCCGAAGTCGGCGCCTCTCCTTGTTCGGGTGGTGTTCGGCGGTCGACTTCACCGGCCTTCTAGCCATCATCAATCCTCTTTTCATTTTCCATTTGTTTTGTCTGTGTTTTCCATACCTGGTTTCAATTCCCTCATTACATGTTTTGTATTTAACCTCTGCCCCCATGTCTTTGTGTGGGATTGTTTATTGTTAGTGCTTGTGCACATCTATTTGAGTGGTGCGTTACGGGTTATTTTGTACCCAATTATTGTCTCGTATTGTTTTGTACCGTTTTGGTAGAATTATTAAACAACTACGATTGTCACCCAGTTTGCTCTCCTGCGCCTGACTTCTCTGCCACCAGTTACGCACCGGCTTGACACCCCTTGACTTATTCTACATTTTGTTGTCTTACAGCCTGAATTCAAAATAAATAAATTAAAAATATACATATATTCTCACCCATCTACACACAATACCCCATAATGACAAAGTGAAAACATGTTTTTAGACATTTTAGCAAATGTATTGAAAATTGAGCTCAGGTGCATCCAATTTCCTTTGATCATCCTTGAGGTCCACCTGTGGCCCCTCTACCACCGCTGTTACTCTCTGTTGTTATCATCACTTTAATAACTCTACCGCAACTACCGGTACCCCCCTGTATATAGTCTCGCTATTGTTATTTTACTGCTGCTCTTTAATTACTTGTTACTTTTATTTCTTATTCTTATCCGTATTTTTTTTTAACTGCAGTGTTGGTTAGGGGCTCCTAAGTCAGCATTTCACTGGAAGGTCTACACCTGTTGTATTCGACGCATGTGACTGATACAATTTGATTTGATTTGTATATAAGGTCCCACAGTTGACAGTGCATGTCAGAACAGAAACTAAACCATGAAGTCCAAGGAACTGTCCGTAGATCTCTAGAGTGTTGAAAGTTTCCAAGAGCACAGTGGTCTCCATCATTGGGAAATTTAAAGAATATGGAACTACCCAGATTCTGCCTCAGGGAGGTGACCAAGAAGCCAATGACCACTCTGACAGAACTACATAAATCCTTGCCTGAGATGGAAGAACCTGCCAGAAGGACAACAGTCTCTATAGCACTTCACCAATCTTTATGGGAGAGTGGCCAGATGGAAGCTACTCCTGAGTAAAAAGCACATGACAGCCTGGAGTTTGTATCTATTTGCAATATATCTATTTGCACTGGAGAAAACCAGGCACAGCTCATCACCGCCTAAAACCATTCCTTACCGTGAAGCACGGTGGTGGCAGAATCATGCTATTGGGATGCTTTTTGGCGGCAGGCACTGGGAGACTGGTAAGGATAGAGGGAACAATGAATGGAGCCTAATACAGGCAAATCCTTGATCATAACCGGCTTTAGAGTGTAACTAACTTTACGTTGCAACAGGACAATGAAAGTCTTTGAGTGACCCAGCCAAAGTCCAGACTTGAATCTCATTGAAAAACTGTGGAAAGACTTGAAGATTGCTGTTCACCGCCACTCCCCATCTAACTTAACAGAGCTTGAGAAAATCTGCAAGGAAGAATGGGAGAAAATCCCCAAATCCAGATGTGCAAAGCTGATACAGACATACCCAAGACAACTCAACGCCGTAATTGACGTCAAAGGTGTTTCTACAAAGTATTGATTCAGGGGTGTGAATATTTATGTCAATTAGATATTTCTGTGTTTAATGGTCATGATTGACCTGAACTGTCCGTTTGCCAAAGGGGAGTCTTTGGAAGATAGGGTGTCCGGGGTGGAAGGGGTCTTTCCTACACGCCTCCATGCCCTGGAGTCATACAGGACCTCGATGGAGGGCAGATGGCAGCCAATGACCCTCTAAGTAGAACGGACAATCCGTTGCAGTTTGCCCTTGGCCGGGCAGGCCGGAATCACACAGTGATCGGAGAGGTAAGGATGGACTCGATGATGGTTGTGTAGAATCGAATTAGTATTGTCCGTGAGAGTTTTAATTTCTTCAGCTGACGCCTAAAGAAGTACATCGGCTGGTGTGCCTGTGTCTAGAGAGGGTCCTTGAAAAATAAATCTGTCATTTGTTGGAAGGGAACACAGATTCTCTATCCATTGTCCATGTGGTAAAGTCATGTGGATAATTGATATAATATTATCAATTAGTCCATGAAATACTGAGACAATACCTTTGTGTTATCCATGAAATACTGAGACAATACTTTTGTGTAGTCCATGAAATACTGAGACAATACTTTTGTGCAAGTGATATTACCTTGATGAAAAATATATTCAACTTCCCTGATTTTCCTCATTTTGGTAGAGTGCGGCACTTTCAACGCTCAGTTGGTAGAGTGCGGCACTTTCAACGCTCAGTTGGTAGAGTGCGGCACTTTCAACGCTCAGTTGGTAGAGCGCGGCACTTTCAACGCTCAGTTGGTAGAGCGCGGCACTTTCAACGCTCAGTTGGTAGAGCGCGGCACTTTCAACGCTCAGTTGGTAGAGCGCGGCACTTTCAACGCTCAGTTGGTAGAGCGCGGCACTTTCAACGCTCAGTTGGTAGAGCGCGGCACTTTCAACGCTCAGTTGGTAGAGCGCGGCACTTTCAACGCTCAGTTGGTAGAGCGCGGCACTTTCAACGCTCAGTTGGTAGAGCGCGGCACTTTCAACGCCATGGTTGTGGGTTCGATTCCCACGGTTGACCAGTAAGAAAGTCTGAAAATGTATGCCCTCTACTGTGAGTAACTCGGGTAGGAGTGTCTGCTAAACGACGTCAACGGTAAACACACCCACAGCATAGGTGAATCAGAGAGAGACCTGTCTTGACATGTTCACCTGACGTATGGAAACTAGGTTAGTGGAAGGATGTGTAGCTACAGTCAAAACTCAACGGAAATATACCAAGCATACCATTTATGTGTATTATAAATGTTTCCTATATCTGGGCCCTGTGTTTTCCTCACCAGGAAACCCTATTAACTGTTGAGTTTACCACGATCTCATTTAACTGGCATTTATTTAGAAATCCCAGAGTACACTGGTCATTACATTGTTACTAACTAAATGTTGGAGTTTCGTTTCTCTGGAATGCATTGAAACAAGCAACACATTGTAGGCAACACTGTAACTTGGTTGTAGGCTACCATTTGGTACCAGGAAATGACCATGTTGAAATCTTCGAAGTAAGTATGATACAGTCAGGCACACCTTATCACATAATTTCTTAGAAAATACTAAGGAAATACCAGCTAGTTCAGTGATTTCAGCCACACCTGTTGCTGACAGGTGTATAAAATCAAGCACACCGACATGCAATCTCCATAGACAAACATTGGCAGTAGAATGGCCTTACTGAAGAACGCAGTCACTTTCAATGTGGCACTGTCATAGGATGCCACATTTCCAACAAGTTAGTTTATCAAATTTCTGCCCTGCTAGAGCTTCCCCATACAATTGTACAATCTGTTTTTGTGAAGTGGAAATGTCTAGGAGCAACAACGGCTCAGCCGCAAAGTGGTAGGCCACACAAGCTCACAGAACAGTCTGCTGAGTGCTGAAGCGCATAGTGCGTAAAAATAGTCTGTCCTCAGTTGCAATGCTCACTACCAAGTCCCAAACTGCCTCTGGAAGCAATGTCAGCACAAGAACTGTACGTCGAGAGCTTCAGGAATGGGTTTCCATGGCCGCACACAAGCCTAAGATCACCATGAGCAATGCCAAGTGTCGTCTAGAGTGGTGTAAAGCTCGCCGCCATTGGACTCTGGAGCAGTCGAAACGTGTTCTCTAGAGTGATGAATCACGCTTCACTTTCTGGTAGTCCGACAAACTTATCTGGGTTTTGCGGATGCCAGAATGCTACCTGCCCGAATGCATAATCCCAACTGTAAAGTTTGGTGGAGGAGGAATAATGGTCTGCGGCTGTTTTTCATGGTTCGGGCTAGGCCCTTTTAATTCCAGTGAAGGGAAATCTTAATTCTACAGCATGCAATGACATTTTAGACAATTCTGTGCTTCCAAATGTGGCAACAGTTTGGGGAAGGCCCTTTCCTGTTTCATCATGACAATAACCCCATGCACAAAGTGAGGTCCATGCAGAAATGGTTTGTCGAGATTGGTGTGAAAGAACTTGACTGGCCTGCACAGAGCCCTGACCTCCACGCCATCGAACATCTTTGGGATGAACTGCAGCAATGTTCCAACATCTAGTGGAAACCCTTTCCAGAAGAGAGGAGGCTGTTATAGCAAAGGGGGCAACTCCATATTAACACCCATGATTTTAGAAAGATGTTCTTGGTCATGTAGTGTACATTAGAAGCAGGCATGAACCCTCTGGGAACTTTCCTATTCTGCTTTCAGCTCAAACTTGACCATACTGAGTGCAGACCAGACATTGGTCTTATTGGCTCAATCAGGATCCTAGTTCAGAATCTTTCTAAATCACCACACAGAAATAAATCTCAGTGCGAAACAAGAGATTACCATACCTATAAGCAAATATAATATCCTAGCCTGGTGTTAGTGTCAATTCAAAGTAAGATAGTACTGCATGGTGTGTCCTTGTTGATCCTAGAGTGAAGTGGAGATTGAGGTGAGATATAGTTGACAGCTATAGACCCTGGACACAGTATGTACAACAACCAGCTTAGTCAATCTAGGATGATCATTAGTTATTCATTGTAACATGACAAATAAAAATAAAGATGCACTGGGCGAGACATTGACATTCTTAATAAAACAGTAATTTATTTTATTTTTTTTACTGAAAACTGAAACCGTCAGAACAGCACATTACAAGGGCATTGTTAAGATATTTTCTCCAAGGCTCAGTGATAAATCACTTTCACACAGCACACCTGGCATGTGCACAGCATCTCCTTCAAATGAAAAAGAAAAAAAAACAACTGAAGTTGAAATCTAAATTCATCCCGCTAAAGATGACCGATTGTACAATTATAAGCCACAAAGAATAAACCAGACGGTGCAGGAGGCACAAAATACATGTAACACAGACAGGACATACCATAATATGCTCATACAAGAATTTATATCGGGTTCAAGCTGGAGTTGTGAAATGTGTACAAAGTTTCCGATTTTTTTTTTTATTGAAGTACAGATTGGTACACTACAATCAGAATCTAAATGTTTGCATTCATCAAATACATTAAACGTAAACAAAACTTTGTCTGCATATGAAAAAAAAAAACGGAAAAAATGAAAAAAAACACTGTTTACATGAACAAAAAGATGGGTCAAACTTCATTTTCTGCTAATGTGAGCTTCTGACTCTTAATCCCTCATTCTCCCTCCCTTGCCACCGCTCTCCACTACCCATCGTTCAGACTGAATAACTAACTATACGTTACAATAAGAGCGTTGGATAAAAACATGAGGTAAGAAAGTGGTTAGATTATAGATCATGCAGAACATGCTAAACAGCATCCCCCCAAAAAAAACATTTGATGTGAAGGAGGAAGTTAAAAAATAAAAATAAAAGTAAAAATACATAGAAGTGTGCATTCAAAAATAATAAAAAATATATAGGAATTACACAGCTTTGCGTCTTTGGTTACAAAGTAGGTTGAACAATTTCACAGCTTCTTTTTTTTTTAACCCCCAGCCCAGAAATTAAATATGCGCAATATAATTTTCAAAAGGTTGGGGGAAAGTATGGCAATTTTCTTTACATTTTTTTCCAAAAAGAAAGTATAGCAAAGGAATCGAACAGTGTTCTTCATCAAAATATAAACACTGAAAATTCATTGAAGAATATATATTTGAAGAACTGGTGTTCACCTGTACAAACCCTCTATGCTCTCAATACTTTACACTCTACAAAATGTACATTACACCTGGATTTCATCTCATTTAAATGAACTGCCGTTTAGTGTTAGCGGTGCTATGCCATAGGAAATTGCCATTTTAAAGAACCTATTGCCTATACGGAACTACTTGTTGCATTAGACTACCAACAATGCCTGACCGATAATCTATCATAACAGAAACTTATTTATATTTTTTTGAAATATAAGTATTTCTGTTACATTGTTCATTTACATTATGAAAATAGCAGCCCCGAAATAAATAAATGCAAACAGTAAAACTGAACTAATGAAGGTATTTTTTTTTTACTTGGGTCAAAGTGTGGTGGCTCTGGGAAAACTACACTCGCTCTTCTCGCGGTGAGAGAGACATTCCTCTTATGGTGGGGTGAATCCTCTTCTCCACCTCAGTCTCTTTGTCCCTCTCATTCCCCCGTTCTTTTCCACTCGCCACCAACAGCCCAGTGTTTTTTTTGGGGCCCTTAGGACCACCTCCAGTTATCCCGCCACAATATGGCCCATCACCTCTCTCCCCTGCGTGGGACGCAGCCTGCACTGTACCCGCCCCTGGCCAGCTCCCCTTCGACTTAACAAGGGACGCCCGGCCAAAATAATGCTTTCACAGGATGATGATTGTCTAATACTGGGAAGGCCCGACGACAGCAGCAGCACACTGAAGCATGGCTCTTAACGCCACTCAAAAAGACAAGGGTGGCAAACACAGGCCGATTTTGCTTCTCAAAAAAACATAATCAAGTGTTGATTATGTTGTGGTTGGTTGTTAGGTTGTTGGGGTCTCCTCCTCGCATATTTCGGGGAGGTGTGTTCCGGAGGCAGGTGATCACGCCGAGGTGACGTTGGGCTGCTGGAGCAGGCTGAGAGCCTGGGCTGCACCCTCTAAGTGGGGTTTGGTATTGGCGTTATTGGTGGGGGGTTGCTGCTGAGGCGGGGAGGTGCTGCCGGCCGGGCTGATTTGGGTGGACGACAGCTGGGTGAGCTGGTCAGTGTTGGCCAGGGACTTGAGCACGGCGTTCTCCCGCTCCAGCTGAGAGTTCCTCTCGTACAGCTCCTTGATCTGCTCCTTCAGCACCTCCACCTCCTCCCTCACCGCGTACATCAGGTGGCTCTTCACCAGGTCCTGAGGAGAGAGAGAGAGGTGGAGAGAGGCGAGTGCGTTAGTACAACTCAGGGCTATATAACACTACAGAGATGGGAGGGGTCAGAGGGCAAGCAAGACAGAGATACTACCATGTCATACAATGTGAGGGGTTACGTCAGAGGGCAAGCAAGACAGAGATACTACCATGTCATGTTACTCACAAGCTTTACCACTGACATCAGGTCAAAGGCATCTCCTTCAACTTTTCAATACGTTAGCAGTGCATAGCTAGTGGGTAGAAACATGCAGAACTAGAGAAGCACTCACCATCGCTTGCTCGATCTTGTTATCGATGGCTACAACACTAGCTCCAGAAGAACTGTGGAGAAAGAGTCAGAGAGAATATAATGTCAACATACCGAAGAAATTAGGAAAAGGAACCTTGAAGTGCATTGAAGAGAATCATCAATCCTCTATTACACATTCCAATGTATGTTTCTGTTTCCCATGCTGTGGAATGCTGGGATTTATGCACAACCCTGTTTAAAAAGACCACATTTGACAGTCTGTTTTTCCCAGCATGTAGAAGAATGCTGCCTGCCTCTTAATACTGTAAAAAACAGGCTATATGCAATTGGGATTTAGGCTAGTTGAACATATAAAAAGGGGTTTAAGCAGCACAGATGTTTGGGGATGAGGTTTATAGCACAGAACCCAGGAGTGAAAGGGCTATGCAAAATGCTGCTCCATTGTGTGGAAAGTCATCATTTCATGATACAGTGCACTTCCAATAGGCCCAGGGCCAACGTGAGCCGCACATGACGCATTTCAGCTGCACATTTACTCCAATGTGATATCTAATCAAGTGCAAACATATCCTAAGGATAAGGGAATAAGAACATTTGCATACAATTGTTATACTGTAGAATATAAAAATGCGTGGGCAACTGGCCACTGCATTCTAGCGACAGAATAACATGCCATACAAAAAGAGAACGGAACGACTGATCCCATTATTATTGGAAAACATTATTTACGTTTATAACGCAGTTCTCACAAAAGCTTCATTTAATTTGGAAGCACGTGTGAAAACTGCGCATTGGTCACAACACCATGTGACGTGGGAAAATGTTGTTAAACACCATCCTCCAAATAATTATTACTCATGTCAGATGTAATACAATATATATCATGTTTTGGCATGCTTTGTCTCGACATCGATTTGAGGATATAATTTTTTTGCAATGTTTTGTTGTCTAGGCGACACGTAGCCTACAGTCGAATACACCGCATACTGTGTACCCTTTTATGTTGGTTACCGCCACTTCTCCTCCCTTGCTCCGTTCGGCGTAATTACCCTTGTAGAAAATACATTATACTCACGTCGTTCAGTGTCCAACGTCTCGTTGACACATTAGATAAATCTCACAAATCGCTATTTAACCCCCCAAAAAGGCCGTCGCGTTTCTGATCCCCTTTAGTAACACGCGGTCGATGCCCGTCGTGCACTGACTACACCGCCCCATCTGAACAAAGGCGCTTTCGCGCAACACACCGCTAGAAGGTGCACTGGCAAGACAACATATTGTCCACGTCTGGTGTATTTTAATATTAACCTGATCCTGAGGAATAAATTCAATTGTATTATTCCTCCATATGCATGGGTGAGGTGAAACTATACGGCCCATGCTGTTCTGCTCCAAATCCAGTGGAGGTTTTAGGTTTCATCGCTATACTTCAAACATGAACAGGATACAGAACATTAATTTGCTGATCAAATGTTCATAGGTATCAAATGTCCCTTTACAGTTAGGATTTGAAGCGCATCCGTCGACATAGGATAGTGTCTACAGGTGATACATGTTTGTGAGTGAGAGAGTGTGTTGTCCGCATATCATAACGCAACTGTTGCCTAAAATTATGCTGGAGCGCAATTTAACCAACAATTCGCAAAACGATGGATAAGATCATTTTCAATTAAGTCCTGAGTATTCCATTAATGTCATTGGCTCCTCCATTCAATGTAAACAAGTAATCGATCAACAGTCGACGCCCATTGTAACCCCCCCCGGCTATGTAGGCTACGTGACTCGCTGCAGCTCAGCAAGGCGATGAGTGGACGTGCAGAGAGGGCGCACTGTACCCCCCCAAGGCTATGCAAGACTACATGACTGAATGAAGCTCAACAAGGCGACTAGAGGACGTACAGAGAGAGACAGTTACAACTGCACAGTCAAAACACCACATTGAAGCTACTAATGCCCAAAGTAGCCAAAGCATTTAAAAATCACTGCAGCTCTCAAACTTCATACAATTGCTAACAATGCCGTGGAGATAACAGGTACCAACAAGCAGCTACAGAGACTATTATCCATGGGACACTCGCAACTAAGTCCTTCTAACTGATCATATAGATAGAGAGCAAGCGCACAAGCAAGTTGATAAAATCCCCCACAAAAAAAACATTGATTAAAAAAAATCCTGCATTTATGATGCGTCTTCATACAATAGTAAAGACAGCTACACAATGATGAGAGAATAGCCTCCAAATACAGTATGTCCAAATACTCAAGACTATTACCTGGATCGTGCTCTGTAAGAAACCACACGTCCTGAATGTGTGGGTGACGATCCTGGCGAGTAGGGAAGACTGTAGCTCATTTCGCAACGCATGATGACCAAAACTTCCCAAAATTACAACTCTCAGAAAAGTCTAAAGAAGAGTCCACGGTCTCTCTCTGACTCGTAGGTATATCAGTGTTTTGATGGGAGTGAGTGTCTCCAGTCTTTAAAATACTTTTACATCGCTTGGAAGAATGTTAGGGGAGGAGTTTGGTGCGGTCTACATTCTAATGTCAACTCAGTGACAGGTTTATATAATCATATTTACTGAAATTCGCTTCTGCCAAATGTAATCTCACACTGCATGTGTTAAGCCACACCTCTATCAATTTAAATTGACTAATCTCTTTCAAGTATGTGCATGTTTGATTTCTATCAAGCCAAAATTATGGCACTTACTTTTGAATAACTATGGTTATCGAATATCGATATGGTATTTCAGGGTAATACTATTTTCAGGTTGTGTGGGCCTGATCATTTCCTTCGCTTAAACTTGACTTAAAAACCCCTACGGTCGATGTCCGCGCCCCCGCGGAAACATAATTAAAATTTAGTCAGTTTAACCTGTTTAAGCTAGGGGCAGTATTTTGAAGTTCGGATGAAAAACGTGCCCAAAGTAAACTGCCTGTTACTCAGGCCCAGAAGCTAGGATATGCATATGATTAGTAGCTTTGGATAGAAAACACTGACGTTTCTAAAACTGTTAAAATAAGGTCTGTGAGTATAACAGAACTGAAATGGCAGGCGAAAACCCAAGCAAAATCCAATCAGGAAGTGAGATATTTTTTAGGTGACCAGTTTTCAAATGAAGGCCTATTGGTTATCTAGGGGAATAGCTCCCAGGTTGCAGTTCCTATGGCTTACACTAGATGTCAACAGTCTTTAGAAAAAGGTTTCAAGCTTTTATCTTCAATAACCATGGAGTTAGAGAAGTTCTTCCTGAGGTCACATCAAGTGTACTATTATGGATTGCCAGTCAGCGCGGTCTTAGCACTTTTTCTCTTCTATTCATCAGGCTATATTCAGTCTGAAATGTTATAGTTTATATTCATTATAGAGTATCGGAGTATTGATTACAAACGCTGTTTGACTTTTTTTTCGACTAACTTTACCGGTATTTTGGGGATATTGTTTGTCTGCATGGATGAACGCCTTTGGGCAGTTGGATTACTGAACAAAATGCGCCAACCAAACTGAGCTTTATGGATATAAAGAGGGACTTTATCGAACAAAATGACCTTTTATTGTGTAACCGGGATGCTTGGGTATGCCATCAGATGAAGATCTTCAAAGGTAAGCGATTTATTTTATGCTATTTTTGAGTTTTGTGACACCTCTGATGGTTATGTTATTATGCTAATTGAATATTTGAGTGGGGCGCTGTCCTCAGACAATCAAATGTTCTGCTTTCGCCGTAAAGTATTTTTGAAATGCTGTTAAATTAACAAGATTCTAAGATTTTGAATGGTGTTCAACACTTGTATTTTCATGAATGTTTGAAATGAGTATTTCTGTAATTTGAATTTGGCGCCCTGCAATTTCACCAGATGTTGTCGATAGCAAGACAGAGATAACCTCTCTGCGCTAAGATAGATATGTTTATTTGCATTGGATTAGTTTCAATCCACCACATCCGCCTATGTAACACTTCCACGGTGAAAGGTGACAGAGCTAGAGCGGTGTTTGTCAGACCATTAGACAACCCAAAAATCTGTCTTCTCACAAAATAGTCTGTAGCGTTCAAACGGTTATGACCCCAAACTATTATGACCCCTTTACGGAAGGATGACTCTCTCGAACACGATGGTGTTCTCCGTTTCGCTCTACAAGTGTCTTGGCACTTGTTTGAAGTTGGTACTGCCGATACGCCAACTTCTGTCTGTAGCATCCGAACAGTTTGGGCTACACACTAATATGACCCCTAATGTTTTGAGTAAAGAACATTTTATTTGTAAAACATTCAAGGTCTTGTTAATGACTACATGTCCAATTCCTATCACTTTAAAAAGGGTGTAATGCAGAAATCACTACGCCATTTCCTGGTTGCTAAAATTGTAATAGTTTGCCTTATTTGACATCAGCTGATGTTCTGAAAGAGCTGCAAAAACAGGATTCCTACAAATCAGCTGGGCTAGACAATCTGGACCCTCTCTTTCTAAAATTATCGGCCGAAATTGTTGCAACCCCTATTACTAGCATGTTCAACCGCTCGTATCATCTGAGATCCCCAAAGATTGGAAAGCTGTCGCGGTCATCCCCCTCGTCAAAGGGGGTGACACTCTAGACCCAAACTGTTATAGATCTATATCCATCCTACCCTGCCTTTCTAAAGTCTTCCAAAGCCATGTTAACAAACAGATCACCGACCATTTCAAATCCCACTGTACCTTCTCCACTATGAAATCTGGTTTCCGAGCTGGTCATGGGTGCACCTCAGTCACGCTCAAGGTCCTAAACGATATCATAACCGCCATCGATAAAAGACAGTACTGTGCAGCAGTCTTCATCGACCTGGCCAAGGCTTTCGACTTTGTCAATCACCGCATTCTTATCGGCAGACTCAGCCTTGGTTTCTATAATGACTGCCTCGCCTGGTTCACCAACTACTTCTCAGACAGAGTTTAGTGTGTCAAATGGGAGGGCCTGTCGTCCGGACCTCTGGCAGTCTATGGGGGTGCCACAGGTTTCAATTCTCAGGCCGACTCTTTTCTCTCTCTCTGTGTGTGTGTGTGTGTGTGTGTGTGTGTGTGTGTGTGTGTGTGTGTGTGTGTGTGTGTGTGTGTGTGTGTGTGTGTATATATATATATGATGTCGCTCTTGCACCTCTACGCAGACGACACCATTCTGTATACATCTGGCTCTTCTTTGGACACTTAATAAACCTCCAGACGAGCTTCAATGCCATACAACACTCCTTCCGTGGCCTCCAACTGCTTTTAAATGCTAGTAAAACTAAATGCATGCTCTTCAACCGATTGCTGCCCGCACCCGCCCGACTAGCATCACTACTCTGGACGGTTCTGACTTAGAATTTGTGGACAACTACAAATACCTAGGTGTCTGGTTAGACTGTAAAATCTCCTTCCAGACTCACATTAAGCATCTTCAATCTAAAATGAAATCTAGAATCGACTTCCTATTTCGCAAACAAAGCCTCCTTCACTCATGCTGCCAAATTGACTATTCTACCGATCCTTGACTTCAGCGATGTCATTTACAAAATAGCCTCCAACACTCTACTCAGCAAACTGGATGTAGTCTATCACAGTGCCATCCGTTTTGTCACCAAAGCCCATATACTACCCACCACTGCAACCTGTTTGCTCTCGTTGGCTGGCCCTCACTGCATACTCGTCGCCAAACCCACTGGCTCCAGGTAATCTACAAGTCTTTGCTAGATCACTGTACCTGTACACAGCCAATCTGTAAATAGCACACCCAACTACCTCATCTCCATATTGTTATTCATCCTCTTGCTCTTTTGCACCCCAGTATCTCTACTTGCACATCCATCACTCCAGTGTTAATGCTAAATTGTAATTATTTTGCCTCTATGGCCTATTTGCCTTACCTCCCTAATCTTACTACATTTGCACACACTGTACATAGATTTTTCTATTGTGTTATTGACTGTACGTTTGTTTATGTGTAACTCTGTGTTGTTGTTTGTTTCGCACTGCTTTGCTTTATCTTGGCCAGGTCGCAGTTGTAAATGAGAACTTGTTCTCAACTGGCCTACCTGGTTAAATAAATAAAATTTGTGAGAAAACAAGCAATATATTTTCAGCTGTTTGATGCTGGTGTACAAAACTGAAAGTAAGACGCAAAAACGAAAGAAAAGGAAGCATAGAAATAGAGCACACAGAACATATCTACTGCTTCTTAGACTGGCTTCCAATGAGAATTACAGATTTATTACTCACATTTCTTTATCCAAGGATGGCACATGGTCTGTATGAAGTTATGACAATCTGGATATTGCCCAAGCCCATCTGTTGGTGAATTACCTTGAAGAATTAAACCAGGCTTTGCCAAAATAGGGGTCACGAACCCATGTGGGGTCGCAAAAGAAAATGTGCGCTTGGTTCATAGAACCAGGGTTACGTCAGTATTGTTTGATGTTTTTGCGATCCCCATTAGCTGATGGTGACAGCTAGTCTTCCTGGCTGTCCGACACATAAATGAAAAAGACAGACAAAAATACTTTACTATTTACATAAAATGTAAAAACATTAACATAGACATTACAACTAGGGGAAAGCTGTTGTGTTGAGAGTTATTTAAAGCTATTTTTTCTGTTTGGTTGAGTAATTTGAGATGGGAGTTCCAAACCTCCGGTAGCTGCTAGATGTGGTTGTAAACAGAGCGGTTTCTGTTTTCTTCCTACAAAGGTGTCTCTTTTCAAAGCTACAAAATATTAAGACCCCATCACTGTAGGAGAAGACTCTCAGGAACAAGTATGTACATACATACTGCTTCCCTCTACTATGTACACAAGCTGTTAGAACAAGACCAGGCACTAAATCTGATGGGGGGGAAATAACATCCATATTTTATGTTCTTTTCTACACAGAAGATCATACAACATTGTCTGACGATCTTCTGCATTTCCCAATACCTTTCTGATGCATCGGTCACTTCAAACCATACCATCTTCAGATTGAAATACTGTCAGACTGATTTTTAATAGAGACTCATAGCCCAAATTGTAAAAAGTAAACTTTTAATTAACTGTCCGTTAATTACATAACTTTGTTTTTTTACATGGCGGGGTCACGGAAGCATTTTGATATCAAAATGGAGTCACGGGACAAAAAGTTTGGGAACCCCTGAATTAAAAAGAAAATCTAATATCCAACAACTTTCCTCATGTCACCAAGGTCCTTACTGTCCAGTCTTCTGTGGCTGTTTCTCAAAATGCAAACATCCAACTATCAAAACATGGAAAAATTGTTAATCGTTTTACCTTTCCCAGTGTCTCTACTCAAGAGTGGACAACTGGGGAGCCATATTTACTGCCGTGATTACCTAAAGTAAACATTTTTGGTATGCATTGGACTTATGTTGGCTACGCATACTACAGCCAGACAGACCAGGGTCTGAGGGGAATGCAATGCCAACAGGTCCACGATAACAGACAGCTAAATTAAGTGACCGCATTCCACACAGGGGCCAGAGTTAATTTAAATCTGACTGGTTGATAAACAAGGAGAGAACAGCACATTCTTCCCCCTTTGAACCAACCAATTAACACATCCAGGACAAAGGAGGAAACAGAATGCCCAAGGACTGAGTATGGAATGCATTTATCCATAACACAGAGACAGCAGTCGGCAATGTTCTTCTGTGTCTCTGCCCAATAGGAGCTGGGGAAGGATGATTGACAGGGAGGGGTTGACAGGAGGGCAGACACTGGCAGCCAAATCTTAAGGAAAACAAGGCGGCCTGTACATTTCATTACGGGAGGGGACCAATGGCCCGTTTATATAAAGAGACACGGCTTGCTCTGTGTGCCACACACAACAAGGACCTGTTCTGACCACAACAGTGCACGTGTGTGTGCCCCCCGCCAGGAACACAACAGCAGACATTCCAGTCGCCCCCAGATCCCCACACAAAGCACCCACACGTGTATCACCCCCGCGACGCAAACCCAAACATCCAAGTCGTCTCACTCCCGACGGGGCACCGGCAGAACCACAACACCCCACATTTGGGTCAGGGGTGCTGACCGGATACCAGGGACACAAAAACAGAGAACATGTGCTTTCAGAGATGAATAATCAAATTCGTTCATCGGGATAGATGCACAGGCACACTTCTCCCTGCAAACCCATACAAAACACCACACCAGGAGGCGGCAGCTGAACAAATCATACTTCAACCCCTCGGCCAATGGGGTGGGGGGTTTAAGAGATTACTGACTGACGCAGTCTCTCAAATAGCCACCTGTCCCTTTTAATAGCTGGCACAAGTTTCAGCAAATAAACACTGGTCTAAATGAATTGTTCACGAGTGAACGTTGAAGAGGAAGAACAACAGAAGAGGAAGAATACCAACATCATTGCCATGGATGAAAACAGCAGTGTGGTTTGACCATGATCGGCTCAACTAGCAACAAGATCTCACTTGGGTATTCAAAGTTTGTCCAGTGGGATAAACATCTGTGGGTGAAGTGAAAGTAGCTAAATGGTTGAAGTTGTTACAACAGAGAAGTCTATCTGAAGTCTATCTGGTGTGATCGTGTTGCAACTATGGGGGATACGAGGCACAAGTGAGAGAACGGAGCGCAAAACCTGGGGAAGTATGATTAGGGAAAAAGGGCGAAACACCCAGTCAGTTGTACAAATGCAACAAGACGGCGCCGGAGAACAAGGCTGACGTTTTACGTATATTCCTAACCAATTGTTTTGTTTGTTTGTTTCTTGGCATTGTTTGTAACTTAGTTTGTACATAATGTTGCTGATACTGTCGCTCTTATGACAAAAAAATAACTGCGATTACTCACAACGGACTGGCAGAATCCTTTTTTTCCTTTAACGAGTCCGACGTGAATGACATACTGCTTTCCAAGAAACAGGCCCAGATCCCAGTCATTTGCGTGAAGAGAAGGCGGAGAAAAAGGGTCTGGAGGGCGGGCTACCTTCTGAGAATTCATAGGCGATCAAATTAAACCCCCACTTCCTTCCATTCTGCTAGCAAACGTGCAATCTTTGGAAAATGAAAATCGATGACCTACGCGGAACATTAAACTACCAACGGGACATTCAAAACTGTAATATCTAATGCTTCACGGAGTCGTGGCTGAACGCCAACATTATCAACATACAGCTGGCTGGTTATACGCTGTATCGGCAGGATAGAACAGCGGCGTCTGGTAAGACAAGGGGCAGAGGACTATGCATTTTTGTAAATAACAGCTGGTACACGATATCTAAGGAAGTCTCGAGGTTTTGCCTGCCTGAGGTAGAGTATCTCATGATGAGCTGTAGACCACACTATCTACCTAGAGAGTTTTCATCTGTATTTTTCTTAGCTGTCTACAGACCACCACAGACTGAGGCTGGCACTAAGACCGCACTCAATGAGCTGTATTCCGCCATAAGCAAACAGGAAAACGCTCACCCAGAGGCAGCGCTCCTAATATACTGGGGACTTTAATGCAGGGAAACTTAAATCGGTCTTAACAAATTTCTATCAGCATGTTAAATGTGCAACCAGAGGAGAAACATTTAAAAAGAAAATAACTCTGGACCACCTTTACTCCACACAGAGACACATACAAAGCTCTCCCTCACCCTCCATTTGGAAAATCTGACCATAATTCTATCCTCCGGATTCCTGCTTACAAGCAAAAATGAAAGCAGGAAGAACCAGTGACTGAATCAATAAAAACATGGTCAGATGAAGCAGATGCTAAACTACAGGACTGTTTTGCTAGCACAGACTAGAATATGTTCTGGGATTCCTCCGATGGCATTGAGGAGTACACCACATCAGTCATTGGCTTCATCAATAAGTGCATCGATGACGTCGTCCCCACAGTGACCGTACGTACATACCCCAACCAGAAGCCATGGATTACAGGCAACACTGAGCTAAAAGGGTAGAGCTGCCGCTTTCAAGGAGCGGGACCCTAACCCGGAAGCTTATAAGAAATCCCGCTATGCCCTCTGACAAACGATCACAGGCAAAGCGTCTATACAGGACTATGATCAAATCGTAACTACACCAGCTCTGACGCTCTTCGGATGTGGCAGGGCTTGCAAACCATTATAAACTAAAAGGAAACACAGCCGAGAGCTGCCCAGTGACACAAGCTAAACCACTTCTATGCTCGCTTTGAGGCCAATAACACTTAAACACGCATGAGAACACTAGCTGTTCTGGAAGACTGGGTGATCACACTAAGACCTTTAAACAAGTCAACATTTACAAGGCCGCAAGGCCAGACAGATTACCAGGATGTGTACTGCGAGCATGCGCTGACCAACTGGCAAGTGTCTTCACTGACATTTTCAACCTCTCCTTGTCTGAGTCTGTAATACCAACATGTTTCAAGCAGACCACCGTAGTCCCTGTGCCCAAGAACACTAAGGTAACCTGCCTAAATGACTACTAGCCCATAGCACTCACGTCTATAGCCATGAAGTGCTTTGAAAGGCTGGTCATGGCTCAACACCGTTATCCCAGAAACCCTAGACCCACTCCAATTTGCATACCGCACCAACAGATCCACAGATGATGCAATCTCTATTGCACTTCACACTGCCCTTTCCCACCTGGACAAAAGGAACACCTATGTCAGAATGATATTCATTGACTACAGCTTAGCGTTCAACGCCATAGTGCCCTCAAAGCTCATCAATAAGCTAAGGACCCTGGGACTAAACCCCTCCCTCTGCAACTGGATCCTGGACTTCCTGGCGGGCCGCCCCCAGGTGGTAAGGGTAGGTAACAACATCCGCCACGCTGATCCTCAACACAGGGGCCCCTCAGGGGTTCGTGCTCAGTCCCCTCCTGTACTCCCTGTTCACTCATGCCTGCACGTCCAGGCACAACTCCCACATCATCATTAAGTCTGCCGATGACAACAGTGGTAGGCCTGATCACCGACAAAGACGAGACAGCCTATAGGGAGGAGGTCAGAAACCTGGCCGTGTGGTGCCAGGACAACAACCTCTCCCTCAACGTGATCAAGACAAAGGAGATGATTGTGGACTAGAGGAAAAAGAGGACCGAGCACACCCCCATTCTCATCGACGGGGCTGTAGTGGAGCAGGTTGAGAGCTTCAAGTTCCTTGGTGTCCACATCACCAACAAACGAACATGGTCCAAGCACACCAAGACAGTTGTGAAGAGGACACGATAAAACCTATTCCCCTCAGGAGACTGAAAAGATTTGGCATGGGTCCTCAGATCAGCAAAAGGTTCTACAGCTACACCATCGAGAGCATCCTGACTGGTTGCATCACTGCCTGGTATGGCAACTGCT
The DNA here is from genome assembly GCA_030435695.1 of Brachymystax lenok tsinlingensis. Taxonomy (NCBI): domain Eukaryota; kingdom Metazoa; phylum Chordata; class Actinopteri; order Salmoniformes; family Salmonidae; genus Brachymystax; species Brachymystax lenok. The sequence goes on from CM059793.1 coordinate 7,241,664, forward strand.
CAGCCTCCAACCGCAAGGCACTACAGAGGGTAATGCATACGGCCCAGTACATCACTGGGGCCAAGCTTCCTGCCATCCAGGACCTCTATACCAGGCGGTGTCAAAAGACTCCAGCCACCCTAGTCATAGACTGTTCTCTCTGCTATTGCACGGCAAACGGTACCGGAGTGCCAAGTCTAGGTCCAAGAGGCTTCTAAACAGCTTCTACCCCCAAGCCATGACTCCTGAACAGCTAATCAAATGGCCACCCAGACTATTTGCATCCCCCCACACTTTTACACCGCTGCTACATATACATTTTCTCTCAACTAACCGGTGCCCCCACACATTGAATCTGTACAGGTACCCCCTGTATATAGTCTAGCTATTGTTATTTTACTGCTGCTCTTTAATTACTAGTTACTTGCATTTCTTATTCAGTTTTTTTTAACTGCATTGTTGATTAGGGGCTTGTAAGTAAGCATTTCACTGTAAGGTTGTTTCATTTCACCGGTTGTATTCGGCACGTGACTAATAAAATTAGATTTGTTCAACTGAAATGTGTCTTCCGCATTTAACCCAACCCCTCTGTATTAGAGAGGTGCGGAGGGTTGCCTTAAAAAAAAAAAAAAGACATCCATGTCTTCAGTCGCCTGGGGAACAGTGGGTTAACTGATAGTGGGTTAGCTTGCTCAGGGGCATATCTTACCTAGTCAGCTCGGGGATTCGACCCAGAAAACCTTCGGTTACTGCCCCAACGCTCCTACCCGCTATAGCAGCGTAGTCTTTGCAAGTATGATCTGCAATGTATTTGTTATGTTTATACTCCTCACACCGGTCACAAACTTTAAAACATTTTATTGAGCAAAAGCAGTGAAATGTGTTGTTTTACAAGGTCAGCCATAGTAGTATGGGGCCACTGGAAAACATTTGGGTTAATAACTACCTTGAAGGGCCCATCGACAGAGTTTACATCATATGGGGAAACCGTATTTATACTAGGAGTTCACCGCATATGGGCCTCTATTCTTCTCAACAGCTGCACTACAGTCACTAAACCAGATGATGTCAGCAGAGTTATTAGCCATTATCCTCACCTAAACCAGATGACGTCAGCCGAGTTATTAGCCATTATCCTCACCTAAACCAGATGACGTCAGCCGAGTAATTAGCCATTATCCTCACCTAAACCAGATGACGTCAGCCGAGTTATTAGCCATTATCCTCACCTAAACCAGATGACGTCAGCCGAGTTATTAGCCATTATCCTCACCTAAACCAAAGTTAACAAACTACTTCAGTTGACTACGAACTAGGTCAAACCGAACAGAAGCCTAGTTAATCAGGTATGTTAATGTTAAATAGACCATTCATTCATGTCTTGGCATTTGTTCAACCAAGACCAGACGACTAAAGGAACAACAGTCCTGTATGGTAAATATAAAAACATCAAGACAGACAAAAAAAAAAAAAAACATTGTTATAAAGCAGCTTTGCTCCTCCACTATCTTAATTGATGGTGCTCATGATCTAAGTAAAGAGCCCAGTAAAAACCTGCCCAGAGGGCAGTCTCTAGGGGTACTGTGAGGGCTATTGGGCTAATGTTTACCTTCACAATCAGACAGAGCCAAGGGGACATTTAGAGCCTATTCTGATTGAAGAGAGAGTTGAAGCAGAGGCATCGCAAACAAAGTGTCAATGTTAATTTGTTCATCTTTCAGATATGTAACACCCCTGTCTGTTAGGTTTATGTACTCGTGTGTATATTTCTGTTTTTTGTATTTGTGTTCATAATTTAAAAAAAAAGATATAAAAAAAGTTTCAATTTACATAATACGTACATAAACTCTTCAATTTCCATTATCAACGGGAATGTTATGAACTGAGAGGGGGTTTTGGGGGCTTGAAGCGGCATGTGCGCACACAGCCCCATGGCCTGGAAGGCGTATAAACTCACTGGCAGACGTATTTTGCCTTACCTTAGATCCTACATGGCACTCTCCAAGTGCTGCTGATAGTATAACATGTTGACATTCCTGTTTGGTAGGGTTTTAAATGCATAGCGACATTGACACCTGGCCTTACAGAGGTCCATACAGAGGCAAGTACATGCAATTTTGGCTACAGGTGCAGTGGCTGGCTACAGGTGCAGTGGCTGGCTACAGGTGCAGTGGCTGGCTACAGGTGCAGTGGCTGGCTACAGGTGCAGTGGCTGGCTACAGGTAAGTCTGTTCTACCCGTCAAGAAGTACACTACATGACCAAAAGTACGTGGACACCTGCTTGTCGAACATCTCATATCAAAACCATGGGCATTAATATGGCGTTGGTCCCCCCTTTGCTGCTATAACAGCCTCCACTCTTCTGGGAAGGTTTTCAACTAGATGTTGGAACATTGCGAGGACTTGCTTCCATTCAGCCAATAGAGCATTAGCGCCGCCTAGCCTGAACCTTGACTAACAGTCCCAGACCATTATTCCTCCTCTACCAAACTTTACAGTTGGCATTATGCATTCAGGCAGGGCGCGTTCTCCTGGCATCCACCAAACCCAGATTCGTCCGTCGGACTGCCAGATGGTGAAGCGTGATTCATCCCTCCAGAGAAAGCGTTTCCACTGCTCCAGAGTCCAATAGCGGTGAGCGTTACACCACTCCAGCCGGCGCTTGGCAATGCGCATGGTGATCTTAGTCTTGACTGCGCTGCTCAGCTATGGGAACCCATTTCACGAAGCTCCCGACAAACAGTTATTGTGCTGACATTGCTTCCAGACGACAGAAGATTTTCATATGCTTCTGTAGCCTGCCACTTCGCGGCTGAGCTGTTGTTGCTCCTAGATGTTTCCACCACCTCACAATAACAGCACTTACAGTTGACCGGGGCAGCTCTAGCAGGACAGAAATTTGACAACTTGACTTGTTGGAAAGGTGGCATCCTATGACAGTGCCATGTTGAAAGTCACCGAGCTCTTCAGTAAGGCCATTCTACTGCAAATGTTTGTCTATGGAGATTGCATGTCGTGTTAGATTTTTTTACACCCATCAGCAACGGGTGTGGCTGAAATAACCGAATCTACTAATTTGAAGGGGTGTCCACATACTTTTGTGTGTGTGTGTGTGTGTGTGTACACACACACACACACACACACACACACACACAATGCTACTGCGCTCAAATTGAAGGATAACCGGAGATGCACAGAGGACACCGCCCGGGGATTCAGGCAACTTGATCTTGGATTCCCTCAATGTGTAGGTGCCATAGTCGGGTCCCATTTACCCGTCATAAGCCCACCACTCGACAGTCACACGGATTACTTCAATCGGAAGGGATGGCATTCCATTATTCAACAAGGGGTCGTCGACCACCACTCAAGGTAAAACTTGTTAGTAGAATTCCAAGAGTATGCAAAGCTGTCGTCAAGGAAAAGGTGGCTACTCAAATATAAAAAATACTTTGATTTGTTTCACACTTTTTTGGTTACTACATGATTTCATGTGTGTTACTTCATAGTTTTGATGTCTTCACTATTATTCTACAATGTAGAAAATAGTCAAAATAAAGAAAAACTCTTGAATGAGTAGGTGTATCCAAACCTTAAACTGGCACTGTATATACATGTTTTTTTTTTTTTATGCATTACGAGAATAACATGCACAGACGTTTCAGCTTTCGTTTTCTTCAGTGTGTCGTCTGTGCAGAGTGAAATGGGAAAAACAACAGCCAATAATAATTGTTGTTTCCCTAGCTGCATTGTCTTTGAGGTGGTAGTGTGCTGCTGTACGCTGGCTCCTGACTCTGCAGCAGTGACATCATGGATCGGCTCTGCACAGGGGCCTGCTGAGGAGCAGGAGCGTGGGGAATCAGGCAAGCGCTTCAGAGCATACACTACATAACGGCAGAAAAGTTGAACACAAGCTGCCAGTCCATCTCGACCTGCCTTTCCTGAGACCACACGGTGAATTCATCAAGCTCTCTTATATTCATAGGGTGAATGGCCAAGACAAAAATATTTAAGTGCCTTTGAACGGGGTTTGGTTGTAGGTGCCAGGCACAGCGGTTTGTGTCAAGAACTGCAATGTGAGAGAAAGCGCATTTGTTTAAAGCAATATTTTTTTATTCGTGTTGCACCATTGTTCTTACATAATATAGCCATATACAACTTCAGTAGCACATGTCTGTGCCATCCCCACGACGTACGCAATGGATTAGTCCACCCAGACAGGCGTGTATCAGACGTTTTGTGCACCATAAAAAAATCTATTTAAAAAAACATTAGCAACTGCATGCTCGACTAAAATAAATCTCGGTCGACCAACAGCCTATTGACCAAACAATTGACCAGTTGACTAAAAATGGGGTCAGCCCTACTACAGGACGAAGCGTGCATAGCTCAATCTAGGTAATCTGTCTTTACAAACATGAGCCCCCAAAAAATACAAATAAAAACACATTTATAGGCCTACACATTGAAAATAAGGGATGTTAACCGTTAAATCGGTTAGCAGCCGAAAAAACATTTGACCAGTCATGCTTATCGGTCTGTAGGTTAATTAGCATAATTTAGTGGAATTAAATTAGCACGTGTGTATTTTCCATAGTAGTACAGCATACAGAGCGAAGTGTGAAAAGCGGAATGAATAGTGGAATGAAGCGCGGAATGAAGAGCGGAATAGCGCTGTCAGACATCGCAAGAGCAGATCCTCAGAAAAGCTGGTACTGGAGTGAAACAAGTGTCTGTAAGCCCAATCACTATTCTAAATGCAACCTTGTGTTACATTTTTTTTTATAAAATCTGTTGAGGGCCACAATTAAAAAAAAATAGCTACTATTTTTTATTTCTCAACTGCAACTCCTCTACAGGTTCAGGAGAGGCGAAGGTCGAGACGTGCGTCTTCCAAAACATGACACACCAAGCCGCGCTGCTTCTTAACACACTGCTCGCTTAACCCGGAAGCCAGCCGCACCAGTGGGTCTGAGGAAACAGTTCGACTGACGACCCGAAGTCAGCTTGCAGGTGTCCAGCCCACCACAAGGAGTCTCTAGAGGGCGATGAGCTAAGGACGGCGCTAGGCCAATTATGCGCTGCCCTATGGGGCTACCTGGGATCGACTTTGGCAGCTCCATTAAGAATGTTCAAATCTGACTTCTCTATGAGGCAGTCTATGGAAATGGCCTTTCTGGCCCGGGCATTAGTTAAACTGCAGTACTGTGCTCCTAGAACGGAACCCTGGCCCCTTCTTCCTTGGAAAGATGGCATGAATTGAGACAATAACAATTGAAGGATGTGGAATCTGGACAAACGGGTTCCTCAGAAGTGTTTTTTTCTAAGGCTACATTGTTAGGACGTCATCTACTGTAAATGGGGAATGGTTGACAAAAAAACCCAGAAAGAGCCTCAACTGCCCAATGCCTGTACATCAGATCACTACTGGCCCATGCTATTTTCCAGTGCAAAATCACTCATGAGCATTGTCCCGCCCAAGGCTAACCTGTAAACAGGCCTTAAAACTTCTTCAGGATCAGTGGGTCCCCTGCGGGACGTTGAGCTAACGTAGGATAATGCGATGAGCATGGAGGTTTTAAGTAACAAGAACATTTCCCTGGACATTGGCTTAAATTATTGTTAATCTAACTGCACTGTCCAATTTACAGTAGCTATTACAGTGAAAGAATACAATGCTATTGCTTGAGAAGAGTGCAGTGTTGAACATGAAAAGTTATTAATAAACAAATTAGGCACATTTGGGCAGTCTTGATACAACATTTTGAACGTAAATGCAATGGTTCATTGGATCAGTCTAAAACTTTGCACATACACTTCTGCCACCTAGTGACCAAAATCTAAAATTTAGCTGGGCTGGAATAATACAAGGCCTTTCTCTTGCATTTCAGAGATGGTGAGATGGTATTATCATTTTCCCCGGGTGGCAGGTAGCCTAGTGGTTAGAGTGTTGGACTTGTAACCGGAGGGTTGCAAGTTCGAATCCCCAAGCTGACAAGGAAAAAAATCTGTCGTTCTGCCCCTGAACAAGGCAGTTAACCCACTGTTCCCCGGGCGCCGAAGACGTGGATGTCGATTAAGGCAGCCCCCCGCACCTCTCTGATTCAGAGGGGTTGGGTTAAATGCGGAAGACACATTTCGGTTGAAGGCATTTGGTTGTACAACTGACTAATAATGGTGACTTTGACTACCAGATCTATTGTGTTACATTCTCCTACATTTCTTTGACATTTCCACAAACTTCAAAGTGTTTCCTTTGAAATAGTACCAAGAATATGCATATCCTTTCTTCAGGGCCTGAGTTAGAAGCAGTTCGATTTGGGTGTCATTTTAGGCGAAAATTTGAATAAAAGGGTTCAATCATGAAGAGGTTTTAATAGAAACCTGATGCCGGCCAGCTCGTTCACTGTCCCGTTGCATAATGCTCGGGCGAGTACACACACAGCTGCTCTGTCTGCAGATGTCTCTTGCATGCTGCGCTGAGAGATTATAGGTTGTCCTCCTTGAAACACACTGGGGGTCCTGGTAGGCGGGCTGGAATGAGAGCATGTGTGTGTGTGGAAAGGTGTACATAAATTGTAGATGTTTTGGATCGGAGTGACGAGAGTTCGCTCCACACACACACACACACACACACACACACACACACACACACGTTAGACCCTACTGAAGTCTGCCGGAGCTATATTACTGTAAATAAGAATGTTCTTAACCGACTTGCCTAGTTAAATAAAGTTTAAAGAAATAAAAATAATTAACTAATCCTGGCTTGCCAGAGAGCAAGTGTTTACCCCCTGGGACTAATGGACACATGAGACGGTAAAGAGGCCCCTAGGCACATGAGACGGTAAAGAGGCCCCTAGGCACATGAGACGGTAAAGAGGCCCCTAGGCACATGAGACGGTAAAGAGGCCCCTAGGTACATGAGACGGTAAAGAGGCCCCTAGGTACATGAGACGGTAAAGAGGCCGGGTGTGTAAAATCAAATCAATACAATTTGATTTGTGTGATGTCACCATCAAACTCCATGTGAAAGAGTAAGTAGTGGTGCGAGGTCAGTAGTTAAGAGGACTAACGTAGCGCCTGGCCCCTAATGATCCTCTGTATTTATTAGATCATTATCACATGATCAGCGCCTCAAGCAGGGGCTTCCCCTCTGGTGTGGAGGTGCCACGGCTCCCCTTTCAACACAGAGACGCGCACGACCAGGGGTTAGGCCCTAATCCACATCTCATCTGCTAGAAGTGCTACTTACTCCCTTTATGTAGTGTTTTCTTGTTGTGATGTGAGGCCTTTTGTAAATAAGAATTTGTTTTTAACTGACTTCAGGGTTAAATAAAATAAAAAACACTTCTTGCCCTTATGATGTGACTGCTGACAACTGGGAGCTTCTCCATGTCTCATCAGAGCCACCTCGATTGAGCCTAACAGGGTGTCAAGTAAAGGGCAGCAGTCACGATGTGGAGACGTTTGCCAAGATTAAAATTCTCACTCAGCTGGCAAGGAGGAGGCGTATTCTAGGAACAGGGTCTCTTCTTACGTAAGTAAAAATAATAATAACAAAAATCACCCTTTGCCATGTGCCCAGCCCCCTTTCCGCCCCAAGTCGTAAAGCAAAAGTTCAGAGTGCCAAGCTTGAGTCACGTACATCAGGCCTCGCAGACATGGCCTGCAGTGGAGGCACCAAGTAATCCCCTCAAAATGACATACTTACGTGTGCTCCTTATTAAGATGCTTAGAAAAGGACAGCGAAATTAATTGTAGCTCGGGAGACCTCCCTATAAGAATTACACAGTTGCCGGTTAGCAATTATACACTGGGGGGTGTATAGGCCTAGCTTCTATTTTACTTCAGGAGTAGTAAGGAGGAGGGGGTATTGGTTGAAAATGAAATCTGAACAATTTTATTTCATTGTCGTTGTTGGGACAGAAAAATCACCATCATTGTATGAGTGGCACAATGGGCTAGGTCACCCAAATTACAAAATGACACAATGGTTTCCTAACTGCCAGCAGTCGATGGGCAGGGTATGGCAGTAATCCATGCTTTGGTTTAGTTTCCCCTGGCACGGTTTCCAAATGCTAACGTTTAAGCATATGTGGCACAGATCCCATTCAAGTCATGGTACCGATAATAGTATTTTCCCACGCATCATGTTCAAATCATCCATACGTCACTATACATTTTAGATACTTTGGTATGACTGACTTGATGCGCAAAGATTGCTAATGAAAAATCGGTAATAGAATAGTTTGTTTCTTGCCATAAATGTGGGCTAGATCAAATCACCCACTATACCAGACTGGCAGGAGACACTTTTATGGCTCATAAATCATAAAGTATTTTATTCAGGGCAGTAAAAATAGAGAAGGCATCTGCTACTTTAGCTTGGTGACAAGTTAATTTTAGTGCTGCCACCTTTTACACTGATCCCATTCAGCACGCCGACCTGTAGCTTTCCTGGAGTGTTTACAAAATAACCGCAGTCAGTGTGATCACGGATTCAGTCACGGCGACCAAAAATGTAGTCATCCATCTGTTTTTCCTGTTTAAAAAGGAAGCCCATAACAGGTAGAGACGCGAGTGGAGTCACTTAAGTTCAAACGACGACATCCCCATTTTAAAATAGCCAATTGAAACCAGAGTTTGTGTTGGCTTACTCCAGTGGTTTCACTATAAAAACAGGTTGATTGGCTATGATAACACAACTTACGGATAAAGCCATTGGCGGAGACGCAAAACTATGACTGATCCGACACACCTACAAGGTAGCCATTTGTCAACATTGTTTTTTTTCCCTTCTGTATTTCGAAGGAATGTTTTTTCACTAAAATTGCTTTGGAGCAAGTTACCCTAGGGCTGGGCGATATGGCCAAAATATATTACGGATTTTTTTTAATTTGACAGTACTTTAAATTTTTTAATAATACAAAATCTAAAATGTTCTTTATGAGTAGTGCGTAACCCTAGGGTGGCAACACATATATTTAAAGTGATTTCAATGGGTCTTTCTCCATTCTGATTGTTTTATACTGTTCACAATTAAACTTCAACCAACAATAATTGTCTTTATTTTTCACAAATTTCTGCATTTCCTGCACTCATTTGAGATCATTTCCACATTGCCACATAGGGCTGCACGACATTGGCCAAAAAACCTAGGCCTTATTTTTAACCAAATGTCGCAAATGCGATTTGGCTTGCGATTTAGATCAATACACTTGAACTTTTGGAATCATGGAAATGGAATAATTATTATTGAATACCATTTTGTTTGACATGACAACAAATAAAAATGCCAAGGAGGAGTTTGTGACAGGGTAGGAACCAAAGTGTTGGTCAGTGTTTCCTAGGGGACCTATAATCTTTGGCTACATTAAAATGTTCTCTTAGCTACTTCATGTAGTTATCATATTCATGCTTCACCTATTCCTCTTTGATTTAGAATATACTGTTGCACAAACAACCTACTGATTTAGGTCTACACCATTACTGGTATCAGGCTGTATAGCCAGCTACATTTGCTCGGACTCAGTATATTTATTAGCTACCCAGCTAACTAGCGATTAGCATTAGCACCTAACACGATTTAGCCACAACTTGCTATGAAAAGACAAACTAGCGGTTTACAGATGTAAGAAACACAAACTAATAGTGTCATTATAGAACACTACTGGATTTATATGAAGAAGCAAAGTGGAAACCGCATCGTAGTCATCAACATTGTTGCAGGTGCTGCATTGACAATAAAACACGGTATACCACCCAGAGCTACGTTAGCCCCATTCCAACAAGTCAGACCGTGCAGAGGAGTGACAAGTTACCCGACTCCAGACAGAGGGAGGTTTACCTGTGGTTAGATTAATCGGTTGGGAATAAAGCCAAACCGTTTGTCACTGCAGCCCAAGGGGCACTTCAGCTGGGTGGGGATCAAACACAAGTGGTGAGCCACAACTCTTGCACAACACAGCTACTGTTGTTTACCCCAATCCAACAGCAGGGGTGGTCAACTGCCATCCATCTCTTGCCAAGTGCGACAGTGTGTTGTTGGTGCACTGGGAGTGTGTATGGTAACGCGTGCTTTGATCACAATAGGCCATACTACTGGATGACAGCCCCAAAAAAAATACAAAAAAGCGATAGAAAACATATCCCACCCTGAAAACAAACTTCTATGGCAGTGACCTTGCATGAACTTGAATATAGAAATAACTGTTGAGAAAGACCTTAGGTATATAGTGCCACCAAGGCGCTCTCTAGTGCCACCAAAGCGCATTCTTCATGGGTCGACCGCTCCTTACATAAATCATGAGATCAGAGAGTTTGTATAGCTACTATGTCTTGACAAACAGACCTGAATGAGATGTGTCCTGTCAGCTAACCCGTAAAACAAAAGGCACTAGCTCGCAGCCAATAACGTGGTGGAGAGAAAGCCCTGCAGGGGCATGAGACAGAACATGGGAAAGTCTTTCATCTGCCTCGAAACCACATCAGAACAGGGGCAAGAGTAATGCACAATCATCTCCCAACAAAGTACATTACCGCCACATAAATTGTATTTTTTTTTTTAAATGGAATTATCCAACCCAATATTATCTACATTTTACAGTTTAGTCATTTAGCAGACGCTCTAATCCAGAGCAATTTATGGTAGTGAGTGGATACATTTCATACTGTTCCCCCGTGGGAATCGAAACCCACAACCCTGGCGTTGCCAGCGACATGCTCTACCAACTGAGCCACACTGGGACCTAATATTGTCACCTGCATTGTCAAAAGTACAGCAGCCATTTCATTACAAAAGGATATTCAATGATTGACTTACAACATATGGTTGGTTATATAACATGTCTTCAGTTCCAGGTAAGTAGGATGGGATGGGATACAATAACCTATACTTCCAAAAACAGGCACTTAGACTGAGGTAGGCCTAACGTTGTTACTGAGGCAACACATACACAGAGAGATTCAAGTCTTATCCAAGTGTTTCAATAATGTGAGTTAAAAATGAGTCAATATAACGCAAGTGAATGACTTACCTCCCAGAGGAGTTAGGCGAGGTCACTTAAACAAGCCAAACCATGTGACTGCGTCACTTGAGTTTGTGTTTATTTTTACAGGGACAGTGCAGATTAATCAATGTTTCAGTAAAGGTGCCGGTTTTATCCAGCCAGCTAATTTTAACCTCTGTCCCTGGGCAGGTTATTAAAAAACAATTAAAATACAGACAGTCAATGAGCAGTGAGCACAAGCAGAGCAACATAGGACAAGTAAGACAATGCATGCAGACAGAGCAACATAGGACAAGCAAGACATAGCAACATAGCACAAAAAGCAACAAGACAAAATCCATAAAAGCAACAGTGTTTCCACACCTCACAAGCTACAGACACCATGAAAAGCGGCAATATACAGCTAGGGATTATGTTCACAAATCTGATTGACCTTTAGCCAGGTCTTAATATTGTTTGTGAAAGTGTGATAGGTGGTGCAGTTATGTGTGTCTGATGGCAGTGTATTCCAGACATGGGAAGCTCTCACAGAGAAAGCAGATTGACTAAATGTGCTTTTCCTTAAGGGAACTATACAGTCACCTCATGGCAGACCTTGTGGATCTGCTGCCATATGTTTGGGTTTTCTGTCTAACAAAAGTACTGAGTGGAGGGGGAGCCAGGCCATTTAGGATCTTGAATACAAGACGTGCGTCAGTGTATTGCACAAGATTTTCCCAACTCAGGAGCTCATGCTTTCTGAGGATGTAACAGTGATGATGGCTATTGGGCTTCCTATCAAGTACTTTGAGAGCCTGTTTGCAGACAGACTGAATGGGTTGTACAGCAAGCTTGGGCCCAACTAGTCAAGCAGTATGTTAAGTGGGGGAGTATCATAGATTTGAAGTACAGTTTTGCTACCTCTGTAGTCAAACAATTTTGTATAAATCGGAAATTAGCTAGGTTAAATTTGGTTATTTGAATTCTCTTTTAAAAAGCATGTGAAAAAGGTAGGTTGGAAACAAGTATGATGCCAAGGTACTTCAGTTGGTTATGTCCCGTAACACCCAACAAAAACTAAAAGTTCCATAAATCACGTCAACAAACTAAATATCTGTCCTCTTACTGCCTGGTTGTCTTAAAGAGTTCCATTTCAATATAACACTTTTTACCACACGGCTCTTCAATTTTGTCCATAATAATTTGATATGCTACAGAGATATTTTAGATAATCAAATCACTAAGGCTAATGGACGAGACAAAAATACTTTGCCTAAGCTAAACGAGGTGAAAGTATTTCACCAATCTGCTCTTCAGCTCTCCCTAACATTGAAAAAAAAAAAAAAACACGCTTAAAAAAATATTACGTAAGTCGCATTGTATTACATGGGATATTACAGTAAGTAATAGGTGATTATCTATTTGGAGTGGTAAAACCACGTGGCGCTACTCTGTACAGCTGCGCCGCCAAAGAAACTTGAGCGCTGGGTCATCGTGACTGATAGATTACCACACACACACACACAAAAAGAAAGTGTCAACGGGGTCCTGAAGTGTTGCCTGAAGTGTTGCCTGAAGTGTTGCCTGAAGTGTGAAATTCCCGACCTGCCCCGACATTTCCCACAACGCCATGCTTCTAACCATGCCAACTTGGGGATCGCCAGCCATGGCTGGTCTGCACACACACACACACACACACACACACACACACCCCCCCAAGCCATTATCTATCAGTGACAGGCTTTGCCCCCCATATCTTGCTAGTAGGGAAGGCTTGGTAGAAAGCAGTGGACAGGTTCCTGCATATAAAACATAGGAATAAAAAAGGAAGAGAAACATGAGTACGGAAAAAGCTTACCTAAAGAAAGAAAGGGGGAGAGAGGAAATGGAGGGAGAGAACTAGATTGATAAGGAGTGAAGCTGAGGTTTACTGACTCAGTCGAGGCTGAGCGCTCACATCAGAAATTGTATGATGTGCCACAGCTACATCAATCAGCGGTAAAACGTGCTTCCAGAATAAATAAACATTTGATCCGAATGGTATTTAATGCCAGTCAAGGCATCCAGGCCTACAATTAGCTTTAAAAAATCTCATGCCAGATGTTTTGTTGCAAAGAATGGTGGGAAAAAATTATTGGATCTAGGCTACATGTGCAAACAGAATCCTGCTGTAGGTATAGAATGGACACAGCCCTTGGCTGTGGTATATTGGCCATATATATCACAAACCCCCAAGGTGCCTTATTGCTATTATAAACTGGTTACCAACGTAATTAGAGCAGTAAAAATAAAATGTTTTGTCATACCCGTGGTATACGGTCTGATACACCATGGCTGTCAGCCAATCAGCATTCAGGGCTCATACCACCCAGTTTATTAAAATGGTAGTTAAATCACGTTTCAACAGAAGGTTGTCTAGAATCGACTACGCAACACTTACCATTACCTACATGTACTTGGCTTTAACTGAACATGTTTCAGTTAAAATGTTATTTTCATGTTCTTTTTAGAAATGTAAGTTATAGGCTTAGGTAAGGCCCTAAGGCTGAAATCGGAACAGAATGTTCACTTTGTGAGATCTCAGAAATTGCTTCTTTGCATGAGAACTTAGTGATTATTATCAGCCATATATCATGACGTTTGTACACCACACACTGCAAGGTATGAGTGCCTATACCTTTCATGACATGTACCCAATTAACGATTTATAGAATGAGACTTCTTGGATCCAACGCTAGGGTTAAAAATAAAATAAAAAAAAATAATAATAATTTCGCTCATTTCCTGCGATTATATAGGATTTTGCCATGGCTAATGCTGTGTTCTGCTCAAACATAAAAACAAAATCTACTCTGCTAAAATGCACTGTCAAGCTTTTATTTTGGTGACTTAGTTCTCAGATATATATATATATTTTTTTACACTGTTTGGACTTGTTTCTTTTATTCCCCCCAAAAAAATTACCCCCTTTTTTCACCCCAATTTCAAATCTTGTCCCATCGCTGCAACTCCCCAACAGGGTCAGGAGGCGAAGGTTGAGTCATGCTTCCTCTGAAACATCACCCGCCTAACCGCGCTTGTGCGTCGTCATATGGGACTCCGGATCACGGCCGGTTGTGATAAGGGCCGGGATCGAACCTGGGTCTGTAGTGGCGCCTTTAGCACTGCGATGAAGTGCCTTAGACCGCCGTGCCACTCGGGAGGCCCCATGCCAAAGATATGAATGGTATAAAAAAAATCCTTGAATGCATTGAGCATCTTTTGCCTAATACAACACTGCCTTTAAATGATTTAAAGACCGGGGTCAAAATCAAAAGTAACAGTCAGTACCTGGTGTGGCCACCAGCTGCATTAAGTACTGCAGTGCATCTCCTCCTCATGGACTGTACCAGATTTGCCAGTTCTTGCTGTGAGATGTTACCCCACTCTTCCACCAAGACACCTGCAAGTTCCCGGACATTTCTGGGGGGAAATGGCCATAGCCCTCACCCTCCGATCCAACAGTTCCCAGACGTGCTCAATGGGATTGAGATCCGGGCTCTTCGCTGGCTATGGCAGAACACTGACATTCCTGTCTTGCTGGAAATCACACGCAGAACGAGCAGTATGGCTGGTGGCATTGTCATGCTGGAGGGTCATGTCAGGATGAGCCTGCAGGAAGGGTAACACATGAGCGAGGAGGATGTCTTCCCTGTAACGCACAGCGTTGAGATTGCCTGCAATGACAACAAGCTCAGTCCGATGATGCTGTGACACACCGCCCCAGACCATGACGGACCCTCCACATCGATCCAGCTCCAAAGTACAGGCCTCTGTAACGCTCAGTCCTTCAACGACAAGCACGAATCCAACCATCACCCCTGGTGAGACAAAACCGCGACTTGTCAGTTAAGAGCACTTTTTGCCAGTCCTGTCTGGTCCAGCGACGGTGGATTTGTGCTCATAGGCGACGTTGTTGCCGGTGATGTCTGGTGAGGACCTGCCTTTACAACAGGCCTACAAGCCCTCAGTCCAGCCTCTCTCACCCTATTGCAGACAGTCTGAGCACTGATGGAGGGATTGTGCGTTCCTGGTGTAACTCGTGCAGTTGTTGCTGCCATCCTGTACCTGTCCCGCATGTGTGATGTTTGGATGTACCGATCCTGTGCAGGTGTTGTTACACGTGGTCTGCCACTGCGAGGACGATCAGCTGTCTGTCCCGTCTCCCTGTAGCGCTGTCATAGGCGTCTCACAGTATGGACATTGCAATTTATTGCCCTGGCCACATCTGCAGTCCTCATGCCTGCTTGCAGCATGCCTAAGGCACGTTCGCGCATATGAGCAGGGACCCTGGGCATCTTTCTTTTGGTGTTTTTCAGAGTCAGTAGAAAGGCCTCTTCAGTGTCCTAAGTTTTCATAACTGTGACCTTAATTGCCTACTGTCTGTAAGCTGTTAGTGTCTTAACGACCATTCCACAGGTGAATGTTCATTAATTGTTTATGGTTCATTACACAAGCATGGGAAACAGTGTTTAAACCATTTACAATTAAGAGCTGTGAAGTTATTTGGAGTTAATAATCCTCAATGGGAAATGAATTAAATATATTAAGTGCATACACAAAACGGTGAATCACGTGACAAATATAATTGAGGCGGAAAACTAAATTTCAGTTGCCTGCGTGCAAGTAGTTGCAGAGAAAAGTTGATTCTCCGCAGCAAATTTGAATGGACTTTCAAAAGGGGAGGGACATTAAATACAGTGTAAAAAACACTTGATAGACTGGTTCTACATCTCAAAACGAGAGCAGAGGTGGTCTCAGGAACTGTAAAACTGGACTGCTCTACTGCACGAGGGGGCCCCCAACAAAAAGGTCCCCAAGGGCTCACGCAGCTAAACGCAACGTGAGATTGATACTGGAAAAGCTGGGTCATCCATCCACTCTCGGAGAAGACTTGCGTGGCCTAGTAGTGGGGACTGAACTCAACTGATGGCTCTTTTCTACAGTGCATTAGGAAGGTATTCAGACACCTCGACTTTTTCCACATTTTGGTATGTTACAGCCTTATTCTAAAATTTATAAAATTTGTGTTTTCCCCCCCCCTCAATCTACACACAATACCCCATAATGACAAAGCAAAAACAGGTTTTTATAAATGTTTGCAAATATATTATCAATAAAAAATTGAAATACCACATTTTACATAAGTATTAAGATCCTATACTCAGTACTTTTGTTGAAGCACCTTTATGGGTATGACGCTACAGGCTTGGCACACCTGTATTTGGGGAGTATCTCCCATTCTTCTCTGCAGATCCTCTCAAGCTCTGCCAGAATGGATGGGGAGAATTGCAGCACAGCTATTTTCAGGTTTCTCCAGGGATGTTTAAATCAGGTTCAAGTCTGGGATCTGGCCAAGCCACTCAAGGACATTCAGAGACTTGTCCAGAAGCCACTCCTGCGTTGTCTTGGCTGTGTGCTTAGGGTCATTGTCCTGTTGGAAGGTGAACCTTCGCCTCAGTCTGAGGTGCTTAGCACTCTGGAGCAGGTTTTCATCAAGGACCTCTCTGTACTTTGCTCTGTTCATCTTTGCCTCGATTCTGACTAGTCTCCCAGTCCCTGCAGCTGAAAAACATCCCCACCGCATGCTGCTGCCACCACCATGCTCCACCGTAGGGATGGTGCCAGGTTTCCTCCAGACATGACACTTGGCATTCAGGCCAAAGATCAATTTTTGTTTCATCAGACCAGAGAATTTTGTTTCTCATGTTCCCAAAGTCTTTAGGTGCCTTTTGGCACACTCCAAGTGGGCGGTCATGTGCCTTTTGCTGAAGAGTAGCTTCTGTCTGGCCATTCTACCACATAGGCCTGATTGGTGGAGTGTTGCAGAGATGGTTGTCCTTCCGGAAGATTCTACCATTCTCCACAGAGGAGATGGGTTCTTGGTCACCTCCCGGTCTAAGGCTCTTCTCCCCCGATTGCTCAGTTTGGCCAGCTCTTGGAAGAGTCATGGTGGTTCCTAACTTCTTCCATTTTAGAATGATGGAGGCCACTGTGTTTTTGGGGACCTTCAATGCTGCAGAAATTTTTTGGTACCCTTCCCCAGATCTGTGCCTCAACACAATCCTGTCTCTGAGCTCTACGGACAATTCCATTTGAGCTCACGGCTTGGTTTTTGCTCTGACATGCACTGTCAACTGTGGGACCTTATATAGACAGGTGTGTGCCTTTCCAAATCATGTCCAATCAATTGAATTTGCCACAGGTGGACTAAAATCAAGTTGTAGAAACATCAAGGATGATCAATGGAAACAGGACTCACCAGAGCTCAATTTTGAGTCTCATAGCAAAGGGTCTGAATAGCTACGTAAATAAGTTTTTTTTTTATTGTTAATACATTTGCAAAAATGTCTACAAACCTGTTTTCGCCTTGTCGTTATGGGGTATTGTGTATAGATTGATGAGGGGAAAAAACTATTTAATCAATTTTAGAATAAGGCTGTAACGTAGCAAAATGTATAACAAGGGAAGGGGTCTGAATACTTTCCGAATGCACTGTATATTTTAGCTCACAACAGATTTATTTTTCACCACGCCTCCGAGTCTCGCTCATAACCCATGTTGAGGAATTACCTCACAAGTAAGCGCTGTAGAGAGGCATTTTCACTTGCAAGTTTCACTTCAACAAATACCTCAGAGAGCAGCTGTGAAGAGGTCACTTGGTAACAACCAGAGTAAGAAACCAAATGACGACGCAGTCAGACACCAAGTGGCCAGAATTAGTTCATAATGAGGCCAGACAGAAATGGAGAGAAGGTTCTACGAGAGAAGGGTAGTAAAAGTGAACTTGGAGATAGTTAAAACTTGTCAAATAAAGAGATGTTTGTTTTGATGTGCGAGGGAGAAATAACTTGTAGTATTGGTCACCATCTGGTATCTGGATGTCACATTGACATGACAATTAGCTAACGTAACGACAAGCCGGTGTGAACGACCAGTGGATGTATCAAGGTCCTTCCCACTGGGCAGCTGTATCACGTCGCTGGCGGTAGCTAACGTGGCCAATTGGTTCCATCCCACTTGATTATATTTAGAGTAGGATAGCACCCTACACAACAAATAGCCTCTCCCGCTTACATCAAACAGTAAACATGATTGGGTTAAATATATGCCAAAATGTAGAGACTGCAGTGAAATAGTCGCTTTAGGTAAGTGTGTGAAGGTGTGGGAATGCTGCCAGGCAGATGCGGATGCCACAAAATAATGCTTACTATCTGGGTGACCAATAGCCCCGAGACCGCATGGGAAAACGTGACCAGAATCTTTGTGCATCCCTCTTGCATTGCCTTGTCAGATAATTAAAAGAAAACAATTGTATTTGGAGCACTGCTGCACTTGACTGGCAGGTAAAGTCACATTCATCAAAACAGAGTGATTGCAGACTCCTACAAGTGAGCTGAGAGTAGAAAAGTATTGGTGCTAGGATAAAGCCTTGGGGCACACCTGTCCAGGCTAATATTATGTATTGGATCTGGTCCGAACCGTGGGTAACCAAAACAGTACCAAGAAATACAAGGTCTTTATTGTGCTATTCACCCGAGAGAGCGCATCATAATGACAACTGTTAAAAAGAGAGTCTTGGCCCCATGATGCCTGCTTGACAGGGGATTTAGAAACAAGCACTTAGGTAAATAGAGAAGCTTTGCACAACAATACCTTTTTACAAATGAAAAAAATAAGTGTTCTTAAGAGTTATACCCATTGGCAGCTGATACCAAATGCCTAAGATATTATATAAGGTGATGAGTGAAACGGTTCCTTTACATAATTTATGTATTGTATTTCAGATTAGGTTAAATAAGGTGAATATTTGAAGCACATTTCTTATTGGGTAACAGTTGTAAACAGAACCAAAAACACAACTAACTTTAATACATTTACCTTGACAGGTCAAATGCGTCAACATGTTACCTGGAAAACCCTGAGGCGGGGTTAACATAATCAACGTTAATGATCTCATTTTGGGGGCCTAAACCTCTTTCGAAATGTGGTGTGAACAGAACATGAACGCAGCCACTCATACTCAGGTCACTGAGCTGAGTGAATCCTCTGTGAAACTGGATTATTTCTACCCTCACCTCCATCCTCCCAAAAAAAAAACAACCACAAGCCACATACACAAGACACTGTCCTCTTAAGCAGGACAACAAACGATCCTGTACACACCATGCAATGCAAGGGACTTGAGGCCAGGGGACCTCCATTGTCTGGTGTCCCTCATCCAGCGTAGCGGGCTCTCCGCCAATTGGCCTCCGCCATTCCCTGCGCTACTACTTCCTTGGGAAAATATCCATACAGGATATGAACCAGAAGTAATGTGAGCTCAGTGCACAGAGACGGTTGACTGAGGCAGAGTGAGTCAGCTGGATGAGGAGTCAAATAAAAACAGTGAGCCCTGCAGTAGGACGGGTAGTCTCATAAGAGCCGATGCATTACGCTCTGGGAGATGTGGAGAGATTGGATGGCTCAAGGACGTGACTCTCAGTAGGGGGCCAGCTGTACCAGCTGTGCTGCTAGCCACCACCCAATCCCTGCCTCCGTCCATTAGGGGTCAGGACGTGGAGGAGGGTGAGGTGGGTCACAGTTGGCAGGGCGTGGATGGGCGTCTCGCAAAACATCCAAACACAGCGTGTGTGTGTGAGTGTGTGTTGGGGGTCTTCTGACTAAACTGCACACAGCGCTACCAGACAGATGGCTTCCCAATAGCTGGCTAGACGTTAGTTAAGTGAAAAGTGTGCGCCAAAAATTTTCCACAGATTAGAAACAGCTCTATGTGCCAAAAGGTGTTGAATTTCTGTTGAATCTTTGCTGACACTGTCACAATGAGTCAATCCAAGGGAGGAAAACAGCTACTATATACGCCTACACAGCCTAGCCTACTCAGCTGGAGTACAACAAGCAACTGATAACATTAGCATGGACACCGGTACAAAAGACACGCCATCTGCTCGATTTCACCAAATCAGGGTCTTGTTCATTGACTCTGCCGGTTAAATAAAGCACAGAATTGGGTCCTGAAGCGTGAGCGTGACACACTGAACTCCCTGTGCCCCCCTCAGGTCTGCTCTAGCGTGTCCAGACAATTCCCTTTAACACAGTCAGTCACTCTCCAGTGACTGCCTGGGGTCCAATGAGCAGGCCTGTTGAACAGCAGAGAGCTGATGAGAAGTGTGAGGCAGCCACTGTGCAGCAGAGCGCGCACGCAAGAGAGCGTGGCAACATGACAGACTGGGCTGATTCAGCGCATCACAGTTCATCCCTGCCTGTGCCACATGATACAGTGGCAGCGAACGAACAGGGCACCCAGTGAAACACTTCAGTTAAAAGGCTTTGTGCAGCCATGCGGCATGTGACACTCCAAATACATAACTTGTATCCTTAAATCTTTAAAGCTGTGCTTAGACAGCTAGTAAGGCAGGCCTGGACTGTACATACCATGACTAAATGACTACAGGGGCCCAAGAATCCCAGGCCTCTCATCTGCGCTGCAGCTAACATACGACTGTGACAAGTATCACACCCAGCTCCCTTTACATACCGTACTCTCTGCGACGGACCCTTTGGACAGCACACTGGATGCCCTGAGTGAACCTTTATGGAAATCAAAGCAACCATCACTTCAGGCTTTAGGTGGCTGTCAGCGTTGCAGTTCTGAATGAAAAGGGATGACGCAGAGAGAGAGGGATTTGAGAATTAATGCACCATGATTATGTTGTCAGCGTAGGTTTCATGTGGCGTCTTACCGCATCTTTTTATGTTTTATTAATCCCTCGTAATGCTCCGAAACTGTAAATTATTTTTTTGGACGTGGTCCCCTTCGGTTTTCCACATTCGGGACTTTCAGGGATGTGAGTGACACTGACCACCATGGTCACGGATAGTGTACAAACAGTGTCTTGGATGTAGCGCGTAGAGGCAAGACTCAAGGGGCTTAGTATACATTAGTCACCACACCCTTGAAGGCATAGATGGTAGGTAAGTGGCTCGCAAAGGCCAAGATATGCCACAATTTATGATCGTATGCTATCCATTTGTTTTTTCATATGTTCTTTGTATGCCATTTTAATATTTGAGAATTAACCAATGATATTTAGGCCATGATTACAGACACCTTACGAGTCACCCCGCAGTGATTACGAGTCACCCCGCAGTGTTTGTGATTATACCCTGATGAAGACAGCTTGCCTGTCGAAACGTTGGACATTACATTTCTGCATCTGAGCTCCTAGAGTGTGCGGCTCTCCTTTATTTCCACTCCGCTAGCCAGCACCTCGCCTAAATAAGGGTGCGTTTCTTCTTCCTCTAGATTGTTACGTTACATAATTTGCCTTGTGTGAGAGTTGATAAGAACCAAGAATGCATAACATTTTCCTAAATCTGTACCCCCGGGACCTATAACTAAGAGGAGAGATGGAAAGGAGTGAGGTCACCCAAGTGCACTGTCACCAAATTACAGGCAGGATTTACACCACTTGGTGAATCACAAAACACACACACACTGATTAACTTCTTAGGGATCAGTGGTGCGCTAGCGCCCCAATCCCGACACTACCAGGTGAAATGCAAGGCGCCAAATTCAAAATCCAAAAGTTGAATTATTAAACATGCACCAATATACAAGTGTTTCATGGTCATCAAAAGCTCTGCTTCTTGGCAATATCACATCGTTGTCAGATTTCAAAAAGGCTTTACGGTGAAAGCACCAAATTTGATTGTTTGAGGGTAGCACCTAACATATTTTTACCATTACCATGAATTCATAAGCCATCACGGTTCACAGAAAACACATTTCCCAGTGAAAACAAATCAATTACCTGTTGAAGAACTTCTGCTGAGGTCTTCCCAAGTGTCCAACGAAGACAATCCATGGTTCTTTTGTTAGAAAATGTAATGTATTATATCCATAAAACTCCGTTTGGTTGGCGCGTTAGAATGAGAACATACAGCCTCCAATCGTCCATTGAAACGTGAAGAGAACTCGTTCAACTTATACCTATAAACTTGTCCAAGAACAATCAAACATTTTTAATGCTTCCTTAGGAACACTTTTCTGTAAAAATAGCATAATATTTCAACCGGAATATAAACTGGGTGAGAAGAAAGGAAAAAAACTAAGGACGCGCCTGGCGTGAGCGCGTGTTGTCTTGTAAAGGACAACTATGGGGACACTTCCTGATTCCTCTTCTTCTCTGCTCTAATGCATCTAAAAAGAATCAGAACACTTTCTCGAGACTGTTGACATCCAGAGGAAGCGATAGGTACTGCATTCATATGCCCTTATATGGGCATTTTCATAAGGGAGGGGTTCCCAATGAGGCACTCTGTCAAAAACACTTTTTCCAGGACAGAAATTCCTCCGGTTTTGCCTGCCATATCCGTTCTGTTTTACTCACAGACAAATGGTTTTACACTTTTAGAAAATTCAGAGTGTTTCCTATCCAATGGTACTAAATATGTGCATATCCTATTTTCTGGGCCTGAATGGGAGGCATTTTACTTTGGGCACGCCAGGCTCTCCAAAACGGTCACCTCGTGCGCTGCTCCCTAAGAAGTTAAATACTAGTCTGTTGTGAAACGGTGTCAGATTAGTGAATTAAACTGCTACATCTCTAATCCGCCAGTATGAGTCACGTCCGTTTCCCTGCAGAAGCTCGACACAAGAGGGGGAACAGAAAGTGCAGAACGCTGACAAGATAAAACACTAGAAACAACAAACGAGGATGTAGTTTGATACACACAAAAAGCAGACATCAAAGCAGGAAAGTAAATTCCTTCAAGACAGATCTGAGCAGAGAATAAAATGCACCTAGAATAATTTACATTGCTCATTTAGGAATATCAGATTTGAATTGCTGAGAATAACCCTCAGGGTGGCCTCTATATTTTTCACCCTTGCTCTCCACTCAATGTGAACCTAAAAAGCCCCAGAGGGAAATACCCCTACACGGTTGACGCAGCCTCCATCTCTTCTCTAACAAAGACTGATTTGTAATCATCACTGCGGTGATTTGACACGCTGTATATTTGTCTCAGAGTCCAGTAGGTCCCCTGGCCCATATCAGACACACACAGAGAGGCAGAGTGGGTTGATCAATATGACTAAAGGTGCACGTCCAGAACAGTTCAGAGTAGGATTGATATCATAGCCCAAACCGCCTGACACTCACAGGAAGAGGAACTAACAACAAACTGATCTTGTTGTTCCTCAACTCACACATGCATTCAAAAACATCCCTCAATCCAAGTGACAGGTTCCTTTGACAACCCAGTCATAGTTGTTGTTCAAGGAGGCCATCCACGGTGAGGCTACGATGATGAAACATTTTTTTCCCCCTCCCAAATGCCAACCAACTTCTTTGTAGTGACGACGAGGGGGCAAAGAAACTGCCCAGGGTAAAATAACTGACAGTAAATAGGAGAGATGAAATATGACAGAGGCCCATTGATTAAAGACTGCCCATCTCTAAAACACACAATGGATGCTTTCATGTGGAGCTCACTCAACACTACCTCAGCTCACAGGAGAAGCCCGTCTGTACAGGTGAGCTACTCCCGTACATGCATCCAACTATATATCAAGGATATACAATGACCCTTCCCCCTCAATCGTCACCTCTTGCTGTTTTAACAGTGGATGGTCAGGCCTACGCAAAGATGACACACGAAAGGGTTCCTACCGCGGTATAAAGTTAAGTCTTGATAAAGGAGTCGGATAACTTAACTCCCGTGCAACAAAACACCACAAGTGGAAATAAAAACACAACCACCACCACACGCAGACAAGTCCTGCTTTGGCTAGAGAGGGCATGCAATGTTGTACAGAGTGCAGGACTGACCAACGAGAGAGGGAGAGCTGTCGAGTGCAGGACTGACCAACGACAGAGGGAGAGCTGTCGAGTGCAGGACTGACCAACGAGAGAGGGAGAGCTGTCGAGTGCAGGACTGACCAACGAGAGAGGGAGAGCTGTCGAGTGCAGGACTGACCAACGAGAGAGGGAGAGCTGTCGAGTGCAGGACTGACCAACGAGAGAGGGAGAGCTGTCGAGTGCAGGACTGACCAACGACAGAGGGAGAGCTGTCGAGTGCAGGACTGACCAACGACAGAGGGAGAGCTGTCGAGTGCAGGACTGACCAACGAGAGAGGGAGAGCTGTCGAGTGCAGGACTGACCAACGACAGAGGGAGAGCTGTCGAGTGCAGGACTGACCAACGGCAGAGGGAGAGCTGTCGAGTGCAGGACTGACCAACGAGAGAGGGAGAGCTGTCGAGTGCGCTTCTCAGGGGGTCTTATCGTAAAATATACAGTTGCCTGGGTTTTCTGTGCGTCGGCAGGACAGACAAGCTACGTCCGATAAGACGAGGGGTGGTGGTGTGTGTCTATTTGTCAATAACAGCTGGTGCGCGATGTCTAATATTAAGGTAGTCTCGGGGTACTGCTTGTCTGAGGTAGAGTACCTCATGATAAGCTGTAGACCACACTATCTACCAAGTGTCTATATTATTTGTAGCTGTCTATTTACCACCACAAACCGATGCTGGTACTAAGACCCCACTCAACCAGCTGTATGAGACCATAAGCAAACAAGAGCTGCCGCTTTCAAAGAGCGGGACACCAATTCGGACGCTTATAAGAAATCCCGCTATGCCCTCAGACAAACCATCAAATAGGCAAAGCGCAAAAACAGGACTAAGATTGAATCCTACTACACAAAGCTCATCACTAAGCTAAGGACACTGGGAATAAACACCTCCCT
Organism: Brachymystax lenok tsinlingensis; assembly: GCA_030435695.1. NCBI lineage: Eukaryota > Metazoa > Chordata > Actinopteri > Salmoniformes > Salmonidae > Brachymystax > Brachymystax lenok. Next base: position 7,266,427 of record CM059793.1, read on the forward strand.
CTGCAACTGGATCCTGGACTTTCTGACAGGCTGCCCCCAGGCATTTGTATTCATTATGGATCCCCCGTAGCTAACTAACTGGGGTCCAGCAAAATTAAGGCAGTTTATACAATTTCAAAAACATTACAATAATTCACAACACACTGTGTTGGTAAGGGTAGGCAGGTGGTAAGGGTAGGCAACAACACATCTGCCATGCTGATCCTCAACACAGGGGCCCCTCAGGGGTGCGTGCTTTCTCCCCTCCTGTACTCCCTGTTCACCAACGACTGCGTGGCCAAGCACGACTCCAACACCATCATTAAGTTTGCTGATGACACAACAGTGGTAGGCCTGATCACCGACAAAGATGAGACCTGGCAGAGTGGTGCTAGGACAACAAGCTCTCCCTCAACGTGAGCAAGACAAAAGGAGCTGATTGTGGACTACTGATGGAGGGCCGAACATGCCCCCATTCACATCGACGGGGCTGTAGTGGAGCGGGTCGAGAGTTTGTGTCCACATCACCAATATACTATCATGGTCCAAACACACCAAGACAGTCGTGAAGAGGGCACGAGAACAACATTTCCCCCCTCAGGAGACTGAAAAGATTTGGCATTGACCCCCCCCCGTTGTTATACTGCTGCTACTCGCTGTTTAGTATCGCTGCATAGTCACTTTACCACTACCTACATGTACAAATTCTCTCAACTAACCTGTACCCCCATACATTGACTCAGTACCAGTACCCCCTGTATATAGCCTCATTATTGTTATTTTACGGTGTTACTTATTTTCTTTTTTTTAAGGGCTCTTTCCAAGCTGAAGACTCAATCTCTCCCCAGTCGCACTCCGCCACCCAGCGTTGTTTTAATAAAGACCAGAACAAACAATGAGACTTGGCCCTGACCTGGTTTCACATAGGAGTTAAAATTGTATACAGAACAATGTGTCCCTGACTGTAGAAGTAAACATGTCTCTCCCTAGAAAATGCGACATGATTTGAGACGTGTTTCTTACATTTGGATAATTTTGAATTGTCAGGAAGTTTTATATAATTTTATCTGAATATTAGCGGATAACATAATCTAGAGCCTAGCTGACTCTGCTAGCCTGCTATCTCCCCTTTAAGCTACACACAGGCTAGCCTCCAAGCACACCCTCCAAGGTTAACCAAACTTCAGCACAGGAACATTCTACACGCGTGAGAATCTATAGGAAGCCTCTGGAGAAACACCAAAAGTCAATAAACAGAGAGAGTACAAGTGATCAAGAATCCGTCTGAAATGTAAGCGATTTCAAGGACTGAGAAAATCCCATGTCAACATCAGCCAAGGCAGGCCATGACAGGACGGAGCTAGACAGTCGACAGAGAGACTCAATCCAGCAGTGTAATCTCATCGCTGACTGGAGCCCACCCGTCGGCCTGTCCTCTCCACTAACGTCCTGCTTCCCAAATGACACCCTATTCTCTATAGGACTCTGGTCAAAAGCAGTGAACAAGGTGTAATTTGGGACGCAGACCTGCTGCCATCATGGCTCCACGGTCGGTTATATTGGGCTCCACTGATGTCACGGCCAACATCAGAGAACGATTACAAAAATGGGCACGGGCTGTTCTCCGATGACATCACACTGGCAACAACTTGCTCGGTCCATTATTCCTCCCTCTCTACCCCCTATTTATGAGGTGTCATGCTAGGAAAAGATCCAGAGTTACTCTACACCAGAACAAAACGCAGGGCTCCATGCTAGGAGAGATCCAGAGGAGTTACTCTACCCCAAAACAAAACAAAGGGCTCCATGCTAGAAGAGTATTCACTTAAGTGAAAGTGCCAGCATCACTTGTAGTGTAATTTATTTAAGAGCCATCAACTCGAAAAGGAGAGGGGGGGATAAATATGGGGTTCTGAGTGTCTATAACAAAGTGGGTTGTTATCCAGTGTTTTAGTAGGCACTAGGGCTGTCCCCGACCAAATAATAATAAAATCGACCAAAGGACTTTTATTTTTTCCATAGAAGGGAAATTGACATACACGTCACGTTTTCGACGCCAGGGAACAGTGGGTTAACTGCCTTGCTCATTTTTGCCATGTCATCTTGGGGATTCAATCCAGCAACCTTTCGGTTACTGGCCCAACGCTCTAACATACTCACCCTGTGTGTTTTTATAAAATCAACTATATGTAGACTACTGAGCTTGTCTGATGCTTTAAGCACACTGTGATTAAATAATGACAACACAAATGACTCAAGAGGGAGCCAGAGATCAAGATAGTCTAACCAGAAGAAAATAACACGTTCCCGAACCATCACCTCCCGCTGCTGCTGGCATTCACAGATTCTGCAATTAGCTCCCAGAGTTGCTGGTAATAGGCTACACCAGGGGTTGGCAACCTTTTCCATTTGGAGTGCCAATTTATCTTAGAATTTCTACCGATCTGCATGCCAGTAATGGTTTTCGTATGTCTTCATATCATTGTAATGTGATTAATAACTAAATGAAAATTAAACAAATGTAAAAGTAACTTCTTTACCTCTACCTACATATTAACTCGACTAGCCGGTGCCCCCGCACATTGACTCTGTACCGATACCCCCTGTGCACACAGTCGGAAGTTTACATACACTTAGGATGGAGTCATTAAAACTTGTTTTTCAACCACTCCACAAATGTCTTGTTAATTAACAAATTATATAGTTTTGGCAAGTCGGTTAGGACATCTACTTTGTGCATGACACGTAATTTTTCCAACAATTGTTTACAGACAGAAGTTTACATACACTAAGTTGACTGTGCCTTTAAACTGCGTGGAAAATTACAGAAAATTATGTCATGGCTTTAGAAGCTTCTGATAGGCTAATTGACATCATTTGAGTCAATTGGAGGTGTACCTGTGGATGTATTTTAAGGCCTACCTTCCGAACTCAGTGCCTCTTTGCTTGACATCATGGGAAAATCAATAGAAATCAGCCAAGACTTTAGAAAAAGAATTCTAGACCTCCACAAGTCTGGTTCATCCTTGGGAGCAATTTCCAAACGCCTGAAGGTACCACGTTCATCTGTACAAACAATAGTACGCAAGAATAAACACCATGGGACCACGCAGATGTCATACCGCTCAGGAAGGAGATGCGTTCTGTCTCCTAGAGATTAACGTACTTTGGTGCGAGAAGTGCAAATCAATCCCAGGACAACAGCAAAGGACCTTGTGAAGATGCTGGAGGAAACAGGTACAAAAGTATCTATATCCACAGTAAAACAAGTCCTATATCGACATAACCTGAAAGGCCACTCAGCAAGGAAGAAGCCACTGCTCCAAAAGCGCAATAAAAAAGCCAGACTACGGTTTGCAACTGCACATGGGGACAAAGATTGTACTTTTTGGAGAAATGTCCTCTGGTCTGATGAAACAAAAATAGAACTGTTTGGCCATAATGACCATCGTTATGTTTGGAGGGAAAAGGGGGAGGCTTGCAAGCCGAAGAACACCATCCCAACCGTGAAGCACGGGGTGGCAGCATCATGTTGCGGGGGTGCTTTGCTGCAGGAGGGACTGGTGCACTTCACAAAATAGATGGCATCATGAGGAAGAAAATTATGTAGATATATAGAAGCAACATCTCAAGACATCAGTCAGGAAGTTAAAGCTTGGTCGCAAATGTTCTTCCAAATGGACAAACTGCATTGTTGGTTAAGGGCTTGTAAGCAAGCATTTCACTCTAAGGTCTACCTACACCTGTTGTATTTTGGCACAAATAAAATTTGATTTATATTGCCAACTATGTAAAAATAGCCTGCATAAAGCCAACAAATAAAAACATTGCAGCTTGCAGGTAGAAAATATCCTGATAAAAATACAGCTACGCGCGGCCTGTCTGCAAGGAACTTCAAGCATTGCATAAAATATTCTGGACCCTCAGTTTCTGCACCAGTGAGCTCCAGACAGACACATCTGTATTTGCACAAATGATAAGTAATGAGGTAGGCCTATTTTATGACGTTTCCACTGAATCAGAGCGCGACTTTTTTCAGAAATACCATCAGATCTCTAAATGAGCACATTTATAAGCCTGGCGCAGTTCTCCCCCTGCCACCTTTCCCTGCCGCCCCACAAACTCCACATTTACCTTCTGAACACAACTGCAAGAGATGTTTTTACATACAAGTAAACATTTCCAGAAATAGCATACTTCACACTAGCCTTGGCAAGAAGGAGGCCTTCACTACACAACATTGAGTATGACCGCACTGCTGCAGAATGCCACGGGAATGTATAAGATGGCAGTCTTCCAGATACAGCCCTCAGTGCTACTCAGTTTTCTAACACTTGAGTTTTGTTTACATCTTAACATGATGCCCATTGACACCCCATTTAGTGTGAATGGATAAACACCTTGTCTGGACACTACAGAACACAGTTAAGGTTTGAACATTGAGCTAGGCCCTCTGACATTTGAAGTGAATTTAAAACAAATGTCTTACCCATCCTCATCTCCATCCATGGGAATGGCTATCCCGAACAGGCTGTTGACAGTGGGAGTGGCCAGCTGCAAGCTCTCAGGGATGAAAGGCCTCATGACATCTTTTCCAGGGGTCGCACTGGGCTGAGGTAGGGTGTCCGACCTCCTGCGGCTGTCGTCTCCCTGGCTGGCCATGGGAACGCCCTGCCCGGCTGCTCCAGCTGTGGCCTCACCGCGAGCTACCTGGGCCAGGGGGAGTCCTCCTGGGTCAGGGGCCTGGCTTGGCATGCCTGGGGGGGTGTTGGTGGCACTGGGCACTGTGGCAGGCACATTGTGGACAACGGAGGCGCTGCCCACTCCTCCTGAAGGCTGAGGATGACTCACCGGCTGCTGTAGGGCAGCCCCGGGCAGGAGAGGAGACATAACTGCCCTGCTGGCTACCTGCAGCAACAGCCCCGGGGCCGAGGCTAATGGACCGCTGTGCAAAGACCCAGATAGCTCCCCAGCCTGAGGGGTGTTGACAGACGAGGGGCCCTGGCTCGAAAGAGGCCCCACAGAGAGGGAGGCCATGTGGTGGGTTTGAGAGCTGGAGCCCTGAGGCTGTAGAGGGGCTAAGTGCTGCTGTCGGTAGTCCAGCTGACTGGGCTGCATTCCAGAGGGATGAGCGGAGTAGGCAAACTGCTGGGCCTGCGTGGCAAGAGGCACAAGGGGGGATTTTTGTAGCATGCCACCTTGGGGCACATCGTTGAGGCCAATAGGGTGAAGCATTTGGGAGACAGCGGGCTGCACGTTGACCTGTGCATGGGATACCGTCGCTGAGTACCCTGTGGGCTGTAAGGCATTCGCCCCGCTCCCTGTCTGGGGGTCTAGGCTGTAGCCTTGCTGCTGAAGCTCCGGAGGATGGCCATGGTGGAAAGTGTAGTAGCCACTATCACCCCCGGACTCCTGAGCCTGTGTGGAGAGAGTACTAGGAGCGACCACATTGCTTCCTGTGGTTCCTAGCCCACTGTCTGCATTGTGGTCAATGGTGACAGCGTGTTTTATGCTATCCACAGTCCTGCTCATGCTAGAGCCCTCAGAATCTCTCTCATAGAACTCTATACATGTCCATCTGCCCCGTCTGAAGGGCTCTCCTGTACTATGGTCAAGTTTAATAACCCTGAAACGTGAACTACAGCTTGTCGTCGTTGTAGAGCTAGGCGCCGCGGGGGGCGTCTGAGTTACACTTGGGGAGACATTCGCAGCAGGGCCAGTGTTGACTGTTGTCGGCTGCTGGGTGGCCGAGGTTGGAATGGAGGGCTGACTCGCGGCTGGTACAGCAACACTACCCCCTAAAAGGTGTGGGTTGACATGGCTCAGGCCTGTACTTCTAAAAGCATGGCCCCCATTAAAAGGACCTGTTGCAGCCACTGGCTGCCCCTCTTGAAGTAAATGTAAGGCCATGACAGCTGCCTCCGCTTCCCCTACATTGTTTAAAGTCTCCTCGGATGAACTTCTGTCACATACTCCGGGATCAGCCCGGGACAAGTCGAATATTTTGGATGACATATCCTCGGTCCTGGATTCGTCCGGGTCGTCCAGACTCTCGGTGTCATCCGTGATGCTACTGCCCGCCACCTGAGCCTGTGTCACACTCGTGATCTGAAAACAACTCTTCTTCTTTGCTGGCATTTTTGACATGTTGAATATCTTTGTTAGTCACTCAAGTGACTGTCTATTTCCTTGATAAGTGTTACGTCCGAGCTCAATAAGTGATAGCTTTTAACTAGCTAGCTAAAGAATTCGCAGATTATAACAACAGGCAAGTATGCGACATATTCCTTGCTCCCCTCTCCTGTTGCAGATGGTCTGTAAAAACGAACGAGCCCACCGTCCGAAATCGGACAGGGTAACGTTAGCTAGTCTCTGTGTGACAAGTATCTCGATACCACCACCACCTCCTCCTCCTCTTCCTCCAGTTCTTCCGAACCTGGCCTCCTGCGTGTGTTATTGTCCCGGCCCCGGAGTTGCAAGCAGCCCCCTGTTGCAGTTACCGTTCACCAGCTGCTACCAACACTTTAGTCTGAGGCGGGCTCCGTTCACCACTCTCCCTTTTAGCTGGCTAGCCAATGTAGCTAAAAGCTAACCAAATAATAGGGTGTCGTTAGTTCGATCCTTACCTAGAAACAAGCCTGTGCGACATCATGTAAAACAAGTCCACGACCTCTTCCAAATCTTCACATTGAATCTATATCCTCCGACAGACAGAAAGAAAGTTTTATCTTCCTCGTCCTCTGTGTTCTCTCAGTGTGTAGAGCGGCTGCTATGACACGGACCTGGTTACTAGCAGCAAGCTAACCGCCGCTCGGCTCTTCCTCTTTACCACTCCACAAGATGGCAACACAAAAACACGCACTGTACGCTGCCAGGGCTGCGCATTGACTTACGTAAATCATTGGAGAATTCGAATGGGGATACGTTAATTTGCTTTTTAATATATATATATATATATATATATATATATATATATATATATATATATATAAAATATTAATGAAAACTAAAATTTTGTTGTCTTCGTTTAAGTTTAGGGTTAGGCATAATGTTAGAAGTGTGGTTAAGGTTTAAAATAAAAGACTTTTTAGGAAAAGATATTGTAGAAATCTGTGGGGTTTATGACTTTGTGGCTGTGGTAACTAGTGAGGACCATTCTGAAGGGACCTTTTGACCACGCTGTGCTGTATTTGGACACAGTCTTTTTCGATACAGCTACGAACGGAAATGATTTTCGTAAGCAGGTTAGGAGAGCATTTTCGCATAACCCTAACCTTAACCTAATTCTCCTAACCAGCTGCCTAAATTCTCATAACCTGCTATGAAAAAGTAACTTCCTGTTGTAGCTGTATAAAAGTGCAGTGAAAAGATCGTTTCTCGTATTCTGAAATAATTTTATATTCCAAACCGGGACACACTCTTTTCATGCCACTTCGATACAGCTACGACCTAGAGTGATTTTTATAATAGGTAAGGTGAACATTTTCCCTAACCTTAACTTCTGGTTGTAGCTGTCTCAATGTGTTTCTCATCTCGAACAGTGTCTAATGCTGCGTTCATGTGCTATCGGAAACTCAGAACCTCCAAGTTAAAATTAACCTAAGTTATTTACGTAAATTAACACAAGTTATTTATGTAGAGCGCATGTGTCAAACTCAGCGGCGGCTGCGGAGGAGAGGATGACTCATAATAAGGGCTGGAACAGAGCGAATGGAATGGCATCAAACATATGGAAACCATGTGTTTGATGTATTTGATACCGTTCTACTGATTCCCCTCCGGCCATTACCACGAGCCAGTCCTTCCCAATAAAGGTGCCACCAACCTCCTGTTGCCACAATGAAACCAGGTACGATGATTCAGCGTGACTTCAATCTTTAGTTCAGTATAAAAATGACTCATGACCATGATTCACAGATCAAGATTAATGTAATAATTTTCTTGAATGAATCATTGTTTTTCGTATTGTCAATTTTTTCCCCCATGCAGCCTGATTGGACATATTCTTTATAGATAGTGCAATGTCAAAACTATGAAAATGCAATATAGTTAAAAAATATTTAAATTATTTTATCAACCTAATATAGCACACATCATTTAGATTAGGCCACCCTCCCAAGCATCAGGCCAGCTGCATACCACCCTGCATCTCACTGCTGACTTGCTTCTGAAGCTAAGCAGGGTTGTTTGTTGTCAGTCTCCTGGATGGGAGACCAGATGCTGCTAGAAGTGGTGTTGGAGGGCCAATAGGAGGCACTCTTTCCTCAGGTCTAAAAACATCACAATGTCCCAGGGCAGTGATTGGGGACATTGCCCTGTGTAGGGTTCTGTCTTTTGGATGGGATGTTAAACGGGTGTCTTGACTCTCTGAGGTCATTAAAGATCCCATGGCACTTATCGTAAGAGTAGGGGTGTTAACCCTGGTGTCCTGGCTAAATTCCCAAGTTGTCCCTCATACCATCATGGTAACCTAATCATCCCCATCTTACAATTGGCTCATTCCTCTCCCCTGTAACTAATCCCCAGGTCATTGCTGTGAATGTGTTCTTAGTCAACTTACCTGATAAAATAAATTTGATGTCAGGCACTGTCTTTTGGATGTCTTTTGTTGGTCCTCTGTCTTTTATGGGTCTTTTTTTGGTGCAGTCCAGACCGGCCTTGATTTCTCAACTTCCACAACTCCCATTTTTGGTGCAGTTCGGACCAGACTAGATCTGAACCAATCATAGATGTCCACAGATGTGCAGTCTATATTTGGCCCAAACTTAGACATTCAGATTTGGTCCGGACTGGCCTTGATTTATCCCAAACATAGACATCTATAATTATATATGTAAATTATTGTAAATGTAAATTATTGACATATTTAATCATATTTAATATGCAAATACTTTTTGAAATACTTTAAAAGAATTTAATAGCTAAATGAGTGCAGATTAAGTCTTCATTTCATGTATTGGATTTTTTTTCTCTAAATTTACAAAAAACAGTGTTGTCAACAAGCTAGATAGCTAATGCTAGCTATCCGGTGTGTGTTTTCATTTGAATTACACCTACTGACTCTGGGTCGTTGGTAACCAACGGTGACCCAAGAGGAGGCTTTGCGTACGGAGGTGGCAGTGGGACAGCTTTTTCATTGCTCAGGAGGATAATTCTGGAGTAAGGAGTGGGCTGTACTCTGTGGGGGAGCCATACAGAGAATACAGAGAGTCCCAATACAGAGAATCTGCAGACAGACTCGCTGACCTGACCACCAGCTCCGACCACCAGCTCCGACGCCCACCTCCGCTGACCATCTAACTATGAGCTTCCAGATCCTCTCATGACCACAGCTGCCCGTCTGCTGGAGGCTTCAAGAAACACGGTGAATAAAGTATTATTATTAATGGTGGTGATTGGTTCAGATTTCCGGGCTATTTCTGAACCAATCATAGACATGTTTAACAAGTTTGGACAGCACAGTACAGTAGAACACAGTAGAGTGCAGCACAGTACAGTAGAGCACAGCAGAGTACAGCACAGTACAGTAGACCACAGCAGAGTACAGCACAGTAGAGCACAGCACAGTACAGCACAGTACAGTAGAGCACAGTAGAGTACAGTAGAGTACAGCACAGCACAGTACAGTACAGAACAGTAGAGCACAGTACAGTAGAGTACAGCACAGTAGAGCAAGCACAGTAGAGCACAGCACAGTAGAGTACAGCACAGTAGAGTACAGCACAGTACAGTACAGTACAGTAGAGCAGAGTACAGTAGAGTACAGCACAGTAGAGCACAGCACAGTAGAGCACAGCACAGTACAGTACAGTATTGTACAGTAGAGCACAGTACAGTAGAGTGCAGCACAGTAGAGCACAGCACAGTAGAGCACAGCACAGTACATACAGTATTGTACTATTAGTGGTGTAAAGTAATAAGTAAAAATACTTGAAAGTACTACTTAAGTAGTTTTATGGGGTTTCTGTACTTTACTTTACTATTTATATAAAAGTACACTTTTACGTTTACTTCACTACATTCCGAAATACAATAATGTACTTTTTACTCCATACATTTTCTCTGACAACCAAAAGTACTTGTTACATTTTAATGCTGAGCAGGACAGAAAAATTGTAAAATTCACGCACTTATCAAGAGAACATCTCTGGTCATCCCTACTGCTTCTGATCTGAAAGACTCACTAAACACATGCTTTGTTTGTAAATTATGTCTGAGTGTTGGGGTGTGCCTCTAGCTATCCGTAAATTAAAATAAACAAGAAAATTATGCGGTCTGGTTTGCTTAAATAAGGAGTTTGAAATGATTTATACTTTTAATTTTCATATTAAATTATATTTTAGCAATTACATTTACTTTTGAAACTTAAGTATATTCCAAACCAAATACTTTTAGACTTTTACTCAAGTAGTATTTTACTGGGTGACTTTCACTTTTACTTGAGTCATTTTCTGTAAGGTATCTTTACTTTTACTCAGGTATGACAATTGGGTACTTTTTCCACCACCGAGCACAGTAGAGCACAGAACAGTATATTAGAGCACAGAACAGTACAGTAGAGCACAGCACAGTATATTAGAGCACAGAACAGTACAGTAGAGCACAGCACAGTACATTAGAGCACAGAACAGTACATTAGAGCACAGAACAGTACAGTAGAGCACAGCACAGTACATTAGAGCACAGAACAGTACAGTAGAGCACAGCACAGTATATTAGAGCACAGAACAGTACATTAGAGCACAGAACAGTACAGTAGAGCACATCACAGTACAGTAGAGCACAGCACAGTACATTAGAGCACAGAACAGTACATTAGAGCACAGAACAGTACAGTAGAGCACAGCACAGTATATTAGAGCACAGCACAGTACAGTACAGTAGAGCACAGCACAGTGCATTAGAGCACAGCACAGTACAATACAGTAGAGCACAGCACAGTACAGTAGAGCACAGCACAGTAGAGCACAGTAGAGCACAGCAGAGTACAGAACAGTACAGTAGAGCACAGCACAGTACATTAGAGCACAGAACAGTACAGTAGAGCACAGCACAGTATATTAGAGCACAGAACAGTACATTAGAGCACAGAACAGTACAGTAGAGCACATCACAGTACAGTAGAGCACAGCACAGTACATTAGAGCACAGAACAGTACATTAGAGCACAGAACAGTACAGTAGAGCACAGCACAGTATATTAGAGCACAGCACAGTACAGTACAGTAGAGCACAGCACAGTGCATTAGAGCACAGCACAGTACAATACAGTAGAGCACAGCACAGTACAGTAGAGCACAGCACAGTAGAGCACAGTAGAGCACAGCAGAGTACAGCACAGTAGAGTAGAGTACAGCAGAGTACAGCACAGTACAGTAGAGCACAGCAGAGTACAGCACATTACATTAGAGCACAGTAGAGTATAGTAACGAACATTTGTATAGTACAGTAGAGTACAGTACGGTACAATACAGTATAGCACACTAGAGTAAAGTAAAGAAAATTATAGTGTACTGTATTGGACTCGACTCTAATGTACTCTACTAGGGCAGTGAGCCTAGCGGTTGCGAGTGTTAGGCCAGTAACCAAAAGGTTGCTGGTTCAAATCCCAGAGCTGACTAGATGAAAAATATGTCGATGTGCACTTGAGCAAGGTACTTAACCCTGAAAGTCGCTCTGGATAAGTGTGTCCGCTAAATGACTGAAATGTACACTCTACTGCACACTACTTTACTGTCCAGTACACGTATTGTACTGTGTTTCTATTGTACTAAACCATGCTTTACAGTGCTGTTCAATCTTGTGAAACATAGCCTAGACATCTGTGATTAGTTTGAATCTGAATCTGGTCCACATCGACCAAATCTGTACTTGTACTTGCGGGCAGAGCTCATTAAAATAATACCCAGTGTTTTTTGTTCATTCAGCAGACGCTCTTATCCAGAGTGACTTACAATCAGTGCATTCAACTAAGGTAGATAAACAACAGCATATCCACAGTCATAGCAATAAAACAATTTTATCTGTAACTGTTACTCAGAATGTTATTGTAGTTGAAGTGGTCTGTTGGTTTATTCTGTGGGTTGGACAACTTTGAACATCATTGCTGCCAGTTTTAAAGCTTTTGAAAAAGCTACAATAAGTGCATGTGATAGATGGGAGCAATAACATATATTTTATTGTAGTCCCGTGTGGCTTAGTTGGTAGAGCATGATGCTTTCAATGCCAGAGTGGTGGGTTTGATTCCCACAGGGGACCAGTTCGATATTGTAATACAAATGTAAGTCGCTCTGGCTAAGAGTGTCTGCTACAATATGTACAGTGGGGGAAAAAAGTATTTAGTCAGCCACCAATTGTGCAAGTTCTCACATTGTAGGATTTTTTATGAATTTATTTGCAAATTATGGTGGAAAATAAGTATTTGGTCACATACAAACAAGCAAGATTTCTGGCTCTCACAGACCTGTAACTTCTTCTTTAAGAGGCTCCTCTGTCCTCCACTCGTTACCTGTATTAATGGCACCTGTTTGAACTTGTTATCAGTATAAAAGACACCTGTCCACAACCTCAAACAGTCACACTCCAAACTCCACTATGGCCAAGACCAAAGAGCTGTCAAAGGACACCAGAAACAAAATTGTAGACCTGCACCAGGTTGGGAAGACTGAATCTGCAATAGGTAAGCAGCTTGGTTTGAAGAAATCAACTGTGGGAGCAATTATTAGGAAATGGAAGACATACAAGACCACTGATAATCTTCCTCGATCTGGGGCTCCACGCAAGATCTCACCTCGTGGGTCAAAATGATCACAAGAACGGTGAGCAAAAATCCCAGAACCACACGGGGACCTAGTGAATGACCTGCAGAGAGCTGGGACCAAAGTAACAAAGCCTACCATCAGTAACACACTCACGCCAGGGACTCAAATCCTGCAGTGCCAGACGTGTCCCCTGCTTAAGCCAGTACATGTTCAGGCAAGTCTAAAGTTTGCTAGAGAGCATTTGGATGATCCAGATGAGGATTGGGAGAATGTCAGATGAAACCAAAATAGAACTTTTTGGTAAAAACTCAACTCGTCGTGTTTGGAGGACAAAGAATGCTGAGTTGCATCCAAAGAACACCATACCTACTGTGAAGCATGGGGGTGGAAACATCATGCTTTGGGGCTGTTTTTCTGCAAAGGGACCAGGACGACTGATCCGTGTAAAGGAAAGAATGAATGGGGCCATGTATCGTGAGATTTTGAGTGAAAACCTCCTTCCATCAGCAAGGGCATTGAAGATGAAACGTGGCTGGGTCTTTCAGCATGACAATGATCCCAAACACACCGCCTCGGCAACGAAGGAGTGGCTTGTAAGAAGCATTTCAAGGTCCTGGAGTGGCCTAGCCAGTCTCCAGATCTCAACCCCATAGAAAATCTTTGGAGGGAGTTGAAAGTCCGTGTTGCCCAGCGACAGCCCCAAAACATCACTGCTCTAGAGGAGATCTGCATGGAGGAATGGGCCAAAATACCAGCAACAGTGTGTGAAAACCTTGTGAAGACTTACAGAAAACGTTTGACCTCTGTCATTGCCAACAAAGGGTATATAACAAAGTATTGAGATAAACTTTTGTTATTGACCAAATACTTATTTTCCACCATAATTTTCAAATAAATTCATAAAAAATCCTACAATGTGATTTTCTGGATTTTTTTTCCTCATTTTGTCTATCATAGTTGAAGTGTACCTATGATGAAAATTACAGGCCTCTCATCTTTTTAAGTGAGAGAACTTGCACAATTGGTGGCTGACTAAATACTTTTTTTCCCCACTGTAAATGTTGTCTCCTCTTTTCTGTTAAGAGGTGTGAAAAAAACATTATTTTGAAATAATGCATACTTAATTGAGAATGTATAGTGGTTGAAATATTGGCCATAGAATCAATGAGGGTAAAATACTTTTCAACGTCTGGAAAATACGTATTTTAACCTTTTCATTAAGCACTCAAAATGCACCTGATTTCAACATCTGAAAAAGACGCATGTTCATCATCTAGAAAATATATATTTTTAATGTCCGGAAAATATGTATTTTCAACGTCTGGAAAATACCTATTTTTGACGTCCGTATAAGACGTTTTTCAACGGCCATATAATACCTTTTTTCATCTAAACTTTCATTCACCGCCTGAAATGCACGCGATGTCAACGTCTGGAAAAGATATCTAAAATACGTATTTTCAATGTAATTTTGCTTACTGGGACGCACGCTACTGGGACTCTATTAAACATTCAATTTTATAAGCAAATATTATGACACACCACCACAGTCTATAGAAACAAATACTGCCCAACTACAGTAGTTGTGCTGGCAAGTATGCAACACAGACTCCAAATCTGCTCCAAACAGCCATAAAAGTGTTCTCCATTGCAAAGCAAAGTTTTGTGCCAAAAATCTGTTATATTCATCTGAAGCGAATTAAATACTGATTTCACTGCAAAAACAACCGTAGGCCTAGTTCAATTTTTCTGATGTATCTGAATATAGTTAGAGTCAGATTTATGCAAAACCTGATGCCCTGATGAAGCATAATGGTCCTTTATAGTTGATATTTGAAGAAAACAAAGTCTGTGACTGTTTGCATTAGACTTATAACATGGTGGTCCCTGCGGCTGTCAGTCCAACATCTTAGCCATAAAGTAGATGTAACTTCCTGACAAGGTCGCTAAGGGTTGCACTAAGGGTTCCTTCATTTAGACAACGTGTCGGCACACTTCTCTATAACATATTGCGCCTGGACCAATGGGATAAATTTTTGATGGCCTCATATCAGCGACACTTCTGACACTGATGTAGCAAATAAGGGGGTAGCTGTACCGGGACTTGAACCTGGGTTCCATGTGACTGTCAGTCGAACACCTCTACAATCAAGACGTCTGAACCTCTTGACAAGGTCAGTAGGTGTTGAAGGTTGCTACAGTATCTAGTCTAACCAGTGCTTTACAAGTGGTCTTTAATCTTGTGAACTGCATGATTCTAGTAGTGCCTGTCCTCAGATAACCAAGCAGGAACGGAACCGGTAATTCAATTGATCAGATGTCCTCAAGCAATGTGGCATGGAAGTGGTTGGCCCAGGGCTCTGGGTTGGACTAGGACATAATTAATTATAGCTGTCAGTTTTTCTTCAAATGTTGATTTACTGTATGTTGTAAAATGTGAGTGGAAGGTTAAGATAGGCCATTTGTCAGCTTTAGGGAAATATTATAAGCACTCACACACACACACACACACACACACACACACACACAAATGACCAGGCATCCTGCCAATGAATTTCCCTGTCTTTGTAGCATTCCATTGGGAGCAGTAAACCTGTAGAGATCATATGCTTCACTTGTCTGAATTAGGTGATATTGAAGTTGTCAAAATGTTATTATTATGAATAGATTACATGCATGGATCCATAGAAAGATCTCAAAGAGATATAGGGCTCAATATCTATGCATTTATCTATGATCTGTCATGGAACAATTAAATATAAAACCAACTGATTTCAAGTTAGTATATTATCCAGATAGATGCTGTATGTTGTAATATCCTATGACTGTGACATGTATTGGCTTTTGTTGATTTTAATGTATTTCTTTCTATCAAATACAGCCAGTATGTCTGCATCTAATGCAGTCTTTCTCGCTCTCTCTCTCTTCTTCCGCTTGCCAATACAAACATAATGTCTAAAAAAAAATCTATAAATGAGTCACTGATGCAATTGATTTGATCTCCTTTATATTTGGGGGGTTGCTGCCTAAGTTCAGTGAAAACCCCTCGCTCATGAACTAGAGACCTAGAGAATTGTTGTCACAAGCTCAACCCATGACATGCAGCAAAACATCCTCTGACAAGCAGAGTGTCTTTGTGGTCACGCTGTTTTTTTGCACTCCATTGTAGAATCCATTCATCTTGAATTAGACTTGAGGGTTCGTAGTGGAATGTGTCATGGGTAGTGTATTGACACGCTGACTTCCGTTGTTGTTGGAAGCAGCTGCTTCATAAATATATAAGCAGCCTGATGCTTTCTGGCAGTCTCTGTTGGAAGGGATGAAATTATGAAAATTTCAGCCTGGAAACCATGTGTTTGATGTATTTGATACCATTCCACTGATTCTGCTCTAGTCATTACCACGAGCCCGTCCTCCCCAATTAAGGTGCCACCAACCTCCTGTGCTCCTAAACCGCTCGTGTCCTCCAGCCTAACGTTAACCCTTAACCCTTAACCCCTAACACTCTCTTGTCCTCCAGCCTAACCTTAACCCTTAACCCCTAACACTCTCTCGCCCTCCAGCCTAACCTTAACCCTTAACCTCTAACACTCTCTCGCCCTCCAGCCTAACCTTAACCCTTAACCTCTAACACTCTCTCGTCCTCCAGCCTAACCTTAACCCTTAACCCCTAACACTCTCTCTGGTCCTCCAGTTCTTATATAAGACATTTCACTGTCAAGTTTAAATTCAGGTAATAATGTAGGCCTGCTAGACCACCAGGTGCTGTGTTCAAAGTTCATACACGTGAGAACGTTCAGCTTTGTGTTTGGTAGTGTGATGTTATGTGGATATTACTACACATACACATACAAATACCTCAAATACCTTCAGCCTTTGGTACAGTATCAAATACATGTGTATCGGATTCTATTTATTTTGGGGGATTTTAAAGATTATAGTCATAAACAATATTTATTTGATCTTTGTTTATGAAATACTGTAACTAAGTGTTTCTTCTGTGATGTACAGCAAAAAATTATATATTGGAAGGCAATCAAATCAGTGTAGATTTCCCCCGTATTTACAGTGTCCACTAGACTGTGCTAAAGAACAATCAAATCAGTGTAGTTTTCCCCACGTATTTACAGTGTCCTCTAGACTGTGCTAAAGAACAATCAAATCAGTGTAGTTTTCACCCGTATTTACAGTGTCCACTAGACTGTGCTAAAGAACAATCAAATCAGTGTAGTTTTCACCCGTATTTACAGTGTCCACTAGACTGTGCTAAAGAACAATCAAATCAGTGTAGTTTTCCCCCGTATTTACAGTGTCCACTAGACCGTGCTAAAGAACAATCAAATCAGTGTAGTTTTCCCCCGTATTTACAGTGTCCACTAGACCGTGCTAAAGAACAATCAAATCAGTGTAGTTTTCACCCGTATTTACAGTGTCCACTAGACTGTGCTAAAGAACAATCAAATCAGTGTAGATTTCCCCCGTATTTACAGTGTCCACTAGACCGTGCTAAAGAACAATCAAATCAGTGTAGTTTTCACCAGATTTACAGTGTCCACTAGACTGTGCTAAAGAACAATCAAATCAGTGTAGTTTTCACCCGTATTTACAGTGTCCTCTAGACTGTGCTAAAGAACAATCAAATCAGTGTAGTTTTCACCCGTATTTACAGTGTCCACTAGACTGTGCTAAAGAACAATCAAATCAGTGTAGTTTTCACCCGTATTTACAGTGTCCTCTAGACTGTGCTAAAGAACAATCAAATCAGTGTAGTTTTCCCCCGTATTTACAGTGTCCACTAGACTGTGCTAAAGAACAATCAAATCAGTGTAGTTTTCCCCCGTATTTACAGTGTCCACTAGACTGTGCTAAAGAACAATCAAATCAGTGTAGTTTTCACCCGTATTTACAGTGTCCACTAGACTGTGCTAAAGAACATAGAACCAAGATTGTTTACATCAGAGAGAAAACCTCTGCATTCTTTCTTCAGTTTAACTGACGATCAAATTATACTCTTACTTACAAGGATATAACATCTATAGAAGAGACAGAAACACTTATGGGGGAGGTGTTGCTGTATATATTCAGAGCCATATCCCTGTAATGGTTAGACAAGATCTTATGTCAAGTGTTATTGAAGTGTTGTGGTTGCAGGTTCACTTGGCACATCTAAAGCCTTTTCTTTTGGGTTGTTGCTATTGGCCACCAAGTGCTAACAGTCAGTATCTAAATAATATGTGTGAAATGCTTGATAGTGTATGTGATGTAAACAGAGGTCTACTTTCTTGAGGACCTGAATATTGACTGGTGTTCATCAAGGTGTCCGTTCAAGAGGAAGCTTCTTACTGTAACCAGTGCCTGTAATCTGGTTCAGGTTATTAATCAACCTACCAGGATGTTTACAAACACTACAGGAACAATGTCATCCACATGTATCGATCACATTTTTACTAATGCTGTAGAACTTTGTTCTAAAGCTGTATCCGTACCCATTGGATGCAGTGATCACAATATAGTGACTATATCCAGGAAAGCCAAAGTTCCAACAGCCGGGCCTAAAATAGTGTATAAGAGATCATACAAAAGATTTTGCTGTGACTTATGTGGATGATGTTGTTGGTCTGATGTGATTATTGAGGAGCATCCAGACGCTGCACTTGATGAATTTATTAAACTGCTTCTTCCAATTATTGATAAACATGCACCTGTTAAGAAACTGACTGTTAGAACTGTTAAGGCTCCATGGATTGATGAGGAATTGAAAAACCTTACGGTTGAAAGAGATGGGGCAAAAGGAGTGGATAATAAGTCTGGCAGTCTTTTATTTAACTAGGCAAGTCAGTTAAGACCAAATTTTTATTGATAATGACAGCCTAGGAGCAGTGGGTTAACTGCCTTGTTCAGAACGACTGATTTTTACCTTGTCGGGTTAGGGATTTGATCCACCAACCTTGCGGTTACTGGCCCAACACTCTAACCACTAGGCTACTTGCCGCTCCTACTTACTCCAAATTGAGAAATTATGTGACTAAACTCAACAAAAAGAAGAATAAACTTTATTATGAAGCCAAGATCAATGATATAAAGAATGATGGAAAAAAAACTTTGGAGTACATTAAATTAAATTATGGGAAGAAAGACAATCAGATGGCTTATTCATCACAAAACCAGTTGATGTTGCCAATTATTTTTATGATTATTTCATTGGCAAAGTGGGCAAACTTAGGCAGGAAATGCCAACAACGATCAGTGAGCAATTGTATTCATGCATAAAAAAACTAATAATGAAAGAAAAGCATTGCAAGTTTGAATTTTGTAAAGTTTGTGTGTGAGAGGTGTTATCGATCAATAAAGGCAAACCTTTTGGCATTGACAACTTAGATGGAAAGCTACTGAGGATGGTAGCTGACTCTATAGCCACTCCTATCTGTCATATTTTTAATCTGAGCCAAGAGGAAAGTCTTTGTCCTTAGGCCTGGAGGGAAGCCAAAGTAATTCTGCTACCCAAGAGTGGTAAAAGCAGTCTTTACTGGTACAAACAGAAGACCTATAAGCTTGCTGCCAGCTCTTAGCAAACTGTTGGAAAAAATAGTATTTGACCAAATACAATGCTATTTCTCTGTAAACTAATTAACAACAGACTTTCAGCATGCTTATAGAGAAGGGCACTCAACATGTACTGCACTGACACAAATGATTAAAAACAAGATTGTGGGAGCTGTACTGTTAGATTTCAGTGCAGCATTTGATATTATTGACCATAAGCTGTTGTTGAAAAAAAGTATGCGCCACGGCTTTTCAACCTCTGCCATAATGGGATTCAGAGCTATCTATCTAATAGAACTCATTCAGGTTTTCTTTAATGGAATCTTCTCTAATGTCAAACATGTAAAGTGTGGTGTACCGCAGGGCAGCTCTCTAGGCCCTCTACTCTTTTCTATTTTTATCAATGACCTGCCACTGGCATTAAACAAAGCATGTTTAATGATTCAACCATATATGCATCAGCAACCACAGCTAATGAAGTCACTGAAACCCTTAACAAAGAGTTGCAGTCTGTTTTGGAATGGGTGGCCAGTAATAAACTGGTCCTGAACATCTCTAAAACTAAGAGCATTGTATTTGGTACAAATCATTCCTTAAGTGCTAGACCTCAGCTGAATCTGGTAATGAATGGTGTGGCTGTTGAACAAGTTGAGGAGACTAAGTTACTTGGTGTTACCTTAGATTGTAAACTGTCATTGTCAAAACATACAGATTCAATGGTTGTAAAGATGGGGAGAGGTCTAGAGATGCTCTGCTTTTTTGACACCACACTCCAAAAAGAAAGTTCTGCAGGCTCTAGTTTTGTCTAATCTTGATTATTGTCCAGTCATGTGGTCCAGTGCTGCAAGGAAAGACCTAGTTAAGCTCAGCTGGCCCAGAACAGAGCGACACGTTTTGCTCTTAATTGTAATCAGAGGGCTGATATAAATACTATGCATGCCAGTCTCTCTTGGCTAAGAGTTGAGGAGAGACTGACTGCATCACTTCTTCTTTTTATAAGAAACATTACTGTGTTGAAAATTCCAAATTGTTTACATAGTCAACTTACACACAGCTCTGACACACACTTATCCCACCAGACATGCCACCAGTGGTATTTTCACAGTCCCCAAATCCAGATCAAATTCAAGAAAACATACAGTATTATATAGAGCCCTTATTGCATGAAACTTCCTTCCGTCTCATATTGCTCAAATAAACAGCAAACCTGGTTTAAAAAACCCAGATAAAGAAACACCTTGCGGCACAACGCCTCTCCCCTATTCGACCTAGATAGTTTGTGTGTATGCATTGATATGTAGACATTTTTAAAAAATGTATGCAGTTCTGTCCTTGAGTTGTTCTTGTCTATTGATGTTCTGTATTATGTCATTCTGTATTTTGTTTTCTGTTTTGTGTGGACCCCAGGAAGAGTAGCTGCTGCTTTTGCAACAGCTAATGGGGATCATAATAAAATACCAAATACCAAATATACTCTCTCACAAGACTTCAAATAGTTTAACTCCAACTATAATTAGACTAAAAACAATCTCATTTAAACTCTGAGTTAAGAGACACTTGTTGCTACATTGAGTGATTGTAAATTAACACTTGTCCTTAGGCATCATATGATTCAGCATATTAGCCAGGGCTGGTTCAAGGCATAAGCGACATAAGCGGTCGCTTAGGGCCCCAGGCCACTAGGAACTCAGTCGGGGTCTCAACTTACTGTTGAGAGTTAGAATAGTAGAATACACAAGGTGTAAGTTTGAAATGTAGTTGTGCATCAGAAAATGTTCTCTTGCACTGTCAGTCACTGACAGTCTCTCAATTAGCCCTGTCAGCCAATAGAAATGTGATTAGATTAGTAAGTTAGTCTAGCCAGCTGTCTAAATGTAGTAATCATGGCCGAATACCGACCGGGCATGCAGGGCACGTGCCCAAGGGGCCCTGACTTCCAGAGGGCCCCCCATTGATTTTGTTAGTCACTCTCACGCACAGGAGGTTGGTGGCACCTTAATTGGGGAGGACGGGCTTGTGGTAATGACTGGAGCAGAATCAGTGGAATGGTATCAAATACATGAAATACATTGGTTGGTGAAATGTGTTATAAAATTGCTAAATGTTCTCTCCGCGCCATGGCAAAATGTGTAGAACTGCAAAAAACCTGCTTAAAATTGCCACATTTTCTCTTACACCTCATGGGAATATTTGTCAAGAGGGGGACAACTAAAATGTTTTGCCCGCGAGTTGGGAGGGCAAAACATTTTAGCTCTAGCAGTTCATGGAAATAGATCTATTTCTGTCGTGAGGTTTGGTTACAATGGCACATCTCACAAACTGCCTGACAAAGTTGCGACATCCTTACTTAGAAAAAGATCCTAAAAACTAGCGCAGGCTCTTCCAGACTGGCCCAACTGTTTGTGTAGCTGGACATGTTTATTTGCGCTGGTCTGAAGATTGACTCTTGCCAGTGACTGAGCACTGTGTTACATTTCGGTTTGGGCCCAGTTTCAGAGTCTCAGCGATAACAAGTCGGGCATTGTGTGGCCAGCCTTTTTCAGGAGAGAGGTCCTGGCCAGTGGTCACTCTCTGTGGTCCAAACCTGGTTCACCTCTGACCTCTACCGAAGCGCCTGCGGGCTGAGAGAGCACGGTAAACAAACATGTTTGACAAAAGATCACTCAGTACATTCTAAAATGGTCGGCCCCCCGAAAGGGCACAAGGAGTCATCCCAGGTCATATCTGAACATTTAAAATAATAAATGATAAGCATGTGTTCTTTGCGCATGGCTGAAGCTTTTATAAAAAAAAAATATTGATTATTCAACAACAAAAAATGTGTAAGTGTTGCGTTGTGGGTGTGTTAGTGAGTTGCCAGTATATGGAGAAAACTTGGAATGAATTCGAATTAACCCCTAAGGGTGAGCTGAACAGCATGATGGGGGGGATTTGGGGTAGCTATTGTGATAAAGGAAAGCAGCCAGATGGATTCAGAAGATTCTAGAACCTTAACAAGACTTTTGGGCTTTGATAAATGACCAACATCAAGCTTCTGTTGTACTATTTAAAAGAGTACATGAATGAATAAATACCATGATACACTTAGATTGGTAACTATAAGCTTAGAAATCTTTGTAAATGTGTATGAATGCCTATGAATTGTAAGGCTTATAATCATTATAGCTAAATGTTTTTAAATGTTTATTAAATAACGGAATGCATATTTATTGACAGTTTATTAGTAATTTATGAATGCATAATCATTAATGTTATTATGAAGTTACACTTACATGTGCAACTTCATGTATTCTATTTATAATGTAATGTTGTCTGTCAAAGACTCCAGTCACCCAAGCCATTGACTGTTCTCTCTGCTACGGCACATCAAGCGGTATATACCAGGCGGTGTCAGAGGAAGGCCCAAAAATGTGTCAAAGACTCCAGTCACCCAAGCCATTGACTGTTCTCTCTGCTACGGCGCATCAAGCGGTATATACCAGGCGGTGTCAGAGGAAGGCCCAAAAATGTGTCAAAGACTCCAGTCACCCAAGCCATTGACTGTTCTCTCTGCTACGACGCAGCAAGCAGTACCGGTGCACCAAGTCTGGAACCACCAGGACACTGAACAGCGTCTACCTCCAAGCCATAAGACTGCTAAACAAGACTGCTAAATAGTTAATCAAATGGCTACCTGGACTAACTACATTGACCCTTTCTGGTATTAACTCTCTTGCACTGACTCTATGCACACACACTGGACTCTACCCACACACACTGGACTCTACGCACACACACTGGACTCTATGCACACACACTGGACTCTATGCACACACACTGGACTCTACCCACACACACTGGATTCTACGCACACACACTGGACTCTACCCACACACACTGGACTCTATGCACACACACTGGACTCTACCCACACACACTGGACTCTACCCGCACACACACTGGACTCTATGCACACACACTGGACTCTATGCACACACACTGGACTCTATGCACACACACTGGACTCTACCCACACACTGGACTCTACCCACACACTGGACTCTATGCACACACACTGGACTCTATGCACACACACTGGACTCTATGCACACACACTGGACTCTATGCACACACACTGGACTCTATTCACACACACTGGACTCTATGCACACACACTGGACTCTATGCACACACACTGACTCTATGCACACACACTGGACTCTACCCACACACTGGACTCTATGCACACACTGGACTCTATGCACACACTGGACTCTATGCACACACACTGGACTCTATGCACACACACTGGACTCTATGCACACACACTGGACTCTATGCACACACACTGGACTCTATGCACACACACTGGACTCTACCCACACACTGGACTCTACCCACACACTGGACTCTATGCACACACACTGGACTCTATCCACACACACTGACTCTATGCACACACACTGGACTCTATGCACACACACTGGACTCTATGCACACACACTGGACTCTACCCCCACACACTGGACTCTACCCACACACCTGACTCTACCCACACACCTGACTCTACCCACACACCGGACTCTACCCACACACCAGACTCTATCCACACACTGGACTCTATCCACACACTGGACTCTACCCCACACACTGGACTCTACCCACACACTGGACTCTATCCACACACTGGACTCTATCCACACACTGGACTCTACGCACACACTGGACTCTATCCACACACTGGACTCTATCCACACACTGGACTCTATCCACACACTGGACTCTATCCACACACTGGACTCTACTCACAAACTGGACTCTACTCACACACTGGACTCTACCCACACACTGGACTCTACCCACACACTGGACTCTACCCACACACTGGACTCTACCCCCACACTGGACTCTATCCACACACTGGACTCTATCCACACACTGGACTCTACTCACACACTGGACTCTACCCACACACTGGACTCTACCCACACACTGGACTCTACCCACACACTGGACTCTATCCACACACTGGACTCTATCCACACACTGGACTCTACTCACAAACTGGACTCTACTCACAAACTGGACTCTACTCACACACTGGACTCTATGCACACACACTGGACTCTATGCACACACACTGGACTCTATGCACACACACTGGACTCTACCCACACACCTGACTCTACCCACACACTGGGCTCTACCCACACACTAGACTCTATCCACACACCTGACTCTACCCCACACACTAGACTCTATCCACACACTGGACTCTATCCACACACTGGACTCTACCCCACACACTGGACTCTACCCACACACCTGACTCTACCCACACACCTGACTCTACCCACACACCGGACTCTACCCACACACTAGACTCTATCCACACACTGGACTCTATCCACACACTGGACTCTACCCCACACACTGGACTCTACCCACACACTGGACTCTATCCACACACTGGACTCTATCCACACACTGGACTCTACGCACACACTGGACTCTATCCACACACTGGACTCTATCCACACACTGGACTCTATCCACACACTGGACTCTATCCACACACTGGACTCTACTCACAAACTGGACTCTACTCACACACTGGACTCTACCCACACACTGGACTCTACCCACACACTGGACTCTACCCACACACTGGACTCTACCCCCACACTGGACTCTATCCACACACTGGACTCTATCCACACACTGGACTCTACTCACACACTGGACTCTACCCACACACTGGACTCTACCCACACACTGGACTCTACCCACACACTGGACTCTATCCACACACTGGACTCTATCCACACACTGGACTCTACTCACAAACTGGACTCTACTCACACACTGGACTCTACCCACACACTGGACTCTACCCACACACTGGACTCTATCCACACACTGGACTCTATCCACACACTGGACTCTACCCCACACACTGGACTCTACCCACCCCCTGGACTCTACCCACACACTGGACTCTACCCACACACCTGACTCTACCCACACACTGGGCTCTACCCACACACACTGGACTCTATCCACACACTGGACTCTATCCACACACTGGACTCTACCCCACACACTGGACTCTACCCACACACTGGACTCTATCCACACACTGGACTCTATCCACACACTGGACTCTACGCACACACTGGACTCTACGCACACACTGGACTCTACCCACACACTGGACTCTATCCACACACTGGACTCTACGCACACACTGGACTCTATCCACACACTGGACTCTACCCACAAACTGGACTCTACTCACACACTGGACTCTACTCACACACTGGACTCTACCCACACACTGGACTCTACCCACACACTGGACTCTACCCACAAACTGGACTCTACTCACACACTGGACTCTACTCACACACTGGACTCTACCCACACACTGGACTCTACCCACACACTGGACTCTACCCACACACTGGACTCTACCCCACACACTGGACTCTACGCACACACTGGACTCTACCCACACACTGGACTCTACCCACACACTGGACTCTACCCCACACACTGGACTACCCACCCCCTGGACTCTACCCACCCCCTGGACTCTACGCACACACTGGACTCTACCCCCACACTGGACTCTACCCCACACACTGGACTACCCACCCCCTGGACTCTTCACTGACACCCTAACGCACACACACACACACACACACACACACACACACACACACACACACACACACACACACACAGCCTTATTCTAAAATTGATTAAATCATTTTCCCCCCTCATCCATCTACACATAATAACCCATAATGACAAAGCAAAAACAGGTTTAGAAATGTTTGCTAATGTATTAAAACAAACAAATTAAAATATGACATTTACATAAATATTCAGATCCTGTACTCAGTACTTTGTTGGTGCACTTTTGGCAGCAATTAAAGCCTCAAGTTTTCTTGGGTATGACGCTACAAGCTTGGCACACCTGTTTTTGGGGAGTTTCTCCCATTCTTCTCTGCAGATCTTCTCAAGCTCTGTCAGGTTGGATGTGATGCGTTACGGCACAGTTATTTTCAGTTCTCTCCAGTGATGTTCGATCGGGTTCAAGTCCGGGCTCTGGCTGGGCCAATCAAGGACATTCAGAGACTCGTCCCGAAGCCACTCTTGCATTGTCTTAGCTGTGTGCTTAGGGTCGTTGTCCTGTTGGAAGGTGAACCTTCGCCCCAGTCTGAGGTCACGAGCGCTCTGGAGCAGATTTTCATCAAGGACATCTCTGTACTTTGCTCGTTCATCTTTCCCACGATCCTGACAAGTCTCCCAGTCCCCTGCCACTGAAAAACATCCCCACAGCATGATGCTGCCGCCACCATGTTTCATCGTAGGGATGGTGCCAGGATTCCTCCAGACATGACGCTTGGCTGAAGAGTTCAATCTTGGTTTCATCAGACCAGAGAATATTGTTTCTCATGGTCTGAGAGTCTATAGGGGCCTTTTGGCAAACTCCAAGCGGGCTGTCATGTGCCTTTTGCTGAGGAGTGGCTTCCGTCTGGCCAAAAACGGCCTGATTAGTGGAGTGCAGCAGAGATGGTTGTCCTTCTGGAAGGTTCTCCCATCTCCACAGAGGAACTCTGTCAGAGTGACCATCGGGTTCTTGGTCACCTCCCTGACCAAGGCCCTTCTCCCCCAATTGCTCAGTTTGGCCGGGCGGCCAGCTCTAGGAAGAGTCTTGGTGGTTCCAAACTACTTCCATTTAAGAATGATGGGGACCTTCAATGCTGCAGAAATGTTTTGATACCCTTCCCAGGTCTGTGCCTCAAGACAGTCCTGTCTCTGAGCTCTACGGACAATTATTTTGTCCTCATGGCTTTGCACTGTCAACTGTGGGACCTTATATAAACAGATGTGTGCCTTTCCAAATCATGTCCAATCAATTGAATTTACCAAAATAAAAAATAAAGCTGTTTTCGCTTTGTCATTATGTGGTATTGTGAGTAGATTGATAAGGGAGAAAAAAATTATTTAGTCCATTTTAATATAAGGCTGTAACGTAACAAAATGTGGAAAAAGGGAAGGGGTCTGAATACTTTCCAAATTATTTAAGAATATATATATTTAAGCTAGGTCAAATTGGTTGTTGATCATTGCTAGACAACCATTTGTAGGTCTTTCCATAGATTTTGAAGTAGATTTAAGTCAAAGCTCTAACTCAGCCAGTCAGGAACATTCACTGCCTTCTTGCTAAGCAACTCCAGTGTATATTTGGCCTTGTGTTTTAGGTTATTGTCCTGCTGAAAGGTGAATTAATCTCCCAGTGTCTGTCAGAAAGCCGACTGAACCAGGTTTTCCTCTAGTATTTTGCCTGTGCTTAGCTCTATTCTGTTTCTTTTTTATCCTGAAAAACTCCCCAGCTCTCAACCTTCTCCACTACAGCCCCATCGATGAGAATGGGGGCATGCTCTGTCCTCCTTTACCTGTAGTCCACAGGTTGTTAGGTTGTTATTCTGGCACCACCCGGCCAGGTCTCTGACCTCCTCCCTATATGCTGTCTCATCGTTGTCGGTGATCAGGCCTACCACTGTTGTGTCGTCTGCAAACGTAATGATGGTGTTGGAGTCGTGCCTGGCCATGCAGTCATGGGTGAACAGGGAGTACAGGAGGGGACTGAGCACGCACCCCTGAGGGGCTCCAGTGTTGAAGATCTGCGTGGCAGATGTGCTGCTACCTACCCTCACCACTTGGGGGCGGCCCGTCAGGAAGTCCAGGATCCAGTTTCAGAGGGAGGTGTTTAGTCCCAGGATCCTTAGCTTAGTGATGAGCTTTGAGGGTACTATGGTGTTGAACGCTGAGATGTAGTCAATGAATAGCATTCTCACGTAGGTGTTCCTTTTGTCAAGGTGGGAAAGGGCAGTGTGGAGTGCAATAGAGATTGCATCATCTGTGGATCTGTTATTCAAATTGGAGTGGGTCTAGGGTTTCTGGGAAATTGTGTTGATGTGAGCCATTACCAGCCTTTCAAAGCACTTCCTGGCTACGAACGTGAGTGCTACGGGTCTGTTGTCATTTAGGCAGGTTGCTTACAAATGAAAGTTTATAACGGGGGTGAGAACTGTAACGCCCAGGCCTGAGATGACAGGCTGGAGCGTGTTGGTTTCGTTTTGGTGTAGGGTTTGTGTGTTCTAGGGTGTCTATTTCTATGTTGGGATAATGGTTCCCAATTAGAGGCAGCTGAGTCTCGTTGTCTCTAATTGGGAACCATATATATGTTTGGGAGTTGCACTTTAGTTTCGTGGGTTATTGTTTATGTTATGCTTTTCATGTTCAGTCGGGTTCTTGTCTTTCGTGTCTAGTTAGGTTTCTCCGGTCATGTCTAGTTAGGTTTCTCCAGTCACGTCTAGTTAGGTTTCTCCGTTCGTGTTTAATTAGGTTTCGCCTTTCGTGTTTAGGTTTAGAGCTCTGTGTTCTGTTTAGGATTTAGTGCTTCACGTCTCGTTCTTCGTTTATTGTTTTGTTCCGTCTCGTCCCGTTTTGTCAATAAATCATGTATTCTGGTTACATCGCTGCGTCTTGGTCTGTCCCGAGAGAAGATAATCATGACAGAATAACCCACCACAAAAAGACCAAGCAGCGAGAGACCCGGGAGCTTAGGTCTTGGGAGGAGGAATTATTCTATGGAGGTGCTTGGGACCAGCCTGGGGAGTATCGTCGGCCCAGAGAGGAACTGGAAGCAGCGGCGGCTGAGCGGCGCAGGTGTGAGGACCTGATGGGAGCATGGGATCCGGTGAGAGGCAGGTTTATCAGACCTCGCCGGGCTAGGAAGCCCGTAAGGCAGCCCCAAGAAACTTTTGGGGGGGGGCACACGAGGAGGTTGGCGGTTCAGGAGGGACTCCTGAGCCAACTCCTCGTGCTTTGTGGAGAGAGCGTTGGGGAGCGTCGCACGAAGGGACACCGTGCTATGCAGTGTTGCGCACGGTTTCCCCTATACGGATTCAGAGGCCGGTGCGAGAGATTCCCGCTCCACTCATCAGTCGGGCGAAACTAAGTGTTCAGCCAGGAAGAGTGGTGCCAGCTCTGCGCGCTAAGTCTCCAGTGCGCCTCCTGGGACCCGGATATCCTGCGCCGGTTCTGCGTGCGGTGTCTCCGATACGTGTCCACAGCCCAGTGCGAGAGATCCCAGCGCCACTCATTGGTCGGGCCGAGGTCAGTGTGCTACCTGGTAGAGTGGTGCCAGCTCTGCGCGCAAGGTCTCCAGTGCGCCTTTTGGGACCTAGATATCCTGTGGTCCTACGGGCAGAATCTCCGGTGCGAATCCACAGCCCAGTCCGAGAGATTCCAGCTCCACTCACCCGTGAGGCCAGGGTTAGTGAGCTAGCTGGAGGTATGATGTCGGCTCTCCATATCAGGTCCCCAGCCCGGGTGGAAGTTTCTACACGTCCAGTCCCTGTTCCACGCTCCCAGATTCCTGTTCCACGCTCCCAGATTCCTGTTCCACGCTCCCATATTCCTGTTCCACGCTCCCAGATCCCTGTTCCACACTCCAAGATCCCTGTTCCACGCTCCAAGATCCCTGTTCCACGCTCCAAGATCCCTGTTCCATGTTCCAAGGTCCCAGTCCGTGTTGAGGTTCCAACACGTCCAGTTCCTGTTCCGCGTTCCAAGACCCCAGTCCGTGTGGTGGTTTCTACACGTCCAGTTCCTGTTCCGCGTTCCAAGACCCCAGTCCGCGTGGTGGTTTCTACACGTCCAGTCCCTGTTCCACGTGCCAGGTCCCCAGTGCGACTTCAGAGTCCAGCACGTCCTGTTCTGGCTCCGCGCACCCAGCTCCCCGTGTGCTTAGAGAGTCCAGCAGGTCCTGTTCCGGCTCCGCGCACCAAGCTCCCCGTGCGCTCAGAGAGTCCAGCACGTCCTATTCGGCCCGGC
The DNA here is from genome assembly GCA_030435695.1 of Brachymystax lenok tsinlingensis. Classification (NCBI taxonomy): domain Eukaryota; kingdom Metazoa; phylum Chordata; class Actinopteri; order Salmoniformes; family Salmonidae; genus Brachymystax; species Brachymystax lenok. The sequence goes on from CM059793.1 coordinate 7,296,603, forward strand.
GCACCAAGCTCCCGTGCGCTTAGAGAGTCCAGCACATCCTGTTCGGCTCACGCGCCCAGCTCCACGTGCGCCAGAGAGTCCAGCACGTCCTGTTCCGCCCGCGTGCCAAGCTCCCGTGCGCTCAGAGAGTCCAGCACGTCCTGTTCGACTCCGCGCGCAAGCTCCCGCGCGCTTAGAGAGTCCAGCACGCCCTGTTCGGTTCCGCGCACCAAGCTCCCGTGCGCTTTAGAGAGCCCAGTACGTCCTGTTCGGTTCCGGCGCACCAAGCTCCCGTGCGCTTAGAGAGCCCAGTTCGGCCTGTTCCGCTCCCGCACCAGAGTGCGCGTCACGAGCCCAGTTCGGCCTGTTCCGCTCCCGCGCCAGAGTGCGGCGTCCGAGCCCAGTTCGGCCTGTTCCCGCTCCCGCACCAGAGTGCGGCGTCCGAGCCCAGTTCGGCCTGTTCCCGCTCCACGCACCAGAGTTCCAGTGAGCATCACGAGTCCAGTACGACCAGTTCCTGCTCCACGCACTAGAGTTCCAGTGAGCATCACGAGTCCAGTACTGCCAGTTCCTGCTCCACGCACCAGAGTTCCAGTGAGCATCACGAGTCCAGTACTGCCAGTTCCTGCTCCACGCACCAGAGTTCCAGTGAGCATCACGAGTCCGGTACTGCCAGTTCCTGCTCCACGCACCAGAGTTCCAGTTAGCATCACGAGTCCAGTACGACCAGTTCCTGCTCCACGCACCAGAGTTCCAGTGAGCATCACGAGTCCAGTACGGCCAGCTCCAGCCCCACGCACCAGAGTTCCAGTGAGCATCACGAGTCCAGTACGGCCAGCTCCAGCCCCACGCACCAGAGTTACCGTGAGCATCATGAGTCCAGTACGCCCAGCTTCTGCTCCACGCACCAGGGTTCCAAGAAAGGGTCCAGGGCCTCCGGTGCGTGACATCAGACCAGCACGGCCAGCACCGGAGCCCCCACCTGGGACAAAGGGACCCACCCGAAGACCCCCCCACAGACTTTTGGGCACGTCCGGAATCCGCGCCTTTGGGGGGGGGTACTGTAACGCCCAGGCCTGAGATGACAGGCTGGAGCGTGTTGGTTTCGTTTTGGTGTAGGGTTTGTGTGTTCTAGGGTGTCTATTTCTATGTTGGGATAATGGTTCCCAATTAGAGGCAGCTGAGTCTCGTTGTCTCTAATTGGGAACCATATATATGTTTGGGAGTTGCACTTTAGTTTCGTGGGTTATTGTTTGTTATGCTTTTCATGTTCAGTCGGGTTCTTGTCTTTCGTGTCTAGTTAGGTTTCTCCGGTCATGTCTAGTTAGGTTTCTCCGGTCATGTCTAGTTAGGTTTCTCCAGTCACGTCTAGTTAGGTTTCTCCGTTCGTGTTTAATTAGGTTTCGCCTTTCGTGTTTAGGTTTAGAGCTCTGTGTTCTGTTTAGGATTTAGTGCTTCACGTCTCGTTCTTCGTTTATTGTTTTGTTCCGTCTCGTCCCGTTTTGTCAATAAATCATGTATTCTGGTTACATCGCTGCGTCTTGGTCTGTCCCGAAAGAAGAGATTCATGACAAGAACCATGAGCCTTCTACGTTTTGTATTGAAGTCAATGTACCCAGAGGAGGATAGAGGCGAGCTGTTCTCTGGCTGCACCATGGTGCTACCCTACAGAGTCCTGTTGAGGCTACTGTAGAACTTCACTGCAAAACAGTGTGTTTTAATCAATTATTTGGTGACACGTGAATATATTTAGTATAGTGTTACCTAAAAAAGGATAACTTTTTAAATATTTCACTATTATTTTATTTTTATTCACTGAGGACGGTGGTCCTCCACTGATAAGTAAAAAGAAAACTATATTGTAAAAGGCAAGGTTAGCAGTGTGGTTAAGGCTAGGGTTAGGTTTAAAATCAGATTTTATGACTTTGTGGCTGTGCCAGCTATTGTGGCTGTGTCGGCTAGAGTGGCTGTGTCGGCTAGAGTGGCTGTGTCAGCTAGTGTGGCTGTGTCAGCTAGTGTGCCAGCCAGTGACCACTAGAGCTGCTTCCAGAACAATATTCATGACAAAAAACGCTAACCTGTGGAAATCTTTCCTATTCAAGAATTTGACCGAAGCATTAGGCCTGTGTGTTTGGTCTGACCAGTGAGAGGCCAGGGGTCACATCGTGTGTGTCTGTGCATGCTTGTGTGCCAGAAGTTCAGGGCCTCTAAACAAGACCTGTATAATAGCAGTAACCATTGAAGCATAAATTGTGCATAAGTTATGTGTCATCTCATCTCTCTTTTCTCCTTCGGTGGAAGTCAAGATTGAAAGTGGAAAATAATGGAAAAATAACATCTAAATTAAACCATCAAGAAGTAGATATGTTGTCATGGTAACTCTAATCTTAGATTTGACATCTAAAACTGTTTTTACGGTTTCCTATTCAAATCTTTAGATTGTCATCTCTGCGGTGTTGCCAACTCGTTTGCCACGAGTGGCTCTGTTTCCTGAGGAACAGGTTTATTTGGAGAAAGAGAAACATCCCAATTCAAGCACCACACTGTAAAATCAAATGTTTAGGATCTGAACACATAACTAAGCACTTTTCTGTAACACTTTACATTTTAAACACCAGAACATGTTTATTTGCTGTAATCCTTTTTAAAACATGAATACATTTATTCAACATATGGAATTCCTGTTTTTAACACGAAACACTGGGGGTGTTGTTTTAACACTGTGGCGTGTAAAGCCGTATTTGCCTATTTTCCCAGCATGCCTTCCAAGTGAATGTGAGGGATACGCACCCACGACTGTGTTTGTTAGTGATAGAGACATGGTTGTTGCACTCAATAACTTCCATTCCTGAAGCCTTCACCAAGTGACTGCTTAAGTGAATGTGTTTCAACTTAGAGTAAACCCTTTCTGACCAGACCCTATATAGCCACATCCCCTAAGGCCTTTGGTTATGGCCTAGTTATCCTCCACGTTGTGGTCTGAAAATCAGGCCTGCAAGTCACAATATGCCGGTTTGTTAAGTGATTAGTGATTCCTATCAGAATCCAGGCCAGAATATTGACTATTCTATCACCCACGACCTGTACTCAGAATGACTGCTATGGTGAAGGACTTAACAAATAGGACGACCTGAACCATCTAAACTGGAACAACCATGTCAGTAACGAGTGAAATACGTCGAACCCATTACAGATTGGATTAGTTCAGAAAATTTTATTATTTCATTATTTTAACTATTTCTCTTTGAATAGTATAAGATCCATTAGTCAATCAATGTGCAGAAACATAGATATTAAAAACTAAATTATTCAAAAAATCTACTTGCAACAAAGTATGCTTGGAAATATGATAATGATGCCCTTGCCATGTCTTTTCCACTCTGAGAGAGTTAACGGAAAATAATTTAACACAGTTGAATAAGAACAACAGCACACGATTTAAAATATATTTTTTAAATCTAATGTCCTGTTCAGTTTTGCTGAAATGTAGGTAAAGTGACAGACATTCCTAACACTGATCTGAATAAAAAGGCGTGGAAAGTCACATCAATTTCTAATTTCTAAAAATACTCTAAACAGGACGATGAGAAAGTAAAATCTGAATACTTAGGAGATAGAGGTGTTCTCCCGGTTGGAAACTACCATGTTTAATTGTGCATTTAAATGCCAATATAAATGCCTAATGTTTTAAACGCTGACGTTTAGGTTATAAGCGTGTCACATGTTTCATGGTTTTACAGTGCACCACATAACCTGCTTGCAATTAAAAAGTGGCATGTGTGTGTCTGTGTGTGTGTGTGTGTGTGTGTCTGTATCTGTGTGTTTCTGTGTCTTTCTGGTTTCTGTGTGTGTGTGTGTGTGTGTGTGTGTGTGTGTGTGTGTGTGTGTGTGTGTGTGTGTGTGTGTGTGTGATTTTTTGGTTTAGTTGGCTTTTCCGTTTGCATTGCTCACGTCATTGAAGGTGCTACACATAGGATTTTCATAAAATGTTGCATTGTAATTTCAGAAAATGTCTATAATATAGCTCCAGTAATAGTGGAATGATAGTGTTTCATAGTATTACTTACCTGTCAGTGTTGTGATATTCGCCTATTGATTTCTCCTGCAGGATTAGGAAAGCTGTTTTGACTTTGTGGCTGTGTTATTTAGTGTAAATCTGGTCAAGTGGCCAATGTAGAAATCATTCTGTCATTTCCTGGTTTTTACAATTCTACACCGTTCGCTCCATTTCAGTTTATGTGAGAAAACACTGAGTCAGGAATCATTGTACCATCTAAATCACTGAGAAATATATTTTCAATAACAAAAAATATTATTTTTTACAGCTGTTTGAAGCTGGTGGACCAAAACAAAAAGTAAAAGGCTCGAGTCTGCAGCATGTTATGGAGAAATGGGATTTGGGGAGAGGGGTAGATTTGTTTTTGAATGCAGCCTAGTGCTGTTGCAATTCACCTAGCTCCCACATATGGGGGTGAAATTCTGAGGAATTGTAGGTGTAGCACCTTTAACACAGGTGGAAAGTTAATGAGGACTACTCCATTACCTTTCGTGAAATTTGAAAACTTCAAGGGGCAATCCGGGATTTGAAAAACAACAAAAATGGTTACCGCACCACTTGTTTTGGTAAACAGCTGAGAGATGGGGCTCAAGAAATGTAACCACTCTCAAATACAGAGCGGTATGGATGCAAGGACTGTCCATCCATAATATCATAGTTTTAACCATGTTTTGAAGCTATAAAGTGTGTGTTTACAATTACATTGTTAACAAACAATGGAGTAAAACAAACTTATTTGGGTTCTGATGGGGTACAACAGTTGAACTAAGCTCATGAGGCATTTATAAGCTATATTCTTAAACAATCAATGGCAACATTTAAAAGTACCAAAATGGTTGTACCAATCTCGGATTTCCCCTTTAAGTAGACCAATACTGTATTTAGTTCTCTTACAGCCAGGATTCCATATGTCACAGCAATTAGTGTGGGTGAATGAGCCAATTAGAGAGTGTTGCCCTTAGGTCCCCGAGTGGCGCAGTGGTCTAAGACACTGCATCTCAGTGCTAGCTTCACTACAGACACTCTGGTTTGAATCCAGTTTCACAACTGGCTGTGATTGGGAGTCGCATAGGGTGGGGAACATTTGGCCCCGAAGTCGTTTGGGTTTGGCCGGTGTTTATCACTATATGCAAATCATAAGGCCCTGGTTTTGAAATTCATAGTTATTACAAAAATAGAAATGAAGGTCTAGTTTATCACTATATGCAAATCAGAAGGGCCTGGCTTCGCAATTCATAGATGTTGAAAAATGCGGGTGGGTATTGCGTGTCTGTGTCTCAATCGTCACTTTACAACCACAAAGACATAAAGCGGGAAGTATGTGTGTGTGTGTGTGTGTTGTGTGTGTGTGTGTGTGTGTGTGCATATCTGGATTTGGTCATGGAAATGTCCAGCACATGTTATGAATGTTTTTTTTTGTTGGTTACAACACTCAGACACGACACTAAAGAAATTCAAACCAAATAACCACCACTGTCAACCAGTCACTTGTTCTCTCATGGGTCTCTGTCAAACCCCTCCAGACAGATTTCCATGTTAGACAGCAACAGCAGGAAGGAGGTTACTGGGGCACTAGGGGATGAGTGCTACCCTTAGACAGGTTGCATATTTCAGGGTTGACTTAGGCTAGTGTCATGTGACTAATAGACATCCGAGAAACATTTAAACGCTATTTTACCAACGGAATTTCCCTTAGGCCCGAAGACCTCTGAAGGCCTCTATGGTACAGGACCCAACTCATTCCACGGATGGCCGAGTGTCTTCGGGTTTTTGATCCTTCCCTGTACTTGATTGGCGAATCAAGGTCACTAATTAGTAAGGAAGTCCCCTCACCTGGTTTTCTTGGTCTTAATTGGAGAGCAAACACTAGGCCCTCCGTGGAATGAATTTGAAACCCCTGCTCTAGGGTTTGCTCTACCTAAACCGCTGCCACTTTTTAGCCTCATCATTGGCTTACCATTTAGTGTCTTTAGCCTCATCATTGGCTTAGCATTTAGCACTTTTAGCCTCATCATTGGCTTACCATTTAGTATCTTTAGCCTCATCATTGGCTTACCATTTAGTATGTTTAGCCTCATCATTGGCTTAGCATTTAGCACTTTTAGCCTCATCATTGGCTTACCATTTAGTATCTTTAGCCTCATCATTTGCTTATCATTTAGCACCTTTAGCCTCATCATTGGCTTACCATGTCAGAAGGCTTGGTGTAGTAGTGCAATAAGAGTCAGGCGCAGGACAGCAGAGATGAGCAACACAACGTAGTTTACTCAAAATCTTACAAAGTAGAAACAAAATACCGAGCCCACCAACTGGACTGACATCAATAGTAATCAAATCAAATGTATTTATAAAGCCCCCCTTACATCAGCTGATGTCACAGAGTGCTGTACAGAAACCCAGCCTAAAACCCCAAACAGCAAGCAATGCAGGTGTAAAAGCACGGTGGCTAGGAAAAACTCCCTAGAAAGGCCAAAACCTAGGAAGAAACCTAGAGAGGAACCAGGCTGTGAGGGGTGGCCAGTCCTCTTCTGGCTGTGCCGGGTGCAGATTATAACAGAACATGGACAAGATTTTAAAATGTTCATAAAACAGGCAGAACATTTGAAACTGGAGAAGCAGCACGGCCAGGTGGACTCGGGACATCAAGGAGTCATCAGGCCAGGTAGGCCTTGAGGAATGGTCCTAATGCTCAGGTCCTCAGAGAGAGAGAGAGAGAGAGAGAGAGAGAGAGAGAGAGAGAGAGAGAGAGAGAGAGAGAGAGAGAGAGAGAGAGAGAGAGAGAGAGAGAGAGAGAGAGAGAGAGAGAGAGAGAGAGAGAGAGAGAGAGAGAGAGAGAGAGAGAGAGAGAGAGAGAGAGAGAGAGAGAGAGAGAGCATACTTAAATTCGCACAGGACACCAGATAAGAGAAGAAATACTACAGATATAACAGACAGACCCTAGCCCCCCCGACACATAAACTACAGCAGCATAAATACTGGGGGCTGAGACAGGAGGGGTCGGGAGACACTGTGGCCCCGTCCGACGAAACCCCCGGACAGGGCCAAACAGGCAGGATAAAACCCCACCCACTCTGCCGAAGCACAGCCCCCACACCACTAGAGGGATATCTTCAACCACCAACTTACCATCCTGAGACAAGGCCGAGTATAGCCCACAAGATCTCCGCCACGGCACCAGAAGCCAGTGACTCAGCCCCTGTAATAGGGTTAGAGGCAGAGAATCCCAGTGAAGGGGAACCGACCAGGCAAAGACAGCAAGGGTGGTTCGTTGCTCCAGTGCCTTTCCGTTCACCTTCACACTCCTGGGCCAGACTACACTCAATCATAGGACCTACTGAAGAGATGAGTCTTCAATAAAGACTTAAAGGTTGAGACCGAGTCTGCGTCTCTCACATGGATAGGCAGACTATTCCATAAAAATGGAGCTCTATAGGAAAAAGCCCTGCCTCCAGCTGTTTGCTTAGAAATTCTAGGGACAGTAAGGAGGCTCATGCGTCTTGTGACCGTAGCGTACGTGTAGGTATGTACGGCAGGACCAAATCAGAAAGATAGGTAGGAGCAAGCCCATGTAATGCTTTGTAGTTTAGCAGTAAAACCTTGAAATCAGCCCTTGTCTTAACAGGAAGCCAGTGTAGAGAGGCTAGTACTGGAGTAATATGATCAAATTTTGGGGTTCTAGTCAAGATTCTAGCAGCCGTGTTTAGCACTAACTGAAGTTTATTTAGTGCTTTATCCGGATAGCCGGAAAATAAAGCACTGCAGTAGTCTAACCTAGAAGTTACAAACGCATGGATTAACTTTTCTGCATCATTTTTGGACAGAAGGTTTCTGATTTTTACAATGTTACGTAAATGGAAAAAAGCACAATTAGGAACAATTACGCACACAAACATGGGGAAAACCGAGGGTTAAATAATGAACATGTAATTGAGGAATTGAAACCAGGTGTGTAAAAACCAAAGACAAAATAAATGGAAAATGAAAAGTGGATCGGCGATGGCTAGAAATCCGGTGACGTCGACCGCCGAACGCCGCCCGAACAAGGAGAGGGACCGACTTCGGCGAAAGTCGTGACATACCATTTAGCATGTTTCTAAACACTCGCAAATACACTCACTGCCCGAGGGAACCAACAACTGACGAGAGCCACTTACGCAGAAGGACAAACGAGGGCAAACTCTCTATGAAGTCAAATTCATAATCATCCCTAGTAATTGGCGCCATTAAGTGCTCTATAAATGAATTTGATTGATTGAATGATTGAATGATTGATTTCTGCTAATAGAGACAGCCTATGACCATATGCAGTGTTTGTTTGAACAGTGGTGGAAGTGTGACAGAGTTGGAGTGGTAGCAATGCAATAGTATAGCTGAAATATGGTGTTGGATAAAAATCACAGATTCCAAATGACCCACAAAAACACTGTAGTACCATTGAGAACCTAGATAAAAAAAGTCATAGGCGTAGTCGACATATAAGTGAAGGGGGACACGTCCCCTCCAATATTCTAGAGGGCTATTTTGTCCACCCTCAAGAATTTTCAATCCACTGAATGCGCCGCTTTATTCATAGACCCGAGGTTACGTCAGTAACCTCCGATACCAGCAATAAGCAGATGTGATAAACAGAGCAGTTTCTGTCTCCTTCCTACAAATGTGGGTCTAACTTTTGAACGGGTGCTCCCAATACCTTTCTGATGCATTTCAGTCGCTACAAACCATTAATACTTCAGATAAAAATGTTGGGCTATCTGATATGACCTATTTTCTGTGTTATTTAGTGCACTTAATGAGGTAATGGCAGTTGGGCAATGGCAGTTTTATTTAACTAGACAAGTCAGTTAAGAACAAATTCTTATTTACAATGACGGTCTAGGAACATTGGGTTAACTGCCTTGTTCAGGGGCAGAACGACAGATTTTTACCTTGTCAGCTCGGGGATTCAATCTAGGAACCTTTCGGTTACAGGCCCAACGCTCTAACCCTAGGCTACCTGCCACTCTAACCACTAGGCTACCTGCCGCTCTAACCACTAGGCTACCTGCCGCTCTAACCACTAGGCTACCTGCCACCCCGTTCTAAGCTCTAAAGTTTAATGAAATCATTTCTACACATTAGTTTCTTATACAATACCCCCAGGTGTCCTAAAATGTATAATTGAATAGCTTTGACAGTCCATGTTATTATTACTATCTTAAAACAATTCTGTGTGTTAACATAGGCCTAGTAGTTAAAGATAAAATGATTTTTTTTTTTTTGAAGTTTGAGAAATGCAGAACGAAGCCCTGTTCCCTTACCTTGAAAGCAGTTTAAGCAGAAAGAGGCCAGCTATGGACCTAAACTCAAACACTCATGAACACAAAAGTTATTTTAACTTTAGCTACCGTTAGAAAAAAATGAATGGAAGTAATAGAGGCACGTGATCCCTGTGACCAAAATCACCTGAATTCAATTTAAATCCTCCATATTTGGATTGATGTTACTTACAAGGTTATTTAGCCATAAATAAATTATGTTCACATGCCCCTATCACCCCCATTGATTACTTTAAAACAATTTTTGTTTCTTTTTGACTATTTTCATGGAAAGCTACTGTAGGGTACTTAATTGTGACCCAGAAATGATTTGATATTGATAGAAAACGAATGCATTGGGCCTTTAAAATGCAGGAAGAAATTCTGGGGGGTACTCAAATTTGCACTCCCCCTACAATATAGTAGATTTTTTTGTAGACCCTACACAATAGAAATGGTGTTTCAGAACCTACACACAATAGAAACGCAGGTCAACAGATGTCTGACAGGGTAACGAGGACACATGCTGATGAAGGTGAGTTGATCCCACTGTCATCACCATTCTTGTGTACTAATAAATCCCTCAACCAAGGTGCCTGGTAAGACTAGTTCTCTCACATCCTCCTATCCACATTTCCTGTTGTTTTGAATATCTCTTTTCCTTCCCATCAGTTCTCTTTGTCATCTTGCCTGGGCATGTCCCCATTGACTGAATCACTAATGGTGCATTTCCACTATCAGGCTTAGCTCCAGTGTTTGGCCCAATAGTGTTGCCTTTTGTGTTTCTACCTCTGATTCCGGGCCCCAAAAAAGGCCCCCTAAAAATCGCATTTTGCTGGGCTCCATGGCAACGTCTTGAGCAAAATGGCTTAAAGGTTAGTTCTCAATCTCACTGGATTAGTGTAAACTGAGTATATTGTAGGTCATTTTTACTGTGGACATTTCAAGTTATGACACCCTAAAAGTATATTGTAACAAATGGCACAATTTTGTAGATATTTGCTATTAAATAAAATTACAATTTCAATAGTTTGGTTACCAAAAAACAACAATTCCCAAGACCAATTCCCATACTATTCGAATAATTAAAGCAACTTCACTGTGGCAAGGTGTGAACACCCCACGTAATGTATTTCACTGCATGGGGTCCAATACGCTTTCAACTCAACTATGGAAAATGATTTGTTTATAAGTAAAGAAATAAGTGATTATATGATCATTATGAGTATTAGAAGTTAACCAACATTATGTGAACAATGCCCATATGGACAATAATCCGAATTTTTAAAGAAGCTTTTCAATCTACTACCCTAAGTTAACTTCCTTCCTGACTCGACCTCTGACACAACTAGCAACGATACCACACGGTGTTGTTGTAAACAGGTCCGTGCCATCTTCTATTCTTTATATCGCATTGCAATCCTGATAGTTAGAGTTATTCTTCATTTCTTAATCGGGGTTTCTTAGGGTTTAGGGTGTGATTTGCTGTCTCAAGTGCACTAGAAAGATTAGATAGGGGTTAGAGGTCGGTGTCAATATGTCTACTTCCCCTAATTAGTCACATGTAACATGTTTGATTCGTTCTAATTACCCCACATTCACTGTTTTTTACCTGAGTTTGTATCTGCACCTGCGTATTAAAACTTGTTTTCATAATCTGTTGTTTGATGTGTTAGTAATGAAATATTTGTCAGTTCATATCAACACACTGTCTAGGTCTGTAGTTTTTAGTAGGTCAAACCGCCAATACAGACAGACAGCTACAAGGAATTTGGAACCGTCTTATTCATTTCCTTGGGAAGAAGAAAACACAACAAATCCATTTGTGTAATGTTCCCATTTCCAATTCACCTATATTTTAAGACCATTCCCACATAGCTCATGTGGTCATAGCCAGCATAATAAAATAACTTGCATGCAAAGGAAAATCAATACTTAAACAAAAGTAGGTCAATTATATTTTCATATTTTAATTGCCCTGCCTGTGCATGAATCATAACATTTGCCGGACAATAAAACGACGCTGACTGAACTGGATCCAATCAGTGTTTAGTTTCTCACTTAGTTACGTTGTGATTAGCTCACAGGGATCATTTGATACAACAAGTCACTAACTCAGTCTCAAACAGTCCTTGTGCACCATCTATGTGGCATTCTGCTCATTACACCAAATAACTTTTTTTTCTCCGGAAAATGAATTAAACTTACCGGCTCAGGCCACTGTGTGTCTTCATTGAGCGGTAACACATTCAACGAGAGGAAATACCCAGTTCACAATTTGCTATCAGGAATCCTTGGGATGTCCCTACCCTAAAGCCTAACCAGAAGCTTAACCCCTACCCTTACCCTAACCTAACCCTAACTTTAAGCCTTAGTGTAAACATTTTAAATTTCTACTTCAATGGAGTGACTAGTGATGTCAGAGTTGACGTCCCAAGGATCCTGATTAGCAAGGGCCGTTCACAATGTTTGGTTTAGAATTGTTTGGTTAAAAGGGCAATCAGCAGATGCTACATCTATTTATTTACATTTTTTGATAAATTAATGATATGTACCCATTTATTCTTGAAGAATATAACTTAGAAATGCCTCATAAGCTTAGTTTAATTGTCGTACCCCATCAGAACCCAAAATATATAAGCTTGGTTAACGTCAGTGGTTGTAAACAAAGTAAATGTAGCCTCAAAACATGGTTACAATTATAATATATAAATAATTGTGATACCATGGATGGTCAGACCTTGCATCCATAGCTTGCATCCATAGCTCTACCTCGCTGTATGTGGTTGGTTACATTTCTCCAGCCCCATCCCTCAGTTTTTTACCCAAACGCTTTGTTGTTGTTTCAACTTCTGATTGGTCCTTTAAGGGGGAGGTGGCAGCCATGGATCACATTAATTCATATGTGTGCATAAGGTAGTTGTGAAATTGTTAGATTACTTGTTAGGTATTACTGCAAGGTCGGAACTAGAAGCACAAGCATTTCGCTACACTCGCATTAAAATCTGCTAACCATGTGTATGTGACAAATAATAATAATTTGATTTGATTTATCAGTTAATTATGATCATGTACTTTCACCTGTTTAGTGTGAATGTATAAAACCCAACATGAATGTTGTCTTCTCTACCTCAGTAATTGTGTGGATTGGAAATTACCTGCATTGCTTCCCAGCTGTGGTGGTGATTCTGATCTTTCCCTGTTAAAGACGAGTTGTGTGTAATCAATATTGTCTAAATATGGGCACATTGCTCATAGTCATGTGATTCCCATGGTGGTCTATTTGATCTTGTGGTTTCACATCAATCTCTTTGTTTGAGAGTGCAGCAGAAGTATTGAGATATAACCTCCCTCTCTCATCAGGGCAGAACGTCTGAGAAGAAACACCAACTTTGTGCTTTGTTAGCAGCCCTGGCATATACAAGCCAATTTTCCCAATTCCCATACATTCACAACAGTCTGATGCAGTACTATACTGATGCAGATATTGAATCAATCCCTACAATTGCTCATCCCTAACATGACTCAGGACAAGACCCAGATGCAGACACAGGAGGCAGATGTTTATTACACAACAGGGGGCAGGCAAACTGCAGGTCCAAGGCAGGTAGAGGTCAGTAAAGACGGTGTAAGTCGGGAAAGAACGGCAGGCAGGCTCAGGGCAGGTAGAATGGTCAGAACCGGGAGGACTGGAAACCAGGTAAACACGCTGGTAAGACTTGACAAGACAAGACAAACGGGCAACAGACCAACAGAAAACGCAGGTATAACTGCACAGGGGATAATGGGAGACACCTGGTTGGGGGTGGAGACAAGCACAAGACAGGTGAATCAGGTCAGGGTGTGACAACGCCGCCTTTCAAAAGCAGCGGTCCACTCCACACCACTCTGGAGAGAAGCTGCCCTTGAAAAGAGACACCCTACTACTTCCTAGTCCAGTGAATGGGATTTCTGTGTCACAATCATACTTGTCGTTCTGACCTCTGTGCTAGACAAGGCCTCTAGTACAGATGTAGGATCTTCATTTGAGTCTGTTTGCTACAGAAATAAAATAATCCTGCAGCAACAGGAAATGTGAATTATTATGTGGATTCTAATCAATGGAATTTTGTAGGAGTTGATACATTTTTTTGGTAGGGAAAATCAAGTCTGCAATTTTAAATTACAAACCTTAGAAGCCTTTGTAAACCTCGAATACACTACAAGTTTGCATTTCATGCCGTGCAGGAAAATTCCTGCAACAAAAGGATGATCAAATGAAGATATGCCATGCAGCTACACTGTCTGTGGTTATTTGCTGCAGTAGTGCTCACAGGCTACTATTTATTATACATTTTACTTGCAAACAACTGGTGCCTTTATGGAGCACATCATTAGGTAGCAACACAAGGACCAGACTAGCAAGGCAAATGCCCCACCTGAGGATCTGTCTTTTTCAGCAATCTATTTCCTGTGTTTTTTTTATCTTACTAGGCAAGTCAGTTAAGAACAAATTCTTATTTTCAGTGACAGCCTAGGAACAGTGGGTTAACTGCCTGTTCAGGGACAGAACAACAGATTTGTACATTGCCAGCTCAGGGATTTGAACTTGCAACCTTTCAGTTACTAGTCCAACACTCTAACCACTAGGCTACCCTGCCGGCCTGCCAAGGGTTACAAAATCCACTCGTCACTTAAATTTCTTTCATAATCTTGCTTGTGCCTCTCATATTTTCCCCGTTAACGTTACAACCACGGAAATGTTTCAAACAAACCCCATTAATGGCTGAAATGGGCTCAAGGGGATACATTAGTTTTGCACTGAATCTATAAGAACATGAAAGCTTTGTCTCGACACTTACATCACAAAAAGAGAGGAAAATTTACTTTATTTTGATGGGTGTAGATATTTTTCTGGAATTGAAAATAGTTATAATTTAAGACACATTATATTCCCTGGCATAATGTCTATAAGACACATTATATTCCCCGGCATAATGTCTATAAGACACATTATATTCCCCGGCATAATGTCTATAAGACACATTATATTCCCGGCATAATGTCTATAAGACACATTATATTCCCGGCATAATGTCTATAAGACACATTATATTCCCGGCATAATGTCTATAAGACACATTATATTCCCCGGCATAATGTCTATAAGACACATTATATTCCCCGGCATAATGTCTATAAGACACATTATATTCCCCGGCATAATGTCTATAAGACACATTATATTCCCCGGCATAATGTCTATAAGACACATTATATTCCCTGCATAATGTCTATAAGACACATTATATTCCCTGGCATAATGTCTATAAGACACATTATATTCCCGGCATAATGTCTATAAGACACATTATATTCCAGCATAATGTCTATAAGACACATTATATTCCCGGCATAATGTCTATAAGACACATTATATTCCCCGCATAATGTCTATAAGACACATTATATTCCCCGGCATAATGTCTATAAGACACATTATATTCCCGGCATAATGTCTATAAGACACATTATATTCCCTCATAATGTCTATAAGACACATTATATTCCCCGCATAATGTCTATAAGACACATTATATTCCCGGCATAATGTCTATAAGACACATTATATTCCCGGCATAATGTCTATAAGACACATTATATTCCCGGCATAATGTCTATAAGACACATTATATTCCCGGCATAATGTCTATAAGACACATTATATTCCCTGCATAATGTCTATAAGACACATTATATTCCCGGCATAATGTCTATAAGACACATTATATTCCCTGGCATAATGTCTATAAGACACATTATATTCCCGGCATAATGTCTATAAGACACATTATATTCCCGGCATAATGTCTATAAGACACATTATATTCCTCGGCATAATGTCTATAAGACACATTATATTCCTGCATAATGTCTATAAGACACATTATATTCCCTGGCATAATGTCTATAAGACACATTATATTCCCTGGCATAATGTCTATAAGACACATTATATTCCCTGGCATAATGTCTATAAGACACATTATATTCCCCGGCATAATGTCTATAAGACACATTATATTCCCCAGCATAATGTCTATAAGACACATTATATTCCCCGGCATAATGTCTATAAGACACATTATATTCCCGGCATAATGTCTATAAGACACATTATATTCCGGCATAATGTCTATAAGACACATTATATTCCCTGGCATAATGTCTATAAGACACATTATATTCCCCGGCATAATGTCTATAAGACACATTATATTCCCTGGCATAATGTCTATAAGACACATTATATTCCCTGGCATAATGTCTATAAGACACATTATATTCCTCGGCATAATGTCTATAAGACACATTATATTCCCTGGCATAATGTCTATAAGACACATTATATTCCCTGGCATAATGTCTATAAGACACATTATATTCTGCATAATGTCTATAAGACACATTATATTCCCTGGCATAATGTCTATAAGACACATTATATTCCCTGGCATAATGTCTATAAGACACATTATATTCCCCGGCATAATGTCTATAAGACACATTATATTCCCGGCATAATGTCTATAAGACACATTATATTCCCTGCATAATGTCTATAAGACACATTATATTCCCTGCATAATGTCTATAAGACACATTATATTCCCTGGCATAATGTCTATAAGACACATTATATTCCTGGCATAATGTCTATAAGACACATTATATTCCCCGCATAATGTCTATAAGACACATTATATTCCCTGGCATAATGTCTATAAGACACATTATATTCCTGGCATAATGTCTATAAGACACATTATATTCCCTGCATAATGTCTATAAGACACATTATATTCCCTGGCATAATGTCTATAAGACACATTATATTCCCGGCATAATGTCTATAAGACACATTATATTCCCTGGCATAATGTCTATAAGACACATTATATTCCCTGGCATAATGTCTATAAGACACATTATATTCCCGGCATAATGTCTATAAGACACATTATATTCCCGGCATAATGTCTATAAGACACATTATATTCCCGGCATAATGTCTATAAGACACATTATATTCCCGGCATAATGTCTATAAGACACATTATATTCCCGGCATAATGTCTATAAGACACATTATATTCCCTGGCATAATGTCTATAAGACACATTATATTCCCCCTGGCATAATGTCTATAAGACACATTATATTCCTGCATAATGTCTATAAGACACATTATATTCCCTGGCATAATGTCTATAAGACACATTATATTCCCTGGCATAATGTCTATAAGACACATTATATTCCCGGCATAATGTCTATAAGACACATTATATTCCCTGGCATAATGTCTATAAGACACATTATATTCCCTGGCATAATGTCTATAAGACACATTATATTCCCGGCATAATGTCTATAAGACACATTATATTCCCTGGCATAATGTCTATAAGACACATTATATTCCCTGGCATAATGTCTATAAGACACATTATATTCCCTGGCATAATGTCTATAAGACACATTATATTCCTGGCATAATGTCTATAAGACACATTATATTCCCTGGCATAATGTCTATAAGACACATTATATTCCCTGGCATAATGTCTATAAGACACATTATATTCCCTGGCATAATGTCTATAAGACACATTATATTCCTGCATAATGTCTATAAGACACATTATATTCCCTGGCATAATGTCTATAAGACACATTATATTCCCGGCATAATGTCTATAAGACACATTATATTCCCCGCATAATGTCTATAAGACACATTATATTCCCCGGCATAATGTCTATAAGACACATTATATTCCCGGCATAATGTCTATAAGACACATTATATTCCCGGCATAATGTCTATAAGACACATTATATTCTGCATAATGTCTATAAGACACATTATATTCCGGCATAATGTCTATAAGACACATTATATTCCTCATAATGTCTATAAGACACATTATATTCTGCATAATGTCTATAAGACACATTATATTCCCTGGCATAATGTCTATAAGACACATTATATTCCCTGGCATAATGTCTATAAGACACATTATATTCCCTGGCATAATGTCTATAAGACACATTATATTCCCTGGCATAATGTCTATAAGACACATTATATTCCTGGCATAATGTCTATAAGACACATTATATTCCCCGGCATAATGTCTATAAGACACATTATATTCCCTGGCATAATGTCTATAAGACACATTATATTCCCTGGCATAATGTCTATAAGACACATTATATTCCCTGGCATAATGTCTATAAGACACATTATATTCCCCGGCATAATGTCTATAAGACACATTATATTAACCGGCATAATGTCTATAAGACACATTATATTCCCTGGCATAATGTCTATAAGACACATTATATTCCTCTGGCATAATGTCTATAAGACACATTATATTCCAGCATAATGTCTATAAGACACATTATATTCCCTGGCATAATGTCTATAAGACACATTATATTCCCTGCATAATGTCTATAAGACACATTATATTCCTGGCATAATGTCTATAAGACACATTATATTCCCTGGCATAATGTCTATAAGACACATTATATTCCCCTGGCATAATGTCTATAAGACACATTATATTCCTCTGGCATAATGTCTATAAGACACATTATATTCCCAGCATAATGTCTATAAGACACATTATATTCCTGGCATAATGTCTATAAGACACATTATATTCCCGGCATAATGTCTATAAGACACATTATATTCCCTGGCATAATGTCTATAAGACACATTATATTCCCGGCATAATGTCTATAAGACACATTATATTCCTGGCATAATGTCTATAAGACACATTATATTCCCGCATAATGTCTATAAGACACATTATATTCCCTGGCATAATGTCTATAAGACACATTATATTCCTGGCATAATGTCTATAAGACACATTATATTCCCTGGCATAATGTCTATAAGACACATTATATTCCTCGGCATAATGTCTATAAGACACATTATATTCCCGGCATAATGTCTATAAGACACATTATATTCCTGGCATAATGTCTATAAGACACATTATATTCCCAGCATAATGTCTATAAGACACATTATATTCCCTGGCATAATGTCTATAAGACACATTATATTCCCTGGCATAATGTCTATAAGACACATTATATTCCCTGGCATAATGTCTATAAGACACATTATATTCCCGGCATAATGTCTATAAGACACATTATATTCCCTGGCATAATGTCTATAAGACACATTATATTCCCTGGCATAATGTCTATAAGACACATTATATTCCCTGGCATAATGTCTATAAGACACATTATATTCCCGGCATAATGTCTATAAGACACATTATATTCCTGCATAATGTCTATAAGACACATTATATTCCTGCATAATGTCTATAAGACACATTATATTCCCTGGCATAATGTCTATAAGACACATTATATTCCCAGCATAATGTCTATAAGACACATTATATTCCCGGCATAATGTCTATAAGACACATTATATTCCCCATAATGTCTATAAGACACATTATATTCCCTGGCATAATGTCTATAAGACACATTATATTCTCTGCATAATGTCTATAAGACACATTATATTCCCTGGCATAATGTCTATAAGACACATTATATTCCCTGGCATAATGTCTATAAGACACATTATATTCCCTGGCATAATGTCTATAAGACACATTATATTCCCTGGCATAATGTCTATAAGACACATTATATTCCTGGCATAATGTCTATAAGACACATTATATTCCCTGGCATAATGTCTATAAGACACATTATATTCCCGGCATAATGTCTATAAGACACATTATATTCCCTGCATAATGTCTATAAGACACATTATATTCCCGGCATAATGTCTATAAGACACATTATATTCCTGGCATAATGTCTATAAGACACATTATATTCCCTGCATAATGTCTATAAGACACATTATATTCCCCAGCATAATGTCTATAAGACACATTATATTCCCTGGCATAATGTCTATAAGACACATTATATTCCCTGGCATAATGTCTATAAGACACATTATATTCCCGACATAATGTCTATAAGACACATTATATTCCCTGCATAATGTCTATAAGACACATTATATTCCCTGGCATAATGTCTATAAGACACATTATATTCCCTGCATAATGTCTATAAGACACATTATATTCCCTGCATAATGTCTATAAGACACATTATATTCCCAGCATAATGTCTATAAGACACATTATATTCCTGGCATAATGTCTATAAGACACATTATATTCCCGGCATAATGTCTATAAGACACATTATATTCCCTGGCATAATGTCTATAAGACACATTATATTCCCGACATAATGTCTATAAGACACATTATATTCCCTGCATAATGTCTATAAGACACATTATATTCCCTGGCATAATGTCTATAAGACACATTATATTCTGGCATAATGTCTATAAGACACATTATATTCCTGGCATAATGTCTATAAGACACATTATATTCCCGGCATAATGTCTATAAGACACATTATATTCCCGGCATAATGTCTATAAGACACATTATATTCCTGGCATAATGTCTATAAGACACATTATATTCCCGGCATAATGTCTATAAGACACATTATATTCCCGGCATAATGTCTATAAGACACATTATATTCCCTGGCATAATGTCTATAAGACACATTATATTCCCGGCATAATGTCTATAAGACACATTATATTCCCTGGCATAATGTCTATAAGACACATTATATTCCTGGCATAATGTCTATAAGACACATTATATTCCCTGGCATAATGTCTATAAGACACATTATATTCCCCG
This sequence comes from Brachymystax lenok tsinlingensis, assembly GCA_030435695.1. NCBI lineage: Eukaryota > Metazoa > Chordata > Actinopteri > Salmoniformes > Salmonidae > Brachymystax > Brachymystax lenok. The sequence continues at coordinate 7,316,798 of CM059793.1, forward strand.
GCATAATGTCTATAAGACACATTATATTCCCTGGCATAATGTCTATAAGACACATTATATTCCCCGGCATAATGTCTATAAGACACATTATATTCCCTGGCATAATGTCTATAAGACACATTATATTCCCGGCATAATGTCTATAAGACACATTATATTCCCTGCATAATGTCTATAAGACACATTATATTCTGCATAATGTCTATAAGACACATTATATTCCCTGGCATAATGTCTATAAGACACATTATATTCCCGGCATAATGTCTATAAGACACATTATATTCCCTCAGCATAATGTCTATAAGACACATTATATTCCCTGGCATAATGTCTATAAGACACATTATATTCCCGGCATAATGTCTATAAGACACATTATATTCCCTGGCATAATGTCTATAAGACACATTATATTCCCCGGCATAATGTCTATAAGACACATTATATTCCCTGGCATAATGTCTATAAGACACATTATATTCCCTGGCATAATGTCTATAAGACACATTATATTCCCGGCATAATGTCTATAAGACACATTATATTCCCGGCATAATGTCTATAAGACACATTATATTCCCTGGCATAATGTCTATAAGACACATTATATTCCCGGCATAATGTCTATAAGACACATTATATTCTGACATAATGTCTATAAGACACATTATATTCCCGGCATAATGTCTATAAGACACATTATATTCCCCTGGCATAATGTCTATAAGACACATTATATTCCCTGGCATAATGTCTATAAGACACATTATATTCCTGGCATAATGTCTATAAGACACATTATATTCCCTGGCATAATGTCTATAAGACACATTATATTCCCGGCATAATGTCTATAAGACACATTATATTCCCGACAGGCATAATGTCTATAAGACACATTATATTCCCGGCATAATGTCTATAAGACACATTATATTCCCTGGCATAATGTCTATAAGACACATTATATTCCCACATAATGTCTATAAGACACATTATATTCCCTGGCATAATGTCTATAAGACACATTATATTCCCGGCATAATGTCTATAAGACACATTATATTCCCTGGCATAATGTCTATAAGACACATTATATTCCCTGGCATAATGTCTATAAGACACATTATATTCCCTGGCATAATGTCTATAAGACACATTATATTCCTGGCATAATGTCTATAAGACACATTATATTCCTGGCATAATGTCTATAAGACACATTATATTCCCTGGCATAATGTCTATAAGACACATTATATTCCCCGGCATAATGTCTATAAGACACATTATATTCCCTGGCATAATGTCTATAAGACACATTATATTCCTGGCATAATGTCTATAAGACACATTATATTCCCGGCATAATGTCTATAAGACACATTATATTCCCTGGCATAATGTCTATAAGACACATTATATTCCCGGCATAATGTCTATAAGACACATTATATTCCCTGGCATAATGTCTATAAGACACATTATATTCCCAGCATAATGTCTATAAGACACATTATATTCCCAGCATAATGTCTATAAGACACATTATATTCCCTGGCATAATGTCTATAAGACACATTATATTCCCTGGCATAATGTCTATAAGACACATTATATTCCCGGCATAATGTCTATAAGACACATTATATTCCCTGGCATAATGTCTATAAGACACATTATATTCCCTGCATAATGTCTATAAGACACATTATATTCCCTGGCATAATGTCTATAAGACACATTATATTCCCCAGCATAATGTCTATAAGACACATTATATTCCCGGCATAATGTCTATAAGACACATTATATTCCCAGCATAATGTCTATAAGACACATTATATTCCTGCATAATGTCTATAAGACACATTATATTCCTGGCATAATGTCTATAAGACACATTATATTCCCTGGCATAATGTCTATAAGACACATTATATTCCTGGCATAATGTCTATAAGACACATTATATTCGGCATAATGTCTATAAGACACATTATATTCCCCTGCATAATGTCTATAAGACACATTATATTCCACAGCATAATGTCTATAAGACACATTATATTCCCCTGGCATAATGTCTATAAGACACATTATATTCCCTGGCATAATGTCTATAAGACACATTATATTCCCTGGCATAATGTCTATAAGACACATTATATTCCCTGGCATAATGTCTATAAGACACATTATATTCCCTGGCATAATGTCTATAAGACACATTATATTCCCCGGCATAATGTCTATAAGACACATTATATTCCCTGGCATAATGTCTATAAGACACATTATATTCCCTGGCATAATGTCTATAAGACACATTATATTCCCGGCATAATGTCTATAAGACACATTATATTCCCTGGCATAATGTCTATAAGACACATTATATTCCTAGCATAATGTCTATAAGACACATTATATTCCCTGGCATAATGTCTATAAGACACATTATATTCCCGGCATAATGTCTATAAGACACATTATATTCCCTGGCATAATGTCTATAAGACACATTATATTCCCTGGCATAATGTCTATAAGACACATTATATTCCCGGCATAATGTCTATAAGACACATTATATTCCCTGGCATAATGTCTATACACATTATATTCTATAAGACACATTATATTCTGGCATAATGTCTATAAGACACATTATATTCCCGGCATAATGTCTATAAGACACATTATATTCCCTGGCATAATGTCTATAAGACACATTATATTCCTGGCATAATGTCTATAAGACACATTATATTCCCTGGCATAATGTCTATAAGACACATTATATTCCTGCATAATGTCTATAAGACACATTATATTCCCTGGCATAATGTCTATAAGACACATTATATTCCCGGCATAATGTCTATAAGACACATTATATTCCCGGCATAATGTCTATAAGACACATTATATTCCCTGGCATAATGTCTATAAGACACATTATATTCCCGGCATAATGTCTATAAGACACATTATATTCCCTGGCATAATGTCTATAAGACACATTATATTCCCGGCATAATGTCTATAAGACACATTATATTCCCGGCATAATGTCTATAAGACACATTATATTCCCTGGCATAATGTCTATAAGACACATTATATTCCCTGCATAATGTCTATAAGACACATTATATTCCTGGCATAATGTCTATAAGACACATTATATTCCTGGCATAATGTCTATAAGACACATTATATTCCCTGGCATAATGTCTATAAGACACATTATATTCCCCGGCATAATGTCTATAAGACACATTATATTCCCGGCATAATGTCTATAAGACACATTATATTCCTGGCATAATGTCTATAAGACACATTATATTCCTGGCATAATGTCTATAAGACACATTATATTCCCTGGCATAATGTCTATAAGACACATTATATTCCTGGCATAATGTCTATAAGACACATTATATTCCTGGCATAATGTCTATAAGACACATTATATTCTGCATAATGTCTATAAGACACATTATATTCTGGCATAATGTCTATAAGACACATTATATTCTGGCATAATGTCTATAAGACACATTATATTCTGCATAATGTCTATAAGACACATTATATTCTGCATAATGTCTATAAGACACATTATATTCCCGGCATAATGTCTATAAGACACATTATATTCCCTGCATAATGTCTATAAGACACATTATATTCCCTGCATAATGTCTATAAGACACATTATATTCCCTGGCATAATGTCTATAAGACACATTATATTCCCTGCATAATGTCTATAAGACACATTATATTCCCAGCATAATGTCTATAAGACACATTATATTCCCTGGCATAATGTCTATAAGACACATTATATTCCCCAGCATAATGTCTATAAGACACATTATATTCCCTGGCATAATGTCTATAAGACACATTATATTCCCCAGCATAATGTCTATAAGACACATTATATTCCCCGGCATAATGTCTATAAGACACATTATATTCCCTGCATAATGTCTATAAGACACATTATATTCCCCAGCATAATGTCTATAAGACACATTATATTCCCTGGCATAATGTCTATAAGACACATTATATTCCTGGCATAATGTCTATAAGACACATTATATTCCACGGCATAATGTCTATAAGACACATTATATTCCCTGGCATAATGTCTATAAGACACATTATATTCCCGGCATAATGTCTATAAGACACATTATATTCCCTGGCATAATGTCTATAAGACACATTATATTCCGGCATAATGTCTATAAGACACATTATATTCCCGGCATAATGTCTATAAGACACATTATATTCCCTGGCATAATGTCTATAAGACACATTATATTCCCTGGCATAATGTCTATAAGACACATTATATTCCCAGCATAATGTCTATAAGACACATTATATTCCCTGGCATAATGTCTATAAGACACATTATATTCCCTGGCATAATGTCTATAAGACACATTATATTCCCAGCATAATGTCTATAAGACACATTATATTCCCTGGCATAATGTCTATAAGACACATTATATTCCCCGGCATAATGTCTATAAGACACATTATATTCCCTGGCATAATGTCTATAAGACACATTATATTCCCTGGCATAATGTCTATAAGACACATTATATTCCCTGGCATAATGTCTATAAGACACATTATATTCCCAGCATAATGTCTATAAGACACATTATATTCTGGCATAATGTCTATAAGACACATTATATTCCCTGCATAATGTCTATAAGACACATTATATTCCCGGCATAATGTCTATAAGACACATTATATTCCCCGCATAATGTCTATAAGACACATTATATTCCCTGGCATAATGTCTATAAGACACATTATATTCCCTGGCATAATGTCTATAAGACACATTATATTCCCCAGCATAATGTCTATAAGACACATTATATTCCCTGGCATAATGTCTATAAGACACATTATATTCCCCGGCATAATGTCTATAAGACACATTATATTCCCCGGCATAATGTCTATAAGACACATTATATTCCCGGCATAATGTCTATAAGACACATTATATTCCCCAGCATAATGTCTATAAGACACATTATATTCCCTGGCATAATGTCTATAAGACACATTATATTCCTGGCATAATGTCTATAAGACACATTATATTCCTGACATAATGTCTATAAGACACATTATATTCCCTGGCATAATGTCTATAAGACACATTATATTCCTGGCATAATGTCTATAAGACACATTATATTCCCCGGCATAATGTCTATAAGACACATTATATTCCTGGCATAATGTCTATAAGACACATTATATTCCCTGGCATAATGTCTATAAGACACATTATATTCCCTGGCATAATGTCTATAAGACACATTATATTCCCGGCATAATGTCTATAAGACACATTATATTCCCTGGCATAATGTCTATAAGACACATTATATTCCCTGGCATAATGTCTATAAGACACATTATATTCCCTGGCATAATGTCTATAAGACACATTATATTCCCTGGCATAATGTCTATAAGACACATTATATTCCCGGCATAATGTCTATAAGACACATTATATTCCCTGGCATAATGTCTATAAGACACATTATATTCCCTGGCATAATGTCTATAAGACACATTATATTCCCGGCATAATGTCTATAAGACACATTATATTCCTGGCATAATGTCTATAAGACACATTATATTCCCGGCATAATGTCTATAAGACACATTATATTCCCGGCATAATGTCTATAAGACACATTATATTCCCGGCATAATGTCTATAAGACACATTATATTCCCTGGCATAATGTCTATAAGACACATTATATTCCTGCATAATGTCTATAAGACACATTATATTCCCTGGCATAATGTCTATAAGACACATTATATTCCCTGGCATAATGTCTATAAGACACATTATATTCCCTGGCATAATGTCTATAAGACACATTATATTCCTGGCATAATGTCTATAAGACACATTATATTCCCGGCATAATGTCTATAAGACACATTATATTCCCGGCATAATGTCTATAAGACACATTATATTCCCGGCATAATGTCTATAAGACACATTATATTCCTGGCATAATGTCTATAAGACACATTATATTCCTGGCATAATGTCTATAAGACACATTATATTCCCTGGCATAATGTCTATAAGACACATTATATTCCCGGCATAATGTCTATAAGACACATTATATTCCCTGGCATAATGTCTATAAGACACATTATATTCCCGGCATAATGTCTATAAGACACATTATATTCCCGGCATAATGTCTATAAGACACATTATATTCCCGGCATAATGTCTATAAGACACATTATATTCCCTGGCATAATGTCTATAAGACACATTATATTCCCGGCATAATGTCTATAAGACACATTATATTCCCTGCATAATGTCTATAAGACACATTATATTCCCAGCATAATGTCTATAAGACACATTATATTCCTGGCATAATGTCTATAAGACACATTATATTCCCAGCATAATGTCTATAAGACACATTATATTCCCGGCATAATGTCTATAAGACACATTATATTCCCGGCATAATGTCTATAAGACACATTATATTCCCTGGCATAATGTCTATAAGACACATTATATTCCCAGCATAATGTCTATAAGACACATTATATTCCCGGCATAATGTCTATAAGACACATTATATTCCCGGCATAATGTCTATAAGACACATTATATTCCCGGCATAATGTCTATAAGACACATTATATTCCCCGGCATAATGTCTATAAGACACATTATATTCCCCAGCATAATGTCTATAAGACACATTATATTCCCTGGCATAATGTCTATAAGACACATTATATTCCCAGCATAATGTCTATAAGACACATTATATTCCCTGGCATAATGTCTATAAGACACATTATATTCCCCAGCATAATGTCTATAAGACACATTATATTCCCTGACATAATGTCTATAAGACACATTATATTCCCGGCATAATGTCTATAAGACACATTATATTCCCTGGCATAATGTCTATAAGACACATTATATTGCATAATGTCTATAAGACACATTATATTCCCTGGCATAATGTCTATAAGACACATTATATTCTGGCATAATGTCTATAAGACACATTATATTCCCCGGCATAATGTCTATAAGACACATTATATTCCCCAGCATAATGTCTATAAGACACATTATATTCCCCGGCATAATGTCTATAAGACACATTATATTCCCCGGCATAATGTCTATAAGACACATTATATTCCCTGGCATAATGTCTATAAGACACATTATATTCCCCGGCATAATGTCTATAAGACACATTATATTCCCCGGCATAATGTCTATAAGACACATTATATTCCCCAGCATAATGTCTATAAGACACATTATATTCCCTGCATAATGTCTATAAGACACATTATATTCCCTGCATAATGTCTATAAGACACATTATATTCCCCATAATGTCTATAAGACACATTATATGGCATAATGTCTATAAGACACATTATATTCCCTGGCATAATGTCTATAAGACACATTATATTCCCCGGCATAATGTCTATAAGACACATTATATTCCCCGGCATAATGTCTATAAGACACATTATATTCCCCAGCATAATGTTTAATACAGTTGAAATGTTTACAAATGAGATGCGCTGAAATTTAAGAAACTTCCGAAAATGACCACTCAGATTATAGTGATATTATGTCTGATCTCACGAATAATGTATAGTATTTTTAGATAAGTGTAATCTAGAGCCAAGCATGTAGATTTTTAAACTGGGGGTATCCCCCCAACCCCCCTTAGGCCAATTGAGATATCATGTGTGACTAACACATTTCAGTTAATTACTATAGCTCCAGCCTTGGGCCAATCAGTGTAATTTTGTAAATTACGGAACTCTATGGCAAGACGTATGTTGTTTTAGGTACTAGTCTAGAAAATATTGCATTGAGAGACCTTTGTCCATAGATGCCACATATCAAGTTTCATGCAGATCGGTAATTCAGTGCCAGAAGGGTTTTTCATCAAATTCAAAATGGCGGACCTTATGGGTTCTATGTACTGAATTTCAAGCCTATAGGTCAAACTTGGTGAGGGGTGTGATCTTTCAGAGTTTGCATTTTCAATCTCTTGTTATAGCCCCACCATCTGCCCAATCAGTGTAATTTTGTAAATGCTGGATCTCTTTGGCAAGACGCATCATCCACAAGTTTCATCAAAATCAGGCCGATGTTGTCTGATATATCCTGTGTGACTGACTAACATGCGAACGAACGTACAGACTGACAGAGACAGATCCACAATCCCCTCCCCGATTTCATCGTGAGGGACAATGAGGCAGTCCAGATAGGTAGGGTAGACAGCAAATGTTAGGTGGTTGCAGCCATGTTCCTCCGCGCTATGTTAATTTATTAATGTATGCAAATAGACCTGGTGTATTCATGCAAATGAGGCACATATCATTTTCTTTATTTTAACACAAAATATAAAGAAATACCCGATACAATAAGAAAATGTATATGAACTCAGCAAAAAAATAAACGTCCCTTTTTCAGGACCCTGTCTTTCAAAGATAATTCGTAAAAATCTAAATAACTTCACAGATCTTCATTGTAAAGGGTTTAAACACTGTTTCCCATGATGTTCAATGAACCATAAACAATTAATGAACATGCACCTGTGGAACGGTTGTTAAGACACTAACAGCTTACAGACTGTAGGCAATTGAGGTCACAGTTATGAAAACGTAGGACACTAAAGAGGCCTTTCTACTGACTCTGAAAAACACCAAAAGAAAGATGCCCAGGGTCCCTGCTCATATGCCCGAACGTGCCTTAGGCATGCTGCAAGGAGGCATGAGGACTGCAGATGTGGCCAGGGCAATAAATTGCAATGTCCGTACTGTGAGACGCCTAAGACAGCGCTACAGGGAGACAGGGCGGACAGCTGATCGTCCTCGCAGTGGCAGACCACGTGTAACAACACCTGCACAGGATCGGTACATCCGAACATCACCCCTGCGGGACAGGTACAGGATGGCAACAACAACTGCCCGAGTTACACCAGGAACGCACAATCCCTCCATCAGCACTCAGACTGTCCGCACTAGGCTGAGAGAGGCTGGACTGAGGGCTTGTAGGCCTGTTGTAAGACAGGTCTTCACCAGACATCACCGGCAACAACGTCGCTGGACCAGACAGGACTGGCAAAAAGTGCTCTTCACTGATGAGTCGCGGTTTTGTCTCACCAGGGGTAATGGTTGGATTCGTGTTTATCGTTGAAGGAATGAGCGTTACACCGAGGCCTGTACTCTGGAGCGGGATCGATTAAACCATTTCTGTTAGTCACGTCTGTGGAAATTGTTCAGTTTATGTCTCAGTTGTTGAATCTTGTTATGTTCATACAAATATTTACACGTTATGTTCGCTGAAAATAAACGCAGTTGACAGTGAGAGGATGTTTCTTTTTTTGCTGAGTTTATTTGAGTGCATTCTAAGAAATGTCTTTTTTTTTACAATAAATTGAATACCCAAAATCGTACTAAAATGTTTTATGTTCTATGACCCCTCTAGGCCTATTCCTAGTTCTGATAGAAACCTATATATCCTTTCAAAGATTCACTCTGAAGATCCGTAAGTGGGTTTCCCGTGGCCTAGCTCTACAAAGAGCTTTACAGGGACCAACCTAAGGAGGATCTACAAGAGCCTTAGTTCCCAATTACCCAAGGCCCAATCCCCAATCCCCATGGCCAAATCCCCAAGGTCCAATCCCCAATATCCAATCCCCAACATCCAAGGCCCAATCCTCAATACCCAATACCCAAGGCCCAATCCCCAAGGTCCAATCCCCAATATCCAAGGCCCAATCCCCAATATCCAAGGCCCAATCCTCAAGGCCCAATCCCCAAGGCCCAATTCTCAAGGCCCAATTCTCAAGGCCCGATCCCCAAGGTACAATCCCCAAGGCCAAATCCCCAAGGCCCAATCCCAAGACCCAAGGCTCTTCTGAATGTATTACTCCTCATGCAAATGTGGCTTTCCAAGGACAGGACTCCAGTTCTCCTTGAGATGAATCACTTCCATTCAGTCCCCAGAACAGTTGACTATTATACCAGACTGTACATTATAAGCAACTTCCATCCTTCCAATGTAGAATGCACTGTGCATAATACATTAATACCATACTTCCACAAAGCCAATGAGTGTATCTATCTATAATCCATCTCCATCTAAGTTATGTGGAGACTGACTGAGTGGTTGTTCTGCATGAGTTAATGGTCTTTTGGTGGCTTGCCGCTGGTTAAGGGACAGTGAGCATCAGTTACGTGGCGGCTAGGACTTGGCGGGAAGAGTGTCCCCCTGGAGAGGGGGTGTGAAGGGGCGATTCTGTGAGGTCCGTCCAGGGGCGGAGGCTGACTCTCCGGGGCACAGTCGGCTGCAGCTGTCCTCTGAGCTGGTTTATGGCTGCAGATGGGCAGAAGTGAGTGGTGGAGCACAGAATGGCTCTGTCATATCCACCCCTTCTGGCAGGGACACAGGGTATGAGCCCAAATCAAATCAAATCAAATCAAATCTATTTATAAAGCCCCCTTACATCAGCTGATGTCACAGAGTGCTGTACAGAAACCCAGCCTAAAACCCCAAACAGCAAGCAATGCAGGTGTAAAAGCACGGTGGCTAGGAAAACTCCCTAGAAGGCCAAAACCTAGGAAGAAACCTAGAGAGGAACCAGGCTGTGAGGGTGGCCAGTCCTCTTCTGGCTGTGCCGGGTGCAGATTATAACAGAACATGGACAAGATTTTAAAATGTTCATAAAACAGGCAGAACAGTTGTAACTGGAGAAGCAGCACGGCCAGGTGGACTCGGGACATCCGGGTAGGCCTTGAGGAATGGTCCTAATGCTCAGGTCCTCCGAGAGAGAGAGAGAGAGAGAGAGAAGAAGAAAAAGAAAGAGAGAGATAATTAGAGCGAGCATACTTAAATTCGCACAGGACACCAGATAAGAGAAGAAATACTCCAGATATAACAGACGGACCCTAGCACCCCGACACATAAACTACTGCAGCATAAATACTGGGGTGAGACAGGAGGGGTCGGGAGACACTGTGGCCCTGTCCGACGAAACCACGGACAGGGCCAAACAGGCAGGATATAACCCCACCCACTCTGCCGAGCACAGCCCCCACACCACTAGAGGGATATCTTCAACCACCATGCCACAAGTGAATCCAAAGGCTTTCGGGCAGCCATGTCCAGCGTGTGTGCATGTTTTACGTGCATGCATGTGGTCGTGTGTGCGTGTGTGTGTGTGTGTGTGTGTGTGTGTGTGTGTGTGTGTGTGTGTGTGTGTGTGTGTGTGTGTGTGTGTGTGTGTGTGTGTGTGTGTGTGTGTGTGTGTGTGTGTGTGTGTGTGTGTGTGTGTGTGTGTGTGTATGTATGTATGTGTGTGACACTCACGCGTTTCAGTCATGAGGTTGCCTCAATGGCTGTGTTGATCCACTCTCCACGGAGGGTGAGAGGGTTGTGGGGGCAAATGGGTGACCAATGAACAGACCGTCTTATTGTATGAGTCGCTGCTGGACATGCTGGGATTTGTAACGCATGCGGATTTCACTCATTTGATTGGCAAGTGAGGATGGTCTTCCTTTTGATTTATCATGACCTGTTTGATTAGTGTGAGGGTTAGGATTGGTGGGATTAGTGGGAGTGGTGATGCAGAATGTGGGAGTGCACTTTTCTGTCATATAGTGTGGAAAGAAGAGGGAGAGCACTGTTTACATAGTGTGGTATTTTATTTATGTTTTACTGCAAATTCCACATACTTTTTCCACCCTGCTGAAAAAAAACAGCATAGTCCAGCATAGGCTAGTCATGCTGGTCACCATCCTTTTCTGTGTTTTTGCTGGTCACCAGTCTTGGCTGTGTTTTTGCTGGTCATCAGTCTTGTCTGTGTTTTTGCTGGTCACCAGTCTTGTCTGTGTTTTTGCTGGTCACCAGTCTTGGCTGTGATTTGTTGGTCACCAGTCTTGGCTGTGGTTTTGCTGGTCACCATCCTTTTCTGTGTTTTTGCTGGTCACCATCCTTTTCTGTGTTTTTGCTGGCCACCATCCTTTTCTGTGTTTTTGCTGGTCACCATCCTTTTCTGTGTTTTTGCTGGTCACCAGCCTTGTCTGTGTTTTTGCTGGTCACCAGTCTTGGCTGTGTTTTTGTTGGTCACCAGCCTTGTCTGTGTTTTTGCTGGTCACCAGTCTTGGCTGTGTTTTTGTTGGTCACCAGTCTTGGCTGTGTTTTTGCTTGTCACCAGTCTTTCGCTGTGTTTTGGACACTGTTGACCAACATACCAGCATAAGCTGGTCACCAGTGTACCAGTATATGTTGGTCACCAGTGTACCAGTATATGTTGGTCACCAGTGTACCAGTATATGTTGGTCACCAGTGTACCAGTATATGTTGGTCACCAGTGTACCAGTATATGTTGGTCACCAGTGTACCAGTATATGTTGGTCACCAGTGCACCAGTATAAGCTGGTCACCAGTGCACCAGCATCAAGGTGCTTCATTATTTACGACAGTACATTACATACAGGTAACTGCCCTTAATAGGGCGTTGGGCCACGACCAGCTGCCAGAACAGCTTGCGGTACCACTCTTCAAAGAGAAGTACCATAATTTGGTGTTTTGCTGATGGTAGTGGAAAACACTGTCTCGGGCATCGCTCCAGAATCTCCTGTTGAGATTTGGTGACTCTCTCTCACACACACACACACACACACACTTTAAACCCCCTATACCCCCTCTTTCAAAGTCACTGAGATCTCTTCTTCTAGCCATGGTAGCCAAAATAACGGGCAGCTGGGCATTTTTGTAGATGACTCTAAGTATGATGGGAGTGTTAATTGCTTAATTACCTCAGGACCACACCTGTGTGGAAGCACCTGCTTTCAAAATACTTTATATTCCTCATTTACTCGTGTTTCCTTTATTTTGGCAGTTACCTGTATATCATAAGGCCTTACTTCGAGGACCTATTTTTTCCCTAATAGAGTTGCCACATCAGGCCTGCAAGTCACATTATTCTTCCAGTCATTGCGCTAACGCTAGTTAGCGTTGGCGCATGAAACTACCTCTAACTTCCTTCATACTAAAAGTATATCCATGATGGCATCTCTTGTAGCTAATGGTATTCATAAAAATCCCCCAAAATATTTTCAAAATTAGATATTATCATTTTTTTTGCAGACCACCAACAGCACAGATGCCAGTTTGAAACCCCCTGAGCTAGACAATTCTGGACCAGCATCAACTGGTCCACAGCATCACCAGCCAGCTAGGACCATGCTGGTCAGACCAGCTTGAAATGTAGACTGGGCTATGCTGTATTCTTCAGCAGGCCAGCTAGGGATTTTTTTATTTTACTAGTCAGTTAAGAACAATTTCTTCTTTTCAATGACAGCCTAGGAACAGTGCCCCTGTTCAGGGGCAGAACAACAGATTTGTACCTTGTCAGCTCAGGGACGTAAACTTGCAACCTTTCGGTTACTAGTCCAACACTCTAACCACTAGGCTACCCTGCGCTGGAACAGCTCAAGGAAAAACATAACCTGCCTGTTATGAGAATATGGTTTCCTGAAAAACAAGATCTCTAAGGATTTTTCCTTTTACTTGGTGCATTGATCAATAATTAGCTGTGGGCTGTTGTATTGATTTTCACTGGGCGTGTGACAGAGGGTCAGGAGTGTTGAGGATGAAAACGCCACCAATCCTCCCCGTCTTCTCTACCTGCCGCTCCTCCATTTTTAATGCACTGCGCTGGAACAGCTCAAGGAAAAAACAACTATGGCTAACGTCACCATTCCTCTTGAATGATGTGGCCACTCTGGAAATCCTGCAGCACACCACTCAGACCACTCACAGGGAAGAGAAATACCTTTGAAATTCCTCTGGCTTCCAGCCTATTCCAGTCATTCACTCCACAACCTCCTTTTCTCAAGGCCAAGTCATCACATTGTTCTGCGATAGGCGAGGTGCCGTCTATTAAATCAGCTAAATAAATTGAATACAAACACCATTTCACGGGTGTGAAACAATGAATGCAGAGGAAACAAGTGAAGGGAGGAAAGGTATGGAACGGAGTTAATCGCAGTGTTTCCCAAAGGGGTGCACGTTTTGGATTTTGCACTAACACTACACAGCTGATTAAAGTTCCCAAAGCTTGATGATGAGTTGATTATTTGAATCAGCTGTGTAGTGCTAGGGGCAACAACAACAAAAACGTGCACCCCCTCGGGGTCCGGAGGACCGAGTTTGGGAAACCCTGAGTTAACGGAATGGTATCAAACACATGGAAACTATGTGTTTGAGACTATGTTTGAGACCAGTCGTGTTTGACGTGTTTGAGACCATTCCATTTATTCTGATCCAGGCATTACTACGAGCCTGTCCTCCCCAGTTAAAGTGCAATGAGATGACTGTGTGAAAGGGTTGGACAGACACATTCCGTCATTTATTAATGTCGCCTTGAAATGTCGATAAGGAAAGACGTGTTTATGCCGGCAGAAAAGAGAAAACATGGAACATTTGTAATTCTGAGCTTTTAATCTCTTGGGGCTTGTAGAATAGAATGTGAAACTGTTTACTGATCGGTGGAGGCCACTGAGGGGAGGGCGGCTCTTAATAATGTCTGGAACGGTGTCCATGGAATGGCATTAAACACCTGGAAACCAATGTGTTTGATGTATTTGATACCATTCCACTGATTCCGCTCCAGTCATTACCACAAGCCCGTCCTCCCCAATTAAGGTGCCACCAACCTCCTGTGTTAGTGATATATTAAAATCACATCTCTCTATATTCAGAGTGTACACACTTCCCCATAATCCATTAGTGCTCTGTGTGCCCTATGAGCACAAGACGTTAAAAAGGTTGAATACACTTTTTTTCCCCACATTTTATGCTCACTGGGTTTCACAACACCCTCTGAATGGTACACATACACAATCCATGTCTCTATCATCTCAAGGCTTAAACATCCTTCTTTAACACGTCTCCTCCCCTTCATCTACACTGATTGAAGTGGATTTAACAAATCACATCAATAAGGGATCATAGCGTTCACCTGGATTCACCTGGTCTATGTCATGGAAAGGGCAGGTGTCCTTAACGTTTTGTACACGCAGTGTATGAATACAGCAAAAAATAAATCCCACCTTAATTATTTAATTTCACCAGTTTCATTAAATGGCATGTTATCACCACCCAATAACATGATTGCAATCTCCTGATTTGTTTCGGGGGAGGGGGACATGCCACTCAAAATAATGAGTGAACAAACTAATTATGGGGCAACTTGTAATTGAGATACTCCCCACTATTCACACAAATGGGAAATACAAGACCTCCCAGATTATAGGGATTACACAAATCAGACAAAGATTTTACGGACCCCACATTGTTGAATGAGAGCAGGGGTTCTTGGAAGGGTTAAGATTTCTAGTCATCTTTATCTCTCTCTGGGTCATCTTTAGGGAACCAACCATTCTTGCGAGCAAAGCATGTTAGTGCCCCTTTTCTTGACAGTGCAGAGAAAACATTTAAGTTTTAGAGTTAATTTCTAGCAATTCTACACATTTTGCAATGGTGTGTAGAGAAAATATTGCAGTTTTAAAGCAAGCTTGCTGCAATTCTACACATTTTGCCATGGAGTGTAGAGAAGATTTTGCAATTCTATAACTAATTTCATGCAATTACAAACATTTTTACATGTTGTGGAGAGAAAAATTGGCAGTTTCATAGCTAATTTCCTGCAATTATACTCATTTTGCCATAGGATGGAGAGAAATGTTTGCAGTTTTGAATATGATATCTGAGTTTGAGTGACTAACAAAATCAATGGGAGCCACCCCCTGTCTGTAATTTTACCATGAATATTACAAGTTTAGATTCTGTAGCTGGCTAGACTAACTTACCAATCTTAAAAATGTTACCTCAAATCAAATCAAATTGTATTTGTTACATACACATGGTTAGCAGATGTTAATGCGAGTGTAGCGAAATGCTTGTGCTTCTAGTTCCGACCATGCAGTAGTATCTAACAAGTAATCTAACAAATTCACAACAACTACCTTATACACACAAGTGTAAAGGACCCACTACCTGTGATGCGCTAATTGACCACAACTCCATTTTGTTGCTCCCAGCCTACAGACAGAAACTGAAACAGGAAACCCCCGTTCTCAGGTCTGTTCAACGCTGGTCCGACCAATCTGATTCCACGCTGCAAGATTGCTTCGAGCACGTGGACTGGGATATGTTCCGGATAGCATCGGACAACAACATTGATGTATACGCTGATTCGGTGAGCTAGTTTATTAGCAAGTGCATTGGTGATGTTGTACCCATAGCAACTATTGAAATCTTCCCCAACCAGACAAGAGAGGAATGTGGCAGGGTCTACAGTCAATCATGGACTACAAAAAGAAAACTAGCCCCGTCGCGGACCACGATGTCCTGCTCCCAGACAAACTAAACAACTTCTTTGCTCGCTTTGAGTACAATACAGTGCCACCAACACGGCCCGCTACCAAAACCTGCGGGCTCACCTTCACCGCAGCTAACATGAGTAAAACATTTAAATGTGTTAACCATCGCAAGGCTGCTGGCCCAGATGGCAACTAGGTTTCGACCCAGCCCTGTGCAACTGGGTCCTGGACTTCCTGACGGGCCGGCCCCAGGTGGTGAGGGTAGGAAACAACATCTCCACCCCGCTGATTCTCAACACTGGGGCCCCACAAGGGTGCGTTCTCAGCCCTCTCCTGTACTCCCTGTTTACCCATGACTGCGTAGACAAGCACACATCCAACTCAATCATCAAGTTTGCTGACGACACTACAGTGGTAGGCTTGATTACCAACAACGATGAGACGGCCTACAGGGAGGAGGTGAGGGCCCTCGGAGTGTGGTGTCAGGAAAATAACCTCTCACTCAACGTCAACAAAACAAAGGAGATGATCGTGGACTTCAGGAAACAGGAGAGGGAGCACCCCCCTATCCACATCAACGGGACAGTAGTGGAGAAGGTGGAAAGTTTTAAGTTCCTCGGCATACACATCACGGACAAACTGAAATGGTCCACCCACACCGACAGCGTGGTGAAGAAGGCGCAACAGCAGCCTCTTCAACCTCAGGAGGCTGAAGAAATTCGTCTGGTCACCAAAAACACTCACAAACTTCTACAGATGCACAATCGAGAGCATCCTGTCGGGCTGTATCACCGCCTGGTACGGCAACTGATTCGCCCACAACCGTAAAGCTCTCCAGAGGGTAGTGAGGACTGCACAATGCATCACCGGGTGTAAACTACCTGCCCTTCAGGACACCTACACCACCCGATGTCACAGGAAGGCCAAAAAGATCATCAAAGACAACAACCACCCGAGCCACTGCCTGTTCACCCCGCTATCATCCAGAAGGCGAGGTCAGTACAGGTGCATCAAAGCTGGGACCGAGAGACTGAAAAACAGCTTCTATCTCAAGGCCATCAGACTGTTAAACAGCCATCACTAACATTGAGTGGCTGCTGCCAACATACTGACTTAAATCTCTAGCCACTTTAAATAATAGGAATTGGATGTAACAAATGTATCACTAGCCACTTTAAACAATTTTGTATATAATGTTTACATATCTGACATTACTCATATCAAATGTATACACTGTACTCTAAACCATCTACTGAATCTTGCCTATGCCGTTCGGGCATCGACTCAAATCTCTAGCCACTTTAATAATTATAATTGGATGAAATAAATGTATCACTAGCCACTTTAAATGATGCTATTTATATAATGTTTACATATCCTACATTACTCATCTCATATGTATATACTGTACTCCATACCATCTACTGCATCTTGCCTACGCCGATCAGCCATCGCTCATCCATATATTTATATGTACAGACTCGTATTCATTCCTTTACTCTTGTGTGTATAAGGTAGTTGTTGTGAATTTGTTAGATTACTTGTTAGATACTACTGCATGGTCGGAACTAGAAGCAAACGCATTTCACTACACTCGCATTAACGTCTGCTAACCATGTGTACGTGACAAATAAAATTTGATTTGATTTGAGTGACTGTCAGTGACATAACGAGAGGAAAACTGCAGATGCACAACCAAATTTCAAAATTGCACCTTGTGTATTCGACTATTCTAACTCTCAACAGTTGAGACACCGATTGACTTTCATTTATATTTTATTTGTGTCAATAATCCGCTGGCCTTCTTTTCCTTATTTTTTTTTTAGGGGGGGGGCGGGCCACTAGTTGCCCATCCCTGGACTATACAATAGGACTATTGTAAGGGTGCTATGACATATTAGTGAGTGACCATATCAGGGTTGCCTTGCCAGCAGTTTACTATTGCTGAGTTATTTCCTCAGTAAAAAAAAAAAAACAGGTCAGCTTTCTGTCCATGACTCATTGGCTGAGTGACTCACTCAGTTGGTTGGTCAAACTACCTTCCACACAACAAGGGTTGGCCTGGAAACCAAATACATAGGATGGATAGGGGGCGTGGTCAGCTGTTGGAGGTTCTGACTAGAGGGAGCATAGCTACGACCAGAAGTTGCTTTTTCGTAGCAGGTTAGGAGAATTTACGCAGAAGGTTAGGATGATTAACTTGGCAGGTTAGGAGAAGGTTAGGATTAGGGTTGGCTATTTGACAACACACAGATAAGGCAAGGTGAAACTCCACGTATTCGGGACTAAGTTATTCTACCTAGGTGGAGAGAAACTAATGCTACATTGTTATGTTCCTCTGCACCTTCCTGGACAAACAAAGACTGTCACATACAGTAACTATGGTTATTTCAATAGGGAGGTAAGAGAAGGAAGTTGTGTGTATTTATATAACAGATCCTGGTTTGATGAGGAATGCTTACTTAAACCTCATGGCCCCTTGGGAGCATAGGGCTTCCACCATGGCTCTCCACCTCAGTCTCTTCTGTGAAAAGGCTTTTTGCCTCTAGTCAGGAGATCCCCGCTTTACTCAGTGGAGCGTCTCCACTTGTTCTTTGGCCTTTCCTGCCTGAACATATTACTTAGAACCTTTGTATCAATCTGTGACAAGTGCATGAACTTTGAACTCAGCAAAACAAACCACACCTCTGAAGTAAATTGTCCCAACAGGGCAATATCATGCAAATTCTCAGGGTGCCAAGTGTTTGGATTGGATGAATTGTACAAGCGGTAAGGGGTAGAGTCATGGGTAATAACTCAGCCAAAAGAGAGGGGCCAAGGGATGAATGAATCATCCTAGGTAAAAAAAAAAAAAGATCAGACACAATGGTCACATTCTGCCTCTCTGGGGAAATGAAATGATGCCTACACTCAGATGATGTTCTTTTTGTAAGAGGAAGTTGATGAGAACATGTGGAAAGAGGTTAGCCTGGTCCCAGATCTGTTTTTGCTATCATCAACTTGCCATGACAATGAGAGACAAGGAGTTGACAAGGTAGAACAAAGATCTGGGACCTGGCTATAAAGAGGATGCTCTGTTTACCACTTTCACACTTTTTTGTTATATGTTACATACAGCTTCTGAGAAAATGCCAAACATCTATTGTATCATGCTGTACCCATGCAGATGGCCAGTAGAAAACTGAATAAACATCTACTCCAATATGTTACACCCTGAGTGAGTTAATATGTAACCAACAGGTGTCTTTATTCTGTACACCACATTTATTGTAATAGGGGTCACACTGGTCTCACCTGCCACAAGAACTTATGCTTGTTCAATCACATGCATTAAATGTCTCCAAATAAGGCGACCTCTATTTTCTAATAAAGTGGAGCTTTAATAGGCTAGTTTGGGATCTCAAGACTTGTTTGTTGTAAAATAAGTAACATTGTAAACTGAAGGAATATAGTCTAACACAAAAATAATTAAATGTGACTATTGCATGCTTTCAATCATACATGTCCATGTCTGACAAATAATCACACAACAATATGATGATGATCATCGATGATGATATATACCATCAATTGAATAAAAATTCCAATGACATACTTTGATTCATAAAGGACATCGTGGCGGGAAAAGAAGGACTATGTATGCCATATAAAAAATAAAAATAAATGAAGTCTGTCATTGGTCAGAGGGAGCATACTGCTTGTGTAAAATACCACATAAGATTGACTTGTAAAAACGATAATAATTAGCAGCATATTGACAAGTTAGATAAAAAATTAAAAAAATAATAATAATAATAGATACCACACACCGTACAAATCATTCTTTGGAACACTCGTTCTTTATTCATCCGCGACAAACCCGATGATTTTGCTACAACAACAAAAAAAATCAGCCTAACAACGACTGCGCGGACTGATATATTTAAGGGCTACACCCAAGCGCTGCCCGTTTTGTCAGAAGAAAGCGGGGACGTGACGGAGCTGGGGGGAATTTGTTGGAGACACCAGAATCACCGAACAAAAATATACAGCTTATTAGTAACCCTCATTGTTGCTCGAGAGAGTACCTGTCATATATATTTTTTTATTATTATTATAATTTTTTTTTTTTTTTTTTTTTTTTTAATATATATATTTCCACGTTTTGAACTAAGACGCAAGTATGTCCTGGCAAGGCTACGTGGATAACCTGATGGCCGATGGCAGCTGCCAGGACTCCGCCATTGTTGGGTACACGGACGCCAAATATGTCTGGGCATCGTTTCCCGGTGGTACATTTGTTAACATAACGGTAAGGACATTTAATTTTTTTTTTAATAATAATAATTAAGACTAATCTACCAACCCGGTAAATGTCGGGATTTTTAGTCTGTTCTTTTTTATTATTATTATATGGGAGTTGGGCCCTGCCTAGAGGGGAAAGCCCCAGATGGTTAACTAACACATGGTATCTGGTGGTCTCCGGTACAGCTATTAAGACTTCTCACATGGTTATTTGAAATATCACTGAATAGGTTTAGGACCACGACTACTACATTTTAAATGTAGTTGTTGTCTCGCTAGCTACTGTCAACGTTAAACCAGCTGACTGACAAAATGTAACTATAGTTATCAACACATTAGCCAGGCTATTTTGGTGTCTGTTAGCAAAGGTAACTCTCTCATTTTTTTTTTTTTTTTTAAAGCATTTTTAAAGCGTGCTTTCAGAAACTTGTTATCCACAAATGTTCAATTGAAACCAGTTTCCCGTTATGTCTAGCCGGTAATGCGGACTTTGGGAGGAGCGGCGGAAAAAAAAAAATGGAATAATTATCTGTCAGCTCATCCAGATTCAAAAGAAATGATTAGGCAAAAGTTGGCGGATCATTTTGCGCTGCGTGAATACGGTCAATGTACACTTGTAGACTCTGCGGTGTTTACGTAAACGCGTTTGTGAATCGGACGGTTCGCTGCAATGCTGCCGCCCCCTTTTTTTACAATGTCCCAAGATGGCGCATCCTCCGCCTGTCTTTAATTCATCTGTTCCCTTCCAGGCGACGCCGTGAATCCCACGGGAACACTCCCGTTAAATGCACCGGCTCGAAGCCACATCGGTCGCTGTACAATTATACACCATACGGTTTAGCTCGCAAGTTTATTAAGCGAACATATTGCATCACTCCTGGTCATCCCACGACCCGTCCATTTTGATAGTAAGCATATGCATGGAACCATTTAGCAAGAAATTGTTTTGTGTTGTCAATTTCCAGATTGCAACATTGTAAATTCACGCGTGTTGTGCAGAGCGTTTCTTCCATTGTTTCCTTCAGGCTCATAGTTGGATACATGCTGGCTCGATAAAACACGTTTTTATCTACCAAACGTTGGCTCTCTTTCTAGCCAGGACGGGACTGCGGCAGGATATATGATCCCACACTCCAGTTTAAATTGCGGGTCCTGTATCGATACCCGTGTGTTGTTGGGGATTTATTTGTCAGTGAGCTGCTTCCTTGTCAGTATTCTAGTTAGCTGCTTTGCAAAGCTCTGGCTAGACAGTTAATCATTAGCTGTTTGGTACCCTGGGCACATTCTCTCATGGATGTGAAATGAACGAGTTGGCACTTGCTCTGTTAGGCTTATGGTCAAATGTTATTTTGTAGGCAAGCTGTCAACAGTCAGTCAGTTATCCTACAGTTTATTGCCTTGGTGGACAGCGTTGCTCTGGTTTCAGCTAACCTCTAGGCCTTCATTGTAAATACGAATTTGTTCTTAACTGACTTGCCTAGTTAAATAAATGTAATTTTTTTTTTTTTTACCTCTAGTGTTTGACTGACTTACAGGAGGAGGCCAGCTAGCTAACAATGTTAGCCAGGTCTTGTCTAATCTCCTAAAATTCGATTAATCAAATTAAGAGGCATGCAAAACGAAGGGGTTAGCATAGTCTTAACAGTTAGTAAGTAGGTAGCCTGGCGGGTAGGAGCGTTGGGCCAGTAACCAAAAGGTTTCTGGGTCAAATCCCCGAGCTGACACAGTAAGAATGTACCATTCTGCCCCTGAGCAAGGTAGTTAACCCATTATTCCCCGGGCGCCAAAGACGTGGATGTCGATTAAGGCAGCCCCCGGCACCTCTCTGATTCAGAGGGGTTGGGTTAAATGCAGGAGACACATTTCAGTTGAAAGCATTGTTGTACAACTGACTAGGTATCCCCCAGTTCCCTTACTACAGTATTGGCGTTGAAATCTTAACTGGTCTTTTGACCAGCTAGAGCTACTTACTAGCTGTGCCATAGTATGGTCTACTGAGAGTGCATAAATATTCAACATACCACATGAGGAATCTGGACACACTATCCTATCAGAGCTGAGTGAGATGTTTGAGATGGTTACACTGTATCAATCTCTAGCACAAGGTACCCTGAACAAATCATTTGGCATGTTTCTTTGTGCCTGGTAGGACAAATGTGAACAGCAATACTTATGAAATGAACTGGACAACAGCGACTCCAAACATTTCCTAATTTATTTCAAAAGTCAGACTGCATTTAACTGCCAAATAATGCTCTCAGGAACTTCTGAATTTTTATTTAGCTGAGAGTCTTGCTATTTTAGACACGGTGTATTGGAAAAGATCAGGCTGTAACATTGGCCCTTATCTTATCGGTAGTGGAATAATGAATTATTTTTTGTGTAAACGAAAATTTTATGGCTTTCAAACTTTACATGGTCATCCGTAGGTTGACGAAATCGACATCCTGGTAGGAAAGGACCGAGAAGCGTTCTTCTGCGGTGGGCTGACCCTAGGCCAAAAGAAATGCTCTGTCATCAGAGACAGCCTCCACGCCGACGGGGACTGGACAATGGACATCAGGACAAAGAGTCAAGGAGGAGAGCCCACATACAACGTTTCCATAGGCAAAGCCGGCAAAGGTAATGTCCGTCCCATTTTCTTCACTGCTTTACTCAAACATTAAACGCTGTAGTTTGCTGTGCATGTACAATATACTGGTATTCACCTTTCCTCTCTCTATACATTTTATTTATTTGACTTGTGCAATTAAACCTTGACACATTAAACCATCAACAGTTGGATGCTTTCGCCAATTTGCTGCATCATTCCCTAGATGGGCTTTAAAACTGTATAAAATGATGATACAATTGAAATGGGGAAAGCTTACTAAGTCTTGATATTTTGATGTCATTATGTGAAGCACAGAACCTACATTTTAATGCATTTAATGAATCTCAACTACTGTGTGTGGGGGAAAGAGTTACGGTTCATGCAGTATAATGGTTTTAACTTGTCCAGGAGGGTTTCATTTAGAAGGGAAAGTTGAATTTCAAGTCTATTTTTTTTTTCAGGTGAAGGAAGCCAATCGAGTACAAATATTCGAAATAAGTGTTACTTTAGCATCAGATCTAATTCGAGCACACTGATTAACTGCTAGCCAGTCAAATTATCCACCAATTCCTTGTTGGTCTGCCAAATTTGAAGGCGAGATGGTCATTTGAAAAACATTTTGCCTGTGAGTTGGGCCTTTGCGGTCTCTATTCTCCAACGCCCCCTAGCAGGATTAAGTCCATAACTCCCCCGACTTGAAATACACAGGTGGGAGGTTTTCTGTCGCTGGGCAACCTTTCTCTTCTGGTTTCGGTGTTCCTCCTGATAGACTCCCCTTTTTGAATTGCATGCATATCCCCTATCCCTCTAATTGACCTCACCTTTCTCCTCACATCAGCTCTTCAGTAGTCCCCTTCAGATAGTGGTACTGAAGGATTTCTCTTCTGTTTATATGTATTGAGGTACTGCAAGCATGCTGTATTGCGTTAAAGTTGGTGTTAGTGAGTTAAAAACATTCCCTTTCTCATTCCTCCTTACTGCTGGCATGCCATGTAGGCTAAGTAGAAGGTAAAGGAAATGCTTGAGACCAGGGCTTTCCTATCTAATTTATAAAATTTGTCATTGCTGCCTTTTTCTCTCTATTTTATTAATAACTCTTCCTTGGCTAAGAAACTGAGCCATTTGTGGTCAGCTGTTGCTTACTGCAGTTAATGTCAAGCCTTCCAAATGGGCAAAGACACCATTTATGGACTTTGTTAACATAAGGGAATGATTCAGACATTCCTCTTATTAGTTCAGCAGAAGAGTAGGATGGTTAATGTTAGCATACAGTAAAATAGGCTAATGGACTTTTTGGGGGATCGCCAGCGCTGTTGCATCATTTTAGTGACTGCTTTGCATGTTGTTCTCCTCCGAGGCCAGAAGATTTAATAAAGTGAATGCTTGTATATTGGCTATGGGTGGGGGCCTCTTCCTGTCTTCCGTCATACAATAACCACCTGCTCGTTTTGATTGGACTGTTTTCTTGAACTTTTTTAAAGATCTCCCAACTTCGCATTCTCTAAATTTGTCTCATCTCTTTTTCTTCTCTCCTTTCAGTCTTAGTAGTTATAATGGGCAAAGAAGGGGTCCATGGAGGTGGATTGAATAAGAAGCCATACTTAATGGCAAAATAAGAGATTCAGGGTTCTAGTCTTGCCTTAGTTTCTCCCTTGTCCCTCAACTACAACATTAATTGTTATTTTCAAGCAGTCCTGTTTAAAATACGTCCTGGAAGCGTTAGTAGCAGTACAGGGTCACATGATCAAGACCCTGTTGACGTCAACAATGTAGCGCCCCCTGCCAACACATCTGTTCATTTCTGCTCTTGTTTTTCTTTGTGTGCTTCAGCGTTGGTTTTAGTCATGGGAAAGGAAGGCGTCCATGGAGGACAGCTCAACAAGAAAGCGTATACAATGGCTGACTACCTGAGGAAGTCCGGATACTAAAGCAGCATCGGCCCAGCCACCTAGCAGCTCACCCAAACCACACTCTTCCAGTTCTAGTTGGTAGTTGCTTACTTTTCTTCCCAGACCCTCCTATTGTCCCCCCCACCCCTTTTCTCTTGTTCTTTCCCAGTCATCTTGATGCATTCACACTGTACTCAATCCCATTCTAGCACTGTTGCACCATAGTTAAAAAAAAACAAAAAAAACAGCATGTTGTTAACAGGACATTGTGACAAATCTATACTTGTAAAAAGAAAAACACACAAAAAATAACCTTGCACCATTCTGGCCAATGCTCAGTGAAAACTCTAATAAAGTGAAGGAAACCTAAATTGATGAACTGAGATTTCGTATGATGGTGCCCCGGAAGTTCACTCTTGAGCAGCCGATGCCTTTGGAGCACTTGAGCGGTAACCAAGCTCATTGTCTTCCTTTTCTAGAGCATGTTTTTTTTTTGGGAGGGCGGGGGGACTGCATGCATATCTTTGAGCCTACTGAAATACTGTTGTTCCCTCTGCCCCCTCCCTGTAACTCCTGCCAAATGTCTGTAGCCCCCACCCCCCTTCCTGTTTGTCCATAGGTGACACTACATCCGTACACGGAGGAACACTCCATTAACTAATCACTACACACGCAACCCCCTCCCTGTATCTCCCCTCTGAGCCTCACTGCTCTACTGGATTTGTTTTTTGGGGGGGTTGCGTATCAATGCAGTCATGGCAGGCTATCAGTTTTGGTATTGATTGAGTCAGAAGGCAAAATCGGCATTGTTGATGCAGGCAGAATCGGCATTGTTGATGCAGGCAGAATCTCTTCCTTGTCCTCTTCATGACCACCTTGACTACATGAACCCCCATCATGGACATTCCATCGTTACAACGGCTCAGACACTTAAAACCGTTTGCCAGCTCCTGTAATATTTCCATTTTGTTTTGGTTTTTTAAAAGGCTGCCATTTTGGACAGTAGATATCCCAGCATAAACATCCAGTTTGACATTTTTTCATAGGACCAATTTTAGTCACAGCTTTATATATATATATATATATATATATATATATATATATATATATATATATATATATATACATACATACATGCATACAATTGCTCTAAATCATTGTGAAGGATGCCTTATAGCCTCATCTTTCCCACTGAAGGCAAAACAACACTAATGTAAAATCCATATATTTCTGTTGAAGGCAAACGGGATTGAGGGTTTACGGTGGATGAAATCGCGCAGTCATAATTTGTCGATATTAGACTTCTTTTTTTTTTGTTGATTTTAAAGAAATGTTACTGCATTTCTAAACCCATGCTGTGTGAAGAAACGACTGTGGAATAAATGGCCTTGTACTCGTGTTCAACTAAGATTATGGTATCAAACTTTCTTTTCAAGCTCTGTACTTAATGTAATGTCCAATTTTGAAAAGAACTTAAAAAAAATAAAGTAGAAATTACACAATTTAAATGGGAGACGGGATTGGTTGGAATAAGAACTCTTTGATTGTCTTGTGGAAACTTGTATACAAAACCTGTGTATCCTGTACCATAATGTTGAAACATCGGTTGCTATTGTATGATGGATTTCTAACCGCTGCCTGGGAAGGAGACATTTGATTGGCAGTTTTTTTAGGAGTGTTTTTTGCATCAGTGCCAATGTTCAGGCCTTATGGGGATGTGTGTACTAATTAAAACCTTCATTTGCTGACTTTCTTTCCCGACACTCCTTTTCTTACACTTGGGGGATACAGTCTCTCAACACTTCATATGCATAAACCAAGAAATGCCATAAATTATCACCTTGTTTACAGACAGATCAAATAAATGAATTCCAACCAGATTGATTGTATGTGCTTTCTTCCCCCAGTTGAACTGTACCCTATTTTGTGCGGGGGACCTTTGCTCTGGGGGAAAGGATTTTTGAGCCAGAGCAGCAGTTTTCAGAAGGCTGTATGTAATGGCTCAGGCGGTTCTTACCATCCTAGCCTGGAGCTCAATAGTTCAACTGAGATGCTCTTTGTTAATCCCCCTGCATAATGGGGGAAAAAAGTTGTTGGGGAAACATGGATGTGTGGCACAGTTATGCCTGGGGAAACCCCCGCATGAAAGTAAAATATACGTGGCCATCAGATGCAAAGTACAGATGTTCATTTCTTTGACATTGGGTGTTTTTTAATGTATTTTTATATAGGCTAGACAAAAAAAAAACTGAGGCTCAGGTCTGACCTTTTGTATCAGCATAGAATTAGTGTAGCAATGGATAACCATTGAACAGGGGTGTGAAACTAGGCACAGGCCGCGATGCAATCCAACTGCGGGTTGTCGACCAATGCAGCTTTTAAAGGCAATGTGATCTCTGCGAAAGGGGGTACATTTCCTTTTCAAAGACTCATTTTCACAGCCTGTGGTTGGGAGTGAATCTCTAATTCTGGGTAGGGTATATGTTCCTCTTCACTGTACAGATAGTTCCCAATATTCCAACCTTTGTTTAAAAATTTTTGTTGACTTGATATCTACTTAATGTCTTGGGTTTCTGATCGAAGTAACCAAACTGGGAATATAGAGTAATGTCACTGCGACAACTTGACACGTGATTAGACTTCAGCGTCTCCCATTTTTGGAAAAAATACAGCTTTATCATAAAGGGTGTAGTCCACGACTTGGCAAAGTAGCAGACAACTGGCGCAGGCGTTTCCCTCATGTAGCCTGCAACAATTGGGACACAATACAACTGATTTTCAAGCTGACGTGGAAGTAATTTGTCTCGTAATGTCACGGGGGAGAGATCTAGGCCACCACGTAGCCTGTTACCTACAAGTCTGATCAAAGAGACGGGGGGGTTCAGAAACCATTGTCTTGGCTGCAGCGCGCACTGTAACATGGACCATTTTCAATGGTTTACTGATCACTCAATACGTGTCCTGATCAATCATTTAAAATTCTATACAACTGTAGCCCTGTTTATACCTAGTGCTGACATGAGTCCTTTTGTCCTGGTCTTGTCTACATGGGATTAAAATGTTTTCTGTCCAGTGTCTGGGCTGTTTCTAATGCACATTTTAACAGCTATTCTTTCAAACTATTTATTTTAAGACCCATTGTAATGTCACTGGTGCCACCTGTCAACGATTAGAGGGTGTAATAATAATTCAAATGATTTCTCTGTTCAGATCTTTCTACACTTGTGAGATATCCAGACACAATGCGTGTTTGACTACCCTCTGGAGGTGTTCAAAATGATCTGCTCACAATGTATTTGTCAATGTGGGTACAAACAGAATTTGGACAAGATCCGGACAAAGGATCGAAGTGAGAACAGGACTCATCACAATGAACACATTAAATCACTGAGGCTTTGTGTGCCATAATTACAACTCTTGAAATGGATGGAAGGCATCGGCATTCTGTAGACTTAAATGTTTTTCTTTATTGAAGTGAAATTAGATTGAATGTAGACACTGGTGAGACATGGACAAGACTTAACAAATAAAAAGGAAAGGCAACAGGACTTAAACAAAACACTGTGTTAGGAAAGAAACTATAAATGTAACATGCAACAGTTTTAAAGATTTTACTGATTTGGTTCGTATATTGAAATAAATTCATTAGGCCCTAATCTATGGATTTCACATGGCCGGGCTCAGCCAATCAGAATGAGTTTTTCCCCAACAAAAGGGCTTTACTACAGACATAAATACTCCTTGGCCGATCCCGCAGGTGAAGAAGTCGGATGTGGAGGTCCTGGGCTGGCGTCGTCGGACGTCGTCTGGTTGGGAGGCCGGTTGGACGTACTGCAAGATTCTCTAAAATGAAGTTGGGAGGCAGCTTATGGTAGAGAAATTAATATTAAATGATCTTGCAACAGCTCTGGTGGACATTCCTGCAGTCAGCATACATCTGTGGCATTGTGTTGTGACAAAACTGCATATTTTAGAGTGGCCTTTTATTGTCCCCCAGCACAAGGTGCACCTGTGTAATGATCATGCTGTTTAATCAGCTTCTTGATATGCCACACCTGTCAGGTGGATGGATGATCTTGGCAAAGGAGAGATGCTCACTAACGGGGATGTAAACAAATGTGCACAAAACGTACGTTTTTTTTGTTGTGCGTATGAAACATGGGACCAACACTTTACATGTTGCGTTTTATATTTTTGTTTAGTATACTTGTAGAACTACCTACTTACAGTATTAAAATAATATGACACCAAATACATGTTGCAAGACCTATCCACCAATGAGGTCTTGTATTTCAGGGAAATTATCTCTCTGGTATGTCTAGATTAACCCAACAGGCTGCTTGTAGCAGTGTAGACGTGAGTATTATCTGAACAGAACTGTCTCCCCGCCCCATTCTGCTTGTATTACATATGACTTCTGAGAGGAAACGCATAACATTTGGGCAAACAAACAACTTCCTTTGGCTGAATGCAACACCACAAAACGGCTTGTTTTCATATCAACGTAACAGATCAGTCGCATCCAAATCGTACTCCTCCGACACCATTATCTCCGGCACGAGACCGATTGGCAAAACCCTGTTCCCATGGCCTCGTTTCTATATAGTCAATATGGAAAAGGTCAGTTCAATCAATTTAGAAAAAAGGCTGCTGCATAGTACTTAGAAGATATTTCTATACAAGCAGCAAGAATATATACAATATTAGAACTCCTCACCTAATACAGAGACATACAGATACGGATTGTGATCTATACATTATATACACACACACACACCTTCATAGTTGGTGTCGAGCCCTTTCTCACAGTGACGAGTATAACCGCAGTCAAGAGGATGTCTGTGGTGTACTACCACCCCATACTGACTTAACTAGAGTACAGTACAGTCTACTGTACGGCAATGTTCCTGTGAAATCCATGTCGTCGGTTAGCCCATAACACGTGATGACACTGCTCAGTAATCAGGTTAAACATACAACAAACGGATTATTATGGTGATTTGTGTTCTAAACTTAGAGGGAGATAAAAATTAATTTTTATTAAATGGGGACTTCAAAATTAAACACAGTCTCGGTTGCGCATCCAGCGTGAGTCTCTGCTGCTGCAAGCCTGTAGGGTGAGTGGGGAGGGAGAGGTGGGGGAACCGGTGACCTGTCCGTCAAGTCAGGCCAACCAATCAGGCGCGTCATGGTCATCGGGACAGGGCTCCTGCAGCTGGACCACCACGGTCTCAGTCTCCACGGTGACGTCCTCCTCGCTGTCGTCGCTGGTGTCTTCGTACTCTGAGGACTCCTGATCAGGCTCGGAGCGCGAGGCGCCTGACATGGTGCCGAAGGAGTGGCCGCTGGTGGAGGCCAGGGAGCGTAGCAGTGGGGTGCTCTCCGACACCTCGTTCTCCTCGGCCCCACTGTCGCCCTCCGAGTCGGAGTCGGAGTCGCCTGCAGAGGGAACCACCTTCTGCTTGCACACGGGACAGGTCTTCTTGGTCTTGGTCAACCAGGGGTCCACACATTTGCTGTGGTAAGCTACAGGGAGGGAGAGGAGAAACGACCCAGGTCATTACAATCATAGGCAGATTCATTTAGGTGTTTTGCCCTGGATACGGATCACTAGGGTTGGAAATCACAAGGTAATCCCTGAGTTCAAATGTAAATCTGTTGATTTCCTCCCAATAAGTCATTCATTATTTCAAGTTCACAAAACTCAAAATACGGACGTGACATTGAATTCTATTCAAGACGTTCCCTAAAGCTGAGCAGCAAAGTGAGCCGCAGCCAAATGGATGATTTTCTGGGATGATGCAGAAGCTGGGCATGGTTCCAGGACCAGCATGGGGTGTTCCCACTGAGATATCACATTCACATGACCTAGTGGGTGTGTCTGTTGGGGGTAGAGGGCAGTAGGGTGTTGGGTGTATGTGTTGGGGATAGATGGCAGTAGGGTGTTGGGGGTAGAGGGCAGTAGGGTGTTGGGGGTAGAGGG
Source organism: Brachymystax lenok tsinlingensis (assembly GCA_030435695.1). NCBI lineage: Eukaryota > Metazoa > Chordata > Actinopteri > Salmoniformes > Salmonidae > Brachymystax > Brachymystax lenok. The sequence continues at coordinate 7,348,080 of CM059793.1, forward strand.
CAGTAGGGTGTTGAGCGCATGTGTTGGGGGTAGAGGGCAGTAGGGTGTTGGGGGTAGAGGGCAGTAGGGTGTTGGGGGTAGAGGGCAGTAGGGTGTTGGGGGTAGAGGGCAGTAGGGTGTTGGGGGTAGAGGGCAGTAGGGTGTTGGGGGTGTGTGTTGGGGGTAGAGGGCAGTAGGGTGTTGGGGGTAGAGGGCAGTAGGTTGTTGGGGGTAGAGGGCAGTAGGGTGTTGGGGGTGTGTGTTGGGGAGGGGGGGACATGGCAGGCCAGGCTCACCGTGGGAGCAGGGAAGGACCCGGAGCTTGTCTCCATCCTCATACTCGTCGAGACAGATGGCGCACACATCGTAGACGTCCCCTGGGTCAAAAAGACAAAGCTCAATGGCAGGACAATACACAGAAACATCCTCCATAAAAATACATTGCGTTGGCTGCATTTATTTAAATGACGAGCTGAGTCAGACTACTGACAGCTGACTCATTCCTCTACATTCTCACACCACACTGGTCAATCCTCTACATTCTCACACCACACAGGTCATTCCTCTACATTCTCACACCACACAGGTCAATCCTCTACATTCTCACACAGGTCATTCCTCTACATTCTCACACAGGTCATTCTTCTACATTCTCACACAGGTCAATCCTCTACATTCATTTCGTAATAAGTTCTCACTCTTTCCAAAATGGCTGCCAAGTAGGCGGCTGCTGAATAAGGCCTAGGCGCATTTCCTTTTTCAGTCCTGACGTTCCGGAGGACTTCTTGGCTAGGGTCAAGTCAGAAAAAACGCTGGGCCCCCTCTAAAAGCCCAGGAACTGTAAATGCACTCCCTTTCGAATTCCACAGCATTCTTCCCTGCCACTTCACTTGTGGGGAGGAGGATGTGCAGTGCTGTGGAGGGGCCGGTGTTTATGTGAGCTTTAAATGAGAATGTTTTGGCTGTTCCCCAGTATCCGTGCCAGGACTGCATGTGACCGTATAAGGATGAGGAGTCACGGGCCACTCCCCCCTTCAGTAACGTCACACTCTCACTCTTCTTTTCCCCTGTCTCGTTCACTTTTTCTCAGACTGTCTCTGTCGCCTTTCTCCAATTCACTTGCTTCTGTCTGTTTCTGTCAAACTTCCTCTCTTTTAATAATCCCCCCCAGTCTCTCTGGCTTCTCTCCCTCGCTCTCTCTAAACCAGTGCTGGACAGAGGGGTGAGAGAAGGGGAGCGTATATGAAAGCCATGGGTCCAGCACACTCAGGAAATGCTGAACTGTGTCACTGGGCTATTCAGAGTGAAGTTTAGCACTTAAGCAGAAAAATACTTCCAACACCACAAACACACTGCTTAGTATTATTAGTTGTAATTAAGTAAGACATACTGAATAACACAAAGACCCAAACACGGTGACATCGAAGACCTGCTCCGCAGCATAATAGCTCAGTTTAACAACCTGACATAGCAAAATAAACAACAACACGTGTTGTGGTCAGTACTCCATTGAGCTTGTTTACATTTTATTTTATTTATTTAACCTTTATTTAACTAGAAAAGTGAGTTAAGAACAAATTCTTATTTACAATGACTGCCTACCCCGGGCCAAACCCGGACGCCGGTGGGCTAATTGTACGTCGCGCTATGAGACTCCCAATCACGGCCGGTTGTGATACAGCCTGGACTCAAACCAGGGTCTGTAGTGACGCCTCTAGCACAGAGATGCAGTGCCTTGCCGCCACTCGGGAGTCCAAACTTGTTAACTTGCCTCACTTCCAAGTTCATTTTCCAGTCTTCATTTTATGATTTCTACGAGGGCCTTATCTGATTGGTCTGATTTCAGTATATTTTTCAAGGCCACTGTCCCTATCAAGCAGTTGAAGTTTGTGTCGGTCAGAGAGAAGCATGGCGGCAGAATTATCTGGTTGAGCAGAATTCACTGTCTGGTCATCCCTTCTCACAAAAGCAAAAGGATTAAACTCCTCAGGCTGATCAGAGGAGCTGATGTGAGGTTATTACTCCTGGAACTTTACACTCAATGTACTGGGTACGGTTAGTAGTGATGATATCACTATTTACATCAGACACGTCACACGTCAACATATGTGGGAACGAAGGATTCAATAACGTTTTTACACAGCAGCGTCAAAAGACGAATTATTGAAGCATTAAACCTTCAACCATTTGGAAGAGTCCCTGTTTAGCCAATAATGTTAAATCAGACTCTGTATACGGTTTGATTAACACGTTATTATCGCTGATTGCGACAGGCTCTTTTCAACACTACCCTCACCTGGCATCGTGTTGGCCCCTAAGGGGTTTTGGGGGCCAGTAGTTTAAAAAGAGCCAGAACGTCAATGCAAGTCCTCCATTTTGCTCCAGCCAGTCAGCCAGTCAGCATTCCTGGGTCTTAGGAAGAATCACACTGCCCTACTGAACTAAATCAGAGCGAGGAGACAACAATGTGTTTGTGTGTGTGTACTTTCTGTGACGGGCACAGATCTGCACAGCTACCTACAGCTAGAAGGGCTGTAATCACCATCTTCCTGCCTCATGGTTCACAACGCCTCAGAGTGTATATATATTCAGCCCAGGGCTGGAACAGGGAAGGGGCGGAGCACACACAGTGACTCATCAGTCAGAGAGCCCCTGGGAGAGACGCAGAGGGCAGGGGTCAGAGAGAGAGCCAGGTCCCTCTCAGACATGGAGCAATGAGGCACCAAGTTGGGTTGAGTGGTTTTTAGAAGGGTGAACTAGAGCGAGGGGAAATGAATCTCCCCGGCTTTCTCTGGTATTGAGGTTGCTGTGTCTGCTCCTCGTCTGGTGGAGACACCAAAACACACACACCCTCCGTCTTAACCAGAACCGGAAAGCCAGTCAAAAAGCACACGGTAAGCTTATATGGATGATGCCCCGGCTAGCAATAAGGCTACACCAAAGTCAATACCGAGGAGCTATAAAACTGCATTAACCTCCTTGGAAGACCACAGGAACTACAACTAGGGATAGCGTCAAAGCGAATCAAGGGCTAACAACAAGGCTAGCAACAGTTATCATCAACACAAGGTACAAAACGGCACAGCACAGTGGTACTAGGCCCTATGCTCTCCAGCACAGTGGTACTAGGCCCTATGCTCTCCAGCACAGTGGTACTAGGCCCTATGCTCTCCAGCACAGTGGTACTAGGCCCTATGCTCTCCAGCACAGTGGTACTAGGCCCTATGCTCTCCAGCACAGTGGTACTAGGCCCTATGCTCTCCAGCACAGTGGTACTAGGCCCTATGCTCTCCAGCACAGTGGTACTAGGCCCTATGCTCTCCAGCACAGTGGTACTAGGCCCTATGCTCTCCAGCACAGTGGTACTAGGCCCTATGCTCTCAGCACAGTGGTACTAGGCCCTATGCTCTCCAGCACAGTGGTACTAGGCCCTATGCTCTCCAGCACAGTGGTACTAGGCCCTATGCTCTCCAGCACAGTGGTACTAGGCCCTATGCTCTCCAGCACAGTGGTACTAGGCCCTATGCTCCAGAATTAGCTAACGTTAGTATTGCATCATGTCTACTGGCCTAGTATTATTGTATGCTTTACATAATACTCCTCAGACTTGTATTGCGTGGTAATTACACTGCTATTGTACATTGCATTGACACAGGTAACGCCTAAGGCTATTCAGAGCCCCTCCTTTGTGCTCTATGTACAGTGTGTTCTGCCTGTGAGTCTCATATCCAGACATGCAAGTCTGACATCATCCCACGCCCGTCTATCTCTCACACACACGCCAAATTCCTAATTAACGCTGCAGGCTAGACGCACCGCTCTGCAACGGCACAGACAATACGCTAGGCCGGCTAATCAGCTAGCAAATCGCCCACATGTCATCCCGCTGCCCATAGAATCCTGCATCGCTCAGTTAAGGGAATTAATACTCGCTTTATTCACACCACCGGAGGTATAATTGCATCAGTGCACACTGTGCTTCCCTGGGATGAGTCTCGCAGCCCCAAACAGCGCCTGCAATGACAGGGGAAACAACTAAAAGACATAGCGTGCCAACACTCCAGTGTGACATCAAAGATACTGGTAACTAACTGAAGATAGTTCATCTGCGTCATTTCCAAAGGGAACATATGAGCACAGTGGGTAGAACAAGTAAGGAGGTGGGCAGAGCCAAGCACGATCCTATTGGCGTGTTTTAGCGTATATCTGCATATTTCCGTTAGGGAACGCCTACTATGAAGTGCGTGTGTGTAATAACTCAATTCGCCCTAAACAATGCCGTTTTTGGAAACTTTTTTTCATCTAGCTCCATCTTCCCGCCACTGGACTTCCGCTCATCACCATATTTGGTGGTGACAGGAAGTTCTAAACGGATGCTTCGGATTTCTAACCCCCTGTGAACTATCTGGGTTTCCCCTTTTATCTGTGGTGATACCATTAGATTAACATTAGCATTGTTAACACTGGCTGTAGGTTAGATGTGTTATCAGCACAGGACATAGAGGTCAGTGTAGAGAGAAGTTGATTCTAATTGTCTGACTTGTGGGAGATGATGCGATTAAATCATTGCGGCGCGTGGTTCCAATCTTCAATTAACATTTTCATTTTGCAGTGTGCACAGACTGGTTCCAATCCAAAAGCCCTTAGTGACAGGCCTTCTCTTTCAGTTGTACACACACACACACACACACACACACACACACACACACACACACACACACAGCCAATGAGGACCAGGCCCACAAAACCATTCAAAACAGACAGACAGCATCACAGTATCATACAGCCTGCTAAAACAAATCCCTAGAGACCAGACTCAGCAGGCATCAAGGTTTAGCTGAGGGGGAGGAGGCGGGTGGCTGAGGGCACCATTAGGCATCATTACCACATCGCAGCAGAAGCCGGAAAGCCAGCCAAGACAGAAGAACTCTGCTGTCACAGAGTGGTGTTAGGGATAGCTAAAAATACCCCGGCCTGGAGAACGTGAGCGCTGAGCTGCGTATAAAAAGGTATAAAGAGCAGCCCGTTCGTGTAAACAATGAGCACAGAACGAGTCAGACGAGCGATTTTAAAAAGGCCCCTGTGATTCATCAGCCGCCCCACGTAGAGAGATGTATGGGGCGGCTGCAAGGTTTGGCCACAGACGAGTGTGAATCTGGGATGCCATTCCATCCCGGAACATAGCTCAGCTAGCCTAGCTATCCAGCTACTCACCTTCCATGTTGAAAAGGCGCCAAGCTGGCAAACCCACTCCGGCCTATTAGGAACAACTAACAATATTGGCATACTCCCCTTCAGGCCTAACAGGCCAATCAGCAGCGAGAAAACCCTCAGATCATGGTTTTAAATACAAAACAGTCCAATCTCTGTCGTTGATAACACTCCATTCTCTCCCCTTACCTGCCACTACTTAAACGCTCCAGAAAAACGGCGAGCTGTAGGCCTTCCCGGAGTCCCCACAGACTCAGTCTGTGCGATGATTGCAGGGATCCGGAGTTCAGGGCTTTAAAAGGGTGATTAGGTAGAGATTTGGTGCCCCCCACTTTGTATCGCCACAACACTGGCAGAGCGAGCAGAAACCCAGCTAACTGCAGCAGATGGATCCATTCCCTGGGACGTCTGAACTCTCTGGAACGCCCGCGGAAACTGTCAGTCAGACAAGGGCTGTCGCACAGCCACACACACACTTGTTTGTGTGTGTTGCCCGTTTGCCTCTCCTCAGAGCACATGCTACTGCCAGCCAGAGGGAGGAGTCTTGCCATACCCCCATTATAAGCTCTGCGAGGGGCTACTTAGTATGCGCCAGCCAGACTCAGACAAAATCTCCTCAGTGTTCCCTGCACAGCAGATTGTTAATGGCTTCCCACCCCAAACCCGGCAGGGGCATCTAAAAACCTTCCCAGTGTGAAAAGAAGACTGAATGCAGCCAACATGCTACTCAAGACTGACATTAGCAGACTATCTCAGACACAGTATTTGCAATGCAAAAGCATGGACTATAAATTCCTCCTGCGCTGAGAGAGACAAGCGCAAAATGGAGGAAAGCCTCTGAAGTCCAGGAGTTTCAACTCAGGAGTTTAAAATACCTCCCTCGAGGTAAACAGAAGATGTATTTATATTGAGATAGTGGCATTACACATCTTCAGCCCTGTATTTAGTCTCAAGAGTAAGGAACCTTAATCTGGGTGGTTGGCTTTGTGGAAAATCGAGCCGTATTTTTTTTATATTTTTTTACCTTTATTTGACCAGAAAGGTCAATTAAGAACCTATACTTTTTCCAATGAAGGCCTGGCTAATATCATTATTTCATAAGTCGTTCTTAACGTCACCCTCATCGTGGCCCAGTCACATGACACAAGGCACAGCGAGCCGGTTGAGATAAGGCCAGTTTGGAGTGCTCATCTAGGTCGAGGGTTAGGATGAGCTGACCTGCGTTTACGGTCAACTGTTCGCTGAGGACGAAGGTCGTTAGAATAATGTCCTCGTACAAGGTGTAAGTGTGCTTTCCGATCATAAAGCCAGGTTTCCATCTTTGTGTTGTTGACGCATACAAAAGGCAGGCAAACAAACTGACACAAAACTATTTTAAGACTCTTTGTTCTCCCATGTCAAATCCCCATGTACACAGGTACTCCCCCAGTGGTGGCGACCTGAACCTGTGTTGAAGCAGTTTTACATTAACGCAAAGTGAGAAAAACATAAAAGGGGTACCACACTTCCCGAACAGACATTACTACAACAATTCACAGATTTCAAAAGATCAGGGCATTACACAATATGAGGGGAGTGGCATCAAATGCTTAACACAAAACTGTCCGGATTGCCATGTCGATAGCTATATCCTTCCATACCTTTCTTGTACTTGTGAATGGGGAGTTTCTTCAGTTGGTCCTTGCGCAAACGGCTTCTCCGAGCCCTGTGTCTGTCCTGGACAAACTTGGTGATCTGAGCGAGGAGGGAAAAGTCAACTGTCAGTTAGGGAGTTTTAAGCCCCTTAACCTCCCCGAAAACCCCGATGAATACTCCACAAGAGTTTTTCTGAACCCGAACAACGCCCTTGTACTTCTAACCGTGCACCCTCTTGACAAAAGTCTAACGTCACCATTTGATTGACAGTTATTTTCAAAATATAAGAATTCTCTGCAGTTGAAAAATTACACAACCAAAAACTAAAGCAATATTTGTATGGGCATTTAACAGAATTACATTAAATCAATGTTCTTGTGTCAATTCTGTAGGAAATGGGATGACTTGGGTAACTGGTTCTTCTTCTCAAAATAATGTTTGAGTTATCTAGAAAAAAAAAATCGAATGAGCTCGCGCTCTGTTATCTGTCCTAGCTTGATGATATCGTCACCAAGCCCTATGCCTAGTGCCCTCAGACCAGAACATCCTAGAAAACTCCCTACTACTGGGATTCCCACAGATCTGCAATGCCACCATTGACTCAATCACATTAACGAATGAACTCTCCGGTGTATTTGCCTACCATGAAAACGACGATGAGGATGAGGCAGATTCCCACGGTGATGAGGAAGGGGATCAGGTAGTATTCCAGAGGAAGGCTGAAGTCTGGCATGAGGACCACATGACCCCTGGAAGACACCACCACCACCATTATGGAGATATATTCAAGAGTGTTTATAACTGAAAATAACACACTCCAAATAATAAACTGCGTCCCAAAGGGCTCCCCCTTTAACCTATAAAGCACACTTCCCTATATAGTGCACTATATAAAGAATAGGATGCTATTTGGAACGCATTCCATAGTGAACTAAAAGGGAGTCGTTACGATTGGAGCGTTTCGACACAGCCCGTCATCTCCTGTGTGTCACACGAGGCGACTCATTTACATTTTACACAGCAAAAAAACAACAACTCCCTCCATCCTGTCTAATGTGATTTCACACTGACATAATGGGTTACAACTCCCTCCATCCTGTCTAATGTGATTTCACACTGACATAATGGGTTACAACTCCCTCCATCCTGTCTAATGTGATTTCACACTGACATAATGGGTTACAACTCCCTCCATCCTGTCTAATGTGATTTCACACTGACATAATGGCTTATGGGGCTATAAGAACCATTTACTTTTCTCACTGTCGTTGTTGTTGCCCAAATACATGTAGGCTAATTCAGTTAACGTTGCTAGACAACAATGCAATATTTCCAGGCAAATGACTGAGGATTGGCCACTCATTTACTATTACAGTATACCCTGGATTAAAATAGATACTAACCTGAAATGTAGGATTGATATCAAGGAGGAGAAAGAGGTCCATTAGTGACAACATGGCAGTATGCCTATATAGTCGGCTATTTTTGAGGAACTCGAGACATTTTAAATTCCCACATTATCCACCGATCTCGGGCAGAGCGCTGGGAAAGTGATGACACGTCGCCAGGCAGATTATCAGATTTTACGACGCCAGCAAGTCAACACATTGTGTTACATTGTTATGTCATAAAGATAGAAACATATTTCTCTAAAAAGACGGATAATCCGGGTTTATGTCGTCTTTCCACTGAATTCATTGAATAAAAGGAATATATTATTTAACAACATGACGCTGACAGATTTATGTGGACATAATTGTTAGAGAGCCCAGTTAGGCTATGCCAGTTAAGGTGTCTGTAATGTCCAAGCCTTGAATTAGCCTTGATGTTGATAGACATGGAAATTAGATTTAGGTCCCCGACTCACCCCTTGTCGTATGTGTAGTCTCCTTTCAGAGAGTTGGCAGTCTCTTCACTCACAAACACTGATGGAATGTCGATCTGCTTCAAAATATCCACTAAATGGGAAAGAAGGAGAGGAAGTTATTTATACACATGGAGTGGCTACATATTGATGTCCATCATGAAATAACATTACGTTTTTTGAAGGAAACGCCAAGATACGAGTCAGCTATTGGGGAAAGATACTGCAATATAAAGAAGGGCCTGTTAGCTGTATATCAACGCAGTTCAACGTCTGGCCTTTTCTGAAAACATTTACATCAAGCCACTACAGTTCAACGTCTGGCCTTTTCTGAAAACATTTACTTAGATAGACCATAACCATGGCGAACCCCAGATCTTTAAAGCTGTCAGTTGAGGTAGTTTTCAGATGGGGTAGTTTTCAGTGTCTATGGGATCCAGGCTGATGCCCACTTGTGCCACTGTCATTTAGTATTCTGCTCATGCGCGACTGGGCATATTAATAGGTGTCAGGGTCCACTGAACCGCGGTGGCAGAAATCTCTTGGATGGCTGATAAATTAAGAAATGTCTCACTGTCCAACGTTTGAAAAGAAGCCATCCGACTGGATGATCCGTTCTAGACAGTTACCAGCATGAGGAGCTGTCACCGTTACTCATGATACGTTGTCATACGCCCTGGAGTGAGAGACGGAGGAGACGTGAGAGACGGGGGAGACGTGAGAGACAAGCAGCAGATGATGTGAAGAAAAAGCAAATGAGAAAAGAGGAATCGATATCCCTCCCTCCTCCTAAAAACTCCTTCATGTGATGGTAGCTAAGGCTGAGCGATCCGCTTGGATGGGGTCGAACCGTTTGGAGACGTACTGCAAACTACGGCACTACATACCTCCACAACAACATTACGAGTCGGACTTGGTGCTATGGATGCAGCAGCTCTAGCTCACAGCGAGTCTTAATGCCCCTCTAGGCCCGAGGTTTGGGAAGCTACAACTACTCCACTCCACTACTACTCCACTACTCTACTCTACTGTCTCCTCCTCTACTCACTCCACTACTACTCTACTGTCTCCTCCTCTACTCACTCCACTACTCTACTCTACTGTCTCCTCCTCTACTCACTCCACTACTACTCTACTGTCTCCTCCTCTACTCACTCCACTACTCTACTGTCCTCTCCTCTACTCACTCCACTACTACTCTACTGTCTCCTCCTCTACTCACTCCACTACTCTACTCTACTGTCTCCTCCTCTACTCACTCCACTACTCTACTGTCTCCTCCTCTACTCACTCCACTACTCTACTCTCTCCTCCGTCGCTCTGCTCTGTTCCTCTACTCCACTACCCCTCTACCCCTCTACTCCACTACCCCTCTACCCCTCTACTCCACTACCCCTCTACCCCTCTACTCCCAAAATGAACAGACGACTGTGTGTAATCCTGCCGTTTGTTTGTGTATGTGTTTGTGCAGGAAGATTGTCAGGGGTTGGGGGACTTACGATCATTGGATCCCATGCTGATTAAGTCATCAGAGTCCACGTTGTGAACAATGGCTGACTTGTACCCGGCCTTCTGGGCATTAAGCACCTGCGGGAGACAAAATATTTGTGTTCAGTGTGTGTGTGGTTCCTACGGATCAGTGTGTGTTCAGCCAGCCCACCTAAACACTTGGACCACCACAGAACAGCGATTCTTATATTCTCAGGCTCCGGATTAGGCAGTAGCTATCCCCATACTGTATCCATACTGTAGGAACTATCCCCATACTGGCTCCATACTGTAGGAACTATCCCCATACTGTAGTAACTATCCCCATAGTGTAGTAACTATCCCCATACTGTATCCATAGTGTAGTAACTATCCCCATACTGTAGTAACTATCCCCATACTGGCTCCATAGTGTTGTAACTATCCCCATACTGTAGTAACTATCCCCATACTGGCTCCATAGTGTTGTAACTATCCCCATACTGTATCCATAGTGTAGTAACTATCCCCATACTGGCTCCATAGTGTAGTAACTATCCCCATACTGGCTCCATAGTGTAGTAACTATCCCCATACTGGCTCCATAGTGTAGTAACTATCCCCATACTGGCTCCATACTGTAGTAACTATCCCCATACTGGCTCCATACTGTAGTAACTATCCCCATACTGTAGTAACTATCCCCATACTGTAGTAACTATCCCCATACTGTAGTAACTATCCCCATACTGGCTCCATAGTGTTGTAACTATCCCCATACTGTAGTAACTATCCCCATACTGGCTCCATAGTGTTGTAACTATCCCCATACTGTATCCATAGTGTAGTAACTATCCCCATACTGGCTCCATAGTGTAGTAACTATCCCCATACTGGCTCCATAGTGTAGTAACTATCCCCATACTGGCTCCATAGTGTAGTAACTATCCCCATACTGGCTCCATACTGTAGTAACTATCCCCATACTGTAGTAACTATCCCCATACTGTAGTAACTATCCCCATACTGTATCCATACTGTAGTAACTATCCCCATACTGTATCCATACTGTAGTAACTATCCCCATACTGTATCCATACTGTAGTAACTATCCCCATAGTGTAGTAACTATCCCCATACTGTAGTAACTATCCCCATACTGTAGTAACTATCCCCATACTGTATCCATACTGTAGTAACTATCCCCATACTGTAGTAACTATCCCCATACTGTATCCATAGTGTAGTAACTATCCCCATACTGTAGTAACTATCCCCATACTGTATCCATACTGTAGTAACTATCCCCATACTGTAGTAACTATCCCCATACTGTAGTAACTATCCCCATACTGTATCCATACTGTAGTAACTATCCCCATACTGTATCCATACTGTAGTAACTATCCCCATACTGTATCCATACTGTAGTAACTATCCCCATACTGTATCCATACTGTAGTAACTATCCCCATACTGTAGTAACTATCCCCATACTGTAGTAACTATCCCCATACTGTAGTAACTATCTCCATACTGTATCCATACTGTAGGAACTATCCCCATACTGGCTCCATACTGTAGTAACTATCCCCATACTGTAGTAACTATCCCCATACTGTATCCATACTGTAGTAACTATCCCCATACTGTAGTAACTATCCCCATACTGTATCCATACTGTAGTAACTATCCCCATACTGTATCCATAGTGTAGTAACTATCCCCATACTGTATCCATAGTGTAGTAACTATCCCCATACTGTATCCATACTGTAGTAACTATCCCCATACTGTAGTAACTATCCCCATACTGTATCCATACTGTAGTAACTATCCCCATACTGCAGTAACTATCCCCATACTGTATCCATACTGTAGTAACTATCCCCATACTGTATCCATACTGTAGTAACTATCCCCATACTGTATCCATACTGCAGTAACTATCCCCATACTGTATCCATACTGCAGTAACTATCCCCATACTGTATCCATACTGCAGTAACTATCCCCATACTGTATCCATACTGTAGTAACTATTCCCATACTGTATCCATACTGTAGTAACTATCCCCATACTGTATCCATAGTGTAGTAACTATCCCCATACTGTAGTAACTATCCCCATACTGGCTCCATAGTGTTGTAACTATCCCCATACTGTATCCATACTGTAGTAACTATCCCCATACTGTATCCATAGTGTAGTAACTATCCCCATACTGTATCCATAGTGTAGTAACTATCCCCATACTGTAGTAACTATCTCCATACTGTATCCATACTGTAGTAACTATCTCCCATACTGTATCCATACTGTAGTAACTATCCCCATACTGTATCCATACTGTAGTAACTATCCCCATACTGTATCCATACTGTAGTAACTATCTCCATACTGTATCCATACTGTAGGAACTATCCCCATACTGGCTCCATACTGTAGTAACTATCCCCATACTGTAGTAACTATCCCCATACTGTATCCATAGTGTAGTAACTATCCCCATACTGTATCCATAGTGTAGTAACTATCCCCATACTGTATCCATAGTGTAGTAACTATCCCCATACGGTATCCATAGTGTAGTAACTATCCCCATACTGTATCCATAGTGTAGTAACTATCTCCATACTGTATCCATACTGTAGTCACTATCCCCATACTGTATCTATACTGTAGTAACTATCCCCATAGTGTAGTAACTATCCCCATACTGTATCCATAGTGTAGTAACTATCCCCATACTGTATCCATACTGTAGTAACTATCCCCATACTGTATCCATACTGTAGTAACTATCCCCATACTGTATCCATACTGCAGTAACTATCTCCATACTGTATCCATACTGCAGTAACTATCCCCATACTGTATCCATACTGCAGTAACTATCCCCATACTGTAGTAACTATCCCCATACTGTATCCATACTGTAGTAACTATCCCCATACTGTATCCATACTGTAGTAACTATCCCCATACTGTATCCATACTGTAGTAACTATCCCCATACTGTATCCATACTGCAGTAACTATCCCCATACTGTATCCATACTGCAGTAACTATCCCCATACTGTATCCATACTGTAGTAACTATCCCCATACTGTATCCATACTGTAGTAACTATCCCCATACTGTATCCATACTGTAGTAACTATCCCCATACTGTAGTAACTATCCCCATACTGTATCCATAGTGTAGTAACTATCCCCATACTGTAGTAACTATCCCCATACTGGCTCCATAGTGTTGTAACTATCCCCATACTGTATCCATACTGTAGTAACTATCCCCATACTGTATCCATAGTGTAGTAACTATCCCCATACTGTATCCATAGTGTAGTAACTATCCCCATACTGTAGTAACTATCCCCATACTGTATCCATAGTGTAGTAACTATCCCCATACTGTATCCATAGTGTAGTAACTATCCCCATACTGTATCCATAGTGTAGTAACTATCCCCATACTGTATCCATACTGTAGTAACTATCCCCATACTGTAGTAACTATCCCCATACTGTATCCATAGTGTAGTAACTATCCCCATACTGTATCCATACTGCAGTAACTATCCCCATACTGTATCCATACTGTAGTAACTATCCCCATACTGTATCCATACTGTAGTAACTATCCCCATACTGTATCCATACTGTAGTAACTATCTCCGTACTGTATCCATACTGTAGTAACTATCCCCATACTGTATCCATACTGTAGTAACTATCCCCATACTGTATCCATACTGCAGTAACTATCCCCATACTGTATCCATACTGTAGTAACTATCCCCATACTGTATCCATACTGTAGTAACTATCCCCATACTGTATCCATACTGCAGTAACTATCCCCATACTGTATCCATACTGTAGTAACTATCCCCATACTGTATCCATACTGCAGTAACTATCTCCGTACGGTCCCCAACGCCTCTGCCAAGCCCTCATTCCAACTCCATCACCCATACTCTCTGAGCACTGGGATAGGCCTACTGGCTTAAGGGGAGGGATTGAACTCTACTGTAACTGACATCCCTTCGGGGCAGGGAGTGAGTGTTCTTGGTTAAATACGTGTCAATGGCCGTGCAGACGTCTGGTCCATCGGTGCACTATGTGTGTATAATGACAATGACATGCTATATGGCCACACCAAAACACGAAGGACAAAGAGGCTAGAATTTAAAGTAATTAAAATACCTAGTCAGTTGTACAACCGAATGCATTCAACTGAAATGTGTGGCTGCCTTTAAATCGACAACATTAGCATGGCATGTAATGTGGCTAAACACATAGCATTCTGAAAGAAATCTAAAGGCTGACATAACTTACTTCATAGAGTCGATGGTATGCATTGACATGAACTTATAGAGGGTATGTAACGTTATGACATGTACTGGCAGACTCCAGTAATAACAGTGTGCCCTACAGGTTAACGCTGTTGACATGTAGCCATGGAAGCTGGGAGTGTGCTTCGGGCTCCATGTCGAAAAACTGGTTGACATTTCACTACTAAACAACTCATCTATTTAGGACCTTCTTCCCAGAAAGGACTCTCAGGAGCAAGAAGAAGAAAAAAGAAAACAGGCGTGAGTTTAAAATACAACAGCTTCCCAGGAAAAACCCGATGAGAAGGGGAAACCCCATGAATTAAGTAATAATGCTTTACAGACTTCATTTATATTCACAAACTGCCACTAGGCTATGGATGAAAAGAGGGGACGCATACAGTGCATTCGGAAAAGTATTCAGACTTCTCATGCATTGAATCTGCTCCTCAAGGACATCATGGCACTGAAAACAATGGATACACTCTACAAGAGAGCCAAGGAAATGGTTAGGTATGTGAAGGGTCATCAAGTTATAGCAGCAATCTACCTCACCAAGCAAAGTGAGAAGAATAAGAGCCCCACATTGAAGCTGCCCAGCAAAACCTGTTGGGGTGGTGTTGTCATCATGTTTGACAGTCTCCTGGAGGGGAAGGAGTCTCTCCAAGAAATGGCCATATCACAGTCTGCTGATATGGACAGCCCCATCAAGAGGATCATCCTGGATGATGTATTTTGGGAGAGAGTGGTAAGCAGCCTGAAACTCCTGAAACCTATAGTAGTAGCCATTGCACGGATTGAGGGAGACAATGCCATCCTGTCTGATGTTCAGACTCTGCTTGCAGATGTAAGAGAAGAAATCCGTACTGCCCTGCCCGCTTCACTGTTGCTCCAAGCAGAGGAAACTGCAGTTCTGAAATACATCAAAAAGCATGAAGACTTCTGCCTGAAGCTCATACACGCCGCAGCGTACATGTTGGACCCCAAGTATGCTGGCAAGAGCATCCTGTCTGGTGCAGAGATCAACAAGGCCTATGGTGTCATCACTACCGTGTCTCGCCACCTTGGCCTGGATGAGGGCTAGGTTCTTGGCAGTCTGGCGAAGTACACTTCCAAGCAAGGGCTTTGGGATGGAGATGCAATATGGCAGTCGTGCCGTCATCTCATCAGCCACCTGGTGGAAGGGACTTTGTGGATCTGAGGCTCTTTCCCCTGTTGCCTCCATCATCCTCCAAATCCCACCCACATCAGCCGCCTCAGAGCGCAACTGGTCCTTGTTTGGGAACACACACACCAAAGCACACAACAGGCTGACCAATACAAGGGTTGAAAGATTGGTGGCCATCCGGACAAATTTGAGGCTTTTTGAGCCTGACAACGAGCCATCCTCAACAAGGTTGGAAAATGACAGTGAAGATGAGGCCTCAGTCTGATGTTCAAGAGGTGGACATTGAGGAGGTCCAGGGAGAAGACATGGAAGCCTGAGAAGAAGACAACCAAAGCTTTAGTTTTACATTTTACAGATGTTTGGGAGATGCGATGGATCATTGGGGATCATTCAATATTCCCTTTCTTTTGTTGTTCAGTGAAATCATCCCATGTGAAGAGTCAACTCATTTAATTAAAGTTCAATTCATAACTAAATAGTTTTTTTAAATTTCTATTGGAAGGATTTAATCATTTGCAATGATGTCTACATATGATAAGTTAAGGTTTATGTTTGTCTCCATATGATATGGTAAAATATATCCAATGCAAAAAACATCTACATTTAAATGGTATTAATATTAATTTCCATATATTCCCGTTAATTCCCACGGAAAGTTTCCACCTCTGAATATTCCCCAAAATGTGCAACCCTACTAAGCACACAGCCAAAACAATGCAAGAGTGGCTTCGGGACAAGTCTCTGAATGTCCTTGAGTGGCCCAGCCAGAGCCCGGACTTGAAGCCGATCTAACATCTCTGGAGAGACTTGAAAATAGCTGTGAAGCGATGCTTCCCATCCAACCTGACAGATCTTGAGAGGATTTGCAGAGAAGAATGGGAAAAACTCCCCAAAAACAGGTGTGCCAAGCTCGTAGTGTCATACCCAAGAAGAATTGAGGCTGTAATCGCTGCGAAATGGTGCTTCAACAAAGTAAAGTGAAGGGTCTGAATACTTATGTAAATGTGATACGTTTTTTTATTTTGAATTCATTTTCAAAAAAAAAAAAAAAAAAAAAACTGTTTTTGCTTTGTCATTGTGGGTATTGTGTGTAGATTCAAATCAATTTTAGAATAATGCTGTAACGTAACAAAATGTGGAAAAAGTCAAGGGGTCTGAATACTTTCTGAATGCACTGTATATGCATACTTTTATGCTTAGTTGAGGTATTTCCTGTTTTGCAGCCATTTTGTTCAGCCC
Organism: Brachymystax lenok tsinlingensis; assembly: GCA_030435695.1. Classification (NCBI taxonomy): domain Eukaryota; kingdom Metazoa; phylum Chordata; class Actinopteri; order Salmoniformes; family Salmonidae; genus Brachymystax; species Brachymystax lenok. Next base: position 7,364,986 of record CM059793.1, read on the forward strand.
TGCATGGTCTTTCTCTGTGTGGATCATCATGGCCTCATGCAGACTGGGTTGGCAAGGCAACCTGTTATAGTTAGTGCAGAATTCCAGTTTAAGTCATGGTTGAAATGGTTGAGGAAGCCTGTGATATTGTGGTGAGTGTGTGTGCTTGTGTAAAAAGGCAATAGCCTGTTTCCTTTACTCACGGAGTAGACAGCCAAACAGACTGTCACAGTAAGTGTGGTAAACTACAGAGGTTTTTTTCCCCCCTTCCACCCTGCTGTGTTCTCTGTACTAGTTTCTCTCTCTTGCCCGAACGCACGCACATGCACACGCACACACACACCTTTTAGCTACAGCCAAATTATTGCATAAACACACCGAGATCTTACGGCCTTTTAATGTCCTGTTAATGGAGAAGCCAAAACCCCACACCCTCCCCTACCTACATAGATCCTAGGCTTTAAATTCAATCAAGATCAAATCAAATACTTAATGTACAATTAGACTAAGTGAAAGGATGTAAGTGTAGTGTGTAAGTGTAGTGTGTAAGTGTAGTGTGTAAGTGTAGTGTGTAAGGATGCTACAATTGCAAAACCGGGGAAAAAAACAGTGTCATATTTGATGCTTGAATCACTGTAGATGTTATAACCATATGCCTAAATCCAACTTCACTTACAAAAACAAAACATAAAAGGAATAAAATCCTTCTACGAAGTCCCCTCATAAATTATTTGGGTAAAGATGTGTTATCCTTGGTGTAAATTGAAAGGGAGAGTGAGGCAAACTGTAAAAAAATAAAACCATGAAGAGGGCTGAGAAATCAGATTCTCTCTCAGTCACACGGAACTCGCTGTGAGCCCAGATAGCCGGAGCAGCGAACCTCATCTGTTGAGATTAATAATGGATGTGTGGCTCTCTCAGTGGCTTTCAGAGGTGCTGTGTTGTGTCGCATACAGAACCCCACCCCCACCCAATCCACTGACTGCACCAAAGTAGCCTAGCGATAGCTTGTTTAAGCCCTGAGCCTATAGGTTATTCTAGGCTTTCACTCCCCACATTGTACCCAATATAATAGTTTGGTATCATTTTCTGTAGCTATGTTAAGCTAACAAAATGTAATTGTTCATTCAGACAAAGCGGACGAGAGAAGAGTTGTTTGACGGAATCAAGATGCTAGCAGACATTAGCGCAGCCTTTTGTTTGTCACTGTCATTTTCTGCGCTCTGATTCGCGTGGGTGTGCACACACATGTGTGTGTGTGTGTGTGTGTGTTGAGTACAAAGATGTGTAAGGCCCTGTTTTGCCTGTGAGGGTGTATTGTGTCAATAAATACCATGTATTTTTTGTGTCTTCTCAGAGCTAACGCAGGCCTCAGTGTGTGTGTGTGTATGTGTGTGTGTGTGAACGTGTGTGCGCATCTATGCGTGTGTGCTTCTTTGTGTGTCTCCTTAAGAGGCTGCCTTTGAAGAGAGAACCAGCAGATCATTCTTGTTAAGTCTAACAGGCCCTGTTGCTGTCTCAACCCACCCCCTTCATTCCCACTGCAGAAAAAGCTTACACACGGGAACAGAGGAGACAAATGCAACCCAATGAGGCAAGGGTTCTAGACTAACTTTTACAACTGGTGCTACCAACTCTTTTCAGTTGATGGCACCAGCACATGATTTGGTCGCACCAATTGTTATTCATTTTTTCAGCTGCACCGGCGAGAATGACCGGTGCTCGGTTTTCCAATTGCGATGGAAAGCGTGTCGTTGGAGCATGTGTCGATACTGATAGGATCAAAAGAAAGGGAGCATTGCTCCCGGGTCAGCTTTCTCCATTCAAATCTTACCTTAACGTAATAATTATTTCACAATACTGATGACGGATCAGCACCTAGAGAGATATTAGCACCTACAGCTACAGATTTTGGAGGGGGCTTATTCTAATGCTTATCCAATAAAAATGCACTAAAATCACAGATTTGGCACATCACTGCACACAGACTACACATCATGAAATATATTGAGACAAATTACAGACAGTATCCTTCAAGAAGCAAAATGGAACAATTGATTTCACATTAAATATATTTCAATATGATTGAAATAAGCCTTTTGCCTACGGTTTATATTTGAATGCAGTCATCTCAGTTTTCATTTGAAGCATTTTATACATGACTTGTATCAATTGCAAAGACCACCAAAAACCCTGACATTTCCATCCCTAACTATAACATTTTCTGGCAAGATAGAACTGCCAAAGGGGTCGGAGTTGCAATCTACTGCAGAGATAGCCTGCAGAGTTCTGTCATACTATCCAGGTCTGTGCCCAAACAATTTGAGCTTCTACTTTTAAAAAAATCCACCTTTCCAGAAACTCTCACTGTTGCCGCTTGCTATAGACCACCTTCTGCCCCCCAGCTGTGCCCTGGACACCATATGTGAATTGATCACCCCCATCTATCTTCAGAGCTTGTGCTGTTAGGTGACCTAAACTGGGACATGCTTAACACCCCGGCCATCCTACAATCTAAGCTTGATGCCCTCAATCTCACACAAATTATCAAAGAGCCTACCAGGTACAACCCCAAATCCGTAAAAACATGGGCACCCTCATAGATATCATCCTAACCAACTTGCCCTCCAAATACACCTCTGCTTCAACCAAGATCTCAGTGATCACTGCCACATTGCCTGCGTCCATAATGGGTCTGCGATCAAACGATCTCCCCTCATCACTGTCAAACGCTCCCTAAAACACTTCAGCGAGCAGGTCTTTCTAATCAACCTGGCCCGGGTATCCTGGCAGGATATTGACCTCATCCTGTCAGTAGAGGATGCCTGGTCATTCTTTAAAAGTGCTTTCCTCACCATCTTAAATAAGCATGCTCCGTTCAAAAAATGTAGAACCAGGAACAGATATAGCCCTTGGTTCACTCCAGACCGGACTGACCAGCACAAAAACATCCTGTGGCGTACTGCATTAGCATTGAATAGCCCCCGCGATGTGCAACTTTTCAAGGAAGTTAGGAACAAATTCTTATTTACAATGACGGCCTACACCGGCCAAACCCAGACGATGCTGGGCCAATTGTGCGCCCAATCACAGCCGGTTGTGATACAGCCTGGAATCGAACCAGGGTTTCTGTAGTGATGCCTCTAGCACTGAGATGCAGTGCCTTAGACCGCTGCGCCACTCGGGAGCCACTTAATTGGGATGTTTTTTTGGAGGAAAGCCTTGACAACCCTATGATGGTGGTTGACATAGGGTTGACAACCCTATGATGGCTAAATGACATTGCCACCAGCAGCACTGCAAATAAACATCCTTTGGGGATTTTGTTAAGTATTCTATAAGCGTTTGGCTTTTTTCATGTTATTTAAGCGTTTAAGGGTCATCGTGTACTGGTGAGAAGACACTCCGGCTGATTCTCCTCTAATGCCAGTGTGTAGTCTGGAATCTGAGAGGAATTCAACCTCTACTGGCTCACAGAATGTTTGCATGGGCAGAGATAAGGACATTCAGTGCATTCCTCACTGCGGAATGTGTGAGTGAGTGAGTGAGAAAATGAAACAAGGTGCAAATCAGAGCCTACCGAGACATGAACCCTCACAATGAGAAATCGATAGCACACATACACACGCATGCTTGGATGGACACACCACACACACACACCACTCTTTTCTTAATCCCAGCCTGGAGGCACCAAATGTCTGCAAACAAGCACCAGAGTAACAACATCCTGGATCAGAATTGGAACAGCCATTATTGTTAATTACTGTAATTCCTGGGTGACGATAAAACAAAAGCACTTTAATGATGCGTTTCCTTTACCGTTAACTTGACAAAGTCTTTATTGAAGTCTAAACCTCTAAACTGAGGTCCACGGTCAGAAACAAAATATTTCACTCTCTCATTTTAGCACGCTGGAAGCCCAAGGTTAGTTAAAGGATAACTACAACACTGAATTAACATAGCGTCTTCGTGAAGCCTTTGTGAAGGATTAATAACCTGTGTATGACGAATTATAGAGAGACTGGACTGGGGCTTTGGCGGTCATTACATTTTGTCAGCCGGTTATTATCATGCAAATGACTGCCGGTCTCACGGTTATTGACCGCTAATTAACATAAACAATTTTAGCAACTCCAGGCCTTCAAGCATACAAGATGCTGATGCGCGCCTTTGGAACATCTATATATGTTCGGCAGGCAGCCTAGTGGTTAGAGCGTTGGACTAGTAACCGAAAGTTTGCAAGATCGAATCCCAGAGCTGACAAGGTAAAAATCTGTCATCCCTGAACAAGGCAGTTAACCCACTGTTCCTAGGCCGTCATTGAAAATAAGAATTTGTTCTTAACTGACTTGCCTAGTCAAATAAAGGTTAAAATTTTAAAAAATACTATATATATATTTTTTATAGAATAAGTCCATTTAATATAAATCATCATAATAAATCCATTATTTTAGTTAGGTCAAAAAACCCTAAAACATTATGATATGAAGAAAATGTATTTCAGAAGAATCTGAGTCGGCCTGCACTACGTTATCTGGCTATGTGCCAAGCCATAGGCTGTATAGGCCAGTTAATTTATACTGAACAAAAATGATAAAACGCAACATGTAAAGTGTTGGTCCTATGTTCATGTTCATTTTCATGAGCTGAAATAAAAGTTCCCAGAAATGTTCCATACGCACAAAAAACGTATTTCTCAAAAAAAAAAAAAAAAAATCACAAATCTGTTTACATCCCTGTTAGTGAGCATTTCTCCTTTGCCAAGATAATCCATCCACCTGACAGGTGTAGCATATCAAGAAGCTGATTCAACAGCATGATCATTAAACAGGTTCACCTTGTGCAGGGGACAAAAAAAGGCCACTAAAATGTGCAGCTTTGTCACACAACACAATGCCACAGATATCTCAAGTTGAGGGAGTGTGCAATTGGCATGCTGACTGCAAGAAAGTCCACCAGAGCTGTTGCCAGAGAATGTAATGTTAATTTCTCCACCATAAACCGTCTCCAACGTTGTTTGTGAGAATTTGGAAGTACGTCCAAACGGCCTCACATCCGCAGCCCAGGACCTCCACATCCGGCTTCTTCACCTGCAGGATCATCTGAGACCAGCCAACCCGGACAGCTGATGGAACTGTGGGTTTGCACAACCAAAGAATTTCTGCAAAAACTGTCAGAAACCGTCTCAGAGAAGCTCATCTGCGTGCTTGTCATCCTCACCAGGGTCTTGATCTGACTTCAGTGGGCAAATGCTCACCTTCGATGGCCACTGGCATGCTGGAGAAGTGTGCTCTTCATGGATGAATTCCGGTTTCAACTGTACCGGGCAGATGGCAGACATGGCATTGTGTGGACGAGCGGTTTGCTGATGTCAACGTTGTGAACAGAGTGCCCCATGGTGGCGGTGGGGTTATGGTATGGGCAGTCCCAGTTCTTCCATGGCCTGCATACTCAGACATGTCACCCATTGAGCATGTTTGGGATGCTCTGGATCTACGTGTACGACAGCATGTTCCAGTTCCTGACAATATCCAGGAATTTCGTACATCCATTGAAAAGGAGTGGAACAACATTCCACGGGCCACAATCAACAGCCTGATCAACTCTATGTGAAGGAGATGTGTCACACTGCATGAGGCAAATGGTGGTCACACCAGGTACTGACTGGTTTTCTGATCCACACCCCTACATTTTTTAAAGCTATCTGTGACCAACAGACGCATATCTGTATTCCCAGTCATGTGAAAGCCATAGATTAGGGTTTAATTTATTTCTTTAAATTGACTGATTTCTTATTTTAACTGTAACTCAGTAAAATTGTTGCATTTTTGTTCAGTGTAGCTGACAAGATATGCACAAGTCCTGTGTCATTCTTTTATGAGAATAATACAAATGAATTTAGCTGACTAAAATGGATAGGATGTTTTTCCCCCATTCAGGAGTGAGTGTGCATATGAAGTAGCTATGTTGAGCATATCAATGATCACTTCAAACAGGTCCTATATGCCAGATTTAGAGATATTTGGCTAATTTAGTTCCGAATTATGAAAAACCTTAGACGTTTTTAGAAATCAAAACCTCTATGGGCTGCTTGATGTGGCTACAGGCTATTAAGGATTTAAAAGTCACAAAAGGTTTTATGCTCCGTTTCTTACCTCAGGCGGCACACCCCGTTCTCTAATCATGTGATCATATTTTCACCCCATCAGACCTTTCTCAATTCAATCTAGTCTTCACTAACGTGTAAAATCTGTTCCAATTTAGAACGGCCCATTATCAAATGGGTAGTGGCAGAGGGGGAAAGCCATGACATCTACGCACTCAAATAGCGAATGGAGGCCGTTTTCCCGCAGTCACTTCATGCATCAACCACTGTTTGAGGAGCATTCAGCCACTTGCTGCGCGACGGGTGATATTCCGCCCAATCTCTGTATGCCATGGGCTCTCCAACCATGTTCCTGCAGCTACCCAGTGGTTAATATGGGAAACCAAGTGAAATATTGTTTTCACAACAAAACATATTTCATTAAAACTGTTGACAGCCCCCATGTCTACCCACTTGAGAAAGGAATTAAGGAGAAAGAGGAGGAGATGGAAGGAAACTCACGGTGGTGAGATAGAGCGAAAAAGGTAACGTGTCAACCTATTAATTATGAGAAAAAATAATATTTGAAATGCCCCATTACTAGACTATTCAAAATCAGACGCAGATTCACTATAATTGTAGGTCAACTCTATAAGTCGCCCTGCACAATCAAAGAACCAACAGCATCGCCTAGGCCTATTCGTTCTCTCCCAGACTCATGGAAAGAAAGTTTGGAGCGTAGCATAAGGTAGCCAGTCCATCCAGTATGCATAATAATAAACAGACCACACTCAAAGGTGAATATGATTACTTGTTTAATTTTGGAGTATAGACTAGACCACTTATGTACCAAAGACATCTTAAATATATATTTAAAAAAATAATCTGCCATGCGTAATATGTGGTTCATATATCGGCGTATGCATAAACTCTAATATGCGTATGGGTGTTCTAAATTCAACGTCTTAAATGCTTTGAATTAATCACCACCTTAGAAAACGATGTCCACTTCGTTGGGTTTGGGTTTGAAACAACATCCCTGTTGTTGTGTTTGGGTTTGAAACAACATCCATGTCGTTGTGTTTGGGTTTGAAACAACATCCATGTCGTTGTGTTTGGCTTTGAAACAACATCCATGTCGTTGTGTTTGGCTTTGAAACAACATCCATGTTGTTGTGTTTGGCTTTGAAACAACATCCACAAACACCATATTTTCCACTAATTTTAAACCTGTTGTTGAACTTCTTTCTTCAAATTGATAATCAGTGAGGTCCAAAAATGTAGCCGAATGGTGAGTTTTAAAAGCATGATACTGTTTTGATTATCAGTGTTTGATGGGATTTTGGATTGCATTGATGTCAAAGTGGTTAAAGGTACCAGGCCATTAGGACCTGACGGAGGAACAATAGAGCCCTGAGTACCAGGCCATTAGGACCTGACGGAGGGACAATAGAGCCCTGAGTACCAGGCCATTAGGACCTGATGGAGGGACAATAGAGCCCTGAGTACCAGGCCATTAGGACCTGATGGAGGGACAATAGAGCCCTGAGTGCCAGGCCATTAGCAACCTGATGGAGGAACAATAGAGCCCTGAGTACCAGGCCATTAGGACCTGATGGAGGGACAATAGAGCCCTAAGAACCAGGCCATTAGGACCTGATGGAGGAACAATAGAGCCCTGAGTACCAGGTCATTAGGACCTGATGGAGGAACAATAGAGCCCTGAGAACCAGGCCATTAGGACCTGATGGAGGGACAATAGAGCACTGAGTACCAGGCCATTAGGACCTGATGGAGGGACAATAGAGCCCTGAGTACCAGGCCATTAGGACCTGATGGAGGGACAATAGAGCCCTGAGTGCCAGGCCATTAGCAACCTGATGGAGGGACAATAGAGCCCTGAGTACCAGGCCATTAGGGACCTGATGGAGGGACAATAGAGCCCTGAGTGCCAGGCCATTAGCGACCTGATGGTCGTTAGCGACTTGGGCACTACCAACGCATGTCCAGAGTGCATAAGGGGAGATTACCGTGACTCAACAGAACTTTACTGTGGTCATGACTCATGACTGCCGGTAATACGGTCACCGTAACAAACCTCGGCTGGACCATCTGTGTAGCAGAGCTAGACTCTCTAGCGTCCTGACGTGTTGGTGACAGAGTGGGGTGCAATGTGAGCTTTCAGGCATCTGCAGTTCTGCTCAGTATCAGCATGGGATGTGTTTTTTGAATGTATGTCTTACAAGCAACTGGGTCAACCAAGGAATGTTTATTGGTGGTCACTGGTCAGCGTCAGTCGCCAAGGAAAGGTGTTATGTGCAAACATTCAGGTGTAGTGGGGATTGTTGCTTTTCATCTCATTTCCAGTTTGACTGTAAAAAAAAAAAATCATAGTAGGGTTACCCTTTTAAACTTAAAGGTAGACTCCAGAGAAATGACGTGGCTACGAGCAGCACCGCAGATATTGACATGAGCGAGACGCAAGACTTCGCTCTCACAGTATCTGCTTTTTATTTCACGCTGTTAGAGCGTGGTAGGTATGGGACAAAAAAAAAAAACAGCTGAGAAGTTGAGCCTCACGCTTTAACGCTCTTAGGTTGTGGAAATTGACCCCACTATGCTGTTTACTTTGTACACCTACGTCATTTTCACTGAGTCTACCGTTAATGCCAATTTCATTGAGATACGGTTTACTAGATAGCCTAATTAACAGAACTTTGTATTTAGCACTAATTTCATTACCTGTGCCTTGCTTGTTCTGCCTCAGTGCTCTACATTCTCCCTCATATGAAAATACACAAGTCCATGTCAGAAAGAAAATATATATAAAAAAAAAAAAAGAGGGAACACTAGCAATTAAATTCCCAAACGTAGAGACTCTTATAACTTAATTAGCACGTGGCTACAAAACACTATCCTATATGTATACCTGGTTATGTCATAGTAAAAAAAAACACTAACCAGGAATTGTAACCAAACGATGTGATAGGTGATCTTAGAGGAGGGAGAAGGAATTGTAACCAAACGATGTGATAGGTGATCTTAGAGGAGGGAGAAGGAATTGTAACCAAACGATGTGATAGGTGATCTTAGAGGAGGGAGAAGGAATTGTAACCAAACGATGTGATAGGTGATCTTAGAGGAGGGAGAAGGAATTGTAACCAAACGATGTGATAGGTGAAGGAATTGTAACCAAACGATGTGATAGGTGATCTTAGAGGAGGGAGAAGGAATCTCGTATCAGTTTTGAATGGCGAAGAGTAACCAGAAGAATTTGCAGTGGTGGTAGTGTGTGTGTGTGTGTGTGTGTGTGTGTGTGTGTGTGTGTGTGTGTGTGTGTGTGTGTGTGTGTGTGTGTGTGTGTGTGTGTGTGTGTGTGTGTGTGTGTGTGTGTGTGTGTGTGTGTGTGTGTGTGTGTGTGTTCGCGCGACACTACAACATGTTCTAGAAACATGTCCAGTACGGGACAGCTGGGCAATGTGGGAGGCAGGAGTTAAGAGGAAGCTCATTGGTCATGGATAGAGCTGTTTAAATGGAACCATCTGCAGATGCATGACTATCTAGTACAGCACTGTTAACCTGTGGACTGCCTGATAGATAGTCTATGGGCAGAAGCATAGAGAGCAAAGAGGTGGACAAACTGTACTGCAACGGAGTAATTACTTGTTACTTTTATTTCTTATTCTTATCCGTTTTTTTTAACTGCATTGTTGGTTAGGGGCTCGCAAGTAAGCATTTCACTGTAAGGTCTACACCTGTTGTATTCGGCGCATGTGACTAATACAATTGTATTTGATTTGAAAGTGTATGGGCAGGACAGGGAGTGGAGAAAGCTGTATAATAAAATCGAAATACTCTGAGTGAAGGAAATAAAGAATATGAAATGTTTAAGTACTGTATTCCTCTACTGATGAAACCATTTCACAACAGTGGGATCCATAGCCTTGTCGGTGATGACAGAGACAGCTGATAGCATCAGTAATTACTTCCGCGTCGATGTGTGTTGCGTTGTCAGCCAGCACTGCAGAATCAGGGATCCTCAAAACAGCTTCTGGCCTGGAGTTGTCAGCCTTTCCTCTCCTGGCCAACTGAGAGCTCTCTCCGTTCTCCCTCGACTGTTTATACAGTAGCTGCACATCAGTTCCCCCCCTCCTCTCCTCTAGGCTTTATTCACACTCCTTGATCTCTCTCCCTCAGTCTCTCGCACTTACTAAGTCTGCTGTCTCCCTTACCCTTCATCTCTCTCTCTCTCTCTCTGAAAGAATCTGCTGCAAAGTGGGGCTTCGTTTCAAGGTTCAGACTTCTGATTAGATAAGAGCTATTGAAACTGCAGGGAGGGGCTTTGCAACTGATAATACTGCACAGCTGCACTATAGCACTGAAACAATGTGTGTGTGCCACTCCCTGGAGATGAGATCACCCGGCCACATGTCATTAAGGTCAGAGGAGCAGAGCAGCACGGACTGTGTTGATACCACAACAGCACAGAGACATAACAACAGGAGATAAGCCACATCCTGACCAAAACGAGTCATACACACAGGATACATCCTGACCCAGACGAGTCATACACACAGGATACATCCTGACCCAGACGAGTCATACACACAGGATACATCCTGACCCAGACGAGTCATACACACAGGATACATCCTGACCAAAACGAGTCATACACACAGGATACATCCTGACCAAAACGAGTCATACACACAGGATACATCCTGACCCAGACGAGTCATACACACAGGATACATCCTGTCAAAAACGAGTCATACACACAGGATACATCCTGACCCAGACGAGTCATACACACAGGATACATCCTGACCCAGACGAGTCATACACACAGGATACATCCTGTCCAAAACGAGTCATACACAGGATACATCCTGACCCAGACGAGTCATACACACAGGATACATCCTGACCCAGACGAGTCATACGCACAGGATACATCCTGTCCAAAACGAGTCATACACACAGGATACATCCTGACCCAGACGAGTCATATACATCCTGACCCAGACGAGTCATACACACAGGATACATCCTGACCCAGACGAGTCATACACACAGGATACATCTTGTCCAAAACGAGTCATACACACAGGATACATCCTGACCCAGACGAGTCATACACACAGGATACATCCTGTCCAAAACGAGTCATACACACAGGACACATCCTGACCCAGACGAGTCATACACACAGGATACATCCTGACCCAGACGAGTCATACACACAGGATACATCCTGTCCAAAACGAGTCATACACACAGGATACATCCTGACCCAGACGAGTCATATACATCCTGACCCAGACGAGTCATACACACAGGATACATCCTGACCCAGACGAGTCATACACACAGGATACGTCCTGACCCAGGCAGTCATACACACAGGATACATCCTGACCCAGACGAGTCATACACACAGGATACATCCTGACCCAGACGAGTCATACACACAGGATACATCCTGACCCAGACGAGTCATACACACAGGATACATCCTGACCCAGACGAGTCATACACACAGGATACATCCTGACCCAGACGAGTCATACACACAGGATACATCCTGACCCAGGCCGAGTCATACACACAGGATACATCCTGACCCAGACGAGTCATACACACAGGATACATCCTGACCCAGACGAGTCATACACACAGGATACATCCTGACCCAGACGAGTCATACACACAGGATACATCCTGACCCAGACGAGTCATACACACAGGATACATCCTGACCCAGACGAGTCATACACACAGGATACATCCTGTCCAAAACGAGTCATACACACAGGATACATCCTGACCCAGACGAGTCATATACATCCTGACCCAGACGAGTCATACACACAGGATACATCCTGACCCAGACGAGTCATACACACAGGATACATCTTGTCCAAAACGAGTCATACACACAGGATACATCCTGACCCAGACGAGTCATACACACAGGATTAGGGATGCACAATATATTGGTGAACATATTGGAAATCGGACGATATTAGCTAAAAATGCCAACATCAGTATCGACCGATGTCTAGTTTAACGCCCGATGTGCAAAAACCGATGTCAAATCTGACGTGCATACCTACATGACGCCACGTAAAATTGGATGCTATGCGTGCAACACAGCATTCCTAAACTAAACCACAATGTCTGCTGTGTGGATCGAGCAGTCAATAAGTCAAGCAGTCATTTGAAAGAGTAACAAAATTTCTAAACTTAAAAGCGAAATCCATTAAAGCCAAGATAATGGAATTCATTGTCCTTGACAATCAACCGTTCTCTGTCGTGGGTGATGTTGGCTTTCGCCGACTGGTCGAGCATCGTTTAATACTACCAAGTGCGCTATTTTTCCAATGTTGCCCTACCGGAGTTACACAGTAATAACGTCACTGCTATTAGCGTCATGACATACATACTATGGAACGTTGTTTGGGTCTTTGCGTGTCAAAAAAGATACAGTAGCACTGTCAAAGCTGTACAAAAGAAAAAGTCAGCAAACACCGGCCACGAACGATGTGTTTACAATACCGCCTTGGTAATAAAGCATCATTTGTTCGACCGCAACTTCTATGGTAGCTAGCTTTATCTTGGTACCTAGCTAGCACCAATACAACCAGCCTGAAAACGATGACCAGTAGAAACTGCAGTCATTTTCATTATTCTTAGCAATGATTTAGGAATCCTTGTGAGTAAGTATTAGCTAGGTTGCCACTTGTTGTTCGCCTATTGAAATTGAACTTAAGTTCATGAAAATAAATGGCTAGCCAGCTACTTAACCCTGCTGCCCAAAGCTAATGTTATAAGCAGCCAGCTAGCTTCAGCTGGCTACTGAGGCTCGACCGGACCGGGTTATGTGTTGTGAAGCTAGCCACAATAAGGATTAGGCACAATAGTGAAATTTGCAGTTTGCCTTCAAAATAAAAGTATGTAATTGACAGTGATGCAAATTAATACAAATATTAGAATTATGCAAATCTTTATTTGCATAATCTTTAATTATGCAAAGGCCACTATTGTGGCTAATCCTTATTGTGGCTAGCTTGGAGAAGAACATTGTTGCACCCATGAGCTAGCTAGCTGTTTTATGACCAGCAGTGTAGGTGCACGAGACAACTTTACCAGTATCATAGCATACGTATCGATGAATCGGTGTGGCATATGAAATACGAGTGATAGTGTAATCCATGTGTAATAACTACGTAAATGAATGAACGAGTTAAATTATTATGTAATGTGCAGTCATATTCAGGTCCTGACACGTCAAATAGTGTTTTTTTTACACGCAAAGACTCAAATGGCATTCCATAGAAATCCTTTTTGAGAATGAAACGACTGAACAAATGAACAACGAAACAGCACAGCAAGTAAGTGAAAGAAATAGGTTTTGATGACGTTTTACTGGTAATGGGGACATATGTAAATGCCAGCAAAATAACTTTCTGGTCAGTGTGGTGTGTGTGTAACCTTTATTTAACTAGGCAAGTCAATTAAGAACAAATTCTTATTTACAATGACGGCCTACCCCGGCCAAGCCCGGACGCTGGGCCAATTGTGCACAGCCCTATGGGACTCCCAATCGCGGCCGAATGTGATACAGCCTGGATTCGAACCAGGGACTGTAGTGACACCTCTTGCACTGAGATGCAGTGCCTTAGACCGCTGCGTCCATGTGTGTGTGTGTTAACTATTTAACTGTACTAGAAGGCTTAAAAGGCCGCTACATTTTTTAATATCGGTTATTGGTATTGGTTTTTTTTGGCAAGGAAAATATCGGATATCGGTATCGGCCAAAAATGTAATATCGGTGCATCACTACATAGGATACGTCCTGACCCAGACGAGTCATACACACAGGATACATCCTGACCCAGACGAGTCATACACACAGGATACATCCTGACCCAGACGAGTCATACACACAGGATACGTCCTGACCCAGACGAGTCATACACACAGGATACATCCTGACCCAGACGAGTCATACACACAGGATACATCCTGACCCAGACGAGTCATACACACAGGATACATCCTGACCCAGACGAGTCATACACACAGGATACATCCTGACCCAGACGAGTCATACACACAGGATACGTCCTGACCCAGACGAGTCATACACACAGGATACATCCTGACCCAGACGAGTCATACACACAGGATACATCCTGACCCAGACGAGTCATACACACAGGATACGTCCTGACCCAGACGAGTCATACACACAGGATACGTCCTGACCCAGACGAGTCATACACACAGGATACGTCCTGACCCAGACGAGTCATACACACAGGATACATCCTGACCCAGACGAGTCATACACATAGGAAACATCCTAAATGGCACCCTATTCCATATAGTGTACTACTTTGGACCAGAGCCCTGCACTAAGTAAGAATTATGGGGCCATCTTGGATGCAGACATACACAGATACACCTTCAAACCAAAACGTTTTCCCGCCAATTTTAGCATCCCGCTAACTTAAAGAAAATATATTGCTGGCGACAAAGCCTCTAATTTTATTTTCGCCAAACAACCTAGTCATGATTGCATTAAAGTTCTGCCTACGGCTTAGTATGAAATGTAGCCGTAATGCTGAGGTGGCATTGATCTTGATGGTTGCTAGGCAACGCAGGTTACTACTATCCTCCTGCCAGTTGTAAACTTTGCGAGGCATGTCACTTCACCCATCTCTTCACATCGCCCACCACATGAGCCGTTTTCTAAACCACAACTGGATGGAATAAATATCACTGAATGACGAAAATATTGGTGAGCGAGTTTATTAGCAAGTGCATTGGTGATGTTGTACCCATAGCAACTATTAAAACCTTCCCCAACCAGAAACCGTGGATTGATGGCAGCATTCACGCAAAAATGAAAGCGCAAACCACTGCTTTTAACCAGGGTAAGGCGACCGGAAACATGACTAAATACAAACAGTGTAGCTATTCCCTCCGCAAGGCAATCAAACAAGCTAAGCGTCAATATAGAAACAAAGTAGAGTCACAATTCAACGGCTCAGACACGAGAGGAATGTGGCAGGGTCTACAGTCAATCACGGACTACAAAAAGAAAACCAGCCCCATTGCGGACCACGACAGCCTGCTCCCAGACGAACTAAACAACTTCTTTGCCTGCTTTGAGGACAATACAGTGCCACTGACACAGCCCGCTACCAAAACCTGCAGGCTCACCTTCACTGCAGCCAACTTGAGTAAAACATTTAAATGTGTTAACCCTCGCAAGGCTGCTGGCCCAGATGGCATCCCTGGCCGTGTCCTCAGAGCATGTGCAGACCAGCTGGCTGGTGTGTTTACAGACATATTCAATCAGTCCCTATCACAGTCTGCTGTTCCCCCATGCTTCAAGAGTGCCACCATTGTTCCTGTTCCCAAGAAAGCTAAGGTAACTGAGCTAAATGACTATCGCCCCGTAGCACTCACTTCCGTCATCATGAAGTGCTTTGAGAGACTAGTCAAGGATCATATCACCTCCATCCTGCCAGACACCCTGGACCCACTCCAATTTGCTTACCGTCCCAAAAGGTCCACAGACGACGCAATCGCAATCACACTGCATACTGCCCTAACCCATCTGGACAAGAGGAATACTTATGTAAGAATGCTGTTCATCGACTACAGCTCAGCATTGAACACCATAGTACCCTCCAAGCTCGTCATTAAGCTCGAGACCCTAGGTCTCGACCCAGCCCTGTGCAACTGGGTCCTGGACTTCCTGACAGGCCGGTCCCAAGTAGTGAGGGTAGGTAACAACATCTCCACCCCGCTGATCCTCAACACTGGGGCCCAACAAGGGTGCGTTCTCAGCCCTCTCCTGTACTCCCTGTTTACCCATGACTGCGTACACAAGCACACATCCAACTCAATCATCAAGTTTGCTGATGACACTACAGTGGTAGGCTTGATTACCAACAACAATGACGGCCTACAGGGAGGAGGTGAGGGCCCTCGGAGTGTGGTGTCAGGAAAATAACCTCTCACTCAACGTCAACAAAACAAAGGAGATGATTGTGGACTTCAGGAAACAGCAGAGGGAGCACCCCCATATCCACATCGAGGGGACAGTAGTGGAGAAGGTGGAAAGTTTTAAGTTCCTCGGCATACACATCACGGACAAACTGAATTGGTCCACCCACACAGACAGTGTGGTGAAGAAGGCGCAACAGCGCCTCATCAACCTCAGGAGGCTGAAGAAATTTGGCTTGTCACCAAAAACACTCAAACTTCTACAGATGCACAATCGAGAGCATCCTGTCGGGCTGTATCACCGCCTGGTACGGCAACTGCTCCGCCCACAACCGTAAGGCTCTCCAGAGGGTAGTGAGGACTGCACAATGCATCACCGGGGGTAAACTACCTGCCCTTCAGGACACCTACACCACCCGATGTCACAGGAAGGCCAAAAAGATCATCAAGGACAACAACCACCCGAGCCACTGCCTGTTCACCCCGCTATCATCCAGAAGGCGAGGTCAGTACAGGTGCATCAAAGCTGGGACAGAGAGACTGAAAAACAGCTTCTATCTCAAGGCCATCAGACTGTTAAACAGCCATCACTAACATTGAGTGGCTGCTGCCAACATACTGACTTAAATCTCTAGCCACTTTAAATAATAGGAATTGGATGTAACAAATGTATCACTAGCCACTTTAAACAATTTTGTATATAATGTTTACATATCCGACATTACTCATATCAAATATATACACTGTACTCTAAACCATCTACTGAATCTTGCCTATGCTGTTTGGCCATCGACTCAAATCTCTAGCCACTTTAATAATTATAATTGGATGAAATAAATGTATCACTAGCCACTTTAAATGATGCCATTTATATAATGTTTACATATCCTACATTACCCATCTCATATGTATATGCTGTACTCCATACCATCTACTGCATCTTGCCTACGCCGATCAGCCATCGCTGATCCATATATGTACATACTCGTATTCATTCCTTTACTCTTGTGTGTATAAGGTAGTTGTTGTGAATTTGTTAGATTACTTGTTAGATACTACTGCATGGTCGGAACTAGAAGCACAAACATTTCGCTACACTCGCATTAACATCTGCTAACCATGTGTATGTGACAAATAAAATTTGACTTGATTTGATGCAATTGAAGGCACCAAACTGTTGCTTACTGAAACTCCAAAAGTCATCCAATTGTTATAATACATTTGAAGCAATAGTCAACCCGTGTTCAACTACTTCAGCACCGTTTTTCACGCTGCTTTGAGACAAGCGTGGGGACTCATCTTGATAAATCAATCGATGTCAACAACAACAATCCACTGAATCTCAGTTTGGATATTGGTTAGGCTACAATTAGGCTGTGGAAATGTTAGCTGAGGTGGGTGCTGCTGATGATCATCTTGTCTAGTTGGCTCATTCATTATCACTGATCAGAACATTGTATTTTATTCTGTTATATTTTATTATATTCTTACTACAAAATATGTGTTGACTGTGATCGGGGTAGGTGTGTCTTGTCTTGTTTAATTAACAAAATAATGAACTATTGATTTCATTCATTTGGATGTAACCAACAAAAAAATGCCATTCCCTCGTTAAAGAGAAAATACACTTCATTAGTCTTATAATGTCTCTTAGGACCTGCCTAAACAAATCAATTATGGATTATTTTTGATGATGTATATTGACAAGGTAAAAATCTGCTGTTCTGCGCCTGAGCAAGGCAGTTAACCCACTGTTCCCCGGGCGCCGAAGACATGGATGTTGATTAAGGCAGCCCCCAACCCCCCACCCCTCTCTGATTCAGAGGGGTTGGGTTAAATGCGGAAGACACATTTCAGCTGAATGCATTCAGTTGTACAACTGACTGGGTATCCCCCTTTCCTTTCAATGGATTTATTACAATAGATGCCCAACCCACATCACAAGAATGTGGTAAAAATGGGGGACATATAAACATTACCCAATTTGTTTTACAGACAAAATACCATAAATCCTAAGTGAGAGCAGCAATAGTCATAAGGTCAGGGAAAGAACCTAAGCAGGGTCAGGCTTGGTTAGTGCTTGGATGGGAGATGACCTGGGAACACCAGGTGCTGAAAGCTAAGGTCAATGACTACTAAACTGTAAGTCAGTCAGGAATTATAAACAGGACTTGTCACTTTTATATGTTTATGGCAAAAACAAAACATAAGTTTGTCTATTCCATTTGCTTTGGTAATGTAAAAAATAATGTTTTTGTTCGTGGAGGCAAGCCAAAGTTTTAAGCCGAAGTCTACGCCCCAACAGTAGGGATTCATTCAAAGAGGGACTACTCACTTTCATGCAACATTTTTTTCATTGTGAAATACTACACCTAACATCCTTAGATGTAAAACTGAGACTAAGAGCTCTTCGGAAAAAAAGTCTAAATTAAAAACAGATTTCTTGAGTTATCTTATATTAATTCAGACTTTTGAGGAAAATGGACAAACAGTACTATTGCTGGATCTTTTCTCGTTTTTTTTCAAGCAAAGGTCTTGTGAGGGAGTATGCGAGCACACTCATTTGGTTCGGCGAGCCGGGTTCGGATAGGCGCCAGCCGAACCTGAAGCATTTTGCCGCCTTGCCTCTACACTGTATGAGAGAGCATGTACGTTACACAACACGGCCATTTTGTGCCTGTATATTAAGAGTGTGTTTTGTGGTGAGGGGCAGGAAAAGGGTCGATTCACCGGCTTTCCGCTCTCTGTCCCAGGCGAAGCTTGAGGAGGAGGAGGGGGGAGAGAGGAGAAGGGCCTCTTTTCACATAGGCAGACACGAAAGGCGGGGGGGAGAGAAAGTGGGGCGGTGTAGTGTCGGGTTTCCTTCCCCCACAGCTGGGGTCAAATGGGTCACCAACCAGCCCCCCTAATCTCCCCTCATTTCAGAGGCCCAGCATGCAGGAAGTGCTAACCTTACACACCCCTCCCTCTTCATCCCCACTTCTCCTTTAGCTGTGAGCCCTCTAAATCTAAACCTACCTCAGGAGGTTGCTGTTCTAAAACAAGGCTTGACATTCAGGTCAATTTGTCAGTGGCATTTGGCCCAACCCAACTGGCCCGGGCCAAGATCTCACAGGGTAGTGGATGATGTGTGCATCATTTCAATATCAGGTGATTTTATCTTTAATGGACTGACCATTATCTTTTGCTTAAATTCTGTTTTCCGGCTTAGTCTTCCTGGGTTTTCCCCATTAGTTTCCACTCTCAAAATTACACTTTGGGGTTGCCCTTTAATACAATTGTGCACCTAGCAAGAAACCGTTGTGTTTGACTGCAGTGTTTATGTACTGTCAACGTTGGCCTACAGTGTGGCCTACATGTGATGGCAGAGTTTGAAAAAGAAATGCCCTTCCGATGGATACAACTCATGGGGGGTATTTTCATTCAAACATTGCATGATGACCAAATTGCGCATTGCAAAAGATTCAACCAAGACTTTGGACCAAACGTTTTCAATAACAGGTTTGCATACCCATTGTTGCCTTAGTTAGCATTTACTGGTAGATCTACCTACCTAACCTACCGACTACCGATGTCGTTCTTCTGTGAGTTGATCCGTGCAACAACCAGTTGAGAGCTGCTCGACAGATTATTCCTCTCCAACTAGGCTGTGTGTACGAGGCACGCGGGTGCTAAATCATCTACCTAGTGAACTAACATTAATGATATAGTCTAGATTGAAAATAGCAGGCCGCTGACGTGGATGGTCAGCAGGTAGCCTAGTGGTTAGAGCGTTGGACTAGTAACCGAAAGGTTGCAAGATCGAATCCCCGAGCTGACAAGGCAAAAATCTGTCGTTCTGCCCCTGAACAAGGCAGTTAACCCACTGTTCCTAGGCAGTCATTGAAAATAAGAATTTGTTCTTAACTGACTTGCCTAGTAAAATAAAGGTTAAATAAAACAAATCATTAAAAGAATGGTGCACTGGCCCAGTGGGTTTCCAAAATTCTTCCTGGCTATCGGTTAGTCCTGCATGACTAAAATGAGTACTGGAATCCTCCCTTCGCCACACACACGCACGCCATTCGAACCATTAAAACACCTAAAGCCCCCTCATTTGATCTCCTGCTCTCCAGCCACTACCACAGAGTGGCATGTGTCCCTCGGCCCAGACACTACACTCAACAACGGTGTGTATTATCGTGTGTATTATCTCCTACTATGGCTGAAACAATCCATCTCTCTTTCAAAACGGTCACATGGTATTGTTTAGTGCAATGCTCCTCGTTTTGAGCCAAAATGGATTCCTCCTTTGTTTCACTGACATTTACACTTCTGGTACAGTAAACCGTCTGGGAGCTGTGTAGCTAGGTGGGGCAGACAGGTGGGGCAGACAGGGGTAGGGAAGCTGTGTAGCTAGGTGGGGCAGACAGGGGGACGGGAAGCTGTGTATCTTGGTGGGGCAGACAGGGGAGGAAGCTGTGTAGCTAGGTGGGGAGGGAGGGGAGGGTGCTGTGTAGCTTGGTGGGGAGAGGGCTGTGTAGCTTGGTGGGGAGGGGCTGTGTAGCTAGGTGTGGGGGGGCTGTGTAGCTAGGTGGGGGGGCTGTGTAGCTAGGTGGGGGGCTGTGTAGCTAGGTGGGGGAGGGGGCTGTGTAGCTAGGTGGGGGAGGGGGCTGTAGCTAGGTGGGAGGGGGGGGCTTCAACATCCGACTGACTGTTTCGTGGTCCGGGGGAAGACTGGGAGAGTAAAGTACTTGAATTTGGACTGAATTGTCCTTTTAACTGGTCTGAGTGTGTTTTTGACTGTTCTTGGATCAGTTTCCTGGGTCCGTTTGTGGTGCTAACTGATAAGGGCTGATCTGAGGTCAGGCCTATTGTGTCCGTCTCTGGTTGACACACAGCTGGAGAGGGTAGAGGGGGTCATCCGGTTTCAGTCCCAGGGAACACCTCACTCTGTGTGTGTGTGTGTATGTAGAAAGGCCTTATAAGGCATGGAGCAGGAGAGAGACCAGGGACCACAGCCAGCTCCAGAGGCCAAGGACCACAGTCAGCTCCAAAGCTCTACTCTCTCCCTCTTTCTCTTCTACTTTCTCTTCCCTTAATCTGTTTATCATTCTGTCTCCTCTCACTTCCTACCATCTCTGTGTGATTCCGTCTCCTCTCATCTTCTCTTTAATCCTGCTCTGATTTCACAGACACAATAAAACTGTATGTATGTGTTCTCTCCCTCTTTCTTCTTCTGTTGTGAGGAACTGTGCTTCCTTGTATGTGACCGTGTTTCACCTTCATCCTCAGTATTTGTTCATTTGAAGCATGTATCATATGGTGTCATCTGACAGTCTATGATGCTACGGCTCAAATAATCAAAAACAAAAGCTTTTCATTCTGCCCCGACTCTCTCCCTCGCTCGACGACCTCTATCAACAGACCTTTTCACCCCTTGACCTCTCCTCACACATCCCTCCCCCACTCCTTCTCTCTCGGTCGCCCTCTCCCTCTCTCTCAAGGTTGAGTAATGGGGCGGATGGAGTGGTGTTCTCCACAGCTCCTGGGACTTATTAGTAAAACACAACTTCTCGACATTCTGGGCGCCCCACACACACATTTTTCGCAGACTCGAGTCGAGACGGTTTGGAGTGCCATGCCGCGTGCCAAACATGGAGTGCCAAACATTAAAAACGTCTCCTTCGTTGCTGAGAAGAAAATTAGGCCTACTATGCCACTACACTCAAGTCTTTGTGGATTTCCATGACTGTCCTTAAAGAACCAAGTCTCTGTCTCTCTTTGGTTGGAGCTCGATTGCGTTGAGACGTTAGCGTAAGGTAAAGGTGTCTTTTTCATCTGCTAGCTTGCTAGCCAAGGCCTGCTAGCTGTCTGAATCGCTGTGTCTCCAGCTCGTCTAGCTACTCACTGGACCCTATGACCACTCGGCTAAGCATGCATCTCCCTAATCAATATGCCTTGTCCATTGCTGTTTTGGTTAGTGATGGTCTTATTTCACTATAGAGCCTCCAGCCCTGCTCAATATGCCTTAGCTAACCCTTTTGTTCCACCCCCCACACATGCGGTGACCTCACCTGGCTTAAATGGTGCCTCTAGAGACAAAACCTCCCCGTACCCTTATCCTACTCCTCCTCTGGTGATGTGGAGGTTAATCCAGGCCCTGCAGTGCCTAGCTCCACTCCCATTCCCCAGGCGCTATCATTTGTTGACTTCTGTAACCATAAAAGCCTTGGTTTCATGCATGTGAACATCAGAAGCCTCCTCCCTAAGTTTGTTTTATTCACTGCTTTAGCACACTCTGCCAACCCTGATGTCCTAGCCGTGTCTGAATACTGGCTTAGGAAGACCACCAAAAACCCTGAAATGTCCATCCCTAACTACAACATTTTCCGACAAGATAGAACTGCCAAAGGGGGCGGAGTTGCAATCTACAGCAGAGATAGCCTGCAGGGTTCTGTCATACTATCCAGGTCTGTGCCCAAACAATTTGAGTTTCTACTTTTAAAAATCCACCTTTCCAGAAACAAGTCTCTCACCGTTGCCGCTTGCTATAGACCCCCTTCAGCCGCCAGCTGTGCCCTGGACACCATATGTGAATTGATCGCCCCCCATCTATCTTCAGAGCTCGTGCTGTTAGGTGACCTAAACTGGGATATGCTAAACACCTCGGCCGTCCTACAATCTAAGCTTGATGCCCTCAATCTCACACAAATTATCAATGAACCTACCGGGTACAACCCAAAATCCATAACCATGGGCACCCTCATAAATATCATCCTGACCAACTTGCCCTCTAAATACACCTCTGCTGTCTTTAACCAAGATCTCAGCAATCACTGCCTCCTTGCCTGCGTCCGTAATGGGTCCGCTGTCAAACGACCACGCCTCATCACTGTCAAACGCTCCCTAAAACACTTCAGCGAGCAGGCCTTTCTAATTGACCTGGCCCGGGTATCCTGGAAGGATATTGACCTCATCCCCTCAGTAGAGAATGCCTGGTTGCTCTTCAAAAGCGCTTTCCTCACCATCTTCAATAAGCATGCCCCATTAAACTAAGCATGCCCCAGTATAACTAAGAACAGCTATAGCCCTTGGTTCACCCCAGACTTGATTGCCCTTGACCAGCACAAAAACATCCTGTGGCGTTCTGCATTAGCATCGAATAGCCCCTGCGATATGCAACTTTTCAGGGAAGTCAGGAACCAATATACTCAGTCAGTTAGGAAAGCTAAGGATTTCCTAGCTAAGGTCCCCCCCTGCTTCTCCTTCACCCAAATCCAGACAGCTGATGTTCTGAATGATCTGCAAAATCTGGATCCCTACAAATCTGCTGGGCTAGACAATCTGGACCCTCCCTTTCTAAAATTAATGAGCCGAAATTGTTGCAACCCCTATTACTAGCCTGTTCAACCTCTCTTTCGTATCGTCTGAGATCCCCAAAGATTGGAAAGCTTACGCGGTCATCCCCCTCTTCAAAGGGGGATACACTCTAGACCCAAACTGTTACAGACCTATATCCATCCTGCCCTGCCTTTCTAAAGTCTTTGAAAGCCAAGTTAACAAACAGATCACGGACCATTTCGAATCCCACCGTACTTTCTCCACTATACAATCTGGTTTCCGAGCTGGTCATGGGTGCACCTTAGCCACGTTCAAGATCCTAAACGATATCATAACCGCCATCGATAAAAGACAGTACCGTGCAGTCGTCTTCATCAACCTTTCACCAACTACTTCTCAGACAGAGTTCAGTGTGTCAAATCGGAGGGCCTGTTGTCCTGAACCTCTGGCAGTCTCTATGGGGGTGCCACAGGGTTCAATTCTCGGGCCGACTCTTTTCTCTGTATATATCAATGATGTCGCTCTTGCTGCTGGTGATTCTCTGATCCACCTCTATGCAGACGACACCATTCTGTATACATCTGGCCCTTCTTTGGACACTGTGCAACAAACCTCCAAAACGAGCTTCAACGCCATTCAACTTTCCTTCCGTGGCCTCCAACTTCTTTTAAATACTAGTAAAACTAAATGCATGCTCTTCAACCGATTGCTGCCCGCACCCTCCCGCCCGACTAGCATCACTACTCTGGACGGTTCTGACTTAGAATATGTGGACAACTACAAACTCTCCTTTCAGACTCACATTAACTTCTTAGGGCTAGGGGGCAGTATTTTGAAGTTTGGATGAAAAACATGCCCAAAGTAAACCGCCTGTTACTCAGGCCCAGAAGCTAGGATATGCATATAATTAGTATTGATTACAAATGCTGTTTGACTTTTTTCAACAAACTTTACGGGTACTTTTGGGATATCGTTTGTCTGCATGGATGAAAGCCTTTGGGCAGGTGGATTACTGAACAAAACGTGCCAACCAAACGGAGCTATATGGATATAAAGAGGAACTTTATCGAACAAAATGACCTTTTATTGTGTAACCTGGACGCTTTGATATGCTATCAGAGGAAAATCATCAAAGGTAAGCGATTTATTTTATGCTATTTTTGAGTTGTGTGACACCTCTGCTGGTTATGTTATTATGCTAATTGAGTTTGAGTGGGGCGCTGTCCTCAGACAATCAAATGTTCTGCTTTCACCGTAAAGCCTTTTTGAAATCTGACAATGCTGTTAGATTAACAAGAGTCTAAGCTTTTGAAGGGTGTGCAGCATTTGTATTTTCATGAATGTTTGAAATGAGTATTTCTGTAATTTGAATTTGGCGCTCTGCATTTCACCAGATGTTGTCAAAATCGATCCCGTTCACGGGATTGGATCCGTAACAGATTAAGCATCTCCAATCCAAAATTAAATCTAGAATCAGCTTCCTATTTCGCAACAAAGCATCCTTCACTCATGCTGCCAAACTGACTATCCTACCGATCCTTGACTTCGGCAATGTAATTTACAAAATAGCCTCCAACACTACTCAGCAAACTGGATGTAGTCTATCACAGTGTCATCCGTTTTGTCACCAAAGCCCCATATACTAGCAACCACTGCAACCTGTTTGCTCTCGTTGGCTGGCCCTCGCTTCATACTCGTCGCCAGACCCACTGGCTCCAGGTCATCTATAAGTCTTTGCTAGGTAAAGCCCCACCTTATCTCAGCTCACTGGTCACCATAGCAACACCCACCCGTAGCACACGATCCAGCAGGCATATTTCACTGGACACCCCCCAAAGCTAATTCCTCCTTTGGCCGCCTTTCCTTCCAGTTCTCTGCTGCCAATGACTGGAACGAATTGCAAAAATCACTGAAGCTGGAGTCTTATATCTCCCTCTCTAACTTTAAGCATCAGCTGTCAGAGCAGCTTACCGATCACTGTACCTGTACAAAGCCAATCTGTAAATAGCCCACCAAACTACTTCATCCCCATATTATTACTTACCCTCTTGCACCCCAGTATCTCTACTTGCACATTATCATCTGCACATCTATCACTCCAGTGTTAATGCAAAATTGTAATTATTTTGCCTCTATGGCCTATTTATTACCTTACCTCCCTACATTTGCATGCACTGTACATAGATTTTTCTATTGTGTTATTGACTGTACGTTTGTCTATGTGTAACTCTGTTGTTTTTGTCGCACTGCTTTGCTTTATCTTGGCCAGGTCGCAGTTGTAAATGAGAACTTGTTCTCAACTGGCTTACCTGGTTAAATAAAGGTGAAATAAATAAAATACAAATAAAAATGCCATGTTAAAACGACAACAATTCCTTTGTTTACAGCTTTGTATTTCTGCAGAGGGTAGCTGAGGGCACCAAGTTAATGGAACACGAGAGAAGCAGAGGAGGGAGGGATGGGTTCAGTGCCAGAACAGGAAGTCCTGACTGGGCAACAGCCATTTCCTGTGTACTGTGCTGCATGTAAGAGGGGCTCGAGGCAGAAGTTGTGCCTTAGGATCAGCTTTCCCAATCCCATCAGGAGGTAAAAGAGGAAACTGACTCTGGATCAGTGCTAAGTGGTAACTTTATCATAGACCATAAGGGGGCCTTGAGGTGGAACTAAAACACTTATCTAGGATCAGATTATCCTAACCCCAATCGTAACATGAACCATTAGGGGGATGCTAAAATATCTGATCTTGTATAAGTGGCTAGGGGTAACTTAAGGAAAACCAATAATACATCATATGGGGAGGTTTTTGTGAGTGCGATGCACCTTACCTTAATGTCAAAGTTACAGTCGAAGCGCTTGATGAGCACGATGAAGGCGCCAGTGAGGTTGTCCCGGATAGGCGGTGGATCGATGGGCTCGCAGGCATTTTCGGGCCGTGCACCAATCAGAAAGCCCTGTAGGTGTGATATCACAGTACAGTTAGAGCATCAGCTAATTAGCTGCTTAAGGAACATGGTCAACACGACCGAACAGTCAATCAAACAGAAACATTCCCTGGAATCTAATTAAATATTCCCTGGAATCTGAATAAATACTCACTGGAATCTGAATAAATATTTCCTGGAAGATCAAACATCTCAAATTAGATCAATTAGACTAGAGAGAGAAATGGTGAGCCACGTACTGAACGAAGATAACAGAAATGACAAATAACAATTCAATAAAATAAAAAAAATGTAAATGGCTAACGCTGCAATATTTAACTTTTTGAAAGAGAGAGGGGGGAGGGAGAGAGAGAACGAGAGAGGGGGAGGGAGAGAGAGAACGAGAGAGGGGAGGGAGAGAGAGAACGAGAGAGGGGAGCGAGAACGAGAGAGGGGAGGGAGAGAGAGGGGGAGGAGAGAGAGAGGGGAGGGAGGGGAGAGAGGGAGGGGGAGGGAGAGAGAGAACGAGAGAGGGGGAGGGAGAGAGAGAACGAGAGAGGGGGAGGGAGAGAGAGAACGAGAGAGGGGGAGGGAGAGAGAGAACGAGAGAGAGGGTAGAGAGAACGAGAGAGAGGGTAGAGAGAACGAGAGAGAGGGTAGAGAGAACGAGAGAGGGGGAGGGAGAGAGTGAAAGTGTGAAAGTGAGTTTGGCTGGCAAACTTGGTTTGAGATGGGTAGCCATATTGAGTTATAATGCTATTTTCAAGGGAATATCGGTGCCAACATTGGCCAAAATGGTAACATCTATAGCCCCAGTGAGTCAGACTCCACAGGGTGCAGCTCTGGAGTCTCGGACCTCGGGCATGACTCAGCCTGTCAGAACACAGCCAGTTTGGCAGGCCTAATTTCAGGGCGTGATGCTGTCCAATTACATTGAGGTACTGTTCAAGTGTTTCCATTCAGGGAGAGGTGTCCTGGGGTTTCTTCAGTGAGTGAAACGTTCATTACATTGCAGACAGAAATGTAATGAATAGAGCCGACAGACACAATTCTCTTCTACAAGACAGATAATCATATCTGTTCTGCGCATTCTATTTCTATCTGAATATTCTGTAATGTTGTGCCCTCCTAAACAAACTGCTGCTCTCCAGTGTTTTGTCCCACTGGCTTCACCATAACCTCAGGCCAGCTGGCTTCACATTAACCTCAGGCCAGCTGGCTTCACATTAACCTCAGGCCAGCTGGCTTCACATTAACCTCAGGCCAGCTGGCTTCACATTAACCTCAGGCCAGCTGGCTTCACATTAACCTCAGGCCAACAGGCTTCACATTAACCTCAGGCCAACAGGCTTCACATTAACCTCAGGCCAACAGGCTTCACATTAACCTCAGGCCAACAGGCTTCACATTAACCTCACGCCAACAGGCTTCACATTAACCTCAGGCCAGCTGGCTTCACATTAACCTCAGGCCAACAGGCTTCACATTAACCTCAGGCCAGCTGGCTTCACATTAACCTCAGGCCAGCTGGCTTCACATTAACCTCAGGCCAGCTGGCTTCACATTAACCTCAGGCCAGCTGGCTTCACATTAACCTCAGGCCAGCTGGCTTCACATTAACCTCAGGCCAGCTGGCTTCACACAACCTCAGGCCAGCTGGCTTCACAATAACCTCAGGCCAGCTGGCTTCACAATAACCTCAGGCCAGCTGGCTTCACAATAACCTCAGGCCAGCTGGCTTCACAATAACCTCAGGCCAGCTGGCTTCACAATAACCTCAGGCCAGCTGGCTTCACAATAACCTCAGGCCAGCTGGCTTCACAATAACCTCAGGCCAGCTGGCTTCACAATAACCTCAGGCCAGCTGGCCTCACAATAATCTCAGGCCAGCTGGCTTCACATTTAACCATAACCACGCTTTTATGTTGAGATTTATTGATTTGATAATATCGGTCCCATTTCCTTGCACTATTAAAAGCTGCAATATGTAACTTTATGGGCGACCAGACCAAATTCACATAGAAATGTGTGATAGATCTGTAATTCTCATAGAAAAGACAGATCTGTTCTATGTGCGCTATTGCTATGCTTCCCGTTCTTAAGTTTAGTTGAGTCTTTTACTTTCAGTTTTTGTCCACCAGCTTCAGAAGACAAATAATACTCTATTTTCAGCTGTTTTCTGAAGCTGGTGGACAAAAACCAAAAGTACAATGATTATCTACTAGCTTGTTTTGTCACAAACTGAAATTAGACAAACTATTAGAATTTTAGCAACCAGGAAACGGCAGAGCGATTTCTGCAGAGTGCATCTTAAATCCATCCTATCAGGTGTGAGTGCAGGAGGTTGCCCGGGGTGACAGGCTGAGAGAGAGTGCTGTGTCCCAAATTGTTATTTATTTTACCTTTATTTAACTAGGCAAGTCAGATTTTAAGAACACATTCTTATTTACAATGACGGCCATACCCGGACGACGCTGGGCCAATAGTGTGCCGCGCTATGGGACTCCCAATCACGGCCGGTTGTGATATAGCCTGGAACGGAACCATGGTCTGTAGTGACGCCTCTAGCACTGAGATGCAGTGCCTTAGACCGCTGTGATACAGCCTGGAATGGAACCAGGGTCTGTAGTACTGAGATGCAGTGCCTTAGACCGCTGTGCTACAGCCTGGAATGGAACCAGGGTCTGCAGTGCCTTAGACCGCTGTGATACAGCCTGGAATGGAACCAGGGTCTGCAGTGCCTTAGACCGCTGTGATACAGCCTGGAATGGAACCAGGGTCTGTAGTACTGAGATGCAGGGTCTTAGACCGCTGCGCCACTCGGGAGCGAAATTGGCACCCTATTCCCCATATACACAGAGACCTATAAGGCCAGGTCAGAAGTAGTACACCATGTAGGCAATAGGGTGCGATTTGGGAAGCAGCTGAGCTGTAAATTGCTGTGGGATTGGGTGGGGCTGGGGCCTCGACTCTGCACCAGTTACAGCGGGTGGTGAAAGTGAGGAGATCATTTTAGTGGGAGCTTGAGTTCAGTCTCAGGAGACATGCCAGCGCCTAGAACTTCAAAACAGACACAGACTTACTGCATTGCCAGTACTTTTCTGTGTGTGTGTACACTTTACACTGCTAAGACTGTGTGTGTGTACACTTTATACTGCTAAGACTGTGTGTGGGTACACTTTATACTGCTAAGACTGTGTGTGGGTACACTTTACACTGCTAAGACTGGGTGTGGGTGTGTTTTCTGAAGCTGCCACATTGTCCTTCTCTCCAAATAAAAAAGGATGGTCAATGAAAAGAGTAAAACGTATAAAACCAAACCATCAACTTTCCAAAAGGACGGACAGCAACTCGTATGTACAGGTAACTGACAAAATAAAAGGGAACACCAACGTAGTGTCTTCATAGGGCGTTGGGCCACCACCAGCCGACCGGAACAGCTTCGATGCGCCTTGGCATAGATTCTACAAGTGTCTGGAACTCCGTTGGAGGGATGCGACATCATTCTTCCACAAGAAATTCCATAATTTGGTGTTTTGTTGATGGTGGTGGAAAACCCTGTCTCAGGTACAGTTCCAGAATATCCCTTTAGTGTTCAATTGGGTTGAGATCTGGTGACTGAGACACCCTTTAAACCCCCTTCGGTTCTCTGACACTCCTCTTTCAAAAGATCTCTTCTTCTAGCCATGGTAGCCAAAATTAATGGGCAACTGGGCATTTTTATACATGTAAGTATAATGGGATTGTTAATTGCTTAATTAACTGAGGAACCAGACCAGTGTGGAAGCACATGCCTTTCAATATGATTTGTATCCCTCATTTACTCAAGTGTTTCCTTGTATTTTGTCAGTTACCTGTACGTCAGTAGGGCATTCCAAAAGCTTGTTCCATTCTTGATTTGATACAAAGAGGTAGTGAAGAATTGGCAACGGAAGCTGATACATGGACTACTTCATATTGAATCCTGTTTTCAAATAGGAACACAGACCGTAAATCTCACTGGATACCTTCTGCAAAGCCTGCTATGACATCACCGGTGCCACTGCCTCACATTTTCACCTGGTTCAGAACAAGCTACAATAGCTCCCCCTGTTGGCAATGGACCCACAAAGAGACCCACAAGGAAATGCCTAAACACTCCTCTGTACAGAGCACAGTATACTCGAGGGAAAATACAATAAAACATCTACCATTTTTTTTACGTTCTTTTAAAAAAAAAAAAAGTTTAACAACCAATTGTTCGATTCAGGTTTTGAAACCGGGACCAAATGTTGATAAATCATTTCCTCACCATATAAAAAGAGGAACCATTCTGGTTCCGGAGGTGGGTTTCCTCTGATTTTTCAGCATTGACTTGACACAGTGCTGAGAGACTTTCCACTCTGGAGGACAGCGTGACTGGATCATACTTACCCTAACCCAGTTGGATGGGGAAATCACTACACATTTCTATCTGTAGGGCATTCACAGACAATAGTCATCTTCTTCCTCCTCCTGCACCACGGGATTGCCTAGTGGTTGTGAAACCTTAAAATCAGACTTTGGATTCAAATTCTATTTGAAAAATACTTGAGTGTTTTCTTTGGCCTTCCAGATTAGGAATATTACTATTTGATTGTGTGGTTTAAATGGAACAAACTCAAACAAGCACAGATTAAGAGAGTATTTGAACCCAGGTCTATACCTAATCCCAGTCCGTAAATGTCACTAACGCGGACCCCGTTTATAGATTTGCCCCGGTAATAAACAGAGGAATTATTAAATAGCCTCCAGTTTGTGTGGTTTTAAGCAGATTAAAATGAATGAATCTAAAAATCAGATTAGTAGAGTAGGTTTCATAGATACACTGCACACACTGCACACACAGAGGAGCAGCTCCACTGCTTCAACTGTACTGAAAAATAGCTAAGCCCCTCAATATCATATGTTACAATGAAACTACTAAGCACATACACAACTAAGCAGATGACATAACAAGGATCTAACAAGTACGGTTAATTGTAGACAGCACATAAATGGGAATTAAACTAGTAGAGCCAACCATTTTATCTAGGAAATCAAGTAATATCTGCACCCAGAACCATATCAACTTCTTGACTTGAATGTTGATCTGTCACATGAAATAAGGAATCAAGTGGAACATTTTTACAGCCCAAAACTGTGTTGTAATATTTGATACAGGGTACAGAACAATAAAGTGGTATTTTCTGAATTGGGACTATGTCACAAATGGCACCCTATTCCCTATGTAGTGCCCTACTTTTGACCTGGGCCCTATGGCACCCTATGTAGTACCCTACTTTTCACCTGGGCTCTATGGCACCCTCTATGGCACCCTATGTAGTGCCCTACTTTTGACCTCGGCCCTATGGCACCCTATTCCCTATGCAGTGCCCTACTTTTGACCAGGGTCCGTGCCATTTGTGGCACATCCTAGGAGTGCCAGGCCAGGGCTGTAACACAGTGGTATAAATAGCGGACTGGACCACGCTCAGATGAATGTCAGGCTCCAGGATCTGACTGCATGGGGTTCAATCTCTAAGTAGGTTAAGGCTAACAAAACATTTCCCTTTGCAAACGCAAGCAGCAGTTAAAAAAACCCAACAACAACCAGGGATTAAAAGCTCTAGCAGCTCTAGCAGGGCAGAAACGTGACTAACTGACTTGTTGGAAAGGTGGCATTCAATGCGCTTCGTTAAGGCCATTCTACTGTCAATGTTTGTCTATGGAGATTGCATGGCTGTGTGCTCAATTTTATACACCTGTCAGCAACGGGTGTGGTTGAAATAGTCAAATCCACTAATTTGAAGCGGTGTCCACACACACACACACACACACACACACACAGTGAGGGAAAAAAAGTCTGATCCCCTGCTGATTTTGTACATTTGCCCACTGACAAAGAAATGATCAGTCTATAATTTGAATGGTAGGTTTATTTGAACAGTGAGAGACAGAATAACAACAAAGAAATCCAGAAAAACGCATGTGAAAAATGTTATAAATTGATTTGCATTTTAAATGAGGGAAATAAGTATTTGACCCCCCTCTCAATCAGAAAGATTTCTGGCTCCCGGGTGTCTTTTATACAGGTAACAAACTGAGATTAGGAGCACACTCTTAAGGGGAGTGCTCCTAATCTCAGTTTGTTACCTGTATAAAAAGACACCTGTCCACAGAAGCAATCAATCAATCAATCAGATTCCAAACTCTCCACCATGGCCAAGACCAAAGAGCTCTCCAAGGATGTCAGAGACAAGATTGTAGACCTACACAAGGCTGAAATGGGCTACAAGACCATCGCCAAGCAGCTTGGTGAGAAGGTGACAACAGTTGGTGCGATTATTCGCAAATGGAAGAAACACAAAAGAACTGTCAATCTCCCTCGGCCTGGGGCTCTATGCAAAATCTCACCTCGTGGAGTTGCAATGATCATGAGAACGGTGAGGAATCAGCCCAGAACTACACGGGAGGATCTTGTCAATGATCTCAAGGCAGCTGGGACCATAGTCACCAAGAAAACAATTGGTAACACACTACGCCGTGAAGGACTGAAATCCTGCAGCGCCCGCAAGGTCCCCCTGCTCAAGAAAGCACATATACATGCCCGTCTGAAGTTTGCCAATGAACATCTGAATGATTCAGAGGACATCTGGGTGAAAGTGTTGTGGTCAGAGGAGACCAAAATGGAGCTCTTTGGCATCAACTCAACTCGCCGTGTTTGGAGGAGGAGAAATGCTGCCTATGACCCCAAGAACACCATCCCCACCGCCAAACATGGAGGTGGAAACATTATGCTTTGGGGGTGTTTTTCTGCTAAGGGGACAGGACAACTTCACTTCACCGCATCAAAGGGACGATGGACGGGGCCATGTACCGTCAAATCTTGGGTGAGAACCTCCTTCCCTCAGCCAGGGCATTGAAAATGGGTCGTGGATGTGTATTCCAGCATGACAATGACCCAAAACACACGGCCAAGGCAACAAAGGAGTGGCTCAAGAAGAAGCACATTAAGGTCCTGGAGTGGCCTAGCCAGTCTCCAGACCTTAATCCCATAGAAAATCTGTGGAGGGAGCTGAAGGTTCGAGTTGCCAAACATCAGCCTTGAAACCTTAATGACCTGGAGAAGATCTGCAAAGAGGAGTGGGACAAAATCCCTCCTGAGATGTGTGCAAACCTGGTGGCCAACTACAATAAACGTCTGACCTCTGTGATTGCCAACAAGGGTTTTGCCACCAAGTACTAAGTCATGTTTTGCAGAGGGGTCAAATACTTATTTCCCTCATTAAAATGAAAATCAATTTATAACATTTTTCACATGCGTTTTTCTGGATCTTTTTGTTGTTATTCTGTCTCTCACTGTTCAAATAAACCTACCATTAAAATAATAGACTGATCATTTCTTTGTCAGTGGGCAAACGTGTGGGTGTGAATACTTCCTGAAGGCCCTGTAGCTGTGCGGACTGGAAATGGGTCAGCATGATCTTTGCCTGGGAAAGATGTGTACATAGCCGCATCCCAACTCCAAAGCCACAGGCCGAATCCAGCTACTGCCCTTCAGCTTCCCAGGCCACTCCCCCTCCTGCATCCCGAGCCAGACATGTGACAGGATATGACACAGTGCTTCCTGTCCATGCTAAAAGCCAGTCACTGTTCCTTTAAGTTCCCCCTGGGCAATTATCTGCTGCTTCATCACCAATTGAACAAAGCCCTAGGAATCTCTCTGCATATATTTACCCCAAATAAACTGGGTAGAGACTCAGAGACAATTTTTATTATCTCTCCTTCCTTAACTAATCACAGATCTGACATGACGGGTAAATCAGCAGTTCCAGCACATTGCCTACAGCATTCTAGTCATGTTAAATTAGCGATTAGACTAACCCAAAGTAGGGAGGAATAACATATTTCAAAGTAAACAGGGCCTAATCTAACACCAGTTTTGCAACCTTTGCTTGGCAGCATAAACCATCCCCAGGTCACGCTGGTATCAATGTTCAGTCTATATTTTTTTAAGAAGAGTGGAAGTGAGAGTCCTGTGCTTCGCATGAGGAACACAACATGAAAACCATTGCCTAACCGTTGACCAAATTAAAAGAGGAAGGGGTGTATCCAGGGTAAATCCTACCGATGTAGATAGAAATAGAATGAAGCTGCCAGACAAGTCATTTTCAACACGATACATTTCAATTCAAATTCTGTTCCATCCTCTTGAACAGACAGGAGATTTTGCAGGAAAACCTCTTATAGAACACAGTGTGCCACGAACAGAGAACATCAGGCCTCTGCTACATTTTCTGTCAGCACTATCATTGCCTTTAGTACTATTTCACCCTTGAGGGATTGGCTGGCACACGTGCGCTTGGCACACTTTCCTTGTGTGTAAGAGATTAATGTTCCCAGTTGTGCCATTTGGGACGCACAGCTAGTCGTACACTGTGCCATTTGGGACGCACGGCTAGTCGTATTTGGGACGCACGGCTAGTCGTACACTGTGCCATTTCGGGGCATGGGAGAGGTGTGGTTCCACTGAAAGAAAGCCCAGACTGGAGGCCCACTGGGAAATCATGTCTTGTGATTCTGGGACAAGCTGCAGGCTCCATTGTAGGATGGAAGGTTTGTTCCATCAGGACTGCAATCCCTTGGTCATGAAAGCTGCTGCAGTTCATTCCTAAACATTCTTCTCTCAGTTCTTCCGTGGTTCACGAGCCTCCACAGGGACTGGATAGGTGAAAGCCTCCACAGGGACTGGAGCCTCCACAGGGACTGGATAGGTGAAAGCCTCCACAGGGACTGGATAGGTGAAAGCCTCCACAGGGACTGGATAGGTGAAAGCCTTCACAGGGACTGGATAGGTGAAAGCCTCCACAGGGACTGGATAGGTGAAAGCCTCCACAGGGACTGGATAGGTGAAAGCCTCCACAGGGTCTGGAGCCTCCACAGGGACTGGATAGGTGAAAGCCTCCACAGGGACTGGATAGGTGAAAGCCTCCACGGGGACTGGATAGGTGAAAGCCTCCACGGGGACTGGAGCCTCCACAGGGACTGGAGCCTCCACAGGGACTGGATAGGTAAAAGCCTCCACAGGGACTGGATAGGTGAAAGCCTCCACAGGGACTGGAGCCTCCACAGGGACTGGAGCCTCCACAGGGACTGGAGCCTCCACAGGGACTGGAGCCTCCACAGGGACTGGAGCCTCCACAGGGACTGGAGCCTCCACAGGGACTGGATAGGTGAAAGCGATAAGGGAACAGTAGTGGTGTTCCATAAAGCAACAATAACAAAGTGAACTCACCGCCCCTGTTTTAGTAAAATAAAAAGCTGAGGGACGGTGCTGGAGAAATGTAACCACTCAAATTCATAACCAAGCTATGGATGTAAGGACTGGCCATCCATTATATCCGAAAATATAGTTTTAACCATGTTTTGAGGCTATGTGTTTGTAAACAAAGTGTTTGTAAACAAAGTAAAATGTAAACAAACATTGGAGTAAAACAAGCTATACTTTAGGTTCTGATGGGGTATGACAGTTGAACTAAGCTCATGAAGCATTTATAAGTTATATTCTTCAAGAATCACTGGGTACATATCATTACTTTAAAAAGTCCAAATGGATACAGAAACTGCAGATTGCCCCTTTAAGCACCAAACAGAAGAAATGGGTTCTGGGTCAGTGCACCCGACTGCACAGATAATCACTGGACAGTAGCCCGAGACATGGTCGACACGCCACATTTACCAAACAGTTTGTTAACACAGCAGGACAAGTTACTGTCCAAACACTGACAACATGCCACCGATACAACTGCAACCGTCACAGGTCGACCTGCTGAAGCCAAATGGCAGCCGAACGAACATGTAGGAGACCATATTGTTTATAAAAGATGGAACACTAATGGAACAAGAACCCTAGGGTGTGGGCTGCCACGCCTGCCTTGCTCAAAGCGCCGCAGTGCATCCACACAGACGCTGGCAGAGAGTGAAGTGGCTGGGCTTAGCTCCAGTCAGAGGGGGGAGAAGGGTAGAAGTAGAGCTGGGAATTGCCAGGGACATCACAATACGAGATCACAATACTTCTGTCTGCTGCAGAGGGACAAGAGAGTTTTAAAATCAGTCATGGAAATAAAAGTACACACTATTTAAAAAGAAGATAGAGAACAAGCTATAGGATGAACAATACTGGAGTTTTGGCACATT
This sequence comes from Brachymystax lenok tsinlingensis, assembly GCA_030435695.1. Lineage (NCBI taxonomy): Eukaryota > Metazoa > Chordata > Actinopteri > Salmoniformes > Salmonidae > Brachymystax > Brachymystax lenok. The sequence goes on from CM059793.1 coordinate 7,401,514, forward strand.
AACTATTGATTTTTCAAAACAAAATGTTATTTGTCACATGCTTCTTAAACAGGCGAAGACAGAGTGAAATGCTTACGGCCCTTCCCAACAATTCAGAGGGATTTGTTTTTTAATCAACAACTGAGCTGTCTAACCCATTCACAGGATTGGTTCAAGGGTCTCCACCGGTAAATCTGCTATTAGTTCTAATGCACCGTATTGCTGGAACAAAATGTATGATGTTCTGGTGCCGTTCGAACAAATTGGAAGTATTTATTGGGGACTTATTTGTGGAGAAATTTAACTTTTCTGGATGATTTGTGATGTTTTAGTTGTGCTTGACAGTCGTGCCGTCTTCACCACTGTGTTGGTGTGTGTGGACCATGATAGGTCCTTAGTGATGTGGACACCGAAGGAACTGTTCCACTACAGCTCTGTCGATGTGGATGGGGGCGTGTTCGCCCCACCGTTTCCTGCAGTCCACGATCAGCTCCTTTGTCTTGATGATGTTGAGGGAGAAGTTGTCCTGGCACCGCACTGCCAGATCACTGACCCCTTCTTTCTAGGCCAGAGAAGGGCAACTTTGACGGGGGTGGGGCCCACAAATAAATTCTGAAGTCACGAGGGGCCGCAGTGGCTCACGGGTCTGCATACCCCCCCATCGTTGTGTTGTCAGCAAACTTAATGATGGTGTTGGAGGGGCCATGCAGTCATGATTGAACAGGGAGTACAGGAGGGGACTAAGCAGGAACCCGAGGGGCCCCTGTGTTGAGGGTAAGCATGGCAGATGTCGTAGTTGCGGCCCGTCAGGAAGTGCGGCCCAGGCCCGTCAGGAAGTGCAGGATCCAGTTGCAGAGAGAGGTGTTCAGTCCCAGGGTTTTGAGCTTAGTGATGAGCTTGGAGGGGACTATGGTGTTGAATGCTGAACTATCGTCAATGAAACGCATTCTCACGTAGGTGTTCCTCTGGTCCAAGTGGGAGAGGGCAGTGTGGAGTGCAATAGAGATTGCATCATCTGTAGATCTGTTGGGGCGGTATGCTAATTGGGGTGGGTCCAGGGTGTCTGGGATGATGGTGTTGATGTGAGCCATGACCATAGTATGATTCGATCTTAGTCCTGTATTGATGTTTTGACTGTTTGATAGCTCGGAGGAGGTCGTAGTGGGATTTCTTACAAGCGTCCGGATTAGTGTCCCACTCCGTGAAAGCAGCAGCTCTAGCCTTTAGCTCAGTGCAGATGTTGCCTGTAATAAATGGCTTCCGGTTAGGATATAAACATATGGTCACTGTGGGGACGATGTCGTCGATGCTCTTATTAATAAAGCCGGTGACTGATGTGGTAAACTCCTTAATGTTATCGGATGAGTCACAGAACATATTCCAGTCTGTACTAGCAAAACAGTCCTGTAGCTTACCATCCGCTTCATCGGACCACTTCCGTATTGAGCGCATCACTGGTACTTCCTGTTTAAGTTTATGCTTGTAAGCAGAAATCAGGAGGACAGAGTTATGATCAGATTTGCCAAATGGAGGGTGAGGGAGAGCTTTGTATGCGTCTCTATGTGTGGAGTGAAGGTGATTGAGTTTTTTTGCCTCTAGTTGCACAAGTGACATGCTGGTTAAAATGAGGTAAGACGGATTTCAGTTTCCCTGCATTAAAATCACCGGCCAATAGGAGCGACGCCTCTGGATGTACATTTAAAATAGACAGCTACAAAAAAATATAGATGAAAGTACTATTTACCAAGAGTTGTCTTCAGCTTATCATGAGGTATTCTCCATCACTAGGGAGGAGAAGTACAGAGGTGGAGTGAGAGGCAGTAAGTAAGAAAGAGAGAAAAAAGGAAATGGATTGCTTGGTAAGAGAGCTAAACAGAAAAAAACGATGAAAAAGAGAACGAGAGAGAGGAGTGAGTGGCTAAGAAAAGGAGAGAGAAGAAAGAGAGAGTAGGCCTTTAAGTCACTCAGCTTTCATAACCCGATGCCTTACGTAAGTAAGCCTGGCAGGCTTCGCCAGCCCACCCCCTGTCCCGACCCACCCCCTGCCCACCCCCAGTCCCCACCCACTGTCCTAGCCCACCCCATCCTAGCCCAACCCCCACCCACCATACTAGCCCACCCCATCCTAGCCCAACCCTCACACACCGTCCTAACCCACCCCCTGTCCCGACCCATGACTGCCAGTGCCCAAGCCTGCTCCGCGACAGCTACCGAGGCCCAAATTGTTCCAGCACCTGGCCCAGCTTCACTCCGCCACCTGCAGGGCCAGATCCACAGCCACCAGTGCCCGAGCCAGCCCCTCAATAGACACTCGAGCAGACACACCAGCTGGTGTCTCTCCTGCACCAGACATCACCGGACTCAACACCGGTGCTAGTCCCTACACTACCCTCTGCCCTCGCAGACCTGGATCTGAAACCTAAGTGGACTCTATAGCCAGAGTCCCAGTCGGCGTCCAATCTAGCCCCTAAGACTTCACCGTCTCTCCTGGACCTGCCAGCATCACACCAGACCGCAGTTCTGATCCAGATGTCCACTGCCGTTCCGGGAACCAGTTCAACACCAACCTGGGTCTATCATCCACTCCTTCACCTACTGACGCCTCAGCACCTGAACCAGCGCCACTCCTCGGTCTGTCATCCAGACCTGGAGACCTCCAGCAGCATGGACACAGACTGTCCCCACTCCTGCTGGATGACCCTTACTCATGATCGCTTTGTCCCTCCATCCATTCCACCGAAGGGTGACCTTGTCCCTCACTGCCCACTCCAACCATTCCACCGAAGGGTGACCTTGTCCCTCACTGCCCACTCCAACCATTCCACCGAAGGGTGACCTTGTCCCTCACTGCCCACTCCAACCATTCCACCGAAGGGTGACCTTGTCCCTCACTGCCCACTCCAACCATTCCACCGAAGGGTGACCTTGTCCCTCACTGCCCACTCCAACCATTCCACCGAAGGGTGACCTTGTCCCTCACTGCCCACTCCATCCATTCCACCGAAGGGTGACTACATGGGGCTGCGGGACATTCCTCACTACCCAGTGCCCTACAACCACCGGCCTTAAAGGGGCGGCCAAGGGGACAGACACACAGCCATGCCCGCAAAAAAATGATTTTACTGAGGGAACATGTACTACATACATTTTGGGGTGGCTGTACAAAACCCTACACTTTCTATTATTAAACCCTCACTGAACCCCTCTCTCTGGCTAGGATATAGAAACAAACTCTGACTTTTGAGCTGCGGCAAAGGGTACCATACCCCACCTCAGTCTGACTCCCTTGTCCAGTGGCTGAGGCCACTTCACACCTCTGTGTTAGGGACCAGTTTTCCAGGGAACGCAGTCCGCTGACCTGGTCAGCCAATCACAGGCCCTATCTAATGGGGTAACACAACAACATTCCTACCTGTTATTTAGTTGGGAACAGGGGTGCAGAGAGACTACAGGTCAGAAGAGCTCTGCACCACCTCAACACAACTCACAACTGGACCCTTCCTACAAGGACAAGCCTCCACCCTGGACTTCCAAATCAAATTTTATTGGTTGCATACACACGTTTAGCAGATGTTATTGCGGGTGTAGCAAAATACTTGTGTTCCTAGCTCCAACAGTGCAGTAATATCTAGCAATACACAAACCTAAAATAAAAAGAATGGAATTAAGAAATATAGAAATTACGCCTAGCAATGTCGGAGTCCGGAGTATAAATATACAGTACCAGTGAAAAGTTTGGACACACCTACTCATTCAAGGGTTTCTTTATTTTGACAATTTTCTACATTGTAGAATAATAGTGAAGACATCAAAACCATGAAATAACACATATGGAATCATGTAGTAACCAAAAAAAACTGGTAAACAAATCAAAATATATCTTATATTTGAGATTATTCAAAGTAGCCACCCTTTGCCTTGATGACAACTTTGCACACTCTTGGCATTCTCTCAACCAGCTTCATGAAGTAATCACTTGGAATGCATTTCAAATAACAGGTGTGCCTTGTTAAAAGTTCATTTGTGGAATTTCATTCCTTCTTAATGCGTTTGAGCCAATCAGTTGTGTTGTGACAAGGTAGGGGTGGTATACAGAAGATAGCCCTATTTGGTAAAAGACCAAGAACAGCTAAAATAAGCAAAGAGAAATTACAGTCCATCATTACTTTAAGACATGAAGGTCAGTCAATCCACAAATTTTCTAAATCTTCAAGTGCAGTCGCAAAAACCATCAAGTGCTATGATGAAACTGGCTCTCATGAGGATTACCACAAGAAAGGACGACCCAGAGTTACCTCTGCTGCAGAGGATAAGTTCATTAGTTACCAGCCTCAGAAATTGCAGCCCAAATAAATGCTTCACAAAGTTGAAGTAACAGACATCTCAACATCAACTGTTTAGAGGAGACTGCGTGAAATCAGGACTTCATGGTAGATTTGCTGCAAAGAAACCACTATTTAAGGACACCAATAAGAAGAAGAGACTTGCTTGGGCCAAGAAACATGAGCAATGGACATTAGACCGTTGGAAATCTGACCAAAAATCTCTAATTTGGACTCAACTGCCATGTCTTTGTGAGACACAGAGTAGGTGAATGGATGATCTCCGCATGTGTGGTTCACACCGTGAAGCATGGAGGAGGTGGTGTGATGGTGCTTTGCCAGTGACACTGTCTGTGATCCATTTAGAATTCAAGGCACACTTAACCAGCATGGCTACCAGAGCATTCTGCAGCAATACGCCATCCAATCTGGTTTGCGCTTTGTGGAACTATCATTTGTCTTTCAAAAGGACAATGACCCACCACACCGACAGGATGCTCTCAATGGTGCATCCTGAGCTTGAAGAAGCTTTTCACCTTGTACACTGCGGCCCGTCAATGTGGATGGTCCACGATAAGCTCCTTCACTTCGTTGACATTAAGGGAGGATATTTTCCTGGCACCACTCCGACAGAGACCTCACCTCCTCCCTGTAGGCTGTCTCATCATTGTTGGTAATCAGGACTTCCACTGTTGTCATCTGCAAACTTGATAATTGAGTAAACAGGGAGAAAGTGAGGGGGCAGAGCACACAACCTTGTGGGGCTCCAGTGTTGAGGATCAGCGTAGTGGAGGTGTTGTCTACCCTTACCACCTGGGGGCGGCCCATCAGGAAGTCCAGGACCCAGTTGCACAGGCCGGGCTTCAGACCCAGGGCCCCGAGCTTAATGATGAGCTTGGAGGGTTCTGTTGTTGAAGGCTGAACAATAGTCAATGAACAGCATTCTTACATAAGTATTCCTCTTGTCCAGATGGGATGGGGCAGTGTGCAGTGCAATTGTGATTGCATCATCAGTGGATCTATTGGGGCGGTATGCAAATTGCAGTGGGTCTAGGGTGTTGGGTAAGGTGGAGGTAATATGATCCTTGACTAGCCTCTCAAAGCACTTCATGATGACAGAAGTGAGTGCTACGGTGTGATAGTCATTTAGTTCAGTTACCTCAGTTACCTTCGCTTTCTTGGGTACAGGAACAATGGTGGACATCTTGAAGCATGTGGGGACAGCAAACTGGAATAGGGAGAGATTGAATATTCCCGTAAACACTCCAGCCAGCTGATCTGCGCATGCTCTGAGCATGCGGCTAGGGATGCCATCTAGGCCGGCAGCCTTTTGAGGGTTAACATGCTTAAATGTCTTACTCACGTCGGCCACGGTGAACGTGAGCTCACAGTCCTCGGGAGCGGCCCATATTGGTGACACTGTGTTATCCTCAAAGCGGGCAAAGGTGTTTAGCTTGTCTGGGAGCAAGACGTCAGTGTCCGCGACGTGGCTGGTTTTCCCTTTATAATCTGTGATTGTCTGTAGACCCTGCCACATGCGTCTCGTGTCTGAGCCATTGAATTGCCACTCCACTTTGTCTCTGTACTGACGTTTTGCCTGTTTGATTGCCTTACGGAGGGCATAACTGCACTGTTTGTATTTGACCATATTCCCAGTCACCTTGCCGTAGTTAAATGCAGTGGTTTGCTCTTTCAGTTTTGCTAACTGTGTGTTAGTGGTTTTATGGTCATGCATGCTCTATACACCAAAACGTTTCCAGTAGTCTATCCTACTTCTTGTTTGCCGGGGCGCTGGGACAGTTGCACCTATATCTAAACCGGCACCTCTATCGGAGTTCACCACCAGTTAATGATGCTCTTTTTCAATGGACGTTTCAACAAGAGACTGAAATGAATGAGTCATCATGGACGTTTCAACCCGACTGAAATGAATGATTCATCATGGACGTTTCAACCCGACTGAAATGAATGATTCATCATGGACGTTTCAACCAGAGAGGGTAGTAAGAGAGCAAGGCAAGCATAGCGATGGACAACAACAAGCTCTTCACTGGGGGACACAACACAATGGCCTGGCTTAGAAGCACAGACATGAGTCAGCCCCGTTGCCAGCTGTGTGTGGGTCAACAATGAGTGGACACCTCACAACCCGTGACCTCATTCTCATTAGAAAGCCATGGCGATCTTGCTGCTGCACATTCACAACACAGTGCTCTTCACTGTAGTGCCAGTCTGGCCACCAGACCTTGACCACAACTGGGCCCACTACTAATCTGTGTCCCAAAATGCACCATATTTCAGTGCATTCATGTTGACCAGAGAGAGATACTGTATATACTGTATATCATTCGTTATACTTTAACTAGTGTCAATAGCAGTAAAAAATGACAGGGTATATGTAACAGTCGACATATTGAGTCCTTGTAATGACCTTCAGGGATTTGTAAGCCTGTCATTAAACTTTTGCATTTGACAGAAAGAAAATGACCCTTGTTGTACCCACCTTGAGTCCATCGCTGGGCAGCCGGTACCCAAAGCGTGCAGGCAGGTCATCAAAATTACCTGTTTTGTTGTCAAATGTGTACTGAAAGAGAAAGAAGAATACAATCACATCATGTGGCGTTAATAACTAATAGTTCTTTGTCAGTCAGTCTGTCTACGTGTCTGTCCACCTGCCCGTCTCGGTCTGCGGGGACTCACGGCAGAGATGTCAGTCAGTCAGTCTACGTGTCTGTCCACCTGCCCGTCTCGGTCTCGGTCTGCGGGGACTCACGGCAGAGATGTCGGCCTCAACGGGCAGCAGGTTGAGGAAGGCGAAGAGCTGCACGGTGAAGATGGTGTAGATTTGTGTGGCGGACAGCATCAGCATCCCAAGGGAGAGCAGCATCTCGCATTCCGCGCTGTGCCAGTCAACTGACACACACCTGCGCAGACACACACAGACGGACTGTCCCAGCACTGGCAACTCTCACACCTGCAGGGTACGTACACACACACACAATTGTCAATGTCTGTAGGCCTACGTCTGCTCCCAGCCTCCCACAGAACAGAACAAACACCTCAAAGTTCCACTGGAAAACTGTAATTATATATATGTCACTACATGAAATCTGGTGTGACCCTGCTCGGTTCTGAAATAAGACAGTAGTGAATTTGTCATGCCTTACACACACACAAGATTGAAGTCAATTCCATTTAAATTCTGGAAGTACACTGAAATTCCAATACCATGCAATGCTTTCAATGAGGAACATTTGGAATTGAAGTATTTCTGAATTTACTTGAATTGAACAGTACTGGGGCCACGTCCCATATATAAATTGCCTGGCTCCCCACAGGGGCCCCACTTTGGTTTTAGAAGTGAGGGGGACATGACCCCTAGATCCCCTGTCAGGTTCTCTCCTATAATTTTTGGGGTCATCTAAAGCTAACTTCCTGCATTTTTACACAATCCAACGAGCCGTCGCTATTTAGAACAAAAAGTAATTTAGCTAGATCATTATTATATATCTTTAAGTGATTAATAAGACCTAATTACCTTCGATCTAGTTCAATAATAAATATTGTGTTGCACCTTTAACCAACCATAAATGAACAACACTTGAAAAATACAAAGACTTTTGATTGTCTTTATTAAGACATATCAAATTTCAGCCCGACCAGCCAGCCAGCCTGACAGCCCGACCAGCCAGCCAGCCTCACAGCCCGACCAGCCAGCCAGCCTGACCAGCCAGCCAGCCTGACCAGCCAGCCAGCCTGACAGCCCGACCAGCCGACCAGCCAGCCAGACCAGCCAGCCAGCCAGCCCAGCCAGCCCGCCCAGCCAGCCAGACCAGCCAGCCCAGCCCGCCCGCCCAGCCTGACAGCCCGACCAGCCGACCAGCCAGCCAGACCAGCCAGCCCAGCCAGCCCGCCCAGCCCAACCAGCCAGCCCAGCCTGACAGCCCGACCAGCCAGCCAGCCCGACCAGCCAGCCAGCCCGACCAGCCAGCACGAGCCACCTGCACCCCCGACCCCCACCAGTCTAGTCAATATCTCAACATTCTCCCAAAACAATTTCCTTCCCAGTTCCCACCTTACTTTCTTTTTTTTTTTTATTCCCAAGAGAAAGGTTTGGAAACAAAAACACATACACCTCAAATATACATTAACACACAGGAACAGCAAATCCTCTATATAATTAATCTCATAGGAGTAATAGTACTGTAGAGCTCTTTTTACTTGCACACAATATAGCTGGGTCACCCCGGCCTGTCCCTAGGGGTCCACCACCCTGCAGCTGGGCCGCCCCGTCCCGTCCCTAGGGGTCCACCACCCTGCAGCTGGGCCGCCCCGTCCCGTCCCTAGGGGTCCACCACTCTGCAGCTGGGCCGCCCCGTCCCGTCCCTAGGGGTCCACCACTCTGCAGCTGGGCCGCCCGTCCGTCCCTAGGGGTCCACCACCCTGCAGCTGGGCCGCCCGTCCGTCCCCTAGGGGTCCACCACCCTGCAGCTGGGCCGCCCCGTCCCGTCCCTAGGGGTCCACCACCCTGCAGCTGGGTCACCCTGTCCTGTCCCTAGGGGTCCACCACCCTGCAGCTGGGCCGCCCCGTCCTGTCCCTAGGGGTCCACCACCCTGCAGCTGGGTCACCCTGTCCTGTCCCTAGGGGTCCACCACACTGCAGCTGGGTCACCCTGTCCTGTCCCTAGGGGTCCACCACCCTGCAGTGCCCCAACACACCCCACTCAGCTTTAGGACCTTAATGAATTGTTCATTTATTGGTTTTGGGGGTATTAAGCAGACCCAAAGGGACAGAACTGAGCAGCCCAGCAGCGAGGGTTTGCCTAAATAGGTAGCTCCTCTGACAAGGGAATGTTTTCAATACAGACTCCTTTAACCGTACTGTATTCCATATAAGGCATCCAGGCCTTATGAAAGTTCCCCAGTATACCCATAATCTGGTAATAAATCACAGCTAGCAATACATAATATGACATTGTGGGAGGATAACCAATCTTCTAATTAATGGCAGTGCATTTCTTAGCCTCTGTAAATGCTAGGTTACACAGTTTCCTCTAGCAACATTTCCACGCAAACAAAAACAGGGTGAAGGGAGAATCTGTAGACATGCTGAGATAAAAGAACATACTCTTTGCCAGAATTCATTCAGCCTTCACAAGACCATAACATATGCAAATGTGTCCCTTTTTGTGTTTTACACCTCCAGCAGAGGAATGACATTTCTTGAGTGCATGATATTCAGTTTCACTGGCATATAGTACGTTCTACGGTCGGTCTTAAACAGCAGTTATTTATGTCTGAGATATGAACATGACTGGGCATTCTAACATATCTGTATCCATTCATCATCATTATCAATAGCTTCTACCAGGTCTTCCTCACATTTCTGTTTTGTCATCGGGAAAAGCCTCGATCAACCCTTGATACAGTTTGGAAATCAACTTTGAAGGTTTGTCAGACTGCCTTAAAATAGCAACTGGCTTGACCAGTGTTTGCTCCACAGAGAGAATAAAGTGTTGTATCTGCAAAAATACCCCTCAGCTCCGTCAGACTGGTCTTCCCTGGCTGCCTGACCCTGCTGAGACACCCTGTCACCATCTGATCCTCCTAAGATCAGGCATGACGAAGAATTACCTTGGTGTACATTATACTATCCAAGAATGGAATCAATGGTTCAATAATTGAAATGACCAGTATTCCCAGATCCCAGACTGTAGCTTTAAGCTTATACTGCTGTCCTGTAGCCACTGTAGGTCTACCCATCGATTCAAGATAGAACTTTGTGTCATTCACTGATATTGTTAATATACTGCAGAATTCACCTGAGCTCCGTAGACTGGTCTTCCCTGGCTGTCTGACCCTGCTGGGACCCCTGTCACCATCTGACCCTGCTAAGACATGATGAGCAGTGTTGTGTACTGACTATACACTAGAGGGCTGCATTCCCTTGTGATGCCTGTGAGTCCCGACAGAGATTATTGCAGCGTGGTCGGCATTGTTCATGCTGCGGGCAGTCAGATTAAAATATTTTTGTTGTCCAGCAGATTATTTGGATACGGTCCTCTTTCTGCTTTGTAAGCGTTAGCCTAGCTATTGTATTAAACCACATTCACACGCTCAGAATTCACTGCTTCAACATCAGTAGTCTACCTCTTCTAGTTGGGTGTGAGAGTTCAAGTGTGCCTAGTATGTGTACTCTCATTGAAATAGACTAGGCTGCATACATGGTCGGAGAATCACGTGGCAGTTAATATTTAATAAGAATTTCATATTTAAGTTATTAGACTGTAGTTTACTACAGTGTCTGTAAATAAATAGGCTATTGATAATGGAAAGAAGTAGAGGGCGCTCAACCAAGGTGAGTCGAAGTGCAATCAAAAATGTAATAATTGAAAAGGAAAAGGCTACAATGGTGCGCGAGCGTTGCACATTTTCAATAAGTATTGGTTACCCATTTATTTGTCTCTGCCTGCAAATCATCCTCCTAAAAGGTAGGCTATATTCTATAGGTCTATGCTTAGCATAGCAAGTGTCGTTGTCATCATTCTTGCCGCTTCAAGTTCAATAGCCATACCTGCGAAATCAGGTGCAAGTGTGGTCTCATTTTAATAGAGTAGGATATAACCTATGTGGAGAAGCACTGGGCAGTTACCTTTCCAAGGAAATGTACTTCCTAAGTAGTTTACTACATTGCTTAGAAATAAGCCTAAATATTGATCACCCATATTTCTCAGTCTGAAAATCTTCCCACTCTAAACAAAAAAAAAAAAAATAGTTAGAGAGAAAGTGTAAGTCTCTCCAGCTCTGCGCTCTTCAATCTACATCTAGCATAGTGGCTGATATAGCCTAGTAATACAATGTAAGTGCCATGTGAGAATCTCTGGTAATTTAAATTTACTTTGCTGGGACAAAAGCTGGCAAGTGAGCTGCGTCACATAAGCCTAAAAATAACATTGCGGGACTGTGGGTGGGTTTGGGACCAGTTCTTTCGGTAGCGGGTGGGAGTCGTAATTACTGTGTCAGTGAGAAAAGTAGGGAACTAGCTAGGGAAACTGGCAGATCAATAACATTACCATACTGACTAATAAAAAATTTTTTTAAAAAATAACATTGCACTGAAAAAAACAGAATATCAATCTTCAATCATTTGGCTGATGGTTTCATCGTTTTGATTCAGGACTAATGTGATTGAGGCGAAAACAATAGCTAACGTTAACCAACTTCTGGTCAGCTCGCTCCCTCTCTCTAATGGTACATCACCTGGCGAAGAGCTGGCCTGGCTATGGTAACTACTAGCTAGCGTAGCATATTCATTCACCTCAGTCGAGAGAGGAAGAAACATTAGCTAACGTTACATGTCAGTTACAATACTAGCTCAGCACTGTGAACAAACACTAATTACGTTTTTTTTCTTCTGTTAAACTGCTGTTACCTTGCCAGCTACATCAGTCAGCTAAAGAGTAGCCAGTTTCTCCTCTGCTTGCTTTTACAACTCAGTGAAAGAGCGCAACACAGACACCGAACTATGCTCAACTTTCCCGTGCTTGTCCAGCCAGCCTTCCAGAAGCTTTGTCTTCACACAGCCTGTCAACCCGCTCTGTGGTGTTCGCGTGGGCCTAAATCCAGCCGGCTGAATACTGAACACAGTGAAAGTTGCACCCCTGGCTACCCATCCACATCGCACTGGCCAAACACAATCTCACTGTTCTGATTGGTCCCAGAAACCAACGGTTGGGCCAAAGCCAGCCTACATGAGGAGGTTATCAACTTTGAAATTCTGATTGGTTAGATATGATCCAATCGCTGATGAATTTGTTTTGTACAATGCCCCTCCTTTAGAAGTCACACAAACGACTTCTAGGACGGCAGATTCAAACAATGTGTTAGGATCGATAGAGCAGTGGAATTAAAATTCAGGGTGAGTCGTCAGGAAAATATATAAAAAGGCTTATCAAGAGTAGACCTACCACTAGGGCCCTGTGCCTCTCAGTGATGACAGATGCAGACAGAGAGGAAATAAAATGCATTAGACTACATCAGATAGCCATACAGCATCACCAAGCGCTAATAATAACACAAAATATATCCCCAAATATCAAATATTCATTTAAACATGATCTGTTGGTATGTTTCAAGGTGGCACAGGTGTGTAAAGCCACAAATAAACTATTTAAAGTAGGTAGGTCCTTTCAAAAGAACGGGGACATTTGCTGTGAGATACTTGCTACCGATGTCATGATCTTCATAAAGTAATGCCTAAAAGTAGAAGTCATGCTATTTGTTGCAAAAGAAGGATGATGTCAAAGTCATGTGGCAATGTACTGTGACTACCCAGCAGTATGACAGAGGAGCTACTTTAACCACGTAATCTACTTGGATGACAACCTATTCGGTTAGCCAAGCTAACTTCATAGCTAATATTATTCTTGTCACAAATCTCCCATCTATCTAGCTAGCTAGCTAACTTAATCATAGCCCAATATTGGACTAAAGAGCCTAACGTTACTCCTTAGTCCAAGGACCTTAACGTTACATGTTCTGTTTAAAGGGCGAATTGGCTCTGGAGGCCAAAACAGCCAAATACTCGATCTAAACGTGAATTGATTCTCCATTGCGGTACAGTTCTAGAAAAAAATAAATCCCTGTAACGTTACTTTTATATATCACATCAAACATTTCACAAATGCAAAATACGCACTTACTTACTGTACACTGTTTTAACCGCTTTTAACACAGCAGCCGACAGTATTTTTCAGTGACAAGACGTTTGTGGCATCGGTCTTCCGTTTACACATACAGTAACTTAAGGTGTTTGGAAACGCAGATAGTTAATTAGCACAAGTAGTCCACTCAGTCCCCCGTCTGTTGTCCTTTAAACAAGCGCCGTAAACATGGACATGTGGCCATGTGGGAACCATAATCCTATAAAAAGGCGTGTATCAATATAACCTTTTGTTTTCCAAAACCGTACCGCAAGCGATGCGTCGCGGATAACCTCCCCCATACAGAATACGCCTTCGTCCGACGACTCTTATGTGTAATGTAGTGGAAGTGAGAGTCGTGATCACCGGCTAACGTAAACACAGCTGCAAAAGTGGAAAATCGGGTTTTATGATACCCACAATATATGGCAGTTGTAGAGGTGCCAAACCTGTTTAGCAAGCGATTGCAAGTCTTCTAAATATACCCGATGGAGCAAGCTACCATTATTAGCAAGCTAAACAGCATTATTAGGCCAGCTTTGTAACTCCCAAGCTTGATAGCAACATCATGACACGACTCCGAGTCTTAACAGCTAGCTATATCAACGCTAGCGACAAAATGCAAGTTAGCTAGCTAGATTTAGCTAGATAACTAACGTTAGATCGTGGAAAGTTACCTTTGAATCAGACCGAAGTTTCCTCTGGTTTAAAAAAAATAAAATAATAATATGGACATTACAATAAAATGGCTATCTATATACGTATGATCGCGACAACTTTATTATTTTACTTCAACATGTCAGTACAACATAACGTCAACAATAATCCCTAACTAGCCAGCTCCTTCATGCGAGTGCTGTGCAGAGCTTCCTCCAGCTGCACCCACCCACCCCGAGCAAATTCTCGCTGCTGATTGGACGGAATCACAATCAATCTTTCCTTTCCCGAAACCGTTTCCTGAGGTAAACATAACCACGTGATTGCATCATGTTTTTAAACAGCAGAACAATTATCTCTAATATATAGTCTTTGTAGGTGTGGGGCGTGTGACCGTGTATGCAAAGGTTTACATTGGGTGGCTGACTGTTTGACTATGAATTCGAGCGCAAGATGTGGGGAGAGTAATATCGAAGCGAATGGCGGGGCGGTGAAAGGAAACCCGCATTGCTGGCCTGTATATACATTGTTAATAATATATTTTGGGAGGTTTGGTTATTACCACACAAATATCTGCTTGTTAACAAGGTCAAAGAGGTCTCTTTCAGAATCATCCATAAGTCAATTTTTTGGGAAAAGGATCAAGAAAAATGTTTGCATTCATTTTGGCATTGACTACGTGTTAAGAAATTATTGCAAGATATTTATAGATTTATAATTGATAATTGTGTAATGTGTTTCTTTGTTTCCTTATCTATAATAACGAAACAAAAAACTCTTAAATGTAATTGTGCTAATGGGAAAAAAGTCATTCATAAATGTAAATTCACTAATAAAGACCCAGTCTTCCTTGTTTTCTATAAGGCGTTCTTGATTATTCTACATTCTTCAAATAGGAAAGCTGTAAAAGCAATCAAAACCTGTATTTTAAAGGCCTTTGAATAATCTGTTTGGTTGTATAATTCCTGTATGTACACTGGTGTTTTGTGAAACAATAAGAGTACCACAGAGTCATAATACCCATAAAACCTAGCAGTCAAACAGGGAAATGGTTCCAATCGTTTTTCCACCATTCATTTTTCTCATAGGGGATTTTAGAAACACTTAAAATAATTGCTTTGTTTCGTGTAGGCTTACCCTTGCGTGACGTTTTGATAACCGTCTAAATCTCTCTAGGACAAGGGGACTTTTATCAATATATTAGTCTGTATTTACCCCCTCAAAATGAAATGCTAATTAGCTGCTAATGTGGCTATCATAAAGAACTACAAATGCCATGATGATCTAAAATGGTGGTGGAAATTTGTGCTTTATTAAGACAGTACACATGTTTCCAGTTCTTCCATGGCCTGCGTACTAACCAGACTTGTCACCCATGCTCTGGATCAACGTGTATGACAGCTTGTTCCAGTTCCCGCCAATATCCAGCAACTTCGCACAGCCATTGAAGAGGTGTGGGACAACATTCCACAGGCCACAATCAACAGTGAAGGCCTCCCAAGTGGCGCAGTGGTCTAAGACACTGCATCAAATCAAAGTTTATTTTGCGCCGAATACAACCTTACAGTGAAATGCTTACTTACAGGCTCTAACCAATAGTGCACAAAAGGTATTAGGTGAACAATAGGTAATTGGCCCAGTCAATTGGCCCAGTGTTGTCCGGGTTTGGGGAGGGTTTGGCCGGGCCGGGCCGGATGTCCTTGTCTCATTGCGCTCTAGCGAGTCTTGTGAGACTCGGGAGAGGCAAAGATCGAGAGCAGTGCGTCCTCCGAAACACAACCCAACCAAGCCCCACTGCTTCTTGACACAATGCCCACTTAACCCGGAAGCCAGCCACACCAATGTGTCAGAGGAAACACGTGCACCTGGCGACCGTGTCAGCGTGCACTGCGCCCGGCCTGCCACAGGAGTCGCTAGAGCGCGATGAGACAAGGACATCCGGCCCGGCCAAACCCTCCCCAAACCCGGACAACACTGGGCCAATTGACACTGGGCAAGTCGCGGCCGGCTGCGACACAGCCCGGGATTGAACACGGGCTTGTAGTGACGCCTCAAGCACTGTGATGCAGTGTGTTGCTGTATGTGTCGAACTGCTTTGCTTTATCTTGTTCTCAACTTGTTCTCAACTTGCCTACCTGGTTAAATAAAGGTGCAATAAAATTAAAACGCTGCGCCACTCAGGAGGCCTAGTTTAAGATTTTTGAACAAATGAATTTCTTCAGTGTATTTTTTTGTTTTGCAAATGCAGCTAGCTAGTTTAGCCTACTCAAACACCCGGCTCAAGCAGAGAGGGATGCTATGTCAGCTAGCTGGCTATGGCTATCCAACACTGGAACTCTTCCAAGTGAAGTTAAGCTTTTGGTTGTATTAATTTATTGCAACCGGTGCCCGCCGGTGTAACTACTAAACTGCTTGCTGACTATACACTGTACTGCATGATTGTAGTGGGTTTATTAACCCATTAGTTTTAGTAGCTACTGTATGTTGAAATTATGACATTAGCTAATATGGTGACAACGATGTAGACTGTGTGTAGTGGTTATAATATGAAGGTTTGGCTTGGAAAGGTTTGTTCACCTGGTCACAGACAGCTGACGTGTTGTATACTGAAGTTCACAAGAGAAGGGAAAAGGTGAGAGGAAGAGAGTGTGTAGATGCGAGAAGGAATTATACAATGAGCAAAACGATCATGCTGTTTGTATGTGGCTGCTATGAAAGTGAACTGTGTTTGCGTGTGATCAGGGGTGCATTTATTCCGCCAATTCTGTTGGAAAAAGGTTTCTTAAACGGAAGCAAGCGGAACAAAACGGGGATAAACATAACTAAATTTGTCCAATAGAAACTCTTGTTTGCACCCTATATCAGCTAGATGCAGGCAAGAGTGTGCAGGGCGGCATTGAATCTGTCAGTCTGTCACCTTGATTTCTAAAAATTCTCTTGACCTATGCACCTACGTTGTAAACTTTCATTCATGATGGGATATAGGGACTTAAACTAAACTAAACTTAGCGCTGTTACATTGAGCTGGGTGAATGGAATATGAATGACAGTCATCCAATATACTGTAATAGAAATAAGGCCATGCTCATAATAAATAATAATAATCGTCCTTCCTCATCTTAAATGTCACCGACCGCCACTGGTGTGGGACTATTATTGATGGCATACGTAGCTGATTGCTGACCTACATTCTTTTGAGGATATGACCCCACACACACACACACATTCAAAGGTCTTGGGTGAAAACCACCATTATTGATTCAAGAGCTAGGACTGTTTCGCCTTTGTGTGATAGAATCCTGCACAGCTCCCAGGGCTCAGAGACAGATAGTTACTTTAAAAGGTCACATGCAAATTAGTTGAGTCCTCTGTAAAACTTTACAACACAATTGTAAAAGTCTACCAAACAATCATGGTGACGGTAATGGAAATTCCTTTGGCAAGCAATATATCTTTCAGTTAGCAACACTTCTTTCAGTTAGACAGCAACACTTCGTTCAGTTAGACAGCAACACTTCTTTCAGTTAGACAGCAACACATCTTTCAGTTAGACAGCAACACTTCTTTCAGTTAGACAGCAACACTTCTTTCAGTTAGACAGCAACACATCTTTCAGTTAGGTAGCAACACATCTTTCAGTTAGGTAGCAACACATCTTTCAGTTAGACAGTATACTGCATTGCAGATTTTCTGAATGGCATGGATATGATCGATGTTGGTATACTTATTATCTGCATTTGATCCTAACAAAATGACTTATTGGAGTCCCCCAAAATCATTATTACTGTTACTACATGAAAAGTGGCTTTAGATTGTTCTACCATTGAATGATGTACATTTTTTTCTGCAAGTGTCTTTTTTTTTTTTTTTTTTACAGTTATTTGTCTAGTGGTTTTACTTAGCTGTATTGAAACAGACACACTGTTCTAACATGAAAGAAAACTGGCGCCCAGTTGTAGGCAGACCATTCATTATTTTGTGTGTCTTTTCTCCCCATGTTCACCATTGAAAAACGAATCTTTAATCATTGTTCTATTTGCTGCCTATGTTACCATAGGAACCAAACACAACTCATCCAGATGACCTCTAAATAGAGCAAAGCAGTCCCTCCCACCACCATGAAATCCTCATTTGCCTTCGTTAACTCATTGCTACCTCAAGAAAGAGACTTTACCTGAATAAGAGGATGCTGCGTTTAACTAAATGCTTAAAAGAAGCTCATTTGAGAAAACAACGTGCCTAGAAGCTAAACCTACATGATGGAAGGACAGCACACCTGTGCAGAAATTTTTTGTATTTATAGTTTCTTTGAAAATACCAACTTTTCAAATATTAGAGGTAGCCGAATGTAGAGAATCAACTAAAGGCAATTATTTCCTTTGATATTCAAAAACAGGTTTCAGAAAAACAGACAATATTTGAATATGCAATTATTTAAAAACAGAAAAATATTTATTTGATGGCTGCCAAATATTTGATGAAGAACCAAAAACTACAACAGTTAGCGCATGGTTTTGAGGGTTTTCAGATATGAATCTTAATATGTAGTGTAGAATTAAACACTTAATAATTGAAGATTAAAACAAAATAATAATAATACAAATGTAAACCAAACAGATTGTTTTATAGTTGTATATGAGTTTCTCTGAATTTCTTTACATCATGGTCATAACTTTTGATTCTTTAACAGTAATTTTAGATGATGATAGTCATTAATAATTTTAAAAGGTGGATAATGACTTTAAATGGTGATTCATCATTTTAACAGGTGGATAATGACTTTAAATGGTGATTCATCATTTTAAACGGTGGATAATGACTTTAAATGGTGATTCGTCATTTTAAACGGTGGATAATGACTTAATGGTGATTCATCCTTTTAACAGGTGGATAATGACTTTAAATGTTGATTCATCATTTTAAAAGGTGGATAATGACTTTAAATGGTGATTCATAATTTTAAACGGTGGATAATGACTTTAAATGGTGATTCATCATTTTAAACGGTGGATAATGACTTTAAATGGTGATTCGTCATTTTAAACGGTGGATAATGACTTTAAATGGTGATTCATCATTTTAACAGGTGGATAATGACTTTAAATGGTGATTCGTCATTTTAAACGGTGGATAATGACTTTAAATGGTGATTCGTCATTTTAAACGGTGGATAATGACTTAATGGTGATTCATCCTTTTAACAGGTGGATAATGACTTTAAATGTTGATCATCATTTTAAAAGGTGGATAATGACTTTAAATGGTGATTCATAATTTTAAACGGTGGATAATGACTTTAAATGGTGATTCATCATTTTAAACGGTGGATAATGACTTTAAATGGTGATTCGTCATTTTAAACGGTGGATAATGACTTTAAATGGTGATTCATCATTTTAACAGGTGGATAATCCCTTTAAATGGTGATTCATCATTTTAGATGATGATTCCGCCAAATGATAAGACACATTTTTAGGCCTGAAAACGGATTAAACTGTCACTTTCAGGCATTTAGTTGGATATAAGCGACAGTTTGTTAGGGACATGGACTCATCTCAACATTAGATTAGACACTTGTGTAGTTTCAAAATGACTAAGAAAAACATTTGCATAATGAGTGAGACGTAAGGTAATACAGTAACACTTGACTTCAAGTTTTTTATACATATGGGCGGCAGGTAGCCTAGCAGTTAGAGTGTTGGGCCAGTAACTGAAAGGACTGCTGGTTCAAATATGCGAGCCAACAAGGTGAAAGATCTGTCTATTTGTCCTTGAGCAAGGCACTTGACCCTAATTTGCTCCAGGGGTGCCGTCTAAAACAGCACATTTCACTGCACCTATCCGGTGTACGTGACAATATCTGATTTATTACATGTGATTACGACAACATTGTTGTTAGATAGGATTTCAGAAATTGATTTATAATTATTATACAAGTGAAATAAGGGACAATCACTATTCCTCGTGTACAGTAGTTACAAAAGCTCTCAGCTCATTGCTTATGCAATTAAAATGCAATTACCAAAGTATTATGTAACAACATGCTAGTAAACCGCTGTTCCATTACACAGGCACAATTACAGTTTATTGTTAAGTTACTGAGAATGCTAACAGTAACAAAATATGACTATTAAGGGTCTAAAGGAACAAAATATATCAAATAAAACTGCCTTAAATCAACTATAGGTAAGGTAGGTGGAAAATCACGTTAATTTGTATGCTGAATAAATGATCTCTTTAAGATGGCATAGCTTGTCTTTGAAACAAGATGAAACGAGTCATGTACTATTCCCCACGTGGCAGTTTCTTGTCAATGTTGGTAGCTATCTGGCCATCCAGAATCATAACAACTCATTGACTTCTGTCGCGTACGCATTGTTTTCGTGACGTTATCAGCTAATCCATCTATAGCACGAAACTGGAATTGAAGTGATCACACAAGGCTGGTGTTTTAATGTTGCACTGTGGTGTGATCTGGTTGTACGAATGGAGATATCTAATAGGTGCGACTTTGTTATGGACCTTCCTTGGGGTGTGTGTGAGTGAATCATGTGAATAATGTGTTCATGTGAATAATTTGAATGACGTGTTTTATAGCCTGACTGTAGTCACCTGCTCTGAAGTGTAGACACAGCCATACAGTATCTAGATCTCAACACATGGTGAGATAACAGTTTTATCTCAGACAAACAGCAACAACAGACAATGTATCTATATGCAGTGATGGAAAAAGTACCCAATTGTCATACTTGAGTGATAATAGAAAATGACTCAAGTAAAGTCACTCAGTAAAATACTACTTGAGTAAAAGTCTGAAAGTATTTGGTTTTAAATATACTTAAGTATCAAAACTAAATGTAATTGCTAAAATATACTTAAGTATCAAAAGTAAAAGTATAAATCGTTTAAAATTCCTAATATAAAGCAAACCAGACTGCACCATTTTCTTGTTTTTTAAATGTACAGATAGCCAGGGGCACACCAACACTAATTCACAATCGAAGCGTTTGTGTTTAGTGAGTCCACCAGATCAGAGGCAGTAGGGATGACCAGGGATTTGTTTCTTTCTAAGTACGTGAACTTGACAATTTTCCTGCTGTGCTAAGCATTCAAAATGTAACGAGTACTTTTGGGTGTCAGGGAAAATGTATGGAGTAAAAAGTCCATAATTTTCTTTAGGAATGTTGTGGAGTAAAAGGGAAAGTTGTCAAAAATATAAATAGTAAAGTAAAGTACAGATACCCCCAAAAACTACTTAAGTAGTACTCTATAGTCTTTTTCTTAAGTACTTTACACCCTATTCCCTATGTAATGCACTATTTTTTGACCAGGGATCATTTGGGACTTACTATTCATGTATTATCACATTGCCACATGACCCATAGTTTTATGTTTACTATCTTTGTGCTTATCAGTGGGCAAGTAGACATGTTTCTGTGTGCCCTGCAAAGGTATAACTTGTATTTTGTTCTTCTCTGTGTGTTTGTGTGTGTTTGTGTGTTTGTGTGTGTTGTCACTTTCTCTCGTGAACACCATCCGTCATACCCTTCTCTAAGTGCCCCCCTGCCTCTTCCCCCTTGCAGAGAGGCTTCCTTAGATCCACCAAACGTCCCAGTCTCCCTTCCCTCCCTGGCACTTCCTTAGATCCACCAAACGTCCCAGTCTCCCTTCCCTCCCTGGCACTTCCTTAGACCCACCAAATGCCCCCCTGTCTCCCTTCTCTCCCTGGCCCTCCCCAGAATGGTCTCCTCAGACAAACCCTGAATACAAACGTCAACACTACACACACACTGCACTCTGTGGTTAGAGCGGTGGAGAGGGGCAGAGGGGCATCCTGCCATGAGGGTCTTCATCGCCTTCGATGGTTTCTGTGAGCCTTTTGACGTCTCTCCTGACCAGACCGTGGGGAGCGTAAAACTGATGGTCAAGGTAATTAGACCTCTAAAAGAGGCCCTTGTTAAGTACTGTGGTCATGTGGAAATATAGCAGTGTTACTCCCCTCTCTCTGTTTGTACACTGAACAGCTATGGGAAATGAAGATGATTCTAAGAACCAATTTGTTCATTTGGCTGGTGTCAAGTAAGTATGTGAGTAGTACTTACAGTAGGAGACATGGTTATATGATGAGGTGATAGTACTTACCGTGGGAGACATGGTTATATGATGAGGTGATAGTACTTACAGTAGGAGACATGGCTATGTGATGAGGTGATAGTACTTACCTTAGGAGACATGGTTATATGATGAGGTGATAGTACTTACCGTAGGAGACATGGTTATGTGATGAGGTGATAGTACTTACCGTAGGAGACATGGTTATGTGATGAGGTGATAGTACTTACAGTAGGAGACATGGTTATGTGATGAGGTGATAGTACTTACAGTAGGAGACATGGTTATGTGATGAGGTGATAGTACTTACAGTAGGAGACATGGTTATATGATGAGGTGATAGTACTTACCGTAGGAGACATGGTTATGTGATGAGGTGATAGTACTTACCGTAGGAGACATGGTTATGTGATGAGGTGATAGTACTTACAGTGGGAGACATGGTTATATGATGAGGTGATAGTACTTACAGTAGGAGACATGGTTATGTGATGAGGTGATAGTACTTACAGTAGGAGACATGGCTATGTGATGAGGTGATAGTACTTACAGTAGGAAACATGGTTATGTGATGAGGTGATAGTACTTACAGTGGGAGACATGGTTATGTGATGATAGTACTTACAGTAGGAGACATGGTTATGTGATGAGGTTATAGTACTTACAGTAGGAGACATGGTTATATGATGAGGTGATAGTACTTACCATAGGAGACATGGTTATGTGATGAGGTGATAGTACTTACAGTAGGAGACATGGTTATATGATGAGGTGATAGTACTTACAGTAGGAGACATGGTTATGTGATGAGGTGATAGTACTTACAGTAGGAGACATGGTTATGTGATGAGGTGATAGTACTTACAGTGGGAGACATGGTTATGTGATGAGGTGATAGTACTTACATTAGGAGACATGGTTATGTGATGAGGTGATAGTACTTACCGTGGGAGACATGGTTATGTGATGAGGTGATAGTACTTACAGTAGGAGACATGGTTATGTGATGAGGTGATAGTACTTACAGTAGGAGACATGGTTATGTGATGAGGTGATAGTACTTACAGTGGGAGACATGGTTATGTGATGAGGTGATAGTACTTACAGTAGGAGACATGGTTATGTGATGAGGTGATAGTACTTACAGTGGGAGACATGGTTATGTGATGAGGTGATAGTACTTACAGTAGGAGACATGGTTATGTGATGAGGTGATAGTACTTACAGTAGGAGACATGGTTATGTGATGAGGTGATAGTACTTACAGTGGGAGACATGGTTATGTGATGAGGTGATAGTACTTACCTTAGGAGACATGGTTATATGATGAGGTGATAGTACTTACAGTAGGAGACATGGCTATGTGATGAGGTGATAGTACTTACCTTAGGAGACATGGTTATATGATGAGGTGATAGTACTTACAGTAGGAGACATGGTTATGTGATGAGGTGATAGTACTTACAGTAGGAGACATGGTTATGTGATGAGGTGATAGAACTTACAGTGGGAGACACGGTTATGTGATGAGGTGATAGTACTTACCTTAGGAGACATGGTTATGTGATGGGATTGAAATGATGATGATCAACAATGTTTTCAACATTTTTGTTGTCTATTTTACTATTATAAACTGGGTGGTTCGAGCCCTGAATGCTGATTGGCTGACAGCCATGGTATTTTAAGGGTATGACAAAACATATATTTTTGCTCTAATTACGTTGGTAACGAGTTTATAAAAGCAATAAGGCACCTCGGGCTTCCCGAGTGGCGCAGTGGTCTAAGGCACTGCATTGCATTGCTAGCTGTGCCACTAGAGATCCTGGTTTGAGTCCAGGCTCTGTCGCAGCCGGCCGAGACCGGGAGAACCATGGGGCGGCGCACAAATGGCCCAGCGTCATCCGGGTTAGGGGAAGGTTTGGCCGGCAGGGATGTTCTTGTCCCATCGCGCACTAGCGACTCCTGTAGCGGGCCGGGGGCAGTGCATGCTGACATGGTCGCCAGGTGTACAGTGTTTCGTCCAACACATTGGTGTGGCTGGCTTCCAGGTTAAGCAGTTATTGTGTCAAGAAGCAGTGCGGCATGGAGGGGTTGTGTTTCGGAGGACACACGGCTCTTGGCCCTTGCCTCTCCTGAGTCCATATGGGAGTTGCAGTGATGGGACAAGACTGTAACTACCAATTGGATACCATGAAATTGGTAAAGTCACCTTGAGGGTTTGTGGTACATGGCCAATATACCACAGCTAAGGGCTGTATCCAGGCACTCTGCGTTGTGCCTTTAGCCATGGTATATTGGCCATACACCACACCTCCTTGGGACTTATTGCTTAATTGTACTCAATTAGACACTTTTACAATTATGTCTCTCTTTGACATCTGTCTGGGTGGAACGCCCTCCATTACGGCTCCATCAGTGTTGAGCCCTCTCATTCTGATTGTATGGGACACTCCATTACGGCTCCCTGTGTTTCCAATCTTCTTCCTCTGGTAGGATTACTTCCACGTGCAACTGTCAGATGACAAGCAGGTGAGGTACTTTCTGGAGCTGAGCTATGCTGGTGCCATCCTTCTGGACAGCTGGGTCCTGACAGACGTTGGCATCACCCCTAGCAGTGCCATCTGCTGCCTGCTGAAGGTACCAGCCAGGCACCGAGCTTTTTTCTACCCATGCTTGAAAATGCATATCAGAGTGTGCTGGCTATTGCTTGAAACAGCTTCATATTATAATTTACAGTGTTTCACTGTGTTTCAGATATAGTATGGTGATATAGTGTGGTGATATATAGTATGGTGATATAGTATGGTGATATTTAGTATGGTGATATATAGTATGGTGATATAGTATGGTGATATATAGTATGGTGATATATAGTATGGTGATATAGTATGGTGATATATAGTATGGTGATAGATAGTATGGTGATAGATAGTATGGTGATATATAGTATGGTGATATATAGTATGGTGATAGATAGTATGGTGATATATAGTATGGTGATATATAGTATGGTGGTATAGTATGGTGATATATAGTATGGTGATAGATAGTATGGTGATATATAGTGTGGTGATAGATAGTATGGTGGTATAGTATGGTAGATAGTATGGTGATATATAGTATGGTGATATATAGTATGGTGATAGATAGTATGGTGGTATAGTATGGTGATATATAGTATGGTGATATGTAGTATGGTGATATATAGTATGGTGATATATAGTATGGTGATATAGTATGGTGATATATAGTATGGTGATATATAGTGTGGTGATATATAGTATGGTGATATAGTATGGTGATAGATAGTATGGTGATAGATAGTATGGTAGATAGTATGGTGATAGATAGTATGGTGATATATAGTATGGTGATATATAGTATGGTGATAGATAGTATGGTGGTATAGTATGGTGATATATAGTATGGTGATATATAGTATGGTGACATATAGTGTGGTGATATATAGTGTGGTGATATATAGTATGGTGATATATAGTATGGTGATATATAGTATGGTGATATATAGTATGGTGACATATAGTATGGTGATATATAGTATGGTGATATACAGTGGGGCAAAAAAGTATTTAGTCAGCCACCAATTGTGCAAGTTCTCCAACTTAAAAAGATGAGAGAGGCCTGTAATTTTCATCATAGGTACACTTCAACTATGACAGACGAAATGAGAAAAAGAAATCCAGAAAATCACATTGTAGGATTTTTAATTTATTTATTTGCAAATTATGGTGGACAATAAGTTTTTGGTCAATAACAAAAGTTTATCTCAATACTTTGTTATATACCCTTTGTTGGCAATGACAGAGGTCAAACGTTTTCTGTAAGTCTTCACAAGGTTTTCACACACTGTTGCTGGTATTTTGGCCCATTCCTCCATGCAGATCTCCTCTAGAGCAGTGATGTTTTGGGGCTGTCGCTGGGCAACACGGACTTTCAACTCCCTCCAAAGATTTTCTATGGGGTTGAGATCTGGAGACTGGCTAGGCCACTCCAGGACCTTGAAATGCTTCTTACGGCCACTCCTTCGTTGCCGGCGGTGTGTTTGGGATCATTGTCATGCTGAAAGACCCAGCCACGTTTCATCTTCAATGCCCTTGCTGATGGAAGGAGGTTTTCACTCAAAATCTCACGATACATGGCCCCATTCATTCTTTCCTTTACACGGATCAGTCGTCCTGGTCCCTTTGCAGAAAAACAGCCCCAAAGCATGATGTTTCCACCCCCATGCTTCACAGTAGGTATGGTGTTCTTTGGATGCAACTCAGCATTCTTTGTCCTCCAAACACGACGAGTTGAGTTTTTACCAAAAAGTTCTATTTTGGTTTCATCTGACCATATGACATTCTCCCAATCCTCATCTGGATCATCCAAATGCTCTCTAGCAAACTTCAGACGGGCCTGAACATGTACTGGCTTAAGCAGGGGGACACGTCTGGCACTGCAGGAGTTGAGTCCCTGGCGGCGTAGTGTGTTACTGATGGTAGGCTTTGTTACTTTGGTCCCAGCTCTCTGCAGGTCATTCACTAGGTCCCCCCGTGTGGTTCTGGGATTTTTGATCACCGTTCTTGTGATCATTTTGACCCCACGGGTGAGATCTTGTGGAGCCCCAGATCGAGGAAGATTATCAGTGGTCTTGTATGTCTTCCATTTCCTAATAATTGCTCCCACAGTTGATTTCTTCAAACCAAGCTGCTTACCTATTGCAGATTCAGTCTTCCCAACCTGGTGCAGGTCTACAATTTTGTTTCTGGTGTCCTTTGACAGCTCTTTGGTCTTGGCCATAGTGGAGTTTGGAGTGTGACTGTTTGAGGTTGTGGACAGGTGTCTTTTATACTGATAACAAGTTCAAACAGGTGCCATTAATACAGGTAACGAGTGGAGGACAGAGGAGCCTCTTAAAGAAGAAGTTACAGGTCTGTGAGAGCCAGAAATCTTGCTTGTTTGTATGTGACCAAATACTTATTTGCAAATAAATTAATTAAAAATCCTACAATGTGATTTTCTGGATTTCTTTTCCTCATTTTGTCTGTCATAGTTGAAGTGTACCTATGATGAAAATTACAGGCCCCTCTCATCTTTTTAAGTGAGAGAACTTGCACAATTGGTGGCTGACTAAATACTTTTTTGCCCCACTGTATAGTATGGTGATATAGTATGGTGATATATAGTATGGTGGTATAGTATGGTGATATATAGTATGGTGATATATAGTATGGTGACATATAGTGTGGTGATATATAGTATGGTGATAGATAGTATGGTGATATATAGTATGGTGATATATAGTATGGTGACATATAGTGTGGTGATATATAGTGTGGTGATATATAGTATGGTGATATATAGTATGGTGATATATAGTATGGTGATATAGTATGGTGATATATAGTATGGTGATATATAGTATGGTGATATAGTATGGTGATATATAGTATGGTGATATATAGTATGGTGGTATATAGTATGGTGATATATAGTGTGGTGATATAGTATGGTGATATATAGTATGGTGATATATAGTATGGTGATATATAGTATGGTGATATAGTATGGTGATATATAGTATGGTGGTATAGTATGGTGATATATAGTATGGTGATATATAGTATGGTGATATATAGTATGGTGACATATAGTATGGTGATATATAGTATGGTGACATATAGTGTGGTGATATATAGTGTGGTGATATATAGTATGGTGATATATAGTATGGTGATATATAGTATGGTGATATAGTATGGTGATATATAGTATGGTGATATATAGTATGGTGATATAGTATGGTGATATATAGTATGGTGATATATAGTATGGTGATATATAGTGTGGTGATATAGTATGGTGATATATAGTATGGTGATATATAGTATGGTGATATATAGTATGGTGATATAGTATGGTGATATATAGTATGGTGGTATAGTATGGTGATATATAGTATGGTGATATATAGTATGGTGACATATAGTGTGGTGATATATAGTGTGGTGATATATAGTATGGTGATATATAGTATGGTGATATATAGTATGGTGATTTATAGTATGGTGATATATAGTATGGTGATATAGTATGGTGATATATAGTATGGTGATATATAGTATGGTGGTATATAGTATGGTGATATATAGTGTGGTGATATAGTATGGTGATATATAGTATGGTGATATATAGTATGGTGATATAGTATGGTGATATATAGTATGGTGATATATAGTATGGTGATATAGTATGGTGATATATAGTATGGTGGTATAGTATGGTGATATATAGTGTGGTGATATATAGTATGGTGATATAGTATGGTGATATATAGTATGGTGATATATAGTATGGTGGTATAGTATGGTGATATATAGTGTGGTGATATATAGTGTGGTGATATATAGTATGGTGATATAGTATGGTGAGGTCACCCTGCTTGAGACTTAAAGTAATGTTGCCCTTGCTGAACCAAGACCATGGTTATGGTAGAGTGATTGGTTAGTAAGAACACTGCTTCGTGAGTTTGAAGTGTTGTTGTGCAGAGGTTCCTGGGTACATGTCCAGAGCCGGACAGGGACAGAACTGACTCTGTTACACAAAGATCTGTGGAAGATTTGCTAACAGAGGAGAGTGGTTATGTATCAAAGTACAAATTTAACCATCAGAATAATGCTTATTTGTGTTCCTTACTCCTTACTTACACATCCCATGATTGACAGAGTCAAAGCCAGACCTTATGTCTGTCTCTCCCTCTTGCTGGTTGACTAGAGTGGAAATCTATAGTAATGTATGGTTGATCTGGGATAGAGCTGAAATGTGGCCCGATGTAGTGTTGCATTTGTACCAAACACCCTTACAGTCATAAAACCCTTTCCCCATGTAATCGCCTCGAACTCAGTCTGGTGTTCGCTAACAGTAGCTGAAGAGTCTGTATACCCAGTCGTGTACAGTACAGTAGAGCACAGCGGAGTACCTCAGGCCGTATAGTAGTAGAAAAAGAGGCCGTATACCCCTTGGGTTCATTGAAATACATATTAATTAGATTTCTATTAACAATTTAATCTGCACCCAGATTAGTGTTCAATTTAATCTGCACCCAGATTAGTGTTCAATATGATATATAATATGAATAAAACTCAGTACAGTACATGAATTAGAAAATGTTGTTACAAGTTTGAGCCACGAGATGGTGGTAGATCACAAGTTTAAATAGCATGGACCTTTGATTTGTCTCCGGATAGAAATTGCCCTTAGGCACAGAACTAGGATCAGCTTACTCTCACCAAATCCTAACCTTTACCATTAGCAGTAAAAACACAAACCAGACCTTAGATCAGTGCAAATGAGCCACTTCATCTTACCCCTGTAATTATATGACTCCTAACGTATATATACTGAGTGTACCAAACATTAGAAACACCTTCCTAATATTGAGTTGCACCCCGCCTTTTGCCATCAGAACAGCCTAAATTCGTCGGGGAATGGACTCTACAAGGTGTCGAAAGCGTCCCACAGGGATGCTGGCCCATGTTGACTCCAATTCTTCCAACTGTTGTGCCAAGTTGGCTGGATGTTCTTTGGGTGGTGGACCATTCTTGATAAACACAGGAGTGCTAAAAAACCTAGCAGCATTGCAGTTCTTGACACAAACCGGTGCACCTGGCACCTACTACCATACCCTGTTCAAAGCCACTTATATATTTTGTCTTGCCCATTCACCCTCTGAATGGCACACATACACAATCCATGTCTCAATTGTCTCAAGGCTTAAAAATCCTTCTTTAACCTGTCTCCTCCCCTTCATCTATACTGGTTGAAGTAGGATTTAACAAGTGACATCATTAAGGGATCATAGCTTTCACCTGGATTCACCTGGTCACTCTATGTCATGGAAAGAGCAGGTGTTCATAATGTTTTGTATACTCGGTGTATAAACACAACATAGGTATTTATATAAAACAAGTGAATTTACTGTATGTCCATGGTCATATACTTCAGCAGGAGCCGGTGGTGCGTGTGTTCAGTGCCGTGACAGGGGAGACCCTCTCAGTCTTGGGCACTGTGTTTCTCCTGAGTACGTCTGTGGCCAGGCTCATGACCCTTGTGTCCCAGCAGTGTGGGCTTCCCGTCAGCTCCTTCAGACTGAGCTCTCCTACCGGCCTGCAACTCTACGACTGCAACCGGCTCCACGACTACACCATTGACGTGGGTATGGCCTTCCTTGTGCAGTAGGTCAATGGTCCTCTGCTGTGTGTGTGTGTGTGTGGGGGGGGTGCTTTATACTGAAATGTTTCATAACAGAATCTTAGCATTACTGTGGAGGTCCAGTGAAGTTCCAGCATTGCAATGCAGAAAAAGGCTCAACACCTTATGGATGTAACATAGAGACAAATAGACTATGGAACACATTCTTGGTTCATGGCAACCAGGAGGACAACCTGCATATGTCTCTGTCTCCCAGGGGCTACTCTACGGTTGGACACCTGGGATGGGTGGGCGGAGTTCCTCAGAGGCTGCTTCCTGGGACACAAACTGACCGTCCAACGACACCTGTCTAAGGAGAGACCTGTGATGAGGTCAGATCTACACACTGAACTGTATGACAGACTTGTGCAATTCCATTCCCCTCAGCTACTTGTATTATTATCAACAGTGATGGTACTGACCCTGTATATAGCTTACAATGATGGTACTGACCCTGTTTATAGCTTAAAATAATGGTACTGACCCTGTATATAGCGTACAATGATGGTACTGACCCTGTATATAGCTTATAATGATGGTACTGACCCTGTATAAAGCTTATAATGATGGTACTGACCCTGTATATAGCTTACAGTGATGGTACTGACCCTGTATAAAGCTTAGAATGATGGTACTGACCCTGTATATAGCTTACAATGATGGTACTGACCCTGTATATAGCTTATAATGATGGTACTGACCCTGTATATAACTTACAATGATGGTACTGACCCTGTATATAGCTTACAACGATGGTACTGACCCTGTTTATAGCTTAAAATAATGGTACTGAGCCTGTATATAGCTTAGAATGATGGTACTGACCCTGTATATAGCTTACAATGATGGTACTGACCCTGTATATAGCTTACAATGATGGTACTGACCCTGTATATAGCTTATAATGATGGTACTGACCCTGTATAAAGCTTATAATGATGGTACTGACCGTGTATATAGCTTATAATGATGGTACTGACCCTGTATATAGCTTACAATGATGGTACTGACCCTGTATATAGCTTATAATGATGGTACTGACCCTGTATATAGCTTATAATGATGGTACTGACCCTGTATATAACTTACAATGATGGTACTGACCCTGTATATAGCTTACAATGATGGTACTGACCCTGTATATAGCTTACAACGATGGTACTGACCCTGTATATAGCTTAAAATAATGGTACTGACCCTGTATATAGCTTACAACGATGGTACTGACCCTGTTTATAGCTTAAAATAATGGTACTGACCCTGTATATAGCTTACAATGATGGTACTGACCCTGTATATAGCTTATAATGATGGTACTGACCCTGTATATAACTTACAATGATGGTACTGACCCTGTATATAGCTTACAATGATGGTACTGACCCTGTATATAGCTTACAACGATGGTACTGACCCTGTTTATAGCTTAAAATAATGGTACTGACCCTGTATATAGCTTACAATGATGGTACTGACCCTGTATATAGCTTATATAGATGGTACTGACCCTGTATGAAGCTTATAATGATGGTACTGACCCTGTATAAAGCTTATAATGATGGTACTGACCCTGTATATAGCTTACAATGATGGTACTGACCCTGTATATAGCTTATAATGATGGTACTGACCCTGTATATAACTTACAATGATGGTACTGACCCTGTATATAGCTTACAACGATGGTACTGACCCTGTTTATAGCTTAAAATAATGGTACTGACCCTGTATATAGCTTAGAATGATGGTACTGACCCTGTATATAGCTTACAATGATGGTACTGACCCTGTATATAGCTTACAACGATGGTACTGACCCTGTTTATAGCTTAAAAATAATGGTACTGACCCTGTATATAGCTTACAATGATGGTACTGAACCTGTATATAGCTTATATAGATGGTACTGACCCTGTATAAAGCTTATAATGATGGTACTGACCCTGTATATAGCTTACAATGATGGTACTGACCCTGTATAAAGCTTATAATGATGGTACTGCCCCTGTATATAGCTTACAATGATGGTACTGACCCTGTATATAGCTTATAATGATGGTACTGACCCTGTATATAACTTACAATGATGGTACTGACCCTGTATATAGCTTACAACGATGGTACTGACCCTGTTTATAGCTTAAAATAATGGTACTGACCCTGTATATAGCTTAAAATAATGGTACTGACCCTGTATATAGCTTAAAATGATGGTACTGATCCTGTATATAGCTTAGAATGATGGTACTGACCCTGTATATAGCTTACAGTGATGGTACTGACCCTGTATATAGCTTAAAATGATGGTACTGACCCTGTATATAGCTTAAAATGATGGTACTGACCCTGTATATAGCTTAAAATAATGGTACTGTATATAGCTTACAGTGATGGTACTGACCCTGTATATAGCTTACAGTGATGGTACTGACCCTGTATATAGCTTAAAATAATGGTTCTGACCCTGTATATAGCTTACAGTGATGGTACTGACCCTGTATATAGCTTAAAATAATGGTACTGACCCTGTATATAGCTTAAAATGATGGTACTGACCCTGTTTATAGCTTAAAATAATGGTACTGACCCTGTATATAGCTTAAAATAATGGTACTGACCCTGTATATAGCTTACAGTGAAGGTACTGACCCTGTATATAGCTTACAGTGATGGTACTGACCCTGTATATAGCTTAAAATAATGGTACTGACCCTTTATATAGCTTATAATGATGGTACTGACCCTGTATATAGCTTACAGTGATGGTACTGACCCTGTATATAGCTTACAGTGATGGTACTGACCCTGTATATAGCTTAAAAATAATGGTTCTGACCCTGTATATAGCTTACAGTGATGGTACTGACCCTGTATATAGCTTAAAATAATGGTACTGACCCTGTATATAGCTTAAAATGATGGTACTGACCCTGTATATAGCTTAAAATGATGGTACTGACCCTGTTTATAGCTTAAAATAATGGTACTGACCCTGTATATAGCTTAAAATAATGGTACTGACCCTGTATATAGCTTACAGTGAAGGTACTGACCCTGTATATAGCTTACAGTGATGGTACTGACCCTGTATATAGCTTAAAATAATGGTACTGGCCCTGTATATAGCTTATAATGATGGTACTGACCCTGTATATAGCTTACAGTGATGGTACTGACCCTGTATATAGCTTACAGTGATGTTACTGACTCTGTATATAGCTTACAGTGATGTTACTGACCCTGTATATAGCTTACAGTGATGTTACTGACTCTGTATATAGCTTACAGTGATGTTACTGGCTCTGTATATAGCTTACAGTGATGTTACTGACTCTGTATATAGCTTACAGTGATGTTACTGAATCTGTATATAGCTTACAGTGATGTTACTGACTCTGTATATAGCTTACAGTGATGTTACTGGCTCTGTATATAGCTTACAGTGATGTTACTGACTCTGTATATAGCTTACAGTGATGTTACTGGCTCTGTATATAGCTTACAGTGATGTTACTGGCTCTGTATATAGCTTACAGTGATGTTACTGACTCTGTATATAGCTTACAGTGATGTTACTGGCTCTGTATATAGCTTACAGTGATGTTACTGCCTCTGTATATAGCTTACAGTGATGTTACTGACCCTGTATATAGCTTACAGTGATGTTACTGACTCGTTATATAGCTTACAGTGATGGTACTGACCCTGTATATAGCTTACAGTGATGTTACTGACCCTGTATATAGCTTACAATGATGGTACTGACCCTGTATATAGCTTATAATGATGGTACTGACCCTGTATATAACTTACAATGATGGTACTGACCCTGTATATAGCTTACAACGATGGTACTGACCCTGTTTATAGCTTAAAATAATGGTACTGACCCTGTATATAGCTTAGAATGATGGTACTGACCCTGTATATAGCTTACAATGATGGTACTGACCCTGTATATAGCTTATAATGATGGTACTGACCCTGTATATAACTTACAATGATGGTACTGACCCTGTATATAGCTTACAACGATGGTACTGACCCTGTTTATAGCTTAAAATAATGGTACTGACCCTGTATATAGCTTAGAATGATGGTACTGACCCTGTATATAGCTTACAATGATGGTACTGACCCTGTATATAGCTTACAACGATGGTACTGACCCTGTTTATAGCTTAAAATAATGGTACTGACCCTGTATATAGCTTACAATGATGGTACTGAACCTGTATATAGCTTATATAGATGGTACTGACCCTGTATAAAGCTTATAATGATGGTACTGACCCTGTATATAGCTTACAATGATGGTACTGACCCTGTATAAAGCTTATAATGATGGTACTGACCCTGTATATAGCTTACAATGATGGTACTGACCCTGTATATAGCTTATAATGATGGTACTGACCCTGTATATAACTTACAATGATGGTACTGACCCTGTATATAGCTTACAACGATGGTACTGACCCTGTTTATAGCTTAAAATAATGGTACTGACCCTGTACATAGCTTAAAATAATGGTACTGACCCTGTATATAGCTTAAAATGATGGTACTGATCCTGTATATAGCTTAGAATGATGGTACTGACCCTGTATATAGCTTACAGTGATGGTACTGACCCTGTATATAGCTTAAAATGATGGTACTGACCCTGTATATAGCTAAAATGATGGTACTGACCCTGTATATAGCTTAAAATAATGGTACTGTATATAGCTTACAGTGATGGTACTGACCCTGTATATAGCTTACAGTGATGGTACTGACCCTGTATATAGCTTAAAATAATGGTTCTGACCCTGTATATAGCTTACAGTGATGGTACTGACCCTGTATATAGCTTAAAATAATGGTACTGACCCTGTATATAGCTTAAAATGATGGTACTGACCCTGTTTATAGCTTAAAATAATGGTACTGACCCTGTATATAGCTTAAAATAATGGTACTGACCCTGTATATAGCTTACAGTGAAGGTACTGACCCTGTATATAGCTTACAGTGATGGTACTGACCCTGTATATAGCTTAAAATAATGGTACTGACCCTGTATATAGCTTATAATGATGGTACTGACCCTGTATATAGCTTACAGTGATGGTACTGACCCTGTATATAGCTTACAGTGATGGTACTGACCCTGTATATAGCTTAAAATAATGGTTCTGACCCTGTATATAGCTTACAGTGATGGTACTGACCCTGTATATAGCTTAAAATAATGGTACTGACCCTGTATATAGCTTAAAATGATGGTACTGACCCTGTATATAGCTTAAAATGATGGTACTGACCCTGTTTATAGCTTAAAATAATGGTACTGACCCTGTATATAGCTTAAAATAATGGTACTGACCCTGTATATAGCTTACAGTGATGTTACTGACTCTGTATATAGCTTACAGTGATGTTACTGAATCTGTATATAGCTTACAGTGATGTTACTGACTCTGTATATAGCTTACAGTGATGTTACTGGCTCTGTATATAGCTTACAGTGATGTTACTGACCCTGTATATAGCTTACAGTGATGGTACTGACCCTGTATATAGCTTAAAATAATGGTTCTGACCCTGTATATAGCTTACAGTGATGGTACTGACCCTGTATATAGCTTAAAATAATGGTACTGACCCTGTATATAGCTTAAAATGATGGTACTGACCCTGTATATAGCTTAAAATGATGGTACTGACCCTGTTTATAGCTTAAAATAATGGTACTGACCCTGTATATAGCTTAAAATAATGGTACTGACCCTGTATATAGCTTACAGTGATGTTACTGACTCTGTATATAGCTTACAGTGATGTTACTGAATCTGTATATAGCTTACAGTGATGTTACTGACTCTGTATATAGCTTACAGTGATGTTACTGGCTCTGTATATAGCTTACAGTGATGTTACTGACTCTGTATATAGCTTACAGTGATGTTACTGGCTCTGTATATAGCTTACAGTGATGTTACTGGCTCTGTATATAGCTTACAGTGATGTTACTGACTCTGTATATAGCTTACAGTGATGTTACTGGCTCTGTATATAGCTTACAGTGATGTTACTGCCTCTGTATATAGCTTACAGTGATGTTACTGACCCTGTATATAGCTTACAGTGATGTTACTGACTCGTTATATAGCTTACAGTGATGGTACTGACCCTGTATATAGCTTACAGTGATGTTACTGACCCTGTATATAGCTTACAATGATGGTACTGACCCTGTATATAGCTTATAATGATGGTACTGACCCTGTATATAACTTACAATGATGGTACTGACCCTGTATATAGCTTACAACGATGGTACTGACCCTGTTTATAGCTTAAAATAATGGTACTGACCCTGTATATAGCTTAGAATGATGGTACTGACCCTGTATATAGCTTACAATGATGGTACTGACCCTGTATATAGCTTATAATGATGGTACTGACCCTGTATATAACTTACAATGATGTTACTGACCCTGTATATAGCTTACAACGATGGTACTGACCCTGTTTATAGCTTAAAATAATGGTACTGACCCTGTATATAGCTTAGAATGATGGTACTGACCCTGTATATAGCTTACAATGATGGTACTGACCCTGTATATAGCTTACAACGATGGTACTGACCCTGTTTATAGCTTAAAATAATGGTACTGACCCTGTATATAGCTTACAATGATGGTACTGAACCTGTATATAGCTTATATAGATGGTACTGACCCTGTATAAAGCTTATAATGATGGTACTGACCCTGTATATAGCTTACAATGATGGTACTGACCCTGTATAAAGCTTATAATGATGGTACTGACCCTGTATATAGCTTACAATGATGGTACTGACCCTGTATATAGCTTATAATGATGGTACTGACCCTGTATATAACTTACAATGATGGTACTGACCCTGTATATAGCTTACAACGATGGTACTGACCCTGTTTATAGCTTAAAATAATGGTACTGACCCTGTATATAGCTTAAAATAATGGTACTGACCCTGTATATAGCTTAAAATGATGGTACTGATCCTGTATATAGCTTAGAATGATGGTACTGACCCTGTATATAGCTTACAGTGATGGTACTGACCCTGTATATAGCTTAAAAATGATGGTACTGACCCTGTATATAGCTTAAAATGATGGTACTGACCCTGTATATAGCTTAAAATAATGGTACTGTATATAGCTTACAGTGATGGTACTGACCCTGTATATAGCTTACAGTGATGGTACTGACCCTGTATATAGCTTAAAATAATGGTTCTGACCCTGTATATAGCTTACAGTGATGGTACTGACCCTGTATATAGCTTAAAATAATGGTACTGACCCTGTATATAGCTTAAAATGATGGTACTGACCCTGTTTATAGCTTAAAATAATGGTACTGACCCTGTATATAGCTTAAAATAATGGTACTGACCCTGTATATAGCTTACAGTGAAGGTACTGACCCTGTATATAGCTTACAGTGATGGTACTGACCCTGTATATAGCTTAAAAATAATGGTACTGACCCTGTATATAGCTTATAATGATGGTACTGACCCTGTATATAGCTTACAGTGATGGTACTGACCCTGTATATAGCTTACAGTGATGGTACTGACCCTGTATATAGCTTAAAATAATGGTTCTGACCCTGTATATAGCTTACAGTGATGGTACTGACCCTGTATATAGCTTAAAATAATGGTACTGACCCTGTATATAGCTTAAAAATGATGGTACTGACCCTGTATATAGCTTAAAAATGATGGTACTGACCCTGTTTATAGCTTAAAATAATGGTACTGACCCTGTATATAGCTTAAAATAATGGTACTGACCCTGTATATAGCTTACAGTGAAGGTACTGACCCTGTATATAGCTTACAGTGATGGTACTGACCCTGTATATAGCTTAAAATAATGGTACTGGCCCTGTATATAGCTTATAATGATGGTACTGACCCTGTATATAGCTTACAGTGATGGTACTGACCCTGTATATAGCTTACAGTGATGTTACTGACTCTGTATATAGCTTACAGTGATGTTACTGACCCTGTATATAGCTTACAGTGATGTTACTGACTCTGTATATAGCTTACAGTGATGTTACTGGCTCTGTATATAGCTTACAGTGATGTTACTGACTCTGTATATAGCTTACAGTGATGTTACTGAATCTGTATATAGCTTACAGTGATGTTACTGACTCTGTATATAGCTTACAGTGATGTTACTGGCTCTGTATATAGCTTACAGTGATGTTACTGACTCTGTATATAGCTTACAGTGATGTTACTGGCTCTGTATATAGCTTACAGTGATGTTACTGGCTCTGTATATAGCTTACAGTGATGTTACTGACTCTGTATATAGCTTACAGTGATGTTACTGGCTCTGTATATAGCTTACAGTGATGTTACTGCCTCTGTATATAGCTTACAGTGATGTTACTGACCCTGTATATAGCTTACAGTGATGTTACTGACTCGTTATATAGCTTACAGTGATGGTACTGACCCTGTATATAGCTTACAGTGATGTTACTGACCCTGTATATAGCTTACAGTGATGTTACTGACTCTGTATATAGCTTACAGTGATGTTACTGGCTCTGTATATAGATTACAGTGATGTTACTGACTCTGTATATAGCTTACAGTGATGTTACTGACTCTGTATATAGCTTACAGTGATGTTTCTGACTCTGTATATAGCTTACAGTGATGTTACTGGCTCTGTATATAGCTTACAGTGATGTTACTGACTCTGTATATAGCTTACAGTGATGTTACTGACTCTGTATATAGCTTACAGTGATGTTTCTGACTCTGTATATAGATTACAGTGATGTTACTGGCTCTGTATATAGCTTACAGTGATGTTACTGACTCTGTATATAGCTTACAGTGATGTTACTGCCTCTGTATATAGATTACAGTGATGTTACTGCCTCTGTATATAGATTACAGTGATGTTACTGGCTCTGTATATAGATTACAGTGATGTTACTGGCTCTGTATATAGCTTACAGTGATGTTACTGGCTCTGTATATAGCTTACAGTGATGTTACTGGCTCTGTATATAGCTTACAGTGATGTTACTGACTCTGTATATAGCTTACAGTGATGTTACTGACTCTGTATATAGCTTACAGTGATGTTTCTGACTCTGTATATAGATTACAGTGATGTTACTGGCTCTGTATATAGCTTACAGTGATGTTACTGACTCTGTATATAGCTTACAGTGATGTTACTGCCTCTGTATATAGATTACAGTGATGTTACTGGCTCTGTATATAGATTACAGTGATGTTACTGGCTCTGTATATAGCTTACAGTGATGTTACTGGCTCTGTATATAGCTTACAGTGATGTTACTGGCTCTGTATATAGATTACAGTGATGTTACTGCCTCTGTATATAGATTACAGTGATGTTACTGGCTCTGTATATAGCTTACAGTGATGTTACTGCCTCTGTATATAGATTACAGTGATGTTACTGGCTCTGTATATAGCTTACAGTGATGTTACTGACTCTGTATATAGCTTACAGTGATGTTACTGCCTCTGTATATAGATTACAGTGATGTTACTGGCTCTGTATATAGCTTACAGTGATGTTACTGCCTCTGTATATAGCTTACAGTGATGTTACTGGCTCTGTATATAGCTTACAGTGATGTTACTGGCTCTGTATATAGATTACAGTGATGTTACTGGCTCTGTATATAGCTTACAGTGATGTTACTGACCCTGTATATAGCTTACAGTGATGTTACTGGCTCTGTATATAGATTACAGTGATGTTACTGGCTCTGTATATAGCTTACAGTGATGTTACTCCCTCTGTATATAGCTTACAGTGATGTTACTGGCTCTGTATATAGATTACAGTGATGTTACTGGCTCTGTATATAGCTTACAGTGATGTTACTGACCCTGTATATAGCTTACAGTGATGTTACTGGCTCTGTATATAGATTACAGTGATGTTACTGGCTCTGTATATAGCTTACAGTGATGTTACTCCCTCTGTATATAGATTACAGTGATGTTACTGGCTCTGTATATAGCTTACAGTGATGTTACTGACTCTGTATATAGCTTACAGTGATGTTACTGGCTCTGTATATAGATTACAGTGATGTTACTGGCTCTGTATATAGCTTACAGTGATGTTACTGACCCTGTATATAGCTTACAGTGATGTTACTGGCTCTGTATATAGATTATATATACAGTACCGCCTTTTTCCTTTATATGTTTTTTTCATTTTGGGAAGGAGCTTGCAAGTAAGCATTTTACTGTACTGGTTTATACCTGCTGTATCTTGTGAACTTGACCAAAAAAACATGTTCTAAATACGTTGATTCTGTATTATTCCAGGTTCCAGCTCCGGGTGGCACTCTACATCGCTGCTTCTCTGGGTCACCTGGACCTTGCCGGCTGGCTGCTGGAGAGGGGGGTGCGTGCCATTGAGCCGGTGGGGGTCCACCCTTACCGTGAGTGGTGCCACCAGACGGCCCACCCCGACGCCACCAAGTGTCCCGCCGTTGCCTCCATCGAGCGCGGCCAGCTCACCATCCTCAAACTCTTTATCGCCAGCAGCGTTCTGACCCTTGCCTGTCGGGACCCCAAGGGTCGTGACCCCCTGAGGATCGCCCTCCAGCATGGCCACAGGGAGTGTGTGCATCACCTGGCCACCAAGCTGTGCTCTGTGGTGGCCCTCCCAGGTATGGCTCTGCCCATGCGGACGTACGTCCAGATAAAGCGCTGGGTGAGGCTGGGGCAGAGGAGGGCAGCATCCAGGCACTGCATGGGCCTCAACAGGGCTCCGTTCAGGACCAGGGTGGGCGACACGGTCCTGGTGGACGGCTTCACCCTCCCCAAGATGTCCTCCAAGCCCAGGAGGAGGGAGGCCAAGGTGGGTATCAGGGTCACGTCCAAAGCCTCTCAACCTTTGACCCCCATCAACTGCCCGTCTCATGTATCCTGCACGCTCCGTGCCCTGGCATCCCAGGATGCACCTCTTCAACTACCAAAGCTACACCCTGTGGCCACGAGGGATGGAAGAGAGAAGAAGAGAGGGAAGAAGAAGGGATGTGGAGGGAAGGGATGTGAGGAGGATGAGAGTGTGGAGCAGAACAGCAACCAATGGAGGAGCAGAGTCCCGCTCCCGCCCATTTCCAGAGACACCAATCTCAGACCTGTGTTTGCCTCTGCCTCGCCAAACTCCGCCCAGATCCTCACCACCTCACTGGAGTCCTTTTCTCTCCACTGCGACCGCACACCCAGAGAAAACGCCATATACTGTTTGGCCTTGGCCAGGTTAGTCCAAGTTTAAATGACAGTGATTTACAAGTGAAATTACAGTGTTATTTCACCGCTACGGTTTTAGTATGAATATTTCTCAGGAGGTTTCTTATGAAGGGTGTTATTTTGTGCAAGCGTTTACCCACCTTTTGTGGAAGATGCATTGAAAGTATAGGGAGTGTTACTCCTTTAATCCTGAACGGCAATCAGCATTTACCAGTCAATGTTTTTACCACTTCGTCACCGAGTATAATATACCCTTATCCTCCCTGACTAGATTTCAGTAAAAACAAATCATGAGCCAACCATCATGCTTAGAAGGTATATAGAGTCAAATCAAATCAACTGAAACTTTATTTGTCACATGCGCTGAATACAACAAGTGTAATGCTTACTTACAAGCCCTTAACCAACCGTGCAGTTCAAGAAGAGTTAAGAGAATATTTACCAAATAAACTAAAGTAACAAATAATAAAACATTTAACTAGTCCGGTGGCCATTTGATTAATTGTTCAGCAGTCTTATGGCTTGGGGGTAGAAGCTGTTATTGGTTTACCCTAACAAGTCCTAACTTCCATCCTAGGGAGTTGTTCCTAGCCACCTTGCTTTTACACCTGCATTGCTTGCTGTTTGGGGTTTTAGGCTGGGTTTCTGTACAGCACTCTGGGACATCAGCTGACGTAAGGGGGGCTTTATAAATACATTTGATTTGATTTGTTTTAGTATGGGGAGAGGATAGGATGTAAGAAAGGGAGCTTCATTAATGTATTGAGGCCATCGCTTATACAGTATTCCACAATGCTAGACTACAGATTTGGCCTCTTAACCTTGTTCTGGTTGATTGACTCTCTAACAGTGCCTTCACACAGAGACCATGGCTGCAGCAGCTGGATGTAGCGCGGACTCTGGCCAGGAGGAGTGCTCAGCACATTGGGTAGTCACCAGGATCCTGGTCAACAAACTGAAACATACTGAAACAAGGAGGGACAACCTGGACTTGTCCAAAAAGGAACTCTTATTTAAGTTTTCTGTTTGCAAAACATTTTTTTATTTTTAACTCTCCATTGTGTGCCCTCATGAACACGACCCAGAGATCAACTGCACTAACTGGTACCTCACAAAGTACCTGTGTTGTCACTAACAAGGGAGGAAAATACAGTGAACAAGATGAGACTTTGGAACGGATGATGCCTGAAACAATGCGGACCACGAAGAATTTAGTTCCTTTTGATGAGGCTTATAGATATAGTCAGTACTGTGTTTGATTTGTTTATAATGGCAGGCAGTGGATTCTCAGTCATTTGTATTCTCAAGTAACAAAAACGTATCATATTTCACTGGCTATTTGTAGTAGCCAAATGTGAATGGAATTATTATTATTCTTGTTTTGTCTTTATTCTAGAGTCATTCAGTTGAATGAATGTGATTGTATGTGATTGTACTGTATGTGATTGTACTGTATGTGATTGTATGTGATTGTAAGTGTTTGACATGGGTCTGATTGAGGCTCCAAACCCCCCACTTAACACTAGTTTTTGTCCATAGAAATCCTCACTTGCTGATGAAGACCTATAGTGGTTGAAACCAATGTAAAGTATACAGTATGAACACTGCTGCATTCAAACTTGTTTATTAAGATGTGGATCATAATTGCTGATATAAATTAGTCTGTGCCGTGTCAAAATAATACATCTGTTACATATGAATAAAAGGAAAAAGAAAATGCTATTTGGGGAAAAGAAAAAAGAAATACCACAAAAGACATTAAATAATGGCATTGTGGGAAAATAATACAAAAATATATACTGTATTTCACAGAGGATTTGACAAACCCTGTTTACTCACGTTACAAAACTGCCAACTACTGTAAGGTTGTGTTAGCACAGCATGTGCCATCATAGGCTAAGCGGTAGCCTATTCCCTGCAGTATGTGGATTTACACAGCAACATAGCAGACAACTTAAATAGCTTATTTTTATTTAACCTTTATTTAACTAGACAAGTCAGTTAAGAACAAATTCTTATTTGCAATGACCGCCTACCCCGAGCCAAACCCGGAAGACGCTGGGCCAATTATGCGGCGCCCTGTGTGACTCCCAATAAAAAAAATTAACCTTTATTTAACTTGGCAAGTCAGTTAAGAACTAATTCTTATTTTCAATGAGGGCCTAGGAACAGTGGGTTAACTGCCTTGTTCAGGGGCAGAACGACAGATTTTTACCTTGTCAGCTCGGGGATTCGATCTTGCAACCTTTCGGTTACTAGTCCCACATTTGGAGTGGGAAGGATACAAAATTCAATATCATACACTGCTTCCTTAGTATTCTGAGAACTGTCAGATAGCTGTGAGAGCTATGAGTGGATCGTGGACCCATGCATAAATTATAACATTGCTTTAACTCAGTGGGGCAAGTGGAAACATCCGGGTTAGTGTATGTGCATTATCTTGTCAGTTGATTGTCTTTGTCTCAAAGCCTTCCCATTTCTGGGGTATTGAAGAAGCTTCTGATCTCAAACTTCTTGACAGGTAAGAAACACTTGGTTAGTGTATGCGCCTTATCCAATGTGTTGTCAGGTGAACGGTGAAGAAGCTTCTTGGAGGTGATCTAATGATGCCATTGAATCGCTGTCATTGAGTTGCTCACTGGACAAGAAAATTATTCAC
This sequence comes from Brachymystax lenok tsinlingensis, assembly GCA_030435695.1. NCBI lineage: Eukaryota > Metazoa > Chordata > Actinopteri > Salmoniformes > Salmonidae > Brachymystax > Brachymystax lenok. Next base: position 7,445,536 of record CM059793.1, read on the forward strand.
TGCAAATTAAATCTGTATTTCATTTCACTTATGCTGATATTTCATTGGCTATGTGCTGTCTTTTGAAAATACAAAAATAAATATATCTGTTTTATGAAGCACTTGTAGACATTCATTGTTTTCAAAATCATATTTTCAGCAGAACAGATACATACTTTTACAATATGACATAAAATAAAAACCAAGTAAGTGATATGTAAATGATCGGCAAAAGGCTCCAACCACCCACGTCATAGACTGTTCACTCTGCTACCACACGGCAAGCGATACCGGAGCACCAAGTCTGGGACAAAAGGCTCCTTAACAGCTTCTACCCCCAAGCCATAAGACTGCTGAACAGCTTCTACCCCCAAGCCATAAGACTGCTGAACAGCTACTACCCTCAAGCCATAAGACTGCTGAACAGCTTCTACCCCCAAGCCATAAGACTGCTGAACAGCTTCTACCCTCAAGCCATAAGACTGCTGAACAGCTTCTACCCCCAAGCCATAAGACTGCTGAACAGCTTCTACCCCCAAGTCATTAGACTGCTGAACGTTAATTAAATGGCTACCTGCACTATTTGCATTGACTCCCTTTGTTATTGATGTATTTTTCTAATTGTTTTGCACAGACTCTCTTGAATTGTCCTATTTGGCTCGATGCACACTCACTAAACTCTACCCACACATTCACTATGTGACACTGACACTCCAAAACACATACACACATGTATATTGATGCCACACACACACACACACACACACACACACACACACACTTTCACAGTTCACACAAGCTGCTGCTACTGTGTTTCTTATCTTTCCTGATTGCCTAGTCACTTTCACCCCTGCCTACATGTACCTACTGTATTATCTCAACTACCTGGCACCCCCTGCACATTGACTCGGCACTGGTACTCCTTGTATATAGCCTTGTTATTGTTATTTTATTGTGTTACTATTTAGAAAATATTTTCTCATTGTTTAACTCTAAATTGTTGGGAATGGGCTCGTAATAAAGCATCTCACAGTAAAGTCGACACCGGTTGTTTTCGGCGTACGTGACCAAATACGATTCGATTTTGATTTGAACAAATGAATGCTGTTGTTGTTTTAATGAGGAATTTTATTAAATAATTTGGTTTTCCTTGAAGATTTGAATGAGTTGGAAAAGCCTTTGGTGATGGCTCTACACAATCTGGTGAAAAGGGAGGGTTTGCGACTCTTCTCTTCAAGTGGGAAGGACGATGCAATGTCATAATTTCCCTCTGGAGCAAAGGAGCCATGAGAATTTGTCATCGATTCTGCAAAGAAAGACCATCCAGTATGGGTGAGTGTACGTCAATTTACATTTTAGTCATTGTGCAGACGCTCTTATCCAGAGCGACTTACAGGAGCAATTAGGGTTTAAGTGCCTTGTTCAAGAGTACATTGACAGATTTTGCCTAGTGAGCTTGGGGATTCTGAACCAGCAACCTATCGGTTACTGGCCCAATCTCTTAACCACTAGGCTACCACCCAGCCTTCAGTACAGTATGTCATAGGTAACAATTCAGAGGAGAGTACAATGTCTTTCCAAATGAATTAGTGGAATGGTAAAGTGATAATGTCTTAGACTTGACTGAGCAGCAGCCTAAACAGCAGCAGGACTTACCTGTAAAGTACACAGTAGGGGAAGTGTTCTGAGGCTGGTACTCCATAGACTCTTGAGGACAGAGGTCCTTGCTAACTTTCTTGGAACCCTGGATGGTGGGAAAAGGCACATTAAAACAAACTGAAAAATTGTATATATCTTGAAGTACAGCATATCAATTGCAAAGAAGCAGTGCAATGCTATGACCCAAAGAATCAAATATCTCATAAAAGTCAACCGCAGTGTTATTCATGAACGATGTATGTGTACTATACCTTTGTGTTAAAGGTGAGGACCTGCTCTCCAGTACTGCTGGTGGTATCCCTTTCCAAATCCAACACGCTTTCTACAATGTCACTGGTGGCCATGCTGGTACCGGACTCAAAAGAACATTTAGCAGTGGCTTTGGTGATCATTTGAAGAATGACCATAGAAGTGTTTTGATCGTTCTGGACTGAAACATCAAAGTTTATATCTTCATACTCATCTGACCACTGTTTTAGGAAGCTCCTCAATGTCTCTTCAGCAAATATCTGGAGAAGCTGAGAGGAGAGCTTCCTGGATACGGCACATTGTTCCTTTCCCCATTTCAGCCTTGAAAGAATGGAGTCAGAAGCACTTCTGGCTGCTGCCAATGTTAGGACCTGTGGAGTGCTGTGGCTGTCCTGAATGGCTATCACTTTATCCACCAATTCATGACTGAAAATGCGGATGGTCCAAGTGGAAATTATTCTTCTCAATTTCCTAACAGCAGACCGGAGGTCGTCAGGATGAGAAGCATCCTGTCCATTTTCCTGTGTGTTCTCAACACTTTCCAACATAATGTCCACTACCACCCCAGCAGCTTGCCTGACTTTGTCCACAAAGGTTACAGGAAGTAAGTCCTCCGTGTGAAACAAGTCCTCAATGATTGTGTTTCTTACAATGGGAAAGTCACTCTGAGCAGGCAACTCAGTGGGTATGAGAGTCCCGGGTAAAGCAAAGTCCCATTTCGACTGCCTTGATTTTGAAGTAGGTGTTGGAGAGATGGAGGACCGTGAAGAAGAGGGCTTTCTTGTCTTTTGGCTGTTAGCACTCCTACAGTGGATCATGCCAATATCCTCCAGCATGGATCCTGAGAGCTCAGTGGTTTTAGGTAGTAAATTATGCGGAATGTCCACACAGGCATCTTTTCCACCAGTTGTAACACTGCTCTGATTGACCTCAAGACGGCCGAGATTAGCTCTTTGTGATGCAGAACTGCTTTGATATGTAAAGATTTGGATTGAACCAAGAGTTGTGTCTGATCTTTGAAGATCTTTTCTAAGAAACTCATTAATCTTACTTTGCAAACTGTGGTAGATGTTACGAGCAACAGACCAGAACCTTTTCTCAGAAACCTGTTCAGTGGTAAGAAGGGAGATTCCAGATACCATCTCAGATGATTGGGTGGTCTGGGTGAGCTCCTGCTGGTCTTTCACCATGTTTTGTATAATATCAGTAGATGTTGTGGATGTAGATACAGACCGGAGGTACATATCTGTTGTACCTTCCTCCACAATGTTAAATGATCTAGAGAGGACCTCACTCACTCCTTTCTCAGCTTTGGTTTGGAACTCAGGACTAGAGAGTTTCTGGAGGCTCTTTCTTGAAAGACTATGGGAAGATGCAATTCCTTTGGAGGTAGACGTGCTGAAATCTAGATTTACTGGAGAGGTTAACTCAAGAGAATCTTGGAGACATTCAAACATGTCTTCACATGGTGTTGGGGACCTTGACAAGGAGATGTTCTTCAGCTGAGACAGAACACCATCTACAAACATGTTGACCTCAAGGGACATATCAGATATTTTCTTTCCTACTGTGGAGAAGCAAGGTGCATTTGATGTCTGATCCTCGCATGAGGTCAAGATTGTTGAAATGACCTCTTTGGTACTATTGGTCAGTAGAGCCTCGTCTGTTTCAGTCCAGAGAAGTTTTGAACTTTCGCTAACACCCCTGTGTAGAGCCACTTCAAGGTTCAAACTGGGCAAGTGAGGCACACTCTTACTAGCTTGCCTCAAGTCCTGGCTTGCCAAACAAATGTGCTCCTTAGTCCCAAGATGTTCAGAGTCCTCTGTGGGTGTATGACTGGACATTCTGCTCAGCATGTCTAACCTCCGCTGGTGAATGGTGAAGTCCTTTAATGTCTTCTTAATGTTGTTATATAAACTAGTGGTAGCAGACCAGATCCTGCTCTGTAGCTTTTGTGCATTTTCCAGGAGGTCAGGTTCTCTCTGCTCTACTTCTGCAGGTTGCGCCAAGTTCTGCAGGTCTTCCACAAATGTGTCAATGATGCCAAAGGCAGCAGAATATGCACAAATATCCTTTGACCATGTGTACTGGTTTTGAATGGAACCAGACCTGGACGCTACAGAATAAGCAGTATGTGCACTAGTTAAGCTACGGTTGGACTTTTTAACTAGGAACTCACTCACTGCTTGAGTGGCGTTTCTCTTGAATTCCTCACCTGAGAGTTTTCTCATGCAATCTAATAGACTGGTCAAAGAAGCTGTGGCCTTACTTCTGCTGTCCTCAATTGGGGCCCTGGAATGGGAGATATCCCCAAGCTGAGCCAGAACACCTTCTACAAATTTCTCTCTCTCAATAGAGAAGTCTGATCCTTTTTCTCCAACAGTGGACGGGGGGTCCTCTTTTGACATCTCAGTGTTGTACAAGACCAGAAGCTCTGAGATGACTTCTTTGGTGCAAGTTGTCAGAAGGAGCTTGTTTTCTTCTGAGTCAGTTTGTGCCCAAAGAAGTTTTGAGCTCTCACTTAGGCCTCTTTGTAAAGTAACTTCACCAGTGTACTCTGGCAACTGAGGCTCACTCTTGTTAGGCCTATATGTTTTGTCCAGGCATTGAAGAGGAACTGTCTCCTTACACTCAGCATGTGTGGTGTTTTCATCAGATGTGACAATGCTCTTTAGGGCACATCGCTGAAGCTTGCCAAAATAATCTTTCAAGTTGTTTTGGATGCTGTGGTAGATATGAGCAGCAGCAGACCAGGCACTCTTCTGTTGGTGACTCTCTTCAGGCTCAGTCAAAGACTTCATATCTGACAGGAAAGCCTTAACAACTACTGACGCTGCTGAGCCCACTGGGTGAATCTTTACAATGCCAGACAATGTTTGACCTGATACAGCACCTGTTAACTCGGACTGAACAACTGAACTAGGAAAGCTCAAACTACTGACTTTTTTGGCAAGAACTCCACTCACTGCTTGCATTGCTGAAGTTTGAAACTCCCTGTTATATAATTTTTGGATGCTCTTAGATGTGAGTGTGCAGGAGGATCCAGATTCAATAATATTGTGGCTGCTTTCGTATTTCCTTATCAGGGCATCAAGATCGTCAATGAAGCCAACATGCGATGCCAAAAACGTGATCTTGTCCTTCAGATCTTCCAGCAAATTCTGTTCATTCTCGTCAACAAAAGCCGCCATTGTGTCAGAGATGGTGGTCATGACTTGGCCTGTTAGACTCTTGCTCTCTTGGTCAACTTTTCCAAGTTTAGCTGCCAGCTCTCTCACCATGCTCTCAGTCACCTTGGTCTCCGAGTCTCCCCTTCTTCCAGATGTCACTAGAGAGATTTGACTTGCGGAGGCACTCTTAACAACCACTGATATGGCCGACTTGACATCTTTAGCCAACTCTGCCATTACAGCAGGGGTTAGCGTCATAGAGCCTGCGCTTCCAGATGGAGAATCGGACATGCATGCAAGTTTGGAGAGAGACCCTTGCAGGCTGTCCTGCACACAGGTGACGAGGGTGTCCTCTGAGACACCTAAAAGGACTTGTAGCGACTCAGAGTTGGTTGTCTTCTTCTGCACCTCAGACAGAGAGGTTTGAGACCTTGAAAAAAAACCCACAGAAATCATCACAGTCAAACAAATAATATGTAAGGCTGTGATGCACGTTCAGTGTGTCAAATACATCTGCACCATTGAAAACAATGAGGAAAATGCTGCTGTTGCTCTGGGAAAAAACCTTAGTGTGATCCCAGCCTAACTGTTTAATTTCTAAAGCCCAATAAAATGTTTTTTTTTTATAAGTAATTTGTATTGAAACTGGCTTGTAGATAGCAATATCTATCCTCTAAAAAAATCCAAATTGCTATAAACTAGTTTCCATTGCGTTTAAGGACAATCATAAATACAAGGCAGTATTGAAGAATGGTTAAAGGGACATTTCTAAATGTTTCAACTTCATATTCATCATCTCCAGCACCAACCCAACATCAGCATATGTGAAAAAAATGATATGTTTTGTAGTAAAAAGAAAGAGAAAGATGAGTGTTTCCAATGACATCATCAACCAATTAGTAGACAATTAGTAGGCAATGCCTACTCATAATTGGTTAAAATCACACAATGCACACTGATGATGTCATTAGAAACTAGAGCTGAGCGATTAACCAACATTTTTGTTATTTTTCGGTTTTTAAACAACTAATTGACCGACGTTTTTAAACAACTAATTATTTAAATTCCATGTAGTTTATTTTTTTCTTCTTCTGTGAGCTCGATGCTCAGTTTCTCTAGAGATAAATCAGATCAAGCACAAACTATGCAATGTAGTAGGGAGTTGTAGTTTCCAACAGACCAATATTCTACATAGTTTAGCACAGAAAATATGGTAATTAATTACCATATTCCATTGCGCGCCCGCTTACTTGTCCACTCTGTGTGGAGCAGATACGGAGACCTCATTGACTGAGACGGAGAGATGAGAGAATGCACGAGAGCGATAAAAAGCAGTTGCTTTGCGAGGTGTCTCTACCTGGAAATACATGATCTAAGTGATTGATAGTTGGTATTCAGCAGTCATAAAAGTAGGCCTTATTTACTTTGAAGAACTACTAAAATAGTGATTTTGTCAGACAGGATAGGCAGCAGCTCTATAGAGATGAGTTGATGACTTGGAATGAAGTAATAAAGTCATCAAATAAATATTTTATATGAGAAAGTAAATGAGGGTTAATAAGTGATGAGCAGTCATGGGCAGTCACTACCATCATGGGACTTATATTCATTGTTTTATTCTGTGTTGTTACAGCATTCAACCCACATAATCCATCGTGCATTCAATGTCTAAGAAAATTATTTATTTTATATTTGAATCGAAACCAAAACCAACCTCAAAAAGCACTCATCTCTCAGCACTATTGGAAACAGTTACGTTCCTCTATCTTTTTTTACTACAAAACATGGAAATGTGTCATTTTCACATATGGTGATACTGGAGATGAATATGAAGTTGAAAAATGTTTACATTTCCCTTTAAGAACATACCTCATGGACCCCGTGGGCAGGTTGCTTCCATTGCCCAGACTGCGCATCTCCTTAGTCAGGTAAAACTCATTGAATTTAAATTGTTGTGGTTCCTGCTCTTCTTCCTCTTCTTGCTCCATACAGTTGGAGGAAGGGTAGGGAGTCGGGATGCGAAAGCTATTGTAAGACTTTCGACTGCCTGGCCTCTTAGGTACACCAGCCTCAGTAAATCTCACGCGAGACTTGGTGTGAGCCTTATCGTTCTCCAGTCTGATGACGGACGCTGTGAGAGATCTCTGTGACAATGGAGAGGAGGCAGCATCTTGGATGCCCAGTAGTTCGTAAAGACCTGGGATGATGATCTGCATCAGCTTGTCTGATAAAAACTGGACGATCCTCAGACACAAGCCGGCAAGCTGTTGTTTTGTCAGCTGTATTCCAGAAACAGAAGAAGTGTTTTAAAATGTTGCATAGTGCGTCATTTCAAAAGCTTATGAACAAGGTTAAACATTAGGCAGAGTTTTCATGGTAATTTGATTTTAATTGTCAGTAACATGATCTTACCGGGTCAAACATGCCCTCACGAATCCCCCTCCATTGCCTGAAAACAATATTGTTAGAAATGTTGTCAGTATCAGGATGCTTTAGAAATGTTACCATATCAGGATGTGTTAGAAATGTTGCCATATCAGGATGTGTTAGAAATGTTGCCATATCAGGATGTGTTAGAAATGTTGCCATATCAGGATGTGTTAGAAATGTTGCCATATCAGGATGTGTTAGAAATGTTACCATATCAGGATGTGTTAGAAATGTTGCCATATCAGGATGTGTTAGAAATATTACCATATCAGGATGTGTTAGAAATGTTGCCATATCAGGATGTGTTAGAAATGTTGCCATATCAGGATGTGTTAGAAATGTTGCCATATCAGGATGTGTTAGAAATGTTGTCAGTATCAGGATGCTTTAGAAATGTTACCATATCAGGATGTGTTAGAAATGTTGTCAGTATCAGGATGCTTTAGAAATGTTGCCATATCAGGATGTGTTAGAAATGTTGCCATATCAGGATGTGTTAGAAATGTTACCATACCAGGATGTGTTAGAAATGTTGCCATATCAGGATGTGTTAGAAATGTTGCCTTATCAGGATGTGTTAGAAATGTTGCCATATCAGGATGTGTTGGAAATGTTGCCATATCAGGATGTGTTAGAAATGTTGCCTTATCAGGATGCTTTAGAAATGTTGCCATATCAGGATGTGTTAGAAATGTTGCCATATCAGGATGTGTTAGAAATGTTGCCATATCAGGATGTGTTAGAAATGTTGCCATATCAGGATGTGTTAGAAATGTTGCCATATCAGGATGTGTTAGAAATGTTGCCTTATCAGGATGTGTTAGAAATGTTGCCATATCAGGATGTGTTGGAAATGTTGCCATATCAGGATGTGTTAGAAATGTTGCCATATCAGGATGTGTTAGAGGTGTTGCCATATCAGGATGTGTTGGAAATGTTGCCATATCAGGATGTGTTAGAAATGTTGCCATATCAGGATGTGTGGCAGAATTGTTTTTATTTAAATATGTGCCTGATGGTGAAGTTATACTTGCTTTGTGTCAGTTGTTTTAACAACATTGCAATGTGACAACTTTTCTAACACTGAAAATGTTTTTTCTCGATTAATCCGTTTCTAATATGATCCTATTTCCTTGAAGGTGTGATAGTACCAAAGAAAACAGAACATACTTCTCAGTTAGGTTTTGAAGAAAGTCCATAAGTGTCCGATCTTCCACACCCTTGAGCTTCCCCTCTTCTGTGGTTTCCATCACTGAGATTGCTCTGCTCCTGGTAGATTTGCTCTTCTCCTGGTAGAAATGTAATTATGTTGCAAATAATGGCACTATCAAACTTAATATACAACAAATATCATACTGAAATAATTATGAACCGTTAGAGAGTGGAGGAGCATTGGCAACGTTGGACCTATTAAACAACTGCAACACAACAGGGATGGTTCTGGCACGTCAACATTGCCAATGATAGCATCACTATAACATTTTATTGGATCAATGTTGCGATATGAAATGACAAGGTCAACTTACCATCTCATTGACAGCTTCAGAGGGCAGGTGGTCATCCACCACACAGACAGGCAGGTCTAGAGACTGGGACAAGGCTCTATGGTCATAACCAGGAGAGAATGGAAAAAACATCAGAGAAATCCCAATGTCAGAATCAAACCACTGTCTTCATGTTAAAGACTCACTTAGTAGTTAATACATGGCCACAAATAATGAGGGGTTCAAATAGATCTGCTGGGGACTTTACCCTACAAATGACTCCAAGAATGACACCTGACCTGCCCCATAACAAGTTCTCTCTTATTAGTCTCTCTCTCGTAATCTCCACACAACAATCAAACTGGACAGAGTGTGAGTGGCCTTACCTGACTGTCTCAGTGTCAGAAACATCATAGTCTTATTAAAAAACAATGTCTGATTTCTGGTTGAGTTGTCATCTAAACGTGTTATCGCAGCGCTTTGAACCATTTCAAAGCACAACAAAGTTCAAATGGGAATACAATGTCAGATATTTTGCATTTATACAACAACTTAAATGTGTTATCAATGTGCTTTATCTAATAGCACAACCAAATGACCTGGCTTGTAGTTGAGATTACATTAAAAGAGCATGGTGCAAGTGATCAATACTGTTTGAGATTCTGCGCTGATTATTATAGCAATTGGGAAGATCTCCACCGATCTGCAACCTTAGAATGCTATCTTGAACATGCACTCTGTCAAAATGTGGCTATGAATGTGTTACTCATTTTACGGTTGAATAAATACTGTGCCATTAGTTTGTAAGATAGGCTATATACTGTATTACTAAAGTAACATTGAATTGTGTTTGGTTGACAACATTTAAAAACCCAGGCTTTACTAAAATGTTCACCCCAACCAGTCTAGAACCCAGGTGTATCTGCAAAGCACATGCACCTCCATAAGGTTCATTGGTTCCCTATTGTTTTATCCCAGTACAAGAGGGGCAACTGGATTCAAGATCAAACACAAGCAGTCTTTAAGGTATATCTTATTACAGTTTAGGCCTACCTTATTATTTTCTTCCATCTTGCAATATCATTTTAAGGGATTACATCTATTTAGTTTGTTTTGTTGCTAGTATTATTATCTACTGTAGGAAAACACAGCTGTAGAGTACAAGTATTATCTACTTTCTGAAGGACAGCCAAGCTGATAGGCAACATAGAACATAGACAATTATGACATCATTCGAACGCATGTATGTGTCACAAACGCCTTGTGGCCACATGTTATTTTAGGGAGTGGCTCCGAATCCGCGACCGGATCTCTTATTTCTAATGCCCAGTATCCGTTAGTGCGCAAATGCTCACGGGAATTTGGGACCAATACTTTTCTCATGCCGAAACCGGATTAGATACATACCGGTAGTTAAATGACAAAAATAATAATATTCGCAATGTCATTAGTCAAAAAAACGAAACATCAATAGTCACTACAATTTCAAAACATGATTTTATCATCAGTTCAGTACCATTTGTTTGATTTTGTGGACCCACGACTACGGTGTATCGACGTTAGCTAGTTGCTAGCGACGCTAGTCAACATAGGCTGTTACATGATACCCATCTAGCCAGTTTAACAAACTGTCTAGTCCAACGTTAACCGATGCAACCCTGCTGGCAAATAAGAGCGAGATGACCAGTGGTGACAGTGAGGTCCCTATGAGTTTCAAGGCTTCAATAAGTGCTATCGTGCAGAAATAGCGAATAAAATACTGGTTGATGAGCTATCTAAATTAGCTAGCAAGACCCGATGTGACCGTTCCCAGTGTGCATGCACAAATGCATGACGACACATTGTATCGAAGTCAACAAGGCATGCAGAACGGACTGCCTCTGGGACGCAATCGCCCCACCAAGCTAGATAGAAGAGGGGTACAACAACGCCGGTACACAGATGCATAGCTCATACAATTATATTTTGTTCCAGCCAATGACAATACATGTTGAAAAATAAATACCTGCGTTAAATATATGGCATTGCATGCTAGTGCAGAACTAGCATGGATATCAAAAGAAAAACAAGGGTGACCACTAGATGTCCTCCTATACCCATATTTAGAGCAAATGCACTTGCACATTTTTCATCAGTACTGTGAATGACAAGCCCACTAAATCTAGTTTTAAAATATGTATGCTCAGCAGGTAGAGGCCTAGGTACTTCAAATCAGTGCTTAATTTGAGCCGGATCATGCCAGAACAGGATCAGGCACCTTTCCGTTTTGGACTAATAAAAGAGATCGAAGTTCATTCGAGTTGCCTCTTCGTCAATTCTCCTGCCCCCCCCAAAAAAACTGTGTGCCCTGGCCTAATATTCTACGAATTGATTTGGGTTGGGCCGGCGCGGGTTTATGGTTTGCGCAACATTGTAACCTACGTTTGAGACCAACGTGTGGCCGTGGCTGTGTGAGAAGCGCGCCAGTATCTATCACATACCTAGAATGAGATTCACTTTCTGTCATCTCTCTGCTCTGATAGACTTGAGCCTGCAACTCTCATCTCTCCAGAGTTGCACTTCATCATTTGTTTCCTTATAGAATCATAGCTGCGCGAAGGGTTCCAGGCGAATTTTCTAAAGTTATAGAATTACTGATGTCTGTTCAGAAATAAATAAAGTAATTCAGAATAGCCTACTACGTCATGAGAAGCCCTATACTTTAGCCACAGAGGATCAATAGCTTATTTTAAAAATAGCCTAGCTGCGGATTGTAGCCCAATAACAAAGAATAGCCTACAGTCGGTAACGCGCAGCAAATCTGTCAGCGAAAAAACATCAGGAAGACTAAACAAGCCTTTTGCAATATTTCAAATACAATCGAGGGAAAACAGGTTGGAAAGCAATGACTCCTGCTGAAAAGAGAAGACTATGCTGTAGACTACCAAAATATTTGATCAACTTCCAAATATTGTTTTACAAAAGAGAGAGATTTTGGCACGAGCGCATCGACAATCACCAGTGAGTGAGCTGCGTACCATTGGGTGAGTCAGGGAAACTGGAAAGCATTTTTAGGACTATAATTTCCTCATGTTGTAGCCTACAATATGTCTCCACAAACCTAGGCCTATAGGCTATTGATGGATTCAAGACAATATCGTTTTTTATTGATCTCAGATACTAAGTTTTGTCTGCGTCAAATAAGCCTGCCATTTCGATCATTTTTGCGTTATTAAAAAATATTCTGCCAAAGTCTCCAGTCATGTAAAATGATGTAGAATTGCATGAAATGCGTTTTTAAAAGGCCAACATTTTCCAGGACCCTAGGCTACTAAAAATGTTCCCCATGTGTGCAACTTCTAGAAGTGGCTCTACTCTACTGCTCTACCCCACTACACAAATGTGATGATATGCGTTCAATGCTTTATTCTATGTATTCCCATTGTTCCCCCTCCACCATCCCCGTCCCCAGTGAAAATGTCGCCCCTGAACAAATATATAAAGATAACTTTATCCCATTACTCAACGATATATTATACAAACAGATCTAATCTAATTAAATGGAACAATCTTCCATTAAATCTTACAGGTAGAATAAACCTCTTCAGAATGGCATGGCTCCCAAAGTTGTTATATTTATTCTCTGTAATACCAATCACCCCATCCGAAGACATTCTTTAAAAAAAAAAGTATACTAGGTCATTACAGACTTCATATGGGCAAATAAAACTAATCGAATAAAAAGGAAAGTTTTACATCTTCGTAGGTCTGAGGGAGATTTTAACTTTCCAACTCGCCACCCAAGTTTTTTTACTGTACTTGCGACATATAGTTAAATGCACTAAAGAGGAACAATGGGTACATATTAAAGATGAGCATGCTCATCCCCATAATCTTTTTAAGTGTCTATTTTCAAAGGACAAAGCTAAGAACATTAAACCTAAATGACTTGGTAATAGGAAATACATGACTGACCAATGTAGATATTTTCAAATACATGCAATTGAAAAGTTTCAGATCATGCGATTTCGATTTGAAATCTTTTGGACACCAGAGCAATCTTGAGGGGAATCCTATTGGACACCAGAGCAATCTTGAGGGGAATCCTATTGGACACCAGAGGAATCTTGAGGGGAATCCCATTGGACACCAGAGGAATCTTGGGGGGAATCCTATTGGACACCAGAGGAATCTTGAGGGGAATCCTATTTGAGTCAGAAAAGGATAGTCATATGATAGGTAAGATATACAAAACCTTGCAGAGCCTATCCAACTGACAATCTCTTAGAAGAAAATATAAACGATTGAAACCAAGACTTAAAAATAACTGATATTGACACAAGATGGAGGGAATGTTGGAACATATTTCTTTACTAAAATGTACACTTAATCCAGTATAAACTAGTGTATAGAATGTATTATACTAGAGCCAAAATTCCCAAATTCTACAGCACAATGTCAGTCATGTCTTAAGTGTAAAATTAAGTTAAAAATGTCTGTTGGTGGTATTACAATGTAAATTTACTCGTCTGTCTGCATAATTCAAGACAAGACATATGAGGGTGCAGTGATATACCCGAATGGTTGGACGATACTTCTCTCGTCTATCATCTTGAAAGAAAAGTATACAAGAACTGGAAATCAACCAATTGGCCATAGTTAACAATGGAAAGGTCAAATGCTTTGTTATCTAAATGTTGAAAGTGCGTGGGCGACAGAGACATACATAATTGCGCAGTTTGAGGCCATGTGGCGGAGAGTAATGCTGGCGCCGGAGATGGGGTTGTGAGCAGGTGGGTCTGGGCAGGTGTGATGTCGTTGATTTTTTATTTATATTTAACTAGGCAAGTCAGTTAAGAACAAATTCTTATTTATAATGACGGCCTACCAAAAGGCAAATGGCCTCCTGTGGGGACGGGGGCTGGGATTAAAAATAGTTAAAATATAATAGGACAACACACACATCACGACAAGAGAGACCCAAGACAACAACATAGCATGGTAGCAACACAACATAACATCATCGTAGCAGCACAAAACATGGTACAAACATTATTGGGCACAGACAACAGCACAAAGGGCAAGAAGGTAGAGACAATACTTCACGCAAAGCAAGCACAACTGTCAGTAAGAGTGTCCATGATTGAGTCTTTGAATGAAGAGATTGAGATAAAAACTGGACAGTTTTTGAGTGTTTGTTGCAGCTCGTTCCAGTCGCTAGCTGCAGCGAACTGAAAACACAAGCAACCCAGGGATGTGTGTGCTTCGGGAACCTTTAACAGAATGTGACTGACAGAACGGGTGTTGTATGTGGAGGATGAGGGCTGCAGTAGATATCTCAGATAGGGGGGAGTGAGGCCTAAGTGAGTCTTGCAACGGGTATACAGCGATGACCAGTTTACAGGAGTATGATGGAGATGGGGGGTGTGAGCAAGTGGGTCTGGGCAGGTGTGATGTCGTTGATGTTTGTGGGTGTCTGTATGCTGTCATTGTATGTTTTGTAATGTAAAAAAAATAAAGTATATCTTAGCAAAAATATGAAGTCAATTTGATCTATGGGTATACGATGACACCTAGTGGTCGTATGGTGGATTTGTCCATAATCATATTTTTTTTTTTTATCTCCAGTTGCTGTTCAGTATTGTGATCTGGCAGTGGTACTTAAGTACTTTTTTAGGGTATCCGTACTTATTTTATATTTTTGACAACTTTTAAATTTACCTTAATGTATGGGATACGTTTGAATCCCATGCATTTCCCTTGATAGACACCCAAAAGTACATTTAGAATGCTCAGGCAGGACAGCAATCAAATCAAATCGTTTTGGTCACATGAACCTCCTGAGCACTCTGGAGCAGGTTGTCATCACAGATCTCTCTGTACTTTCCATCGATGCTGACTAGTCTCCCAGTCCCTTTGGGGACCTTCAATGCTGCAGACATTTTTTTGGTAGAGATCCCTAGATCGGTGCTTCGCCACAATCCTGTCTCGGCGCTCTACGGCCAATTCCTTCACCCTGACAGCTTGGTTTTTGCTCTGACATGCACTGTCAACTGTGGGACCTTATATAGACAGGTGTGTGCCTTTCCAAATCATGTCCAATCAATTGAATTTACCACAGGTGGACTCCAGTCAAGTTGTAGAAATAGCTCAAGGATGATCAATGGAAACAGGATGCACCTGAATTCAATTTCGAGTCTCATAGCAAAGGGTCTGAATACGTATGTATATTATAAGTTATTTCTAAGTTATTTCTGTTGTTCATTTTTTTTATACATTTGCAAAAATGTCTAAAAATCTGTTTTCGCTTTGTCGTTAAGGGGTATTGTGTGTAGATTGCTGAGGACATTTTTTTTATTCAATACATTTTATTAAAAGGCTGTAACGTAACAAAGTATGGAAAAAGTATTTCCGAAGAATACTTTCCGAATGCGCTGTATATCTGTGTATACAAATCACAGAGGTTGGTGGCACCTTAATTGGAGAGGACGGGCTCGTGGTAATGGCTGGAGCGGAAAAGGTGGAATGGTATCCAACACATGGTTTCTATGTGTTTGATACCATTGCATTTGCGTCATTTCAGCCATTATTATGAGCCGTTAGGCATTTTCAAGACACCAATGTTTTTTAAAAAGACTAGAAGAGAAGTAGTAAATTTATCCTCAACCATTTTATATATACATACATACAGTTTATTAAACTGGAGTATGCATATAACCAAGGGGTGGGCAATTCCAGTCCTCAAGAGCCTGATTGTTGTCACAGTTTTGCCCCAGCTAACACACCTGACTCCAATAATCACCTCATCATGATCTTCATTTTAGAATGGAATTTGATTAATCAGCTGTGTTTGCTAGGGATGGAGAAAATGTTTGACACCAATCAGGCCCTCAAGGACTGGAGTTGCCCACCCATGAATTATAACCCATCTGGAGTGCCACAATAAGTATGGCTACCTTTGCAGGTCACTGTGAAGAAAGCGTTGTTATAGCAACTCTATATTCTCGCGATGATACAAAAATAAGGGGGTGTCGGCGCTGGTTGTCACTAGTTACCACAGCCATAAAATCTAATAAAAACGGTTTATATCGTAAAAAAAAAAAATCATGAAAACTAAATCTTTTTTGGTCCTAATATAAGGTTCGGGTTAGGCACAAGGTTGGCAGTGTGGCTACAGTTAGGGTTAAGGGATTAGGGTTCGATTAAAATCAAATTTTAAGAAGAGGAATTGTAGAAATAGGCGTAGATTATGACTTTGTGCATGTGGTAACTAGTGACGGCGACTGCTGCTTTTTGCCGCTAGTCGCCACCTATACCTCAGCGGTCGCCACAGACTAAACGGCGTCGGAGGCATGCCAAATACGTTCCGCGGTGAAGTCGAGCGTGAGTGTGTTTACGAGACAACCGGGAGTTTGGCGTGCACGAACAGTTGTAGCGTAATCGGGTTTTTGTCTTTTTGAATCATAAAAGCGAAGGGCACAAAATTAAAAGGTGCAGCGTGTGCCAGCTAGTTGTGGAAATTGACGACCACTCTCCAGTGAGTGACTTAGCGCTTGTGGAAATGGCAGCTCCCCGGCCGATAAAAGGTATTCTGAAGAACAAGAACAGCGGGACGGGCATCAAAGTGGGCCCAGCCGAAGAAGTGCCAGTAGAGACTCCAGAACAAGTGGATCCTGGACTTGTGGAAGATGACCAACAGTGAGTAGACAGTCGGCTAGCTTGCTAGCTTCGTGTCTTGTTGACACCGACAGTCTAGGTAACGTTAGCGTAGCTTGCTCTGCGTTGGGTGCTGCCCTGGCTAAAAACTTTATGGACTCGCTAGCTAACGTCAACTCGTCGGCATCGTGCCAGGTAGTACACAACGCTAACTAGCTAGCTGACGTTAGCAAGTCGGTTGTCATGCTTGCTTTACAATTTCTTCGTGTTGTTCTCACTAGGACTGTTAACTTACCAGTTAATGTTAGCTAGCTACTTTGCCCGAGAAGGTAACATGGGCTGACTACGTCACCTAGCGTCCCAAATGTCTGCTTGTCGGTGTCAGCTGATAAGGTGGCTAGCTAACATTTTATCCCGGTTGCACACCTGTAATCACACGGTGTCACCAGCCAACTCACTGATGTTAGCTGTTTTTTAAAGGGTTGACTGGCCAGCTAGGGGCCAAACTACATTCTAGCCACAGACATTTTTACCAGCACAAACAAACAATTTGGAAGTGTGTTATTTTTCTACAGATATGTTTAAACCCAGAGACGATTTTAGTAATTTAGTTAACAGTTCTGAATTCTTATGTTGGCATCAGGTATGTTAGCATCAGGTATGTTAGCCAGCAAGTTACCCATTCCTACTCTCCATCACACGCATGATGTACAGCAGTAGCTGAAGGATTCAGACCTGTTAATGATAGACTCATTAATCATTGTGTGGTGGGCACAGACTGTCCCATACAGTTTAGTTTCTAAGACCGTGGGTAAATGTGGAAGCTGGATGGTAACTTACTGAACACTCCACCCTTAGTGCCTAGAGTGCCATCAGTGAGAGTATCTGCTGTCAAGGCACTGACTTCCACATCCAAAGCTGTCACGTTATATTTACACCATGGCCCTCTGGGGTTGTCAGAACTGTGGTGAGTTTATGCCTGAAGTCAGGCATTGATCTAATTCACTTTGCACATTAAACTGTCAGTGAGCTAGTCCTTTTGAGTTGCTCAAATGATACCACTAGGAAATACACTGTGGCTAATTGCAACATGAGTGTTGTTTCTCAATTCCAGCTGGTCTTTTTAACAAAGAGCTGGTGGTTCATGTGAAGATTCACAGGGGGATAGAGATCGAGGTTGTTTGAGTTTCAGTAATTCATGCATGTGATTTATATAGTCCATTTATGGTGTTAGGTGGCTAGCCTTCATATAACCTACTATGAGACTCATAACTTCCCATCCATGTGAAACTGCCGTCCTTGTATGGCCTATTTATCAGTGAATTCCATTCCCACCCGTGAGTCAAGCCAGTTCTGTGTTGATACCAAAATAGTCTCTCTGTAGGAAATGGGTAAAAAGGTTTCCTGAACGATTCTCTTTCTTCAAATGTAGTGGGATGAGACCAGCAAGGCTGGCTGCGCTGTAGCCTACTCCTTCAGTTCCAGCTATGTCTGTAGCAAACAAACAAGAACACGCGCAGTCATCTGCATGCACACACGCCTTCAGCACCAGAACTCATAGGGTGTTGTTTATATCCCGTCTCTCTGACAGGCCTCACAAACCAAAACCACACACGGCTTATTTTCTCATCACAACTCTTTTTAGGCTCTTTCCCAATTTTTTTGCTTAAGCCATCTTATGTCTGTATTAGGGTACTACTTTCAGTCAAAATCAGATTTAACTTTGATGGATGAGCAGTAGGGCCAGGACGATACCAGTGTCGCAACATTTTTTTTCCATGGCAAAAATAAAACCACAAAGCAGACAACTGTTTGGTCTTTAAAAACCTGCTGTATGTAGAATATTGGGTGCCATAGCTTGGAAAATAAATGTCACTCTGAATGACAACTGGTTGAGAGAATACCAAGAGTGCAAAGCTGTCATCAAGGCAAAGGGTGGCTACTTTGAATAATCTAAAATGTATATATATTTTTTTTTTGCTTACTACATGATTCCATATGTGTTGTTTTGATGTCTTCACTATTATTATACAATATAGAAAATAGTTAAAAAAAAAAAAAGAAACCCTTGAAGGAGTAGGTGTGTCCAAACTTTTGACTGGTACTGTATGTGCCAGTGAAATTATAACACTGCATGCTATTGTTATGGCAAAACTAGCCACATTAAGTACTTTATCCTTCAACACCAACACTATTTGGCTTTACCATCTCAAGGTTAGCTTACTTCATTCAGTTTGCTGTGCAGGCGGAACAATGAATCAACTAAATCTATCGGAATTGTATCTATGTTAGTCTCATTGCCACAGCAGTGGAATCTTCCCATACTTTTCTAGATACAGTTTCTCATTCTTTAAGTCAGGAACACGTTTTCCCAAACAATACATATCTGTAGCTAGGCTTTCCCCCAATTGGTGGCAGATTGTCATGCAGATATTCTAAAACCTGCTTAAACAAAATGAAAAATGTTCCACCTGAGATGTGTTTCCATCAAATTGACTTGTTGCAACTAAAACGGTGTGCCTAATAAACTGCATGCTTTACTGAGTTGTAGTGGGAGGACCACGCAACATATCATGGAAGTTTACTGCTTGTTATATCAATATTTGCGGTTTCCATTATTCATTTGACCAACACAAAAAGATCCTACCTTGCCTAGCGTATAATGGAAAATGTACTGATAAATTTGCTGTTTCCATCAGGCCTGTCGTAACATAAAAATAAAATCAGACATGTACTTTATTTGTGTAAAACGGTTGGATGGAACCCTGGTAAGAGTGGAAAGGGTAAGGGGTGCCTAGTCAGTTGTCCAAGTGAATGCATTCAACTGAAATGTGTCTTCCGCATTTAACCCAACCCCTCTGAATCAGAGAGGTGCGGGGGGGACTGCCTTAATCCACGTCATTGGAGCCCAGGGAGCAGTTGTTGTTGGAGGTTTACTGCATTGGTCAAGGGCAGATTCTTTTTTTTTTTCTCACCTTGCCGGCTTGGGGATTCAAACCAGCGACCTTTCTATTACTGACCCAACGATCTTAACCGCTAGGCTGTGTTGCCATCTCTTGTGTTTCCCAAAAGGGACAGAAAAGACTGGAGCTTTCAATTCATTATACAGCACCAAGGGGATATCCTGAGCCAGCTTTCCAAATATCCCTATTGCTGTCACAAAGCGTTTGTCCACTCTGCACCTGTCCAGAGTCCAAACAATCACAACTTCCTGCCACAGAGTTCTAGAAAGTGTCATGGGGCATGACTATTGGTGCCCCATAAACAGGAGTCAAGCATCTCCTCAATTTCAATGTAGGCCATTTCATTGCACTCACTAATCAGTCAACATTGTTGCATGGACCCCAAGCTCAGTCATTCATTATTCATTATAGTCAATGACTTTTAACTCAGAGTCACAGGCATGGTTCCATGAAACTCTATCTCCCCTCCACTGTCTTAGATGCCCCATCTGACCGTTTCATGAGTGGGTTGAGGGACATGCATCGACTATCATGACTTTTGATACAGTGGGGAAAAATACCATAGGAGCAACCTGTGTAGTAGCCTACATACTGCTCCAGTATAGTAGATAAAATGGGCACTGCAGTCCCTTGACATTGGGCTCCACTGGGTTCAAGCAAAAAAAAGTTTTATTTTAAAACAGATATCTCAACATGAGTGGATTTCATCTAGGCTTTCCCTGCCTCTCCAAGTCCCTACTACTCCCTATATTGACTTCAGTGTGCTCTGGTTCTACAAACACATTTTTACATTTTAGTCATTTAACAGACGCTCTTATCCAGAGCGACTTACAGTAGAGTGCATACATTTTTGTACTGGTCCCCCGTGGGAATCGAACCCACAATGTTGGCGTTTTTGAAAGCACCATGCTCTACCGACTAAGCCAGACGGGACCATGGCTGGAAAGCATAGACCATAGAGAGCTCTTTAACACACTGCTTGTCTTAGAAACATGCTATCTGATAGTGTAGTTCACCTCTCCACTTTATTTACTGAGGGGTTTTTAGAGGGATGTACCCAGCTGTTGGCCTCTCCAAGAGATGCTCACTGCTCACACACTGAATGGGAGTGTCAAATGGCGTCCGTTCTCAAATCAAAATCAATTTATTAGTCACATCATGCGTCGAATACAACAGGTGTAGACCTTAAAGTGAAATGCTTACTTACGAGCCCCTAACCAACAATGCTGTTTAAAAAAAAAAAAAAAAATGTTTTTCTGACTGGCTGCGTCAGCTCTTGAGTGGATTTGCACGGTTGCTGTGTACTGTAAATCAGGCCAGGCTGGCTGGCAGTGTCTGGGCTGTGTTGTATAACCAACCCCCTCACACATACAGAAGGATAAAGACAGACGCAGAAATACACAGACTGACGTACAGACATTTTAGAGCAGTGAAACTGGCTCCTCTCTCCTACTGGCTTGTCAACACTCCTCACATTCACATACAGATGAAGCTCCCTGTCTGCCCTGGCCCAGATGCAGTCACACTGGTTTGGCTTCTGTTTTAAGTGATTTAGAAATTGACCATAAAGGTTAGGGTTCAAAGTCTGGTGAATGTAGACGCATCAAAGTAGGGTTGGTGAAATAAAGGTGAAATTAAAAAGTAACTGCAAACTAGTCAATTCCACGTATACAGTGAGCTCCAAACCTATTTGGACAGTGACATATTTCTGTTATTGTTATTGACTCTGTACTCCAGCACTTTGGATTTGAAAAAATACCTTGACTATGAGGTTAAAGTGCAGACTGTCAGCTTTAATTTGAGGGTATTTTCATCCATATCAGGTGAACCGGTTAGAAATTACACCACTTTTTGTACATAGCCCATTTTAGGGGGCTAAAAGTATTGGGACATTCACTTGTGTGCTCAAGTAGTCAAAAGTTTAGTATTTGGTCCCATATTCATAGCACACAATGATTACTTCAAACTTGTTGGATGCAGTTGCTGTTTGTTTAGGTTGTGTTTCAGATGATTTTGTGCCCAATATAAATTAATTGCAAGTAATGTATTTTTTCATTTTGGAGTCACTTTTATTGTAAATAAGAATAGAATATGTTTCTAAACACTTCTACATTAATGTAGATGCTACCAGGTTTACGGATAGTCCTGAATGAATCATGATGAATGAGAAAGTTACACACACATCATACCCCCAAGACATACTGACCTCTCACCATTACAATAACAGGGGAGGTTAGCATTTTATATCATACCCCAAAGACATGCCAACCTCGCACCATTACAGGGAAGTGTTTTTTGGGGGTATGATAAGTATGCCTCTGACTTTATCATTCTTCATTATTATGATTCGTTCAGGATAATCCATAGTTATGGTAGCAACATTAATTTAGAATGTTTAGAAACATTCTATTCTTATTTACAAAACATTCTTTAACATTTCTATTGGGCACAAAATCATCTGAAACACAACCAAAACAAACTGCAAATGCATCCCCAAAGTTTGTAGGGTCACAAGCTTGATGTAATCGTTGCATGCTAGGAATATAGGACCAAGTACTAAACTTTTGAGTACTTTAATACACATACTCAGCAAAAAAAGAAACGTCCTCTCACTGTCAACTGCGTTTATTTTCAGCAAACGTGCAAATATTTGTATGAACATAAGATTCAACAACTGAGACATAAACTGAACAAGTTCCACAGACATGTGACTAACAGAAATTGAATGTGTCCCTGAACAAAGGGGGGTTAAATTCAAAAGTAACAGTAAGTATCTGGTGTGGCCACCAGCTGCATTAAGTACTGCAGTGCATCTCCTCCTCATGGACTGCACCAGATTTGCCAGTTCTTGCTGTGAGATGTTACCCCACTCTTCCACCAAGGCACCTGCAAGTTCCCAGACATTTCTGGGGGGAATGGCCCTAGCCCTCACCCTCCGATCCAACAGGTCCCAGACATGCTCAATGGGATTGAGATCTGGGCTCTTCGCTGGCCATGGCAGAACATAGACATTCCTTTCTTGCAGGAAATCACACACAGAACGAGCAGTGTGGCTGGTGGCATTGTCATGATGGAGGGTCATGTCAGGATGAGCCTGCAGGAAGGGTACCACATGAGGGAGGAGGATGTCTTCCCTGTAAAGCACAGCGTTGTCATTGCAGGAAATCTCAACAAGCTCAGTCCGATGATGCTGTGACACACCGCCCCAGACCATGACGGACCCTCCCGCTCCAGAGTACAGGCCTCGGTGTAACGCTCATTCCTTCGATGATAAACGAGAATCCGACGTCACCCCTGGTGAGACTAAACCGCGACTCGTCAGTGAGGGCTTGTAGGCTCAATGAAGAGCACTTTTTGCCAGTCCTTTCTGGTCCAGCAACGGTGGATTTGTGCCCATAGGCAAAGTTGTTGCCGGTGATGTCTGGTGAGGACCTGCCTTACAACAGGCCTACAAGCCCTCAGTCCAGCCTCTCTCAGCCTATTGCAGACAGTCTGAGCGCTTATGGAGGGATTGTGCGTTCCTGGTGTGTTCGGGCAGTTTTTTGTTGCCATCCTGTACCGCAGGTGTGAGGTTCGGATGTACTGATCCTGTGCAGGTGTTACGTGTGGTCTGCCACTGCGAGGACGATCAGCTGTCCGTCCTGTCTCTCTGTAGCGCTGTCTTAGGCGTCTCCCAGTACAGACATTGCAATCTATTGCCCTGGCCACATCTGTAGTCCTCATGCCTCCTTACAGCATACCTAAGGCATTTACGCAGATGAGCAGGAACCCTGGGCATCTTTCTTTTGGTGTTTTTCAGAGTCAGTAGAAAGGCCTCTTTAGTGTCCTGTTTTCATAACTGTGACCTTAATTGCCTACCGTCTGTAAGTTGTTAGTGTCTTAGCGACCGTTCCACAGGTGCATGTTCATTAAGTGTTTATGGGTCATTGAACAAGCATGGGAAACAGTGTTTAAACCCTTTACAATGAAGATCTGTGAAGTTATTTGGATTTTTACGAATTATCTTTGAGAGACAGGGTCCTGAAAACGGGACGTTTAAGTGCATTTGTCCCAATACCTTCGGCCCCCTACCATGAGGGTGACTGTACGGCCCCCTGATATGGATGAAAATACCTTCAAATTAAAGCTGACCGTCTGCCCTTTAACCTCAGTCATTGTATAATTTCTGAAGTACAGAGTCAAAACAACAAATGTGTCACTGTCCCAATACTTTTGGAGCTCACTGTATGTCTCTTGACAGTCATGTATTGATAACATTTTATGTTGTCTTCACTAGCTTACATTGGTTTCTTACATGCATCCCATGGGCTATATATGTTATGAAACAGTGGTTAAGATCCGGGCTGACTGAGCAGTATGGATATGTGCCCCATCCCATGATGTGCCATTTCAGTGTGAGGCACAGCTGTACAGGGCATGTCTCCCATTTGATTTAGCCCAGTGCCATTGACAGTCAAACTGCCTGCTGTGTGCCTGACTTATTGAGCGTGCGTGTGTGTGCGCACAGCTAGCGATGGCTCTGCAGGATTACTGCAGCAGGGAGCAGATTTATCACTACCTTGAGGGCAGGCCTCTGCCTCCATAAACACGTCCGGAAGGCTGGCTGCTTTGACAAAGGGAGAGAGTGGCGCGCCAGTAGAGACAGTTTAACGGCTGTATTTGGCATCGTCTCCAAGTCCAGACAGCGGTGTTATTGAAGGTGCCCACTCCAGCCAGAAACCCAGAGAGTGCTTACAATTTGTACCTGGGGAAAGTACATTTGTGAAGCATTTCTACCTACCCACCCACCCACCCACCCACCTACTCACTCACTCGATCATGCTGAAGGTGGAGTGACCAACCTCTGTACGGGGCCACTGTCATTTTCCAAACAATGAATCATTTAATTGAGACCTTTTTTGATTTAATTGCAGCCTTGTTTGTGTTCCCGAAATACACTACGGAAGTGAAAACTGGGTCACTGTGTAGTCCTAGATGAAATCTGCCAGGTCTCTAGGGTAATATCTGGTTGGTTTGAGTACCACCCTGAGCGCTCATCTCTGGACCCATTCTTTCAGGAAGAAGTCGCAGAAATGGGACGAGATGAACATCCTGGCCACGTACCACCCGGCGGACAAGGACTATGGGTTGATGAAGATCGACGAGCCCAGCACGCCCTACAACAGGTGAGTTGTCCCATTTTCAATGTGTAAAAGCACAACGCAATTCATTCTCATGAACAGGTAAGGACATAGTTACCCACTGAATGTCAAAATGTCTTCCAAAATACAATGTTATCCAGTATTTCCAGTTTTCAACTTTTGTTACGAATACCTCATAATGGTATTAATGTATTCAATTAGTTAGGCCTATTACATGTGAAAATGACAGTTGGGCTTTTCACACTACATATTCTTAGCCCTGGGCCAACCAAAAAACAAACTACTTTTCTGGAGTCAAGTATTCACATTTAGTGACAACAGAGATTTGTGACTTGACCTGAGAATAAACTCTGCTCTGGTAAGTTTGGCGTTATCCCGCTTTTATAATGTGTGTGTGTGTGTGTGTGTGTGTGTGTGTGTGTGTGTGTGTGTGTGTGTGTGTGTGTGTGTGTGAACAGTCCCTAGATCCCGGACTAATGTGACGTAGAAAAGAGACAATTTGATCATTTTCGCAGAGAATATGTTCACCCCGGATTAGATACAGTTTCGATAGCAGATTGGCCTGCTCTCACAGGGCACCTCAATTCTTGCTGTGCAGGTTCAGTGTGTGTGTACGTGCGTGTGGATGAGTTTCTGCCCAGTCTGCATAAAACGTGGCTGGGGTGGGGTAGGGGGGCCCATCTAAACGGGTACGTAACCCAATCTCCAAGGCCGCTGCATAGAAGGTCACCGCTGTGACACACTGTTCTCTCCTTCTCTCTTCCTCAGGATGGTGGGGGACGAGGAGGATGAAGGGGCGCACAGTGACTCAGAGGTCAACGTACCTACTGTGGGCGACCTGGCCTCCAAGTAAGTTATCACTGAATGAATAGGTCTGGGAGGGGGAAGGAGGGTCATCATCACTGACTGGATAGGTCTGGAAGGAGGGCCAAAGCTAAGTTATTGGACTCCAAGGTTTGGAAGGTTAAAATGCATATCAAGGCTGTATGAGAAGGGTAGTGATGCAAATCAAACATAGCTTAGCATCTCAGTCTTATGAGACGGAAGGTGGGGGAACTCAGTATGGTTACGGCTTGAACATGCTGTATAACAGAATGTACTCATTTGGATTTCAACTATTTGCAGTAGGGTCTGGCTGCAGCAGATACCTTCTTACGCCACAGATGCTATGAGACATACGAACTCAGACAGGATGTTGAATGGTGCCAGGGATGATGGTGCGTTACCGCCACCAACAGCACAGGTGGTGAAATTACGTTTAGAATTAGTAAATACTAGCTAGCGTGTGTGTGCTAGGTACTAGCTAGCGTGTGTGTGTGTGCTAGGTACTAGCTAGCGTGTGTGTGTGTGTGCTAGGTACTAGCTAGCTGTTCAAGCAACAGTGGTTAACATTAGTTAGTGCGCTGACTGGTATGTGCGTAGCACAGTGACGCCCTGGAATAAAGCTACAGACTCACGCGATACACCAGGCCAACAAAAGCCTACTGGTTGTGCCCTCTCCCATTAAAAAAAAAAAAAAAAATGTATATAAAATTAACACCATGCCTTTGCGAAAACTATTACTGGCATATTTTTTTTTCTACTAGCACTGACTTTGCTGATAGCTACTTTATTGAGGAAACATTTACTTACTATGACTGAGATATGTGGTTGTCCCACCTAGCTACCTGGAGATGAATGTACTTACTATGACTGAGATGAATTTACTTACTATAACTGAGATATGTGGTTGTCCCACCTAGCTCTCTGGAGATGAATGTACTGACTATGACTGAGATATGTGGTTGTCCCACCTAGCTACAGTGGGGAAAAAAAGTATTTAGTCAGCCACCAATTGTGCAAGTTCTCTCACTTAAAAAGATGAGAGAGGCCTGTGATTTTCATCATAGGTATACTTCAACTATGACAGACAAAATGAGGGAAAAAAAATCCAGAAAATCACATTGTAGGATTTTTTATGAATTTATTTGCAAATTATGGTGGAAAATAAGTATTTGGTCAATAACAAAAGTTTATCTCAATACTTTGTTATATACCCTTTGTTGGCAATGACAGAGGTCAAACGTTTTCTGTAAGTCTTCACAAGGTTTTCACACACTGTTGCTGGTATTTTGGCCCATTCCTCCATGCAGATCTCCTCTAGAGCAGTGATGTTTTGGGGCTGTCGCTGGGCAACACGGACTTTCAACTCCCTCCAAAGATTTTCTATGGGGTTGAGATCTGGAGACTGGCTAGGCCACTCCAGGACCTTGAAATGCTTCTTACGAAGCCACTCCTTCGTTGCCCGGGCGGTGTGTTTGGGATCATTGTCATGCTGAAAGACCCAGCCACGTTTCATCTTCAATGCCCTTGCTGATGGAAGGAGGTTTTCACTCAAAATCTCACGATACATGGCCCCATTCATTCTTTCCTTTACACGGATCAGTCGTCCTGGTCCCTTTGCAGAAAAACAGCCCCAAATCATGATGTTTCCACCCCATGCTTCACAGTAGGTATGGTGTTCTTTGGATGCAACTCAGCATTCTTTGTCCTCCAAACACGACGAGTTGAGTTTTTACCAAAAAGTTCTATTTTGGTTTCATCTGACCATATGACATTCTCCCAATCCTCATCTGGATCATCCAAATGCTCTCTAGCAAACTTCAGACGGGCCTGAACATGTACTGGCTTAAGCAGGGGACACGTCTGGCACTGCAGGATTTGAGTCCCTGGCGGCGTAGTGTGTTACTGATGGTAGGCTTTGTTACTTTGGTCCCAGCTCTCTGCAGGTCATTCACTAGGTCCCCGTGTGGTTCTGGGATTTTTGCTCACCGTTCTTGTGATCATTTTGACCCCACGGGTGAGATCTTGCGTGGAGCCCCAGATCGAGGAAGATTATCAGTGGTCTTGTATGTCTTCCATTTCCTAATAATTGCTCCCACAGTTGATTTCTTCAAACCAAGCTGCTTACCTATTGCAGATTCAGTCTTCCCAACCTGGTGCAGGTCTACAATTTTGTTTCTGGTGTCCTTTGACAGCTCTTTGGTCTTGGCCATAGTGGTGTTTGGAGTGTGACTGTTTGAGGTTGTGGACAGGTGTCTTTTATACTGATAACAAGTTCAAACAGGTGCCATTAATACAGGTAATGAGTGGAGGACAGAGGAGCCTCTTAAAGAAGAAGTTACAGGTCTGTGAGAGCCAGAAATCTTGCTTGTTTGTATGTGACCAAATGCTTATTTTCCACCATAATTTGCAAATAAATTCATAAAAAATCCTACAATGTGATTTTCTGGATTTTTTTTTCCCTCATTTTGTCTGTCATAGTTGAAGTGTACCTATGATGAAAATCACAGGCCTCTCTCATCTTTTTAAGTGAGAGAACATGCACAATTGGTGGCTGACTAAATACTTTTTTCCCCCCCACTGTATCTGGAGATGAATGTACTGACTATGACTGAGATATGTGGTTGTCCCACCCAGCTATCTGAAGATGAATGTACTTACTATGACTGAGATATGTGGTTGTCCCACCTAGCTATTTAAAGATGAAAGCGCTAACGCTAAGTTACACTGTAAAAGATTGTCTACTAAATGTAATTTCTCGAGTCAGTTGTTCAAATGAAGAAAGCTAGTGTGTTTTAAAACATGTTCTCAAATGCCATTGAAGTGGCAGCAGCGGTATGACAACCAGCATATTCATGAGCATGCAATACAACTTTCCTCAGTATGAAATCCTCGACGACCCACTGTGCTGTCAGACTCGGCATGCTCATGGGGCTGATATCGCTGGTCCAAATGTCAGTCGTGAAGCTAATAGCAGGGACGCTGTGTAACTCCGGTAGGGCAACGTCTGAAAAATAGTACAAAAAAAACAAAACAAGTGTAATGGTGCTGATTGTGAATGGCAATGAATAACATTATCTTGGCGTTAATGGATTTTGCCTTTGGGTTGTCTCGCTGAAATGTTCTTACTCTTTCAAATGAATGCTCGACTTATTGACTGCTCGATCCACACCGCAGACATTGTGGGCTAGGTTAATAATGCTGTGTTGCGCAACATTTTACGTGGGGTCTTTACGTCATGTACCTACGTTTATATACATAGATGTTCTCATCTGTGTTCTAGAGTTATGCATGTAAGCTTTGACATCGGTGTTGAATTAGACATCAAGCCGATGTTGGCATTTTTTGCTAATCGTCCGATTCCAATATGACTATATCGTGCATCCCTAGAAATAACACATGGAATCATGAAGTAACCAAAAAAGTGTTAAACAAATCAAAATTTATTATTTATTTTAGATTCTTCCAAGTAGCCACCCTTTGCCTTGACAGCTTTGCACACTTTTGGCATTCTCTCAACCAGCTTCACCTGGAATGCTTTTCCAACATATGCTGAGCACTTGCTGGCTGCTTTTCCTTCACTCTGCGGTGAAGGAAACCATCTCAATTGGGTTGAGGTTGGGTTATTGTGGAGGCCTGGTCATCTGATGCTGCACTCCATCACTCTTGGTCAAATAGCCCTTACACAGCCTGGAGGTGTGTTTTGGGTCATTGTATTGTTGAAAAACAAATGATAATCCCACTAAGTGCAAACCAGATGGGATGTCGTATCGCTGCAGAATGCTGTGGTGGCAAGTGTGCCTTGAATTCTAAATGAATCACGGACAGTGTCACCAGCAAACCACCATCACACCCTCTCCATGCTTCATGGTGGGAACCACACATGCGGAGATCATCCGTTCATCTACTCTCTCAAAGCTACGTCAGTTGGAACCAAAAATCTGTAATTTGGACTCATCAGACCCGAAGGACAGATTTCTACCAGTCTAATGTCCATTGCTCATGCTTTTCTTGGCCCAAGCAAGTCTCATTTTCTTATTGGTGTCATTTAGTAGTGGTTTCTTTGCAGCAATTCAACCATGAAGGCCAGATTCACAAAGTCTCCTCTGAACAGTTGATGTTGAGATGTGTCTGTTACTTGAACTCCGTGAAGCATTTATTTGGGCTGCAATTTCTGAGGCTGGTAACTCTAATGAACTTATCCTCTGCAGCAGAGGTAACTCTGGGTCGTCCTTTCCTGTGGTGATCCTCATGAGAGCCAGTTTCATCATGGCACTTGATGGTTTTTGCGACTGCACTTTCCGGATTGACTGACCTTCATGTCTTAAAGTAATGATGGACTGTAAATTCTCTTTGCTTATTTTAGCCCTATTTGGTAAAAGACCAAGAATAGCTATCTTCTGTATACCACCCTTACCTTGTCACAACACAACTGATTGGCTCAAACGCAATAGGAAGGAATGAAATTTGTGGAATTAACTTTTAACAAGGCACACCTGTTATTTGAAATGCATTCCAAGTGATTACTTCATGAAGCTGGTTGAGAGAATGCCAGAGTGTGCAAAGCTGTCATCAATGCAAAGGGTGGCTACTTTGAAGGATATGAAATATATTTTGATTTGTTTAACACTTTCTCTGGTTACTACATGATTCCATATGTGTTATTTCATGGTGTTGATGTCTTCACTATTATTCTACAATGTAGAAAATAGTCAAAATAAAGATAAACCCTTGAATGAGTAGGGGTGTCCAAACTTTTGACTGGTTCTGTATAAATATTTGATTGCGCAATGTCGGAGTGGCATTGACTAACATAGAATACAGTGTGTATATACATATGAGATGAGTAAAGCACTATGCAAACATTAAGTGACTAGTGATTCCATGTCTATGTACATAGGGCAGCAGCCTCTAAGGTGCAGGGTTGCGTAACCTGGTGGAAGCCGGCAAGTGATAGATGCTGTTTTTCAGTCTCTCGGTTCCAGATTTGATGCACCTGTACTGACTTCTCCTTCTGGATGATAACTGGGTGAACAGGCTGTGGCTCGGGTGGTTGATGTTTTGATGATCTTTTTGGCCTTCCTGTGACATTGGGTGTTTGTACGTTTCCCGGAGGGCAGGTATTTTTCCCCTGGGGATGTGTTGGGCAGACAGCACCACCCTCTGGGGAAACCCTGCGGTTGCGGGCGGTGCAGTTGCTGTGCCAGGCGGTGAGAAATCCCGACAGGATGCTCTCTAACTGGTACTGTATATCCCCCTAAAACGGCGAGAGAGGGGCATGGCTATGGTAACACTGTAGATTTTCAGTAGTGGCGTAGTAGGAGCCAGTCAACTGCTTTAGCATTAGCGCTCGTCGTAGATTGGAGCAGATGCTCCGTCAGCCTCAAGGCCAAACTCCATTGAGGCAAAGGTCTGTCACATGTACTGTTACCACACATTTCTATACCCACTTAACAGGCAGGGAGGTCAACCCTGTGTGTGTGTGTGTGTGTGTGTGATGCCGTTCTAGCAGTTACATTTATCTAGTGTGTGTGTGTGTGTGTGTGTGTGGATACATTTTTAGTATACATGTCCAATGCGGGAATTGAACCCACCACCCTGGCATTGCAAGCGCTGTGTCCACTCAATAAGTGTTTCTATTCCCTGTAAATCAACTCTGCCTTGAACAAAGGCATTCATCTCAGTGTTACCTTTTTATCCCTCCAATGTGACCACACTACTGATGCACACAGTGTTTTTCTGTGTGTTTCAGACAGCATGATTAATGCATGTGGGTTAGAGGGAGTGAGTAAGCCCTTGTCTCTCTTCACTGGTATCTATCTGTTCTCTCTGACAACATTTTCATCCCGGTGTTGACTACTAGGCCACCGATGCTCAAGGCACACAACTATTTCTAACCTCACTGATATTACCTCTCGTCCTAATCTCCCCAGTGGAGCGTAATGGCTAAACATCACGTCATGGTGTTCGATGGCTCTGCGCCCAGTAATTTATTTCAGTGAAAACCAGCTTGGATCAATAAATGCCACTCAATAGATCCCATCAACCCTAAATCCAGGGGATTGAGGACAATGTAACTGGAGGTGATTACGGGCTTAGATCAGTTTACTTCCTGTACCTGCAGCGCTGACTCGACATGTCTGGTTGGTTTAAACCTGTGAAATGGAAATTAATAACTATTACACGCAGCCTTGACTTGTGTTATGCCTCTTTTGACATTTCAAATCAAACTGTATTTGTCACATGCTTCGGAAACAAAAGGTGTAGACTAACAGTGAATTGCCCTTCCCAACTATGCAGTGAGGAAAAATATAACTCAAGGTATTATATTTGAGTAACGGTAACTTGGCTATATACACAGGGTACCAATACAGAGTCGATGTGCAGGGGTAGGAGGTAATTGAAGTACATATATAGTGCCTTCAGATGGTATGCATACCCCTTGACTTATTCCACGTTTTGTTGCGTTACAGCCTGAATTCAAGCTCTGTTAAATTGGTTGTTGATCATTGCTAGACAGCCATTTCAGGTCACTCCGGATCGTTCACTGTTGTCTTGGTAAGCAACTCCAGTGTAGATTTGTTTTTTTTAGGTTATTGATCTGCTTAAAGGTGAGTTCATCTCCCAGTGTCTGGTGGAAAGCAGACTGAACCAGGTTTTCCTCTAGGATTTTGTCTGCTTAGCTATGTGTTTTTTTTTTTTTTTTTTTTTAAATCCTGAAAAACTCCCCGGTCCTTAACGATTACAAGCATATCCATAAAATGATGCAGCCACCACTATGCTTGAAAATATGGAGAGTGGTACTCTGTAATGTGTTTTGGCTTTTCTCTATACATAACATTTTTGTATTCATTACAAAAAATTAATTGCTTTGCCACATGCTTTGCAGTATTACTCTGTCAATTAGGTTCATATTGTGTAGTAACTACAATGTTGTTGATCAATCCTCAGTTTTCTCCTATCACAGCCATTAAACCCTGTAACTGCTTAAGTCACCATTGGCCTCGTGGTGAAATCCCCGAAGCAGTTTCCTTCCTCTCCGGCAGCTAAGTTAGGAAGGAGGCCTGTGTCTTTGTAGTGACTGTGTGTATTGATACACCATCCAAAGTGTAATTTATAACTTCACCATGCTCAAAGGGATATATATTCAACGTCTGCTACCTACCAATAGGTGCCCTTTGTGAGGCATTGGCAAACCTTTGTGATTTTGAATCTGTGTTTGAAATTGACTGCTTGACTGAGGGACCTTGTATGTGTGGGGTACAGAGATGATGTAGTCATTCAAAAATCATGGTAAACATTTATTGCACACTGAGTGTCCAGTCACCTTATGACTTGATCAATTTTTTACTCTTTAGGCTTGCCATAACTCAGGGTTAATACTTGATGCAAGACATTTCAGCTTTTAATTTTTATTAATTAGTAAAAAATTTGTAAAACAGTGCTTTCGGTAAGTATTCAGACCCCTTGACTGTTTTCCACATGTTACATTACAGCCTTGTTCTAAAATGGATTAAATAATAAAGCCAAAAACAACAGGTTTTTAGATATTTTTTTTTTGCAAATGTATTAAAAATAAAAAACTGATACCTCATTTACATAAGTATTCAGACGCTTTGCTATGAGACTCTGGTGCATCCTGTTTCCATTGATCATCCTTGATGTTTCTACAACTTGATTTTAGTCCACCTTTTGGTAAATTCAATTGATTGGACATGATTTGGAAAGGCACACACCTGTCTATATAAGGTCCCACAGTTGACAGTGCATATAAGGCTGTAACAAAATCAAGGGGTCTGAATACTTTCTGAATGCACTGAAATTCCACTTTTACTTCATGGGCTATTGTGTGTAGGCCAGTGACGACAATCTCAGTTGAATACATTTTTACATTTTCTAACACAACACAATGTGGATAAAGTCCGGGTGTTAATACTATCTGAAGGCACTGTATATGTACATATTTACTTCAATTACCTCCTGCCCCTGCACATTGACTCGGTACTGGTACCCTGTGTATATAGCCAAGTTATGTAGGAGTAAAATGACTAGGGGTAACTAGGCAACAGGATTAACAGTTGATTTAGGGTATGTGATGAGTCAAAAGTTTTAGTGGAAAGAGGGTCAATGCAGATAGTCCTAGTTGCTATTTGGTAACTATTTAGTAGTCTTATGGCTTAGGGGTAGAAGCTGTTTTGGGGTCCTGTTGGTTCTTAGTGTTTTACCGCTTCCTGTGCGGTAGCAGAGAGAACAGTCTGACTGGGGTGGCTGGACAATTTGACTTTATTTTTTTTATTTTTATTTTTTTTTAGGTCCTTCTGCCTGGTATAGTGGTCCTGGATTGCAGGAAGCTACCCTCTGTAGCGCCATGCGGTCAGATGCCAAGCAGTTGCCTTACCAATCGGTGACGCAGCCTGTCAAGACGCGGTCAATGGTGCAGCTGTAAAACTCTGCATATTGCATATCCCCCATTAGTTGGAGGGATATAGACCACGGAGTTCAGTATTCCATATTTAACACAGTATTCGTTGCATGACACTACAAATTAAACGTTAATCGGCTTCGTCACCAACAACACGCCTAAAATAATGTTTGTTTGACTAGACAAGTCCCTATTCCATCCACTTCTCCCACAACTGCCAAACTTAATGCACTGCCATCATGGCTCCTGTTCAAGGAAATAAAAGCACTCTGAAAGGTCTCAGGTTTAAAGGACACTGTTTGAAATATTACATCAGGGGTCGGCTATTGCGCAATCCATATTGGGTCTGGTCTAGGCTTGAAAGTAATGTCTGCTTATGCTCTGGGCCTGTGTCTGCGTTGCTCCTTTCTACTCTCATCAAAAGCCTGGTGTTGTGGCGATGGATGTCTGTAAATGAGTGAAGTGGCTTGTTCTGCTCCAGGCTTGCAACTCCATCTGCAGCCATTGTTTTATTTTCACTCAGTGTGTACCATTGTTCCACCTCATCCCATTAAAATGGCTACTGCCTGGTCTCTCGCTCTTTTCTTTGTGCCCCCTCTTTCTCTTACTCGCGTACTCATTTTGTTTCTCTACTTTCCCCTCACTCCCTTCCTCCTTCCCCTCTTGCGTTCACTCTCTCTCTCCCCCTCCCCAAATCTATCCTCCCTCCCTCCCTTTCTTATTCTGTCTTTCATCTCACTCTGTTCCTGCCCTCATCTGTCTCCCTCTCCAAGAGAACACAGGGCCTGTTTTTTATATATAAAAAAATTATTATAATAATTCTGCTCTTCCTCCATAGAGATATACAGTGGGGAAAAAAAGTATTTAGTCAGCCACCAATTGTGCAAGTTCTCTCACTTAAAGATGAGAGGCCTGTAATTTTCATCATAGGTACACTTCAACTATGACAGACAAAATGAGGAAAAAAAATCCAGAAAATCACATTGTAGGATTTTTTATGAATTTATTTGCAAATTATGGTGGAAAATAAGTATTTGGTCACATACAAACAAGCAAGATTTCTGGCTCTCACAGACCTGTAACAACTTCTTTAAGAGGCTCCTCTGTCCTCCACTCGTTACCTGTATTAATGGCACCTGTTTGAACTTGTTATCAGTATAAAAGACACCTGTCCACAACCTCAAACAGTCACACTCCAAACACCACTATGGCCAAGACCAAAGAGCTGTCAAAGGACACCAGAAACAAAATTGTAGACCTGCACCAGGTTGGGAAGACTGAATCTGCAATAGGTAAGCAGCTTGGTTTGAAGAAATCAACTGTGGGAGCAATTATTAGGAAATGGAAGACATACAAGACCACTGATAATCTTCCTCGATCTGGGGCTCCACGCAAGATCTCACCCCGTGGGGTCAAAATGATCACAAGAACGGAGAGCAAAAATCCCAGAACCACACGGGGGGACCTAGTGAATGACCTGCAGAGAGCTTGGACCAAAGTAACAAAGCCTACCATCAGTAACACACTACGCCGCCAGGGACTCAAATCCTGCAGTGCCAGACGTGTCCCCCTGCTTAAGCCAGTACATGTTCAGGCCCGTCTGAAGTTTGCTAGAGAGCATTTGGATGATCCAGATGAGGATTGGGAGAATGTCATAGGGTCAGATGAAACCAAAATAGAACTCTTTGGTAAAAACTCAACTCGTCGTGTTTGGAGGACAAAGAATGCTGAGTTGCATCCAAAGAACACCATACCTACTGTGAAGCATGGGGGTGGAAACATCATGCTTTGGGGCTGTTTTTCTGCAAAGGGACCAGGGCGACTGATCCGTGTAAAGGAAAGAATGAATGGGGCCATGTATCGTGAGATTTTGAGTGAAAACCTCCTTCCATCAGCAAGGGCATTGAAGATGAAACGTGGCTGGGTCTTTCAGCATGACAATGATCCCAAACACACCGCCCGGGCAATCTAAGGAGTGGCTTCAGAAGAAGCATTTCAAGGTCCTGGAGTGGCCTAGCCAGTCTCCAGATCTCAACCCCATAGAAAATCTTTGGAGGGAGTTGAAAGTCCGTGTTGCCCAGCGACAGCCCCAAAACATCACTGCTCTAGAGGAGATCTGCATGGAGGAATGGGCCAAAATACCAGCAACAGTGTGTGAAAACCTTGTGAAGACTTACAGAAAACGTTTGACCTCTGTCATTGCCAACAAAGGGTATATAACAAAGTATTGAGAAACTTTTGTTATTGACCAAATACTTATTTTCCACCATAATTTGCAAATAAATTCATAAAAAAATCCTACAATGTGATTTTCTGGATTCTTTTTCCTCATTTTGTCTGTCATAGTTGAAGTGTACCTATGATGAAAATTACAGGCCTCATCTTTTTTAAGTGAGAGAACTTGCACAATTGGTGGCTGACTAAATACTTTTTTTCCCCACTGTATATATATATTGCTCATAATCCTACTATGATATTGTCTGACTCAAGCTCTCTGGCCTTCACGAACAAGAATGTTAATTAAGGACAACATTTTATTAGAAGTGTTTCTCGCAGTCAGAAGTCTGATTCTTGTGCCATGTTCCAAACTTCACCCAGACTTTTAGGAGGAGGGAAAGAGTTGAATGGTTTTGTCTGAAGGCGTGAAAGGTCGCGTAACTGGAAAAGGTTTGCCAGATTCAGCTGGAAGAAAATGAGGGAATTAGCAAGGGACTGATAACACAAAGCAGTGTGAATCTGACTTCCTCTAGGGTGTGCGCCTGTGTAGTACTGCATTTTCACCCCTAACAATCTAAGCCGGGGGGGGGGTCTTTGATACCAAGGATAATTTTGCTATTTGATTTTGTGTTTTAAGACCATTCGAAGTATAAGAATATATATTTAGAGAATTATTTGTCGAAACAACATTTTATTTGGCCTTACTGCTATTAGCTCATACAAACCCATTGAACAGTAGATTCACTACATGGAACAATAGTTTGTTCCGACCTGTCTGTCCTATATCTGAAGGATCAGGAAACCTAATTTATTTTACATGTATTTAACCCCTTATTTTTGGCACTAAACAGTCTCCGTATATACTTCTATAAATGTTTCAACTGATACCGGGGGACCTTTTAGATGTGAGGCCTGTGGGTGTTCTAGAGCATAACAACCAACATGTTCATGAGATTCTCACCTTCTTACACAGAGGGTTCATATTACTGTGTAGCCAAATCTGTAAGGACGCTGCAGTACTGACTTCAGACAAGTCCCAAGACGCTTGTGGGGGTCGTAGAGCGAAACGGAGAACACCATCGTGTTCGAGAGAGTCATCTTTCCGTAAAGGGGTCATAATAGTTTGTAGGCCACAAACGATCTTGTGAAGAGACTGATTTTCGGGATGTCTCATGGTCTGACAAACACCACTCTGGCTCTGTCACCTTTCACTGCAGAAGTGTTACGTAGGCAGATGCGGTGGATTGAGACTCATCCAATGCAAATAAACGATATCTCTAGCTTAAACTGACTGTTCTGTCTGTAGTGTCCTTACAGTTTTGGCTACACACTAATATGGCTCTTCTGTGTAAAGGTGAGACACGAACACGTACATGTTGGTATGTGATTTAAAATAATTTTTTAGATTTCCGTGGTGGTGCGGACATTGATTTTGTGGGGTTGACTTTGATTCACATCTGCTTCCCCTGCACACATTTTATTTCTCTGTCACACACTTTCTCACTTATTTCACCCCCTCCCCAGGTTGGCGGCAGCAGAAGGAACAGAACCTCGCTTCATGAGAGAGGAAGAGGAGGAGAGCAGTGAGGAAGAGGAACTAACCCCAGAGGCTCAAGGTGGGGGCCCCCCTTCGTCGTCCTCTCACGTCTCTATTCCCACTGGGCATCAGGCCCTGACTTTTCCCTGACCTCTCCCTATGTTGTGTCAAGCGCTGTGTGCCTGATAACATATTCTCTCAGCTCAGCAGCCCCGGGCATGGCCGACGGTCCGAACGGAGCTCGCTCCAGGGGACCGTTCCAACTGACTGTAGTCCATTTTGGCTCCAGACACGTCTCTCTCCTCGCGTTCCTGAATTTTTATCTCGGTAGTACAGGGGAAAGCAAGAGCCTCACCTGTAAATTCTCCCCAAATACTGAAATGAGTGTCCAGACCTACTCTTCATAGACCTATAATAGTGTTGCGTTAGAATTCTACCCTTTTTTTAAAATATGGTGTTTTTTTGCGCCTATTAACTACCTTCATACCTACTATTCTTCAGAGTTAGACTGGCCATCAACTGAATATAAAATGTATTTAATATTCGATCATCTTTAAATTATGAGTGACCTGGATTTGAAGTAGTGTGCTTCGAACAATCAGCAAGGGAATTGTCAAGATGACTCCATCAAATCGACTAGTAGTAACAAAATTCCTCCCCAACCCATTGAGCCAGCTGTCCCCTAACCTCACACTGTTACTCCATGAGACTGTAGTAATGTGACATCACTAAGCCTCCAGATATTGGCTTCCAAATTTGAAAATCTATGTCACATCCTCTCTCCCACCTAGTTTCCATGTAACAATGTCCCTCAAGGTTGTCGCTTCACACTCCAAAGCTTATATTGTTTGCTGAAAATAAGCCTCTCCTGACCTGCCTCTCGTGGCAACGTGTGTACGGCTGCAGTTGCAAGTCACCTTTTGAAAATGTCTCTTATTGCTTTCAGAAAGGGTTCATGGTATGGTGGCTGTAAACATTCAAATATAAATAAATAAATATATAATATTTATTTATTTTTTTAAGCTTTTTCTTGTCTGCATTTGCTTTTCATATAGCCACCATTTACTTTTGTGGGGAAGGAGCAGGAAACGTTCAACTTTGACCCTGTTGCAACCGTCGATAACATGTCATGATAATGTTCTAAATTCCTTTATCAATAGACTTTCCCCTGCTTTAAAAAAGCATTTTTTTAAAATTTTATTCACTTTTATTTAACCAGTTAGGCCAGTTGAGAACAAGTTCTCATTTACAACTGCGACCTGGCCAAGATAAAGCATGTACATTCACTACAGTAGATTAGCGGCTTGCCGTAGCTTACTTGTAAATCATTTGTAAGTAATTACCTTGTATTTTCCTGTTTATGGTGAATATGAAGTTGGCTACTGGCGGGACTATTAAATATGTTACAGCAATCATGACCTGATCGGTTGGCAGAAATACAAGTACAGCACTATCAACAAGGCAGTTCCCACAGGCCCTAGGTTTGACGCACCTGGACTACTGTTCAGTCTGACTTCTTTTTATATAAAGAAAAGGTGGCAAAAAGTTAACAAACGTCTTGGTATAAAAGGTATGTTTGTGTAGTAGTAGATTGAAGCTGGAATTAGAAAGCTGTTATTTTGACTGTGTTTCACCTCAGAACCATCTAGAAGAAAAAGAAACGCACACCTATATAGGCGAGGTGCTGGCTAGCGGAGTGGAAAACTTGAAAATAAAGGAGAGCCGGCACACTCTAGGAGCTCAGATGCAAAAAATATTTTATGTCCAACGTTTTCGACAGGCAAGCTGTCTTCATCAGGGTATAATCTTCTCAGAACCATGTCCTTGAAAGTAGATGAGATTCTACTGGAGCTGTTCAGTCAGGATCCTCATGAAAGTTGTTTATGGTTGGTGTATTGATCCTTTAACCGCCATTTTGAGGACAAGCATGTTAACTCTCCCTTCCCTTTCAACTAAAACCTCCCTTCTCCTTAAGCTTTTGAATGCGCCATCCTAGCCTCCCCTAATGTAGCTCTCTATGTATCACCCTGTCTCCTCCACAGACTGGAAATCAGGATATTTACAGTATGTGTCTCCCCCTAGCCTCCCTCCCTCTCTTTCGACCCACCTCATTTCAAAGGGCTTTATTAGCATGGAAAAACTTACGTTTATATTGCCAAAGCAATTTTAAACCTCTTCTTTCTCTCTTTCTCCTCATCAGAGAAAAAGAAGCAGTTTGAAATGATGAGGAAGATGCATTACAATGAGGGCCTCAGCATCAGGATGGCCCGGCAACTCATAGCCAACGAGCTGGCGGAAGAAGAGGACGAGGACGAAGAGATGAGGGAGGACATGGAAACAGAGGACTTTAACGTAGATCCCCCGCATGACGGTAAGACAAATAGGGATACTCAAAGCTTAAGACGGTAAGCAGGGTGTATGCAGGTCCTTAAGTATTGTGCGGTGTTCAAATACTCATGCTAACCTTACTATTCGTGACGTAACTTGAGTACACTTATTGGTCATAGTATGGATATAGTTAGTATGCCAAAAGTTCCCGGATGTTGTACTAAAATTCGCCAAAATACGAAGTATCCACCATATTTGAAGAAAATGGTGGAAAATATTCAGTCGAAGTCCGAGAGCATACAAATTCATTACTTTAACTATGACAAATGTTGAGCACTGTAATAAAGTAATTACTTTTCAAATAAGTTACTTTAGGTTGGCTGACAATTTGTTAGCTACTGTCGTCTTTGGCATTATTCAATTGAAGACTTTTATTTTATCAATTCTCTGTAATTATTATTATGTGATTACTAATCATGTAAATGTAATTAACTAGGAAGTCGGGGCACCAAGGAAAATATTCAGATTACAAAGTTAGAATTTTCCTAATATAACTTTTCAGATATTTTAATATCTGATCAATTAGTCTTCTCATTAATGGATTATTCTTTACCTCACGTTAGTCTCATTCCGAACGTCGTAAATTGTTGGGTATCTGCACGAACCCAGTCTTTACTATGAATCATCTATACACCAATTGTCTTATCACCATTTTTTTTAACTAACTAAATAATCACAGAAATGCACGAACAAACAGTAAACCAAACAAAGTAGATATGGTTACAAGGAAATGATAGGGGATGTTTCCCTAGTGGGATAAGCCTGTATGATGGCTTGGTGAACAAAAGAGAATGGGGGAGTAGACCCAAAAGGGAGGGAATTACAAGTCACTACACAATTGATAATTATATTCATTGAAATGCTGAGCCTTTGCACATGAACGCTCACTCATTCGGGAATAATTGCAGTGAATGCATATTTACGCTCAGTGTGTCGTCGTGACTTCTGTTGGAATCGTCCGTTCATCCATCCCTCTCACTCCCTTTTTCGTGGTTAGAATGGGTACTTCAGAGTACCATTTTAAGAAATGTTCTTATAGAATAGATGTTTCGGTGGTTCTCGTATTCAGGTCGACATAATTACATGCTGCAGACTAGTAATTCGTATCGAAGAGTTGCTCTTATTCTGTCGGATCGATAGTTTGAGTTTAACCACGTGGTATGGTTAAGCATTCAAAAACCATTTGTGGTCTCTACTCAACCCTTAGCCCTCTCGCTGATCGAGGTAAGCTTGGCCTGAAGATGATTCCTTCAGGTGGGGGTTATATTCGTAACAGTAGAAAAGGGCCGTCCCATGACACCAGATCACTGTCTGTGCTCATGGGGCGGGCCTATGACTTAGTTACTTTTTAAAGGGAATTGGATTCTCTTTCATTAAATAGTTTTAAAATCACATTTCACAAATAGTTTCATCGTAACTCATTCATTTTGTACAACAGTTAGATGCAAGTCTCACAACTGAGACTCTTGTATAAACAGGGTTATGGTAATGTGGCTATACTGTCTCTCCTGAGTTTCACAAACATTAAAGGAATTGGACCAGTCGGTGCTGGATTCTCCCCCGACCGTGTATACATTCTACAGAACATGGATATTGTTCATTTCTCAAGTTCTGTGAGGTGGAAG
Source organism: Brachymystax lenok tsinlingensis (assembly GCA_030435695.1). Taxonomy (NCBI): domain Eukaryota; kingdom Metazoa; phylum Chordata; class Actinopteri; order Salmoniformes; family Salmonidae; genus Brachymystax; species Brachymystax lenok. The sequence continues at coordinate 7,487,257 of CM059793.1, forward strand.
AAATTCCTTTGTTCTCCTGTGAAACTCTCTCTATACTGCATGGCCATGAGGAGAGAGAGGCTACACTAGGAATTTACAACATGCGATAGAGAACCTGGGTGTAAGGGAGGGGGATGGATGGAGAGAGAGAGAGAGAGAGATGGGAGAGAGAGGGGGATGGTGCTCTCTATCCCCAAAGAGGGCCAACGTCATGACACTACGCTATACTTACGTACCGCATAGCATTACAGCTGTATGTACCGGAATGTTAGCTAGTTACCTAACATTAGTTGGTTACTAATACATCGAACTTGCCAGGCAGTATATTAGCTACAATCTAACTACCCAACGTTCATTGACTTGATTATTCACGTCATTCTTAGCTAAGTGGTATAGTCGTTGTGCGTTCTCCATGGACATTGTTAATTCAGAGCGCACTATGGCCGGTGTCAGTAAACGTCGGCAAAAAAAGCACTATTAAATTGTTGCCAGCAGCACAGTTACAGGCACCAACACTCTGGATAACATGAAAACACCCTAACCAGCTCTGCTAGGGCGGGTAAAATGGGTAAAGTGTCTGGAAATGTCTGCAAATAGCTAGTCAACGTTAGCCAGTTAGCTTGGGTGCCTGACTGCCGTTTTGAGGTCAGAACTCGGATCAACCCTCCTCTTCGGCCAGAGCGTCCAGTGACGCGCTCCGAGAGCGAAACGCTTTGTATTTACGAAACGAACAATCTGACAATGCTCTGGATTGATTTACTCCCAGAGCGCACTCCTTATTGAATTTACGAACACACCCGAAATCGTAAAATGTCTAGCTAGTAATTTGTTATGCTAGCAAGAGGTTGCATAGGAACAGCATCAACTTCCGGTAGATATGCGAAACTAGTACGCTCAACTGAAAGGATACCGTTCGTTTACAGTATACTAAAATAAACTAATAGTATGCAGTGTAGATACTCGTTAAATATGAAGTATACAGTATGTTTGTATGGGTATTCGACTACACAGCTTTGATTTTAAAGGCCGTAATAATCTTAATGTATTAAATTTAGTTTTGGAAGGTCTTAGGAAGTGCAACGGAGATGACTACAGTGTTTGTGCCACTGCTTAATTGTTTCCACCACAGACCAAATTATATATATTTTTTTATCTAATATTTTTATGTGCGTGTGCCAGTGTGAGTCGGGCTGTTGCCGGAGGAGAGAGCAAGGTAGCCCAGTTAAACAACATTTTGAAATGTCATTGTGGGAAAGACTGTTAAAAAAATAAGAGGTTCAGCTTTGTGTGAGTATAACAATTATTTTTCAACTGTCAATATAGAGGAAACTATACCACTTTACAGAGTATGTCATTGAGATGATGCGCCAGCAGAACAAAGCATATTTAGAGTTAGCAATCTAGCTAATGTGTTTTGAGTTCCCACTTCCTCCGGTGGTAAATGATGTAGGGCATAGTCTAGGCCAATATGCACAAAAAAAACATGCAGGCAAATTAATCTCTAAAGAGACAAAAAATATATCTGGTTATAATGGATCCTATTTTAAATATCCATCATGCATTCCCTGAACATGTTAGATGAAATGGCAAACTTTTTTTTTTCCATGTCTGTCTTGGCACTGGAAGAAGTCAGTCCAGAGCCCTCCCACACCTGTTAGACCACAGGAGAATGCTCATTGCTAAAATAGCACACCTGCTTGTAAATAGGAGCCATGTAGGTTATAGCCTTCCGTGAAAGAGCCAGCTCTACAACTACTACTTTTTTGCCAACATTGGCTCATTTCTTGAGAGGAATATTAGGAGTGTGGCGCGCGAAGGACTCAATTGGTATTAAGTTGCATTCCAAGTGGCATTTAAATAGGTCAAGTCTTAAATTCAACTTCATGGAACCTCCAGATACCCTGGGTAAGACACATGGGGGTTCTCAGAAACCTTAAGCCAGGACTTGTCAGAAAAAGAACATTGGGAGCACTCTCTGGCGATATCCATTGAAAGAGATCAAATGGTTGATTCCCAGACTGCGTGTGTGTTTATGTAAAACATTTTTACAGCAGCAAGCAAGCGGACAGCCAATCCATCACAGGCTGGAAGCTAGAGCGAGCCTTTATTGGTCAATCGAGCCATGACATCGCCAGGCATTTTATTTCCTCAACTTATGCCCCGCCCACGCTCTTATCGCTGAGCTTTTTTCTCTCAGAGCTCACTTTGTTGTGGCTGCAGTAAATGTCACTGTGCAGACATCTCGGGGCTCTTGCTTTTCTGTGAGTACCATGTATGTATATCCTGGGAGGGTTTCTTGAGTTTCAATGTCCCTCAGTTGAGCATTCGGATTTCCTTCAAGCCTAGCTGAATAATATAAGATGTTTAGCAGACGTTCTTTTATCGTAGGGGTGGCACTGGGAATCGAACCCACAACCCTGGCAGTGCATGTGCCATGCTCTACCAACTGAGCCATACAGAACCACAGGAAGCACTGAGTACGCTGTGAAGTCACTTTTCATTACCCTGTAGCCTGAAGTGGTAATATAAACGGGGAAATTATAAATGCTCACTTGGTTTTAAGACTAATGTACTAGTGTACGTGCACGGGGAACCGTCTAGAAAGGCAATTGGATTCTGAGAGGGTTAGATATGTTTAAGCTCCACACAAAGGTTACCAAGCCCTGATTTTAGTAGGCCCTCCAAATGTCAAGAGGTCATGCAGTCCTCCGCGGAGGACTTATGTGGCGCGTTGGAGAAAAGGTTGAAGGTCTTAATACTGGACTCAGCAATGCTGTTGACAGAGAACACCGTCTGAATTGAGAACAGGGTCCGTATTCACAAAGTGTCTCAGAATCTAGGATCAGTTTGACCGACCCTTTTATTCATTGTAATTTTAACGGGCAAAACTGATCCTAGATCAGCACTCTTACTCCGAGACACTTTGTGAATACAGGCCCCATGTTCACTCTACTATAAGACTACTAAAATGTTAGCATTTCTGTTGTTTCTCTGTTCCAGTCACATATGGTGCTGTCACTCACATTTCCTCTCTTTTTGGATTACAGCTCTGGATTCCTAGAGGAGGAGGACACGCCACCTCTACTGTCCCCAGCCTGTGTGTCTCGGCTCTCATAAAACATTTAAGAGACACTTTGCTACATGTTCCAGTGCCGGCCCATAGAGCAGACCGCTTCATAACCTCTCCTCGAACCTGCCGGTCGCTTCTCTTCGTTGCAAAAGAGTCCCCTCTCAAAAACTTGCCGTCACCTCAAAGGAAACCAGACTTATAGGAACCGAGACCTAAAGACTGTTATAACAGACTGTTATTATCAGTGAGGACTCCTGCCTCACTCCTTGCTCAATCACTCGCTCGCTAGCTGCAGTTTGTCTGTCTTTGTTTGTCTGACTGTCCCGGCTCCTCCTGAGCCCCTGGCGTAAGCTGTCGGAAACCCCACTTCTTTAAAAAAAAAAAAAACATCAGCACCCATTGGATGGAAGTGGTGGATAATTATGTTGACTGTGGTAGGAGGATTTTGGTATATATTTTTTTCGTGTGTTTAGTTCCTCCTGTATCCGTACCTGTTTTTTTTTTTAACTAACTACCAACAGAACCATTGTTGGAGAAACCTTGGTGAGAGAGCTGCTGTCCTGAGTTTTTGTCTCTGTCTTCTCCATTCCCCCTGATCTTGGATGTAGGCTTGTCTTGTATGGCTCTAGGAACAGCATACTTAACATTTACAACCAGCCCGCAAGGCACCTCGATGTCCAAGGTGACCAGCATTTCAGTCCTACATAATCTATACACGCCAACTATAGGATTTGGTACAGAACATACATGTCCACTGACTAATAGGAATAGATGGGACCTTGTTGGAAACCTATTCTCTTAATGGGGTGGCTAATGTACTGTAATTGACAGCAAAATCGATTTATTCTCATGCAATAAAATGAAAGTTTATTATGGATTGCGTTGTGATAAGTAACCATATAACGTTGTTTCTCACAGGACATCTGCATATTAAAATGTAGATGTCCAGGCTTGCCATTATATCTATGGGACGCAGCTGTATTATGCATGGCTACTAAAGCCTTGTGCTCAGCAGCACTAATGCCATGTTCGCTCACTAAGCTAATAAGAAGGACAACATTGGGGAAATGAACCTCCGGACAAGGTTTTGTACTACTGATAAGCAGGGGTGTATTCATTAGTAACCAAACTGGCCAAAACGGCGAGGGACTAACCTGCATTTATCCAATAAGAAATTGTTTTCAAAACATTTTTCTACAGTGTACACTAATGAATACACCCCAGGACTGTTTCCTATATGATGTCAAAAATACTACTTACCATCCTGCAGTACGACTTTGGGGGGTTAATGGGTTGATTGGCTGCATGAACGGAAAGATTTCTGATATATGTAGTTGCGTTTATGCTCACTCTTACATTCTGTATGAAGGAGATGGTATTGTAACATGTCCTTGATTAGGATCAATTTACCCCCATTTTAGTTTATGCGTCCTGCTACCTTTGTAATCTGTTAGCTAGCTTGGCTAACAAAATGAGTGATATCTGGGCAACCAAGACAGTTGGTTACTGTGTATTTATTGCCTCTATGATATTTGAGTCATGGCACCTCGATCTACATGAACCTCTGAGAACCACTGTCCTCCAATGATAAATGAAGTCTTAAACATTGAGTTTTGATGTCCTTCTCTTCCTGAATGAGCACATTTACAAAACATTTATTGTTTTATCAGGGCATGTGGAGATGGTTTCTTTATTCTCAGAACTAGACTACCAAGCCCTTTAATTCTGGGACTGAATTGCCATATAAGCTAGGTGTCCATCCATTGGATTCTATCCTCATTATTTCAAAAGCTCAGCAGCGCTGGCTGTAATTTTCAAAAGGAATCATCACATTTGTATCTACTATTATCCGAATAAAGAGGGAAGGCACAGGCAAAAACAAACAAGGTAATTAACACTTAAGAGTAATTACTATGAAGATTTTTATTATTTCCATTTTTCAGGACTTAAGACAATAGGCTGAGGTTGTCTGTGAATCAACTTGTATGACATTAACCCGGGGTGGTTATTACAAGGCAAATGTGCCTAAATGATGTATTTATGTGTATTGTAAATGAATAGGCTACGCTCATGTTCTTCCCCGTGCAGTTCAAAGGCTTGGATTCCACTGGCTACTTGTTGTCTTGCTTATATTCTACCATATTTTCTTTCTTCACGAGGGACGGTGGACTAACATTCTGTCTCGTGATAATTTGTCTGTCCCCAAAATAATAGGGACTTTTGATTTCTGTATTTTGTATCTTTAAATTTGCATGTTCTTTAACATAAGGATGTGTATTTTTGTCTCCCATAATTAAAAGATGCTGTTTGTGAAGCGTCTGCTTTTGAGCCTGGTGTTTTTTTTATGTGGAAGTAGTATGTAATACCATTGAACACCATTTATTCTCAGGTTCATGTTTTTGATCCAGGGTACCTACCTACTCCTAACAAACCACTCAGTACTTCTCTGTGGCCACTAGATAGCAACAGTATCAAATCTTTTCATGTTGAGAGGAGCTATTACTACATGCTGTTAGTTCTGTGGATTCATATTATATACTTTCTCCTTTTGTATTAGAATAATCCATTGGCGACTAGGTATGATACAGAAATGTAGGGTAGATGTATTTAATTGAAAGAAATATGTAAAACTCCAGAATTAATTTATTTACTTTTTTTTTTTAATCCTTATCACTATTGTTTTTTTTCAGTTGCGAACAAGCATTGTTCAAAACTAAAGCCACTTTTTCAAAACTCTTCAGTCTGCATTACCAACATGCATCTTGGCCAAACAGTGAATCTCACCTCCAACTCACTCAAACCACCAAAACACTTCATGTCTCAAAATAAGCTTGTTAAACAATGACACTAGCAACAATTCTCATTCAGAAAGCGTACATTGTCACTCATAACACACTGACCTAAAAAATACTAACAGGGAGCATTAAATAAATCATTCAAATGTCAAAGAGAAGTTTTTCACATCAGTATTTCATTATAGAATAACACTTAACTTTGACTGTACTAAAGTATATGTAACAAGAATGAATCAGAAATGCAGCAATTTGCTTCAATAGCCTTTTTTTTTTTATATATATCTTTGCATATAGTAATATACTTGTGGAAAAATAAGTTGAAACAAAATAAATCCTGAAATTCTAAGGCTGCAATAATAATTACAAAAAAACGTGTAGTATAGTCACTCATACTGCACAGTACTGTGAGGGTTCTAGTTCTCCCTCTCCTGCATTTGGCCACAAGTTCTCATCAACATCACATCTTATGTCTTCTCTGGCGATGCATCTTGGAAAGTATCTTCTGGAATGTCTAATCCAACCCTGGCAGTCTTCAGGAGAAGTGTCTCCACACCCCGCATTCATGGCATCCAGTAGGGACATCTGGTCATGTGGATGGTGGTCATCAACCTTCCCCCCCCTCCAGGCAGAGGAAAAACTCCTCTATGGGGTTTAGGTAGGGGGAGTATGGAGGCAGGAATAGTACTGACATCCTGGGATGTGCAGCAAACCAGTCTGTGACTGCAGCAGAGTGGTGGAATGCCACATTATCCCACACAACAACCAAGGTAGGGGAGTTTCTTGCCCATATCCTCTGCGGGCACAAGTCCATTATGCAGGTCATCCAGAAAAGAAATGAGTCTCTCTATTGTAGGGGCCAATGAGTGGTTTGTGTAACAGCAGACCATCACTGGACAGTGCTGCACACATTGTGATGTTAGCTCTTCTCTGGCCTGGGACATCCACGGTTGCTCTCTGCTGTCCAATCAAATTTCATCCCCGAGGTGTGTTTTTTCAGCTAATTGCTAATTTGCTACATGGGGCTTATTTGATTGAATAGAAGTTGCGTAATGTTTAGGTTGTTATGAATGACCTGATAGAAGTGGACTCACAACATTTGGCCAATTGTTAAAACGATTACTATAAGAGAGTTGTTCCGGTTGTCATAGAGAGAGAGATGAATCATCATGGATATAAACCATCTTAGTATGGACATTGCCATTGAGGGCTTCCACCATTTTAAAGTAGTCAACTGGTTGGGGATTCCTATGAGTTGGGAGCAATCGGCCAATGAAGAAGAAAATTGACAAATTGTTTCAATGGCTGTATAAATCAGAAGCCTCCGGTTGGCACTTTTATGGGCTCCCGAGTGGCACTGCGGTCTAAAGCACTGCATCTCAGTGCTAGAGGTGTCACTACAAACCCTGGTTCGATTCCAGGCTGTATCACAACCGGCCGTGATTGGGAGTCCCATAGGGTGGCGCACAGCGTCGTTAGTGTTTGGCCGGGGTAGGCCGTCATTGTAATTTGAATTGCCTAGTTAAATAAAATCAAACAATTCCTCTCACCACCACATATGGTGATGAGAGGCAATCTAGTGGCAGGCAGTGGGAGAAGATGGATTTTGGCTGACATTCTGCAAATTTTCTCATCGATGGAACATTTTGATTTCAATACAGTTTTCTATTCCCAAAACTAGACTCTGTTATGAACAGAGTGGACTACGTTTTGTAGACGTTTTCCTTTGTCAAAGTTTAAAAAAACATACATTGTTTAGAAGTGCAAGGACAAATTGACTTAATGCACATGCGCCGCTTCGCAAAATAGGCGTTCCATAACGGATAGCCAATAAGATCTCGCGAACTCGTGCTTGGCTCTGCCCACTGTGATAAATTTGCTCCCATTGGGGGGAAAAAAACAGGCAGTTGTCTATCTTGGGTTAATTAGAAACATCTTGGTCATTAGGCAGGGCCATTTGAAGAGCGTCCACCATTTTAATTTAGTCATCTGGTTGGGACTTCATCAACTTCATTGGCGGGACCCTCCTGGTGACCCTGTTGGTGTCATGTCCAACCGGTGCTGAGCCCTCTTGAAGAAGTAAATGTACTTCAACGTGTCCCGTTGCCGTCACAGACACTAGACTAGCACAGGGACAAAAAGGAGTCCTCTATTTCTCTCTATGGTTTACAGTTCCCGAAAAAGACCCAACATAGTCCCGCCTCGAAGTCGTGAAGAGCTCCTTCTCTTTGGACGGTCCGAGTGTCACTCAGGTCGTTTTTCATGGATCAGGAAACACTTTGACACGATGATTCGTGGATCCAGCAGCAGCTGGTATTGGAAGGAAAGCCTCATCCCACTGGCTGCTACGACCTAGCCAGTGAAGCGTTCTTTACATATTCAACTCAAAATAAATATCCATGTTGATCTTTATTTAAAGTAGTTATTTTACTTGTAATTGTTTATGGTTGCTTTTTCCCCCCTTTTCTTCCGGGAGGCTATTATTTGCCAGTCAGCGGCGAGCTGGCTAGTTTGCCGACGTTTTGTGGATTTGATTGCCAACTGTCCAACGGTAACGTTATTAGCGGCTCGCCGAGTCCGAGGGACCGCTGCGTTTAAGCCCTGTTTTAAGCCCTGTTTTTACTTGTTAAAGAAGATGAAGATAACGGTGGAATTCGAGGAATGTCTCAAAGACTCTCCAAGATTCAGGTAGACCGAGTGTCCTTGCTACTTTGTTCCTACGTGATCTGACGAGTTAGTCAATTTAGCGAGCTAACATTACGGTAACGGTAGCTTGGCTTCTTGTCAAAAAATAATGAGCTTGCTAGCTAAGGTTAGCTCAGGGGACTCAGCTCTTGTCCCCTAGCTGGCTAAATTACCTAACCATTTATCTGTGTATGTGAGACGGCTAGATTATTTGATTCTAAAGAGGAATTGTAGCTAGCTAGGTGAAAACGATTGTCATTTTCACTACCAGGGTCAACTCCGTTTGTACAATGCTACCTCATCACAAGCACTTATTTACTTTGGTTTGTTTGTTTGGATGGGAGGATGTCATTCATTCTAATTGCCAACATGAACATCCCAGAGGTCTTAACTGGCAACCATAAAGTGGCAAGTTGGTTGCTGCTCATGATCCTACAGTAGTAGCTAAATTTACAGCTTGGGTTCTAGGTTTTCACCAGTGCTGTCATTGACCTCATTACATTGTCTTCAAGAATAGTAGGCAGGTAATAGCTCTAATATAAGGTCCTGTGCTTGCTTTGAAGCTGTACAAGATGCGTCAGCCTGCCCTGCAGCCTATCAAAGGTTTGCCACCTTATGTAGTCAAATGTTTTGCCTTTTATCAAATTGATATTTCATCCTATTCTGTAAAACTTTGGCTTCCCAAGCTTTGAGAAAGATCCCCCTCTGTGCTGAACAACATCCTCTCTTACAAATGAGAAGCAGATGTTAGAAAGTTGTTGGCAGGAAACGTGGAAAGAGGCTTTTTTATTTTATTTTTTATTATGAAAACATTTCCTCAAGGCTCAGCTTGGGGGATGAACAAAAAGCCTTCCAATCAGCTCAGTGTGAAACGATGACTGGTACTCTGGTTGGCACTGGTTGTGGTGGTGGCACCTGTTCTTTCGTTTGGCTCCTTCACAAGACTTGTGATTCAAAATGCCTGCAATATCATAATATATGCCATTGAGCAGATGCATTTATCCAGAGCACCTTAAGCATCCGTGCATATTTTTTGTAATTTATTTTACTTGTGTGGTCCTGGGATTTGAACCACCTATTTTGGGATTTCAAGTGCCATGCTCCACCAACTGAGCTACAGAGGATGTTGTCATATCATATCCTAGTTTCCCTATCTGAATCGGGGTTCTCCCCAAAGAATGTAAGAGGTGCTGCTCTGCCTTGCCTGTGCCACTATTTAACATTATTATTTTTTTTAATCATATAAGGCAAATGTTTTTGCTCTTGATTGCAGAAAATGGCAGAGGTGTGCAAAAATCTTAGTCCAAAGGGGGTCACTGTCCCCCCTCCGAGCCTCCCCCCTGGCTGTACTCAGCAGCAACACCAGCAACACCTTGTTAAGAATATCAGTTCCTATAGTCCCTCACCGACCCACAAACAATCAATATTTACAGTGATTCTCTTTTCACCTCCATAGCACCTGGTTTTAAGGAAATAATGTCATGAAGATAACATGCTGTAAACCCTTATCTGTCAGGAAGTTGGTTCATCTGTGAGCTTTTGTCAGACAGCCACCAGTGCAGTCCACTGTGACAGGTAGACCTCTAGACAGAGGCCAGGTTTCTTTTGACCCATGCACTGTGGGGGTCGTCGCTTCCAGTCGCCTGACCCTAAGCACCGCTGGGGTTCATTGTGGGTTAGAATTTGTCAAAGATCCTTAAACCACATGCATTCTTTCCACTTTGACCACCGTCGCTTCACTCTGTTTTCCATCGTGTTTGATTTGGCAGAGAAGAGGACAGAGAGAGGGTGGGCGAGTAATGGATGAAAACGGGGATGCAGACCAGCAAGGAACAACTGTCTTTTGCCATCTGTTTCCATTTGTGTGTGTGCGCACTTTCAGCTCTGTCAATGAAAGTGGAGCCTCCATATGTGCAATATTTTGTCTTCTTCTCCCAAGTGGGTAGGCTGTTTGGAAATGCTGTCAAAGTATTCAGACTCCTTGGTTTTTTTTTCTTTTTTTTTTCTTCCACAATTTATTCTAAAAAGGAATTTTCCCCTTTTCAATCTACACACACTACCTCATAATGTCAAAGCAAAAACAGGTTTTAGAGATGTTTGCAAATGCATAACAAATAATAAACTGAAATTACATTTACATAAGTATTCAGACCCTTTACTCAGTACTTTGTTGAAGTACCAACAAGTGGTCCGGGACTCGAATGCCAAAAGGCTGCTGATTCTGTAGACTTTATTTGCAATATGTTATGAGATTACTGAAATAAATACTCTAGCTCACTGAAGGGTTTTCAGTGCAGTTATACTTGGTCCTCTTCTAATATGCAATTAGAAGTTCCCTGAAGATAAGTATGTTTTCTATTATCTGTGGGATAAAGTTAGTCTTCTTTTCAGATCAGGCTAAACACAATGGAACTTAATCTACAGTCAAAGTTTTCAGTGACCGTTAGGCCTAGACTATATGTCAGCTTTGAACTTTGAACCAAATGTTAGGCTTTAAAGCACGTGTCGAACGGAGGGCTGAGTGTCTGCAGGTTTTCGCTCCACCCTTGTACTTGATTAATTAAGCTCACTAATTAGTAAGGAACTCTTCTCACCTGGCTGTCTAGGGCTTAATTGAAAGGAAAAGTCAAATATCTGCAGACACTCGGCCCGTCGTGGAATATGTATGTGTGTGTATATATATTTTATGACAGTTTGGATTTGCGCACAGTTGTTCGACACATTCATTTCAGCTTACAGTATATTCAGCATTTGAGGAAGTTTGCTGTTTCGTTTTGCAATTATGGATTGTCCTTATGTTCTCTTTCCTCCTCCCCCTGTAACATTCTTTGTAATTGGAAGTTATGCAGAAACCGAGCTTGACTGAGTGCTGTTTACATGATGTCATAGGCCGCTCGATAGTGGTAGCAATTTGACCTGCCTCATTGACAAACCCACAGCTGACACCTCAACACTGGCATTGATAATGCAGAGCAGAGGACAGCACTGGATACATTCACCACAGTTCAAGAACGTTGATGGTGTGCCGGACAGTCCCTGGGCTTTAGTTAGCCTTTTGAGTTTGTTTCTCACAGAAAACAAATGGTGGTTGTAAGCTAACGTCTTTGCTACCCTTCAGGTGAGCTCATTTGCACGCCCGATGTAGCCTCCGCCTAATCTACGATTCCCTCTGGATTTTACGGTATACCATTAGCAATGAACACACAGGACATGTTTGCTTAACCGACTATTGAGCAGCTGGGACACTACTGGGTACAGTAGCTAATTTAAATATTTATCTTTTTAAAATGGGTATGATCAAGGTTGAGGTTTGTGGTTATGACTGACTTTTGGCTATGCCTTTGGATCAAGCCTACATTTGAGCAGAACACTTTGTCAGCCGATTTACACTGCAACAGAGTAGTGGTATGGGGAGCGTCAGAGGACTTGTGAAGCACTAGCCAACACACTGATTGTGGTTCTCTTTTGGACTGGCTCCATAGTTACTGTAACTGAATGTCACACCCAAACACACATGCTTACTCATCGAGTCAGTTAGCCTACACCATATGGGGCCATACTGTACTTTGCCTAAGATCCTTCATTAGAATTTTACCACCTAGGATTTGATCTTGTTTGTTATTCCTGAGAGTTTGTGTGTAATGGTGGGTTTTTACCCCAGCGGAACCCCCTCTCCAACACATCCCCACTCTCTAACAATTACAGGATATACGTCATGGCACAGGGGCTCGACCCAGTCTTAAATTTTTCCATCTAGAGTTACAGAGAAGTAGAAGTATCCATGTTGAGACTGTCATCCTGTCCCTCTCAAACCACAATTTCTGCTTGTCTCGTAGGATCCTACATGATATTGACGTCCCCAAAAGTTGTCAGGAAGAGGCTGTAAGACACAGCCTTTGATTTGGGAGGTGTTTTTTTTCAAAGTACTGCTCAGATTGGTGCCTCCGTTTCCCTGTGTCGATCCCTGAGAGGAGGCCATTCTGTTGAGGGTTTTGTCTGTGTGAGTCCTAGGGTTGCACAATTCTTGATACTTTCAATAAATCCCCTTGTTTTCCAGAAATCTTGGTTGGAGGATTCTGGACTTTCTGCTTATTCTCTCCAGATTCCAGGGTACACCAGGAAATGTATAGAAAGTTCCTAGAATTTAGCATCCCAATAGTGTGACTAACCTGTTTTAAATACCTCACTCCCAGCTCTTAAGCCTACCACACAAACCCCTCTTGGCCCACAGCCAGCAAAACTCCTCTAAGTAGCCATAGGCTTACACAGGCAACGCTCCATGAGTCATTGGGAGGGGTTTCATTACGTCTGTTTTTAGAAATGATGCAGGTCAAAGTCAGTGCTCCAGCACCTCTATTATGGCCATGTGATTGTCTTTGTGGTGTGGACATGGGTTAGGAGGGTGGCTGAATGTAGGCTAAACTGACTCTCCACTACTCTCGGTCTTGGCAAGCCTGTCCACACCCTCCCATTTGTAGCTCTGCGTTGTGAAATGGTATAGCGGATTGTGTGTCAGCCAGGGCGACTTGAGGGGTTTGGCCTAAAAGGGCTGCTATATAGATAGATAGGACTTAATACAGATGAAGTAGGACCTAAGTTGTTGGACTTACATATGTGCCCAGTTGATGTCAAAGCTCCCCCATCATTGATCTAGGATCAGCTTTCTCTTCCCTAATTAACTGAATCTAAACTACAGCAGCCAAACCCAGACCTGACTGAAATGAGTCTTCATGGACCTGTTTCAGCCTCCTTCATGCCACACACACCAGCCTGAATCTCACTCACACCCGAACTGCACAAAACACAGTTCCAGTCAATTCTTGAATTTTCATACCGTAATAAAGGTCTATTTTTACTAGGCAAGTCAGTTAAGAACAAATTCTTATATTCAATGACGGCCTAGGAACAGCGGATTAACTGCCTTGTTCAGGGGCAGAACAACAGATTTGTCAGCTCGGGGAATTGAACTTGCAACCTTTCGGTTACTAGTCCAACGCGGTAACCACTAGGCTACCCTGCTGCCCCTATTAACCATGTGCTCATAATTCTTTTTAAAACAATTGTTCTGTTGTCTGACCTCTTCTGAGAGGGAAATCTGTATTCACATACTTTCACACGGACTCAAATTAGAGGTTAGAGTGTGCAGGTCTTGCCGGTCAGTCCCTGGCCGTTCTCCCAACGTGGATTGTGAAATGGAAGTAGACCAGATTATCACCTCTTCAGATGACTCCCTGTCTGCCTTTTTGGCGGCTAGCCGTCTTTATTTTTAGATGGCGAGAATCGGATACCTGCATTTTGGCCAGGATCCCTGTGAGAGGAGGAAGGGACACTTCTATCTCCCTAATGTTGCTTTTATCACAGCTCAGCTTGAGTTCTGGTGCTGCTTGGATGGAAGCTGGACTTAAAAAAAAAAAAAAAGCCATTATGAAAGGATGTGGTAATTACCAATGTATTATAACAATTTTAAGATGTGTTGACGCAAGATATAACCACAATCATTCTGCTACTGCGGGATCCTTATGAATTAACAATATTCTTCAAGTGAGCGTCCAGTTTCATTATACTGCACCGACGTCAAGTTTCTTTGACGTGCATCCTATTTAAAGTGTAGCGCTGCAGCCCAGAGTGCTGTGTCTGGTACTTTACCAATGCCTTTTAATGTTTGGAAATGTTGTAAAAGTATTCCGACCCATCGATTTAAAAAAAATAAAAAAAATAATAATATCTCCACAATTTATTCTAAAAAGGATTAAACGTTTTTTCCCCCTTATCAATCTACACACAATACCTCAATGTCAAAACAAAAGCAGGTTTTAGAAATGTTTGCAAATGTATTACAAATAAGAAACTGAAATCACATTTACGTTAAGTATTCAGACCCTCTATTCAGTACTTTGTTGAAGTACCTTTGGCAGCGATTACAGCCTTGAGTCTTCTTGGGTATGATGCTACAAGCTTGGCACACCTGTATTTGGGGAGTTTCTCCCGTTCTCTGCAGATTCTCTCAAGCTCTGCCACGTTGGATTGGGTGCATCACTGCACAGCTGTTTTAAGGTCTCTCCAGAGATGTTAGATAGGGTTCAAGTCCGGGCTCTAGCTGGGCCATTTAAGGCCATTCAGAGACTTGTCCCAAAGCCACTCCTGTGTTGTCTTGGCTGTGTGCTTAGGGTTGTTGTCCTGTTACAAGGTGAACCTTCACCCCAGTCTGAGGCACTGAGTGCTCTGGAGCAGGTTTTCATCAAGGATCTCTCTGAACTTTGCTCCGTTCATCTTTGCCTCGATCCTGACTAGTTTCCCAGTCCCTGCTGTTTAAAAACATCCCCACAGCATGATGCTGCCACCACCGTGTTTCACCATAAAGATGGTGCCAGGTTTCCTCCAGACGTGACGCTTGGCATTCAGGCGGAATCTTGTTTCTCATGGTCTGAGAGTCCTTTTAGTTGCCTTTTGACAGCCCGCTTGGAGTTTGCCATGTGTCTTTTACTGAGGAGTGGCTTCCGTCTGGCCACTCTACCATAAAGGCCTGATTGGTGGAGTGCTGCAGAGATTTGTATTTATTATGGATTCTCATTAGTTCCTGTTTATGCAGCAGCTACTCTTCCTGGGGTCCAGCAACATTTTAAGCCATTTAAAAAAAGAATACAATACATTCACAGCACACTGTGTTCCCTCAGGCCTCTACTCTACTACCACATATCTGCAACACAAAATCCATGTGTGTGTGTGGTACGTATTTTGTGCGTTTGTATGAATGTGTCTGTGCCTATGTTTGTGTGCTTCACATTCCCCGCTGTTTAATAAGGTGTATTATTATTATTATTATTATTATTATTATTATTATTTTTTTTTTTAAATCTGATTCTACTGCTTGCACTTGTGGAATCGAGTTCCATATTCATGGCTCTATTGAGTACTGTGCGCCTCCCGTAGTCTGTTCTGGACTTGGGGACTTTGAAGAGACCTCTTGTGGGGTATGCATGGGTGTCCGAGCTGTGTGCCAGTAGTTCAAGAAGACAGGTCTGTGCATTCAACATGTCAATACCTCTCACAAATACAAGTAGTGATGAAGTCAATCTCAGGCTGTCGGACCTGCCTTGTTGATCGTGTTAAGAATGCAGAGCAATGCTTTATTATGGACAGACTTCTCCCCATCTTAGCTACTGTTGTATCAATATGTTTTGACCATGACACTTTACAATCCAGGCTTACTCCAAGCAGTTTAGTCACCTCAATTTCCACATTATTCATTACAAGATTTAGTTGAGGTTTAGGGTTTAGTGAATGATTTGTCCAAATTACAATGCTTTTAGTTTTTGAAATATTTAGGACTAACTTATTCCTTGCCACCCATTCTGAAACTAACTGCAGCTCTTTAAGTGTCATTTCAGTCGCTGAAGTAGCTGGCGTGTATAGTGTTGAGTCATCCGCACACACACACTGGCTTTACTCAAAGCCAGTGGCATGTCGTTAGTAAAGATTGAGTTTACCACAGGTGGGCTCCAAGTTGTAGAAACATCTCAAGGTTGATCAATGGAAACAGGATGCACCTGAGCTCAATTTTGAGTCTCATAGCAAAGGGTCTGAATACTTACTTAAATAAGGTATTTCTGATTATTTTTATATATACAGTACCAGTCAAAAGTTTGGACACCTACTTATTCCAGGGTTTTTCTTTATCATTACTATTTTCTACATTGTAGAATAATAGTGAAGACATCAAAACTAAGAAATAACACATGGAATCATGTAGTAACCCCAAAAAGTGTTAAACAAATCAGTATATATTTTAGAATCTTCAAAGTAGCCACCCTTTTCCTTGATTACAGCTTTGCACACTCTTGGCATTATCTCAACCAGCTTCATGAGGTAGTCACATGGAATGCATTTCAATTAACCGGTGTGCCTTGTTAAGTTTATTTGTGGAATTTCATTTCTTCTTAATGCGTTTGAGACAATCAGTTGTGTTGTGACAAGGTAGGGGTGGTATACAGAGGATAGCCCTATTTAGTAAAAGACAAAGTCCATATTATGGCAAGAACAGCTCAAATAAGCAAAGAAAAACGACAATCCTTACTTCAAGACATGAAGGTCAGCTAATCTGGAAAATGTTAAGAACTTTGAAACTTTCTTCAAGTGCAGTTGCAAAAAACACCAGTTACCTCTGCTGCAGAGGATAAGTTAATTAGGTTAACTGCACCTCAGATTGCAGTCCAAATAAAAGCGTCACAGATTAAGTAACAGACACATCTCAACATCAACTGTTCAGAGGAGACTCATGGTCGAAATGCTGCAGAGAAACCACTGCTAAAGGACACCAATAAGAAGAAAAGACTTGCTTGGGCCAAGAAACACGAGCAATGGACATTAGACCAGTGGAAATCTGTCCTTAGTCTGAGTCCTAATTAGAGATTTTTGTTTCCAACCACCGTGTCTTTGTGACGCAGAATATGTGAACGGATGATCTCCGCATGTGTGGTTTCCATCGTTGAACATGTAGGAGGTGGTGTGGGGGTGCTTTGCTGGTGACACTGTCAGTGATTTAATTCAAGGCACACTGAACCAGCATGACTACCACAGCATTCTGCAGCGATACACCATCCCATCTGGTCTGGGCTTAGTGGGACCATCATTTGTTTTTCAACAGGAGAATGACCCAAAACACACCTCCAGGCTGTGTACGGACAGTTTGAACAAGAGTGATGGAGTACTGCATCAGATGACCTGGCTTCCACAATCACCCGACCTCAACCCAATTGAGATGGTTTGGGATGAGTTGGACCGCAGAGTGAAGGAAAAGCAGCCAAACTTGCTAAGTGGGAACTCCTTCAAGACTGTTGGAAAAGCATTCCAGGTGATGCTGGTTGAGAGAATTCCAAGTGTGCAAAGCTGTCATCAAGGCAAAGGGTGGCTACTTTTTGAAGAATATAAAATATATTTATTTAACTTTTTTTTTTCGGTTACTACATGATTTCATATGTGGTATTTCATAGTTTTGATGTCTAAACTATTATTCTACAATGTATAAAATAATACAAATAAAAAAAGCACTAATGTTGCTCATTCAAGTTTAACGGTAGCCGCAACATTAGTGCTTAACGGTAGCCGCAACATTAGTGCTTAACGGTAGCCGCAACATTAGTGCTTAACGGTAGCCGCAACATTAGTGCTTAACGGTAGCCGCAACATTAGTGCTTAACGGTAGCCGCAACATTAGTGCTTAACGGTAGCCGCAACATTCGTGCTTAACGGTAGCCGCAACATTTGTGGTATTTAGCAGTGCTGATAGCTGGGCCTGTTTTTTATATGCTTTGATGTGTCGGTGAATTCCTGGTCTGAAGCGCTGTCTTTGTCTCTGAACTTCCCTCATTAGTGTGACTCTTGCTCTCTCTCTGCTCATTATACAGACATACAATGGACTCACTCCCAGGCCGCGGCTGTGAGGCTACGTCCTAGATTTTGTTAGCCAGAATCACGCCTTATCGTCTGTCAGCACTTTCACCAGTTCTCCCCCGATGCAGAGTTTCATATTAAAAGAAAACAATTGTTTTCTCTTGGCTAGAGAGAGCAGGAAAGTGGGCCAATTCATTTTGATTTGGGTTTGATAGCAGCTATTGGGATTTTTCAAAGGAATTGACCAGAACTAACTTCCATTAATTACCAGACTACTTAGCCCAAGAGCTACGTTATTCCCAGGAGGATATGAAGTTGGGCCTAACCTTTTTAAGTCTGGCCTTAAAGTTGAATCAGGTCTGATATTGTTAGTTGAGTTAGTGTTGTCATCGCAATGTTACATTTGTGATTTTATTACCTAGTCGTCTTCCATTGATATTTCCCAGGAGGCATCGTCATCCAGCCTAACCTTATATTATGAATGATAAATCAATGAAATGGCATTTAACTGTGGCCACCTAGAGAGAGCCATTTTGATTTAACAGTGCTCTGTCATTGTGGAGAGCACAGGGATAATTTAAGTGGTTGAATCTATTTGTTTCTTTCATTTAGTCCAAGTTTATAATTTTTTTTAAACGGGGGGATTATCCAATGCAAAATAAGTGTTATTTTGTGCAGGCGGGGTGGAATCAATGGCTTCAGCAGCTGGAGTGTGCAGTCTACCATTATCGTCTTTGACATGTCTATACTGCACATTGCAAGTAGTAATCAGTGCCAGCTCATATCAACCTAGAACTGCCAAGCGGAATTGTGTAACAAACGACAAAGGAATGTGGCCTATGGGATGACTTGGCTTCTTGTCTGAAATATACTGGGTGGCTAGAGTGATAGCTCAATCACAGCTTTTTTTGTGACGGACGGACGGAGTAGTCTTTAAGGGGGGAGTTGGAGGGAATGATCTTCGAAGCATCTTCTTACTGCTCTAGGAGTCGACAGCAACATCTTGTTATTCACACTCGCTGCCAGATGTTCGGATGGCGTGACGTGGCAGTCCTAGAAACAGCTGGAGGGGTTTTGGATGGCCCATCCTCCCCTCTTTGCTACACTGTCTTCATTTGATTACACCGGATACACCATTCAACCCCAATGGCATCGCATCAAACCCACGGGGGATTATTCCAACTTTCGCCACTACCACACGCTTATTCAGTCTCTCTGATCCCTATCGGTGGCTCGTTATCCCCATTAGGAACGACGCTAGGATGTTTGGAGGAAACAAGATAAGCTTTCACTGCAGTATGTGTTTGCGGTACTGTGGAAAATCCCAGACTAACTCTTCAGTGTATTCAGATCCCATTTTGTTACATTACAGCTTAATTCTAAAATGTATTTAAATAGATTTTTGTTTTCATCAATCTACACACAATACCCCATAATGACAGTGAAACAGGTTTTTAAAAATGTTTACAAATGTCTAAAAATGTGTGTACACACACACACACACACACACACACACACAGTTGAAGTCGGAAGTTTACGTTTTTCAACCACTCCACATATTTCTTGTTAACAAACTACAGTTTTGGCAGCGGTTCGGACATCTACTTTGCATGACAAGTAATTTTTCCAACAATTGTTTACAGACAGATTATTTCACTTTCACAATTCCAGTGGGTCAGAAGTTTACATACAGTAAGTTGACTGTGCCTTTAAACAGCTTGGGAAATTCCAGGAAATGATGTCATGGCTTTAGAAGCTTCTGATAGGCTAATTGACCTCATTTGAGTCAATTGGAGGTGTACCTGTGGATGTATTTCAAGGCCTACCTTCAAACTCTGTGCTTATTTGCGTGACATTATGGGAAAATCAAAAGAAATCAGCCAAGACCTCAGAAAAAAATTGTAGACCTCCACAAGTCTGGTTCATCCTTGGGTGCAATTTCCAAACGCCTGAAGGTACCACATTCATCTGTACAAACAATAGTACGCAAGTATAAACACCATGGGACCACGCAGCCGCCATACCGCTCAGGAAGGAGATGCGTTCTGTCTCCTAGAGATGAACGTACTTTGGTGCGAAAAGTGCAAATCAATCCCAGAACAACAGCAAAGGACCTTGTGAAGATGCTGGAGGAAACGGGTACAAAAGTATCTATATCCACAGTAAAACGAGTCCTATATCGACATAACCTGAAAGGCCACTCAGCAAGGAAGAAGCCACTGCTCCAAAATCGCCATTAAAAAAGCCAGACTACGGTTTGCAACTGCACATGGGGACAAAGATCATACTTTTTGGAGAAATGTCCTCTGGTCTGATGAAACAAAAATAGAACTGTTTGGCCATAATGACCATCATTATGTTTGGAGAAAAAAGGGGGAGGCTTGCAAGCCGAAGAACACCATCCCAACCGTGAAGCACGGGCGTGGCAGCATCATGTTGTGGGGGTGCTTTTTCTGTAGGAAGGACTGGTGCGCTTCACAAAATAGATGGCATCATGAGGGGGGGAAATTCTGTGGATATATTGAAGCAACATCTCAAGACATCAGTCAGGAAGTTAAAGCTTGGTCGCTTTCAAATGGACAATGACCCCTAGCATACTTCCAAAGTTGTGGCAAAATGGCTTAAGGACAACAAAGTCAAGGTATTGGAGTGGCCATCACAAAGCCCTGAAATCAATCCCATAGAAAATATTTGGGCAGAACAGAAGAAGCGTGTGCGAGCAAGGAGGCCTACAAACCTGACTCAGTTACACCAGCTCTGTCAGGAGGAATGGGACACAATTCACCCAACTTATTGTGGGAAGCTTGTGGAAGGCTACCTGAAACGTTTGACCCAAGTTAAACAATTTAAAGGCAATGCAACCAAATACTAATTGAGTGTATGTAAACCTCTGACCCACTGGGAATGTGATGAAAGAAATAAAAGCTGAAATAAATCATTCTCTCTACTATTATTCTGACATTTCACATTCTTAAAATAAAGTGGTGATCCTAACTGACCTAAGACACAGGGAATTTTTACTGGGATTAAATGTCAGGAATTGTGAAAAACTGAGTTTAAACTATGTATGTGTGTCTTATTTATATAAGTATTCAGACCCTTTGCTATGAGACTTGAAATTGAGCTCAGGTGTATCCTGTTTCCATTGATCATCCTTGAGAGTCCCCATGTGGTAAATTCTATTGATTGGACATGATTTGGGAAGGTGCACACACCTGTCCTATATAAGGTCCCACAGTAGACAGTGCATGTCAGAGCAAAAACCAAGCCACGAGGTCGAAGGAATTGTCTGTAGAGCTCCGAGACAGGATTTTGTCAAGGCACAGATCTGGGTAAAAGTACCAACACGTTTCTGAAGCATTGAAGGTCCCCAAGAATACAGTGGCCTCCATCATTCATAAATGGAATATGTTTTGAAGCACCAAGACTCACCCTAAAACTGTCCACTGGGCCAAACTAAGCAGTAGTTCCTCTGTGGAGATGGTTGTCCTTCTGGAAGTTTCTCCCATCTCTGCAGCACTCCACCAATCAGCCTTTATTGTTGAGTGGCCAGACAGAAGCCACTCCTCAGTAAAAGGCACATGACAGCCCGCTTGGAGTTTGCCAACAGGCACCTAAAGATTCTCTGACCATGAGAAACATGATTCTCTGGTCTGATGAAACCAAGATGGCATTCAGGCCAAAGATGTCAAAGTGTCACGTCTATAGGGAACCTGGCACCATTCCTACAGTGAAGCATGGTGATGGAAGGATCATGCGGTGGGGATGTTTTTCAACGGCTGCGAGATTGAGGGAATTAACAGAGCAAAGTACCGAGATCCTTGATGAAAACCTGCTCCAGAGTGCTCAGGACCTCACACTGGGGCAAAGGTTCACCTTCCAACAGGACAACGCAGGAGTGGCTTTGGGACAAGTCCTTGAGTGGCCCAGCCAGACCCCGGACTTGATCGAACATCTCTGGAGAGACCTGAAATGGCTGTGCAGCGACTCTCCTCATCCAACCTGACAGAGCTTAAGAGGATCTGCAGAGAAGAAGGGGAGAAACTACCCAAATACAGATGTGCCAAGCATGTAGCGTCATACCCAAGAAGCCTCGAGACTAATCGCTGACTATGGTGCTTCAACAAATGTTCATACATTTGCAAAATATTTCAAAACCCATTTTGCTTTTTCGTTATTGCTTGTAGATTGAGGGGAAAAACAAACAACTTAATCAATTTTAGAATAAGGCTGTATTGTTACAAAATTTTGAAAAAGTAAAGGTCTGAATACTTTCTGAATGCAGTGTATGTACCTAATTAAATAAATAGTATAGGACTACATAACTGATATTTAGTAGTGAGGGGGGGATCAATACAGTTCCATATCGGGATATTTTTCTTGAGCTAGTTTGCTGTACCTGCACCAAAACAACAACTTGTCTTTTTAAATGGAAGCCCATTTGTTATCAGCACTTCTATTTCCATGATTGGTAAACTAGTTTTCTTATGCTCTCGTCCGTCTGCAGCAATATATGATGAGCAATATGTTTGGAACATCGAATTGCAATACATATGCTATTGGCACCTAAGTATCGTGATCGTATCGGGAGGTCCCTGGCAATTCCCAGCCCTAATATCTACCTGGATTGCAGAATGTCTGCGTTCTGCCACTTTATTTTATTTTATTTTTGTATTAAATTTGTATATATATCCATGTCCTTGTTATTCCAGGACTCCATATGCCATCTGGGATAACACGTTAAACAGACACAGGTTGTCTGGCCAGCAGCTACCAAGAAGGGTGAAGGGCTGAACTCAAGACAGTCCAAGCAGTGTTGCTTGAGCATACAGTCAGCACTTTGGCTGTGCTGCAGCCTGCATAATGACTGGCGATCACGCCCTTGATATTAGGAAAGGCTTGCAGGGTATGCAGCCTAATATGGATTGAAAGTGATTCCTCAAATGAGTCCTGTGCTTGGTACTCTTTATGTTGTGAACTTGTGACACTGTAGCCTACTATAAGTCGTAAGAGTCAATGTGTACAGAGTCAATGTGGAGGCTATATACAGGGGCTACCGGTACAGTCTCAATGTGCGGCGGTACAGGTTAGTTGAGTACAGATTGACCTATTTAGATTCTTCACTGTTGACTGTTAGACCATGTGCTGTGCTGTGTTGGCTCATTGGGTCCCTTACACAGTTAATCTCCTCGCCGATAAGGCCCCCCCCAAAAAACTTGTTTGCCAAACTGGTCTGTGAATTCCAATCCCCGTATTTTATTGATTTAACAGGACCGATGCAAGTACAGCGGGGGGGTACAGAAAGTTAAGGGCACAGCGTCTGCAGTGCTATGCTTGTACTGTATCGGTCTTCCATTCTACTCTCTGATCAAATGTAGATATGACGAGGCCAAAGTGCTAACATCACAAGCTATATACGCCAGAAAGATTTATTAGTGTTCGGGTCACAAGGGTCTCAATTTATGTTCACTAACAGGTCCAATATTTGTTCACATAAGGGCTCGAAGTTCTCAGTCGAATTGAGATTCTAAAGCAGTGGTCACCAATTGGTCGGTCTCCAAGGCATTACTAGTCGATTGCCAAACATTTCTGGAAAAAAAAACTAAGACCAGCCTTGCATTCCTATTTTTTTTTATTATTAGTCTTGTTCTGTTGGTGGTAGGTGCTTCTGCCTTTCTTAGACCATGTTGCTATGTGCATAATAGCAAAGTTACCCAGCTTATTGGTGTTTGAGAACAATGCGGTGGCGTGAGGAGACGAGAAAACAGTCCTTGCCTTCATTGTCTAAGACAAGTGAGGAGAGCGAGAGAACCCCAACTTAATTAGGTCTATAATCAACAGCCTGTTCATTGTGCCTAGTTTTAGAAATCATCCATATATGTACAGTTATTAGACAGATCCTGCTTGTGATTCAGTGAGCACCAAGCCTCACGGAACCACATGGATAAACAATTTCACAAAATGTGGCTGTTTTTAATCTTTGCTTTACTGTAATAAAGGCTTTACACTTTTTATTTTCTTCGTTAGAACATCATCTGGTATTACTTGTATAATTTTACTGTTTACACTGTTCTAAATAGTCAGAAAAATTATATTTATAATAATAACCCTCTTTCCTTGATCTCCTTATTGTTATTACCGTTATTATTGTGATCGTCATTATAATAAGTAATGTCATCATTACTAGGCTTTGTATAGTAGTATTGTATAACCACCATTGAGCTGTAGGCCTAAGAGTGCATCCTGTTTAGTCTTAATACCATAGCTAACTTATGCCTGTTTCAATGCTTTTATATAGGTTACTGAATCCTCCATTTGTTCGTCATCACACGGCATACAAGTCATTCATGATTTGTAATGCAATCAAGCATTTTAGTTTTAAAATAAAACCAAGCAACCGTTGAGTAATTAGCGTAAAACAATAAATAAACCGTTCCGTGCCGGCAATTGCATTCACGAATGCATGAGACTTGTTTTGAGCCTTTGCTGTAACAAAGGCTTTCCCCAAAAATAAATGTAGTGTTGTTTACGTTGTTCCAAACGGTCAGAGAAATGATATTGTAATCTAACAGAACCTGTTTGGCACACACAGGCTTGATTTTCACACAGGCTTGATATTCACACAGGCTTGATTTTCACACAGTGCCTGATCCTTACCTTCTTCTTGATCTCCAGTATTTTCCAAAACGAGTCAAATTTATTCCACACAACTGACTTCCCCTTTACCTCCTGAGCAACCAAACATTCCCCCGTTAAAAAAAAAAAAAAAAATGTATTTGTCACGTCATCTACATCCGTTATGGTATGCTGCTATAGGTCAGGCCCTGTTGGTCACGTCCATGTGTCACGTAAAGAGAGCAAGGGTTGAGGGAATAAGGAATGCTTTTCCTAAACAAATGAGGGATTTCGGTTATAGAACTTGTCGGTCAGAAATGGCTGGAATTATGTTCTAGCTTCATTAACCCGGACAGCGTGATTAACACTGTTGCTGCAGCAAGGAGGCGAGAGCGACAACGAGTGCTAGTCACACTTGCTGTCATTTTTTTTAACACAGTGTAGCAAATCTGAGCCCGTTTGCACAATCAAATCAATTGCGGTCGGACTCCCTCTAGTCATTTGTGTGTGTAAATTATTTTAACAGTGCGCTTAACATCAGACAAGCTCAGTGCATGTAGTTGATGAAAACACACAGGATGTGTCTACGGAAAATCAATTGGTCGAAAGAACAGACGACTCTATGTAGATTAAGATTTTGCTGTTGGGGACAGCCCTACTTTCTATACAAGACTTTTATAAGTCATAAAAAGCATGTTCTCCCTACTTCCACTCACGCTACAACCAGCACTCCAGCAGTAATGAATGAGTAGCAAAGGTGTATCAATAAACTTGCTTTGTTATTATTAGCGGCTTTTTATCAAAGAATATTTAACTTTCTTTGGTCGTAGTAGTAACATTATTTTGTGCATGAGGCAGAGTTAACCTCTTAGCGCACGGATCCCGTGAACGGGATCAAAATCAACAACATCCAGTGAAGCTGGATAGCGGCAAATTCAAAATAGTAATATAAAACATTCATGGAAATACAAGTGTTGAACACTCTGCCAAGATTCTAAGCTTTTGAAATCTCACAGCGTTGTCCGATTTCAAAAAGGCTTTACGGCGAAAGCATAACATTTGATTGTCTGAGGACAGCACCCCGTGTACTTCCTCCACTTCCTCCATTAGCATAATAATAAAACCAGCGCGGGTGTCACAAAACACATAAAAAGAGCTCAAATAAATTGCTTACCTTTGAAGATCTTCTGCTGATGGTAATCCGAAGTGTCCAAGCAAGACGGTCAATGTTCCTTTTGTTCGAAAAAAATCTGTTTGGTTGGCGCGCTCTGTCCACCGTCTGTCCATCGTCCACTCGTCCCATTATACAAGACATATAGAGCATTCAAAATATAACTATAAACTTTGTTCAAACAAATCAAACCACGTTTCTAAACCACATTTCTAATCTATCCTTAGGTACACTATTATGTATATTAACTAAAATATTTCACACGGATAATATCTTGGACGATAGAAAAGGAAAAAACCGAGGTGCGCGCTCCCGGGTCCCGCGTGCTACAGACAGATACTACTTCCTCACTCCACTTGGATAAAGTTCCTCTAGTTTTCACGGTAAACGCATGAAAACTTGTCTAAAGACTGTTGACATCTAGTGGAAGCCATAGGTACTGGAACCTGGAAGCTGGATTTAAGCATGTCTTATAGCAACCCATTGGCAAATGACCCAGCAAACAGAAACACATTTTCTGAGATGGATTTCCCCCGGGTTGTCGCCTGCCATATCAGTTCTGTTATACTCACAGACATTATTCTAACAATTTTAGAAACTTCAGAGTGTTTTCTATCCAATATTACTACTATGTGCATATCCCAGCTTCTGGGCCTGAGTAACAGGCAGTTTACTTTGGGCATGTCCGACAGGCTGAAATTCAGGAAACTAGACCCTTGCACTAAGAGGTTAATGTGGTGCAACTCTAGTTTTTCCATCAGCTGGAAGACTGTGTCCCTTTTGGGTCAGTGTCGGCAGAGGAAAGAGAGCAGAGGGACTTTGAGAGACGGACCCTTAGTCTGCTTCTCTCTCCCTCCGCTAAGACTGACCATCAGATGCAGGCTTCATCAGACCAGAGCCATAAAAATGATTTTTAAATGTATGCTCTCAGAGCTGTGCCTCACATGTAATGCAACTGATCTATTACGAGTGCTGAGAAGAACAACAAAGCATTGGCAGGGCAATTCAAGCAAAGCCAATATGCGGGGATGTTTTGCCCCTATAGCCTACTGCACAAACCTCATTACTACAGAACTCTTTTTAATTGGTTATTGTTGCATAGTCTTATGTTTTTTTTAAGTCATGTTAAAAAAACATGACTTGTATTTATGGCTTGCACTCCGTGGTCTCGACTCAAAAAGGTCGGTGACCGCTGTTCTAAAGTGACGCCTCTGTTCATCATGCAGTCTTGAAATTGTAATTCCAGTTTCCTTTTCCTCTCCAGTGGCTTGCTGCTGCTGCTGCTCCAAGGGTGTTGTTCCCGGGAAGACCAAAATGTGCTTTGCCACGTTTTAGTTGGAAAAAAGTACCAGATTTAGGCCCATGGCGTTACCCAATGTGTCAACGCTCAATCTGGCCCCTCATGGGGTGTGTTCCCTTTCCCTCTGCTTTCCGCTTTCTTTCTGAGTCAACCCTACACACAGCACCAACATCACGTGGAATGTTCATTTCAGTTGAATGACTCACCTTCCAGTGCAAAGCAATGTATCGACTGTCCATTTTCCATTTTCCCTTGTATCCTTTTTTATTTATCATTGACTGTTTATCAGTTGAAATGAATCTCCCCCTTCTACAAGTAGAGTAACTAACTGTAATGTTGTTTTTCTCCTCACAGGGCCACTATAGAGGAGGTGGAAGGGGATGTTGGAGAGTTGGAGTCCAAACTCGACAAGGTGAGTCCAGCGATGAACACAGTGATGGAACTCCTTCTGTTCGTCATAGTAACCCCTTTATAACTGTCCTGAGATCAGTACGAGTTGACCTGGAGTGACCCTGTGTTCAAATCAAATCAAATTTTATTTGTCACACATACACATGGTAGGCAGATGTTAATGCGAGTGTAGCGAAATGCTTGTGCTTCTAGTTCCGACCATGCAGTAGTATCTAACAAGAGTAAAGGAATGAATACGAGTATGTACATATAAATATATGGATGAGCGATGGCTGACCGGCATAGGCAAGATGCAGTAGATGGTATGGAGTACAGTATATACACGTGTGTGTGTATGTATGTATATGTATATGTATATGTGTGTATATATATGTATATGTATATGTATATGTATATGTATATGTATATGTATATATATATATATATATATGTATATATGTATATATATATAATATAAATGGCATTGTTTAAAGTGGCTAGTGATACATTATTTCATCCAATTATAATTATTAAAGTGGCTAGAGATTTGGGTCGATGGCCGAACGGCATAGGCAAGATTCAGTAGATGGTTTAGAGTACAGTGTATACATTTGATATGAGTATGTCGGATATGTAAACATTATATACAAAATAGTTTAAAGTGGCTAGTGATGCATTGTTACATCCAATTCCTATGTTTAAAGTGGCTTGAGATTTAAGTCAGTATGTTGGCAGCAGCCACTCAATGTTAGTGATGGCTGTTTAACAGTCTGATGGCCTTGAGGTAGAAGCTGTTTTTCAGTCTCTCGGTCCCAGCTTTGTTGCACCTGTACTGACCTCGCCTTCTGGATGATAGCGGGGTGAACAGGCAGTGGCTCGGGTGGTTGTTGTCCTTGATGATCTTTTTGGTCTTCCTGTGACATCGAGTGGTGTAGGTGTCCTGAAGGGCAGGTAGTTTACCCCCGGTGATGCGTTGTGCAGTCCTCACTACCCTCTGGAGAGCCTTGCGGTTGTGGGCGGAGCAGTTGCCGTATCAGGCGGTGATACAGCCCGACAGGATGCTCTCGATTGTGCATCTGTAGAAGTTTGAGTGATTTTGGTGACGAGCTGAATTTCTTCAGCCTCCTGAGGTTTGTCCGTGATGTGTATGCCGAGGAACTTAAAACTTTCCACCTTCTCCACTACTGTCCACTCGATGTGGATAAGGGGGTGCTCCCTCTCCTGTTTCCTGAAGTCCACGATCATCTCCTTTTGTTTTGTTGACGTTGAGTGAGAGGTTATTTTCCTGACACCACACTCCGAGGGCCCTCACCTCCTCCCTATAGGCCGTCTCGTCGTTGTTGGTAATCAAGCCTACCACTGTAGTGTCGTCAGCAAACTTGATGATTGAGTTGGATGCGTGCTTGGCCACGCAGTCATGGGTAAACAGGGAGTACAGGAGAGGGCTGAGAACGCACCCTTGTGGGGCCCCAGTGTTGAGGATCAGCGGGGTGGAGATGTTGTTTCCTACCCTCACCACCTGGGGCCGCCCCGTCAGGAAGTCCAGGACCCAGTTGCACAGGGCTGGGTCGAGACCCAGGGTCTCGAGCTTAATGATGAGCTTGGAGGGAACTATGGTGTTAAATGCTGAGCTGTAGTCGATGAACAGCATTATTACATAAGTATTCCTCTTGTCCAGATGGGTTAGGGCAGTATGCAGTGTGATTGCGATTGCGTCGTCTGTGGACCTATTTCGACGGTAAGCAAATTGGAGTGGTATGTATGTATGTCATAAAACGTAATATTTCCCGGGGGTAACGATGTAAGAAGTAATACATAAAAAAACTAAATACTGCATGGTTTCCTGAGAACGTGAAGCGAGGCTGCCATCTCTGTCGGTGCCGGAGGTCCCCTTTATAACTGTCCTGAGATCAGTACGAGTTGACCTGGAGTGCGGGAGTGAGAGTCTCAAACTGGAAAGCTAGGTACATAAGAGGAGTGTGATGAAATCCCACTTGTAGTTCTATAACGACCCTGCAGCCAGTCATTTTTTTTTATTTTTTTTATGGTTTGTTGGTGGAATAGGTGGGATTTTACTTATGGCTTGCAAGTTGACTCGCTATTCCTGAGATCTCCAGTGATTGCGTTGTTATTGGTGTGTCTCCCACCTCTC
Organism: Brachymystax lenok tsinlingensis; assembly: GCA_030435695.1. Classification (NCBI taxonomy): domain Eukaryota; kingdom Metazoa; phylum Chordata; class Actinopteri; order Salmoniformes; family Salmonidae; genus Brachymystax; species Brachymystax lenok. The sequence goes on from CM059793.1 coordinate 7,516,801, forward strand.
ATACCATACCCTGGTGTCACTTCCCTGTTGCACTGCAGCGGAAGGATCTGCTCCAGGGGTTGTGGTGTGACTGGGGGCTGTGCCTGGAAGAGGAGGCTAGAGTTCAGGCTTTTCTTAGACACTAGGCCTTGCCACTCACACAACCAAGTTGTATCTTAAAGCAACAGGCTTCATTGGGACAGTATTAATTCCCCTTGGGTGTAAAGAAAATAAACTACAGATAATAACGTTGAATGACCGGTCATACAATCAAGGAAATCAGTGGCTATTATTACATTTCTTTCTTCAAGATTGAATCTGCTGCAAGACATTGAAGTATCTAGGAGGTAGCAGTCAACAATGGCACTAAGGGAAGTGCTTTTTGGGGAGGGGGGGGGAGGGAAATGCCAACCTTACGATTTTTCTGGCTCAAAAAGTTGTTTAGTTGGTGGCCGTGGTCGGCCCGTCGGCGAGTGTTAATTTGAGAACGTTTTAGAGGCTCCCATCGTGGCGGTGTATAGACATTTTAGCATTTTTAAGCCAATTTTCTTGCAATTCTACAAATTTCTCAATGGAGCTGAGACCCTGTTTTGCAGTTTTAAAGCTAATTTCCTTTCATTCTACACATTTTGTCATGCAGCTGAGAGAATGTTGCAGTTTTAAAGAGATTCTTTGGGATTTTGACAATGAGGCCCTTTATCTACTTCCCCAGAGTCAGATGAACTAGTGAATACCATTTGTGTGTCTGTCAAGTATGAAGGAAGTTGGAGGTAGTTTTGTGAGCCAACGTTAATGCAATTCTATGCATTTTGCCATGCCTAATGCTGTGTTCTTCTGCTCAAACATAATAACAATATACTGCTAAATTAATTGGTTTTAGATTTTTTGTATTCTTCCTGACTGTCTAGGTTTTATTTTGGAGATTGATGGTTCTCAAGGATTATATAAATAAACAAATAAAAAAGTATATTTCTGGTGGATTTAATTTTTAGATTCTCAGCCTCTCTCCAATATGTATTTATTTATCAAACTTCCAGTGTTTGAACATGGAACAGTGGCCAAAAGGGACAGCATGGAAAGCAAGCACTATTTCATCCATTACTCACTTCTGTCATCCCTCTCCCTTTCTCTCGTTCTCTCACCTCTAGCTGGTGAAGCTATGCATCGGGATGATCGACGCCGGCAAGGCTTACAACACGGCAAACAAACAATTTGTCAATGGAATCCGCGAGCTCGCTGCGAGCTCCACCAAAGATGAAGTCATTGAGGTAAAATACCTATAGTAACTTAGCTTGAGCTTCTCAAGTCCAAACTGTCTGTTCATGCTGTTAGAAAACCGCCCGTTTCCTCGGGACTCCTCAGTTTTTTTTTTTGTTATCGTCTCGGACATTTCTGCATTGAGTGTTATGCATTTCTGTTTTTTGTGTCACTTTCCTTTACAGCTTCTCCCCTGGGTCTGAAGTTCAGCCATGGTGCATTTTTCTGAAAGAATGCCCTGGCTGAAAAATTCTCCCTGAAAGCATCATTGTTGCTCAAAGTTCAAATGACCTAAAGCAGTGTAGCTGTACACTCGTGGATTTCCTCTTACCCATTCCTCAGTCACCCTCCAGAGGTTCTACTAGTCTGGAATTCAGTGTTTATACCCCACCGCTCATAAGTCTGTTTTGTGTCGTGTGTGTCGCGAAGCGTCACGCAATAGAAGACGTGTAATAGACTACTGGATGGTAGTCAAGAAATAAGTTGTCTTAACACGTCCATGCAGGAACGGTAAATTCCATGTCCTAAATAAAACTATGCAGTTGTAGCCACTCGCAATGGCCAATGCGCATTTTGCACACTCCCTATCTCAAAAGCCATATATATATTTACTTTTTTCCCCTTTATTTAACCAGGTAGGCTAGTTGTGAACAAGTTCTCATTTACAACTGCGGCCTGGCCAAGATAAAGCAAAGCAGCTCGACACATACAGCAACACAGAGTTACACATGGAATAAACAAACATACAGTCAATAAGACAGTAGAAAAACAAATCTATATACAAAGAGTGCAAATGAGGTAAGATAAGGAAGGTAAGGCAATAAATAGGCCATGGTGGCGAAGTAATTACAATATAGCAATTAAACACTGGGATGGTAGATGTGCAGAAGATGAATGTGCAAGTAAAGATACTGGGGTGCAAAGAAGCAAGATATATACAGTATGGGGATGAGGTAGTTGGATGGGCTATTTACAGATGGGCTATGTACAGGTGCAGTGATCTGTGAGCTGCTCAGACAGCTGGTGCTTAAAGCTAGTGAGGTAGATCGGAGTCTCCAGCTTCAGTGATTTTTGCAGTTCGTTCCAGTCATTTGCAGCAGAGAACTGGAAGAAAAGTCGGCCAAAGGAGGAATTGGCTTTGGGGGTCACCAGTGTGCTATACCTGCTGGACCGCGTGCTACGGGTGGGTGCTGCTATGGTGACCAGTGAGCTGAGAAGGGGGGGCTTTACCTAGCTAAGACTTGTAGATGACCTGGAGCCAGTGGGTTTGGCGACGAGTATGAAGAGAGGGCCAGCCAACGAGAGCGCACAGGTCACAGTGGTGGGTAGTATATGGGGCTTTGGTGACCAAACGGATGTCACTGTGATAGACTGCATCCAATTTGTTGAGTAGAGTGTTGGAGGCTATTTTATAAATGACGTTGTGGATCGGTAGGATGGTCAGTTTTACGAGGGTGTGTTTGGCAGCATGAGTGAAGGATGCTTTGTTGCGAAATAGGAAGCCGATTCTAGATTTTATTTTGTTTGCAGTCTAGCCAGACACCTAGGTATTTATAGTTGTCCACATATTCTAATTCAGAACCGTCCAGAGTAGTGATGCTGGACGTGCGGGTAGCGATCGGTTGAAGAGCATGCTTTTAGTTTTACTTGCATTTAAGAGCAGTTGGAGGCCACGGAAGGAGAGTTGTATGGTATATCACCTATCTTGGTTGTAAAATAGTTGCTATAGAGCACAAATGAGAAATAAAAAATTATACCTACGGAAAGCTGAGAACCTCCTCTCTTTTTAAAGGTGTTTCTCCTGCAATTGGATTTGAAGTGTTCTAGTCTATACAATCAGGACAAACCGTGTTTATTCTCCCAGTGTGCAGGGGGGAGAGGGAGTAAGTGGCTTGCTCATCACAGCAGCAGGTCCCAGCCAAACTGGCACAGCTGCAGGGCGGGACTTTCATTACAGGAGTCGTGAGGATAATGCACGTTTACTGTTTGACTAAATCCAGATTTTTAGCCTCCTAAAAAATAAATTGGACGTTCAGTGTGATGTGACCAGCACGCACCGCCAAGTCAAAGGGTCCCCGAGCTGACAAGGTAAAAATCTGTCATTGTGCCCCTGTACAAGGCAGTTGACCCACTGTTCCCCGGTAAGCCGTCATTGTAAATAAGAATTTGTTATTAACTGACTTGCCTAGTTAAATAAAGGTTCAGTGAAATGCTTACTTAACCAACAGTGCCGTTCAAGAAAGAGTTAAAATATTTACCAAATAAACGAAAGTAAAAAATAATAAGTCACACAATATTGAGGCTATATACTGGGGGTACCGGTACCGAGTCAATGTGCGGGGGTACAGGTTAGTCCAGGTAATTTGTACATGTAGGTAGGGATGAAGTGACTATGCATAATTAATAAACAGTAAGTAGCAGCAGTGCACAAACAAATGGGGGGTCAATGTAAATAGTCTGGGTGGCCATTTGATTAATTGTTCAGCAGTCTTATGGCTTGGGGGTAGAAGCTGTTAAGGAGCCTTTTGGTCCTAGACTTGGTGCTCCGGTACCGCTTGGCGTGCGGTAGCAGAGAGAACAGTCTATGACTTGGGTGACTGGAGACCTAATGTACAGACCTGGTATCTTTGTTTTACACTTTGTTTCTCCCACAGTCCAGTCTCACAACGTTTGCTGAGAGTCTGCAAGAGATGATCAACTATCACACGGTACGGCCTGCGACATTTCATTTAAAACGGGACGTGGTTGTGATATACAGTTGGCTTGTGTGTCTAACCCAAAGACCACCAATGTTAAGTGCCAGTGGGTGGTTTTGACAGGAATGGGAACTTAAAATAGTTGTGCTTTCGTATCTCCTGAAAAGCAGAACAGCAAATCCAAACACATCTCATGTTTTGAACACAGCCTTTAACTGCATGTAACAGGGAACAAGCGTCCTGCCTGCTTAAATGCATCCCTAGTCTCTTCTTGGTAAATGCATCCCTAGTCTCTTCTTGTTAAATGCATCCCTAGTCTCTTCTTTCGCTTGTTAATGTCCTACCCTCTCTACCATTACCCCCTAAACCCCATGGTGCCTCAGGGCAGGTTTTAGATGGTGACTTAACACTGGAGAGACCTCCCTAGTCCTGTCTTAGTGTCCTACTGCCTAACCCCTAGGGTCTGAGACCATGATTCTACACTGGAGACTGCGGTGAGATCAGCTGAATGATTTGTTCAAGTTTGCTACTCAGTGTTAACCCGAGCACATGATCCTTAAAGCACAGAGCCAAATCTGTTTTGTCACCAGAGCACGGCCCTCAAGTTCTGTCCCAACCACACTGGTCGTATTGTCTGGCCCTGCATCAGCAGGCTCAACACTGTGAGGCCTTCAGCTTTGGTGTCTCTGAGGCAAATTTTGCTGACTGTCCGTTTTGAAGGAAGTAGAAGTTCTACGAGTCAGTGGTCTCTGACTAACTAGCTGCATCACAGCATGTCATTATTGAGCTGATTGTGTTTTGAAAGTCAGAACAATGCTGATATTTGTCACGTTTTGTGAACTCCCCTATAAAGTAGTGGTACACACCCTGGTTTTATGAGGTGCTGACTTGCAGAACACACCAGTCCATGTAAACAAATGAGTTTTACACACTCCAGATTGAAATAATTAAATATGAAAAGGTTGCGACTGTTACTCGGTTGCATAGGTACTAATCAGGCATTTGTTTCTCTGCTTATAGATTTTGTTTGACCAGGCCCAGCGATCGATTAAGACACAGCTTCTAACATTTGTCAAAGAGTAAGTATGTCAACACATCGCTGTTAAGTGTTCTTCTTGTACACAATAACAATAGACATTAAGTTATGAACAGTATGTATTTAACATACAAATGGTTTCTGATAGATGACGATCTAGGTCGAAAATAACTAAGGAAGGAAATGACATGGTCGACTCTGCTCAAAATGACACTGCTCAAAAGGACGAATCCCACATACACAAGCATCACATGCTTATGAAAGAAGAGATTAGGGGCAGCACATCGATACAATGGAGGATGGGATGAGACTCCGTCCAGGATGCAATGTGGAATACTACGTTATTTGTTCTGAATGTTAGGTTCTGTTAAAAATAATGTACATTTTTGTTAACCTACTAGCTAATGCACCCACATTTTCCCAGACAATTTGCGTAAGAGTTTTAAGCCTGCGGGGGAACCTCATTTAGTTATGCAGGATTAGCCAGCTGTCTTTGCCCACGCCACATACAAGCAAAACTCTTTTTTACGAAACTCTCAACCATCTTCCCAAACAATTACTCACTCCTCCTCTTGAGCAGTCCAAGGGGACTTTTATTTTACTCAGACTCGAGCAGTACAAGCCAAAAAACAAGATGTCGGACATTTTGAGTTGAGGTAGTAGCCTTTCTCTCTGTTTAGAGTAAAGAGTGTCCTCATATCTGTGCCAGTTCATTTTAAATGTACAATTCACACTGCGCACACTAGCAAATGATTCAAGCTTTAAACATTGATTTCCACTCTGAAGTTGTCAGGGTGCATGTGAGGCTAATATCCGAATAGTCAGTAATTGCTTCGTCAAATACTTAACTCAAGCATATGACATCACCCTGAAGGCGGTAAACTCATTTGGACTCACAAGAAGGGAGAGAAATTATATGTGTAGGGACGTTGCTTTCCTTTAAAATACTATAGACATAGAAGATAGGCCTTTTCCTCTAATGATTAGCTAGACCGCTTGTTAATTAATTTGTCAATGTCGCACATTTTCTTATTTCCGCCTGAGGGGCGTCAATTGATCCTTTCTTCTTGGTTACTGGTATTTGGGCTATTACAGCCACTAGTTCTGGTTATTTTTTTTTACTATGTGAAACCAGAGAATCTCACTGTCTTCTCCATGCAACTTGTACATCCAAAACATGGCTGCAAAGAATCTCTCAAAAAGAAAATAAACAATTGAATGCTGATGAATGAAAGAAAGAAATGCCTGTATTCCTGGATGAAGTACAATTTTACTAGATTGACAAACATTTAGCGGAGATGAGGCTTCCTCAGTGTCATACCTATTTCTGACCTATGTTTTAACTCCCGCCCTTAGGGACCTGCGTAAGTTCAAAGAGGCTAAGAAGCAGTTTGACAAGGTGAGTGAGGAGAAGGAGGCGGCGTTGAACAAGAACGCCCAGGCGCCGCGCAACAAGCAGCACGAGGTGGAGGAGGCCTCCAACATCCTGACGGCTACGCGCAAGTGCTTCCGCCACATCGTCCTTGACTACGTCCTCCAGGTACAGACCCAGGATCAGTTTACCTTATTAATCCTTAACTTAACCTTCAGAGGTAAATAAACATGCTTAGACTGACCTTTTTATATCAGTTGTTCAACTTCATCCTACTATGAAGTAGCATAGACATGGGTTCACCAAGCCCTGTCCTAGAGCGCAGAATTAGGGTGTGCCGGGTTTAGTTCCAGCCCAGCACCTGCAAATAGCAGATAATCGGCTGAGTTAGTGTCAGGATTGTACTCTTAAGGGCAAAACTTAGCACTGGAAAACAAAAATTGGTGTTTCATATTGGACTAGTTCAGTCCCTCAGTTTCAGTCAGTTTTCTTCTGTTTTGGTGGCAAATGAATACGATTCAGGTGTGACTGTGTTAGGCTGGAACAATAGAGCCCCACAGTGGAGGTGTCATAATACCCATAAAACCTAGCGGTCAAACGGGGAAATGGTTCCAATCGTTTTTCCAACATTCATTTTTTCCCATAGGGGATTTTAGAAACACTTAAAGTAAGGTCTGTGGTTTGTGTAGGCTTATACTGGCGTGACGGTTTGATAACAGTCAATCTCTCTACGACAAATAAAAAACGTTCACATTTACGTAAGTATTCAGACCCTTTACTCAGTACTTTATTGAAGCACCTTTGGCAGTGATTACAGCCTCATGTCTTCTTGGGTATGACGCAACAAGCTTGGCACACCTGTATTTTGGGTATTTCTCCCATTCTTCCCTGTAGATCTCAAGCTCTGTCAGGTTGGATGGGGAGAGTCGCTGCAAAGCTATTTTCAGGTCTCTCCAGAGATGTTAGATCGGGTTCAAGTCCGGGCTCTAGCTGGGCCACTCAACGACATTCCGAGACTTGTTCCCGAAGCCACTCCTGTGTTGTCTTGGCTATGTGCTTAGGGTCGTTGTCCTGTTGGAAGGTGAACCTTTGCCCCAGTCTGAGGTCCTGAGCACTCTGGAGCAGGTTTTCATCAAGGATCTCGCTGTACTTTGCTCCCTTCATCTTTGCCTGACTAGTCTCCCAGCCGCTGAAAAACATCCCCACACCATGACGCTGCCGCCACCACCATGACGCTGCCGCCACCACCATGACGCTGGATTCATCAGACCTGAGATTCTTGTTTTTCATGGTCTGAGAGTTCTTTAGTTGTCTGTTAGTGCATGTCAGAGCAAAAGTTGCCCGTCAACTGTGGGACCTTATACAATCAGGTGTGTGCCTTTCCAAATCATGTCCAATCAATTCAATTTACCACAGGTGGACTAAAATCAAGTTGTAGAAACATCTCAAGGATGATCAATGGAAACAGGATGCACCTGAACTCAATTTTTTGTCTCATAGCAAAGGGTCTGAATACTTATGTAAATAAGGTATCTGTTTCCGCTTTGTCGGTATGGTTACAGCCTTATTCTAAAACATACTAAATAAAAAAAAATTCCTCAACAATCTACACAATGCCCCATAACAGAATGTTGGAAAGGGGAAAGGGTGTGAGCTCTGAATGTGTTGCTAGGGTCACGCACCACTTATAAAGCAAATGTTTAACTTTGGTTCTTCAAAAACATAAAATGCCGTCATACTGTAAAAAACTATTAAATCCCGTGATATGGTATTTTGACCGAATCGCCCAGGCCTAGCTTCACCAGGTTTGATGCAGTCAAGACAGGTGCTATGCAATCATGTTAGATGATAAATAACCTAGCTATGGCAGCTATTAGTGTATTATAGCAGGAGTCTGCTTGGTTGGTTGCTGTCTCACCCTCTCTCCTCCATGTTCCTGTGTCACTCGCTCACACTCACAGTAGCCTACACACACAGCACAGCCCCTGCGCGAGCGTCACCTCTCTCTACCTCCTCTCACAGTAGCCTACACACACAGCACGGCCCCTGCTAGAGGGTTTTGCAGCTCCGGTTAGTAAAGTATCTTAAAAATGTACTTTTCTGCTGCTTCTCTCACTCTGATCGGACAGGGTCTGGATCTGACCAGGTCTATATGGAATGGTTCTAGTTGTCCTCGGGTCCGTTCGCAACTGGTCTCTCTTAAAAATGTATTTCTGCATATCGGGTCAGTCTGGTAAAGCCCCTGGGCCCTTTCGGAACGAGTCCAACCTTTTGGAACCGTGAAGGTCTCTACTCTAGCATGAAAGTTAAGGCAAAGGGGCCATGCAATGCAGACCCTGGTAAGAACCCTCACACTCAGGCACATTCAGCCTATAGGTCCAACAGGGTACTGTTCACTCACTGGACCTCTTGTCGGTCTGTCGTCCCGTAGATGGTCATAGTGTTTAGGGCTGTCACATTTAGTCTGAAGGCCCAGGCTTGTCAAGGCCACATGGCTTTACAGTACACCAGGTATATTTCCCTGATAGTTTAGCTGACCTTTCAACATGGAGAGAACATTCATTTATCACCGGAATACATCTACATGAACACTGCCTGTTCCCGGGAGGCTGCAGTGATGATACATGGACAACGTCGGCTGATAAGGGGACCAGCCGTAGCCATAATATGCGGCCCAAATTACACCTTATTCTTAATTTTAGTGCACTGCTTTTGGACTAGGGCCCATAGGACTCTTAGGACTGGTCAAAAGTAGTGCACTATATAGGGAATAGGGCGTCATAGGGCTCTGGTCTAAAGTAGTGCACTATATAGGGAATAGGGTGCCATTTGTGACAAAGACAGTGTTGCTGTGAATGGGGAAGTGGACTGTGTTTTCTAGTGCATACGTTTCACAATAAGGGTAGTTTTCTGTTTTCAAGGGCTGATCGATAATTTATCATTGTCTCTCTCGCCCCTAAATGGGGGGCCGTCCTTGAGGTAATGTAGTATTGAGCTTTTCTGCTATTAAGCTCCGAAAATCTATAGCCCAAGCGCGGAAAGAACAGCTGATAGAAAAGAAAAGGGTGGCATTCCACCTAAGTTCCACATTCTGAATGTGTTCTGTCTGCTGTACGAGTGAGTTGTCCGTGTCGACGACCCCCTTTTAGCAGCTGTACTGGAATATTGAGACATCTTTACGTTGCTCAATATCCTCTCAACTGCCCAGTGGGAAAACAACCAACACCCTAGAACCTTCCGCTAGTCTTTAACCCTTCAGCAGATATCAAGGAGATGTGTACAGATGGTAGAAGCAATATGGTGATAGCCCTCCAACTCTGCCGTTCCTGCCGCCTGCTTCCACCGATCAAATTCCTACGCACACACTATAGCATGACTTTGCCCAGATTAAGAAAAGCACTCGTTTCTTTTATAGCTCCTCAGGCTTTATTGAAATGAACCTGATTTGACCTGCAGACCGAAGCAGACCTTAATTAGCTCTGTCTAAAGGGTGAACAGATAGGTCATAGCAGTCTGTGTACAGTGCAGCTGGGCATATGAGATCACAGGAGACATCATACTGACTGCAGCGTCTCTCTGCTAGAGGGAGGAGGAGCTCCCCCTGATGTCAAAGAGAGGGATAGCCATCTATTCAATCTAGAGTGGCGTAATTCTTGCTAATTATATGCTAGTCATGATGCCCGTTTTTAATGGGGACCAATTAATTTGAAATGCATTTAAAGTTGATTGGTGGGAACTAGGACGAGTGTTTGATTCCATAACTTCACTAGTACAGTGCTCTCTCTCGCTTTCTCATAGACACAATCTGACTGAGCTTTCCTTTCTGCCCACACAGATCAATGTACTACAGTCCAAGAGAAGATCGGAAATCCTCAAATCGGTAAATATTGTTTTCCGAGTACTTCCTCATATAAACCTAAGTACCAGTATGTTGATCCTACACGTCTTGCCTCGTATCCGACATCTCCGATTGGTCCGTTCCTCTCCGCAGATGCTGTCCTTCATGTACGCCCACCTGACCTTCTTCCATCAGGGTTATGACCTTTTCAGTGAACTTCAACCGCTGATGAAACAGCTGGGGGGACAGGTAAGCCTTTTACCCTATTGACTCCCGTTGTACTGGAACTATAGCTCCACCTGGACACAGCCCTGGGACTCTCATGCCTTCTAGCAGTGTTTCATCAAACCTCTCCTCGGGGACCCACCAGACATTTCACTGTTGTATTGTAGCCCTGAACTAGCTCAGCTGATTTACCTAGTCGAGGTCTTTATGATTGGTAGACATGTTGAATCCGGTGTGCTTGATCTGGATTATTTCAAATGCATTTAACGTCAGGGTGTCCCCCGAGGAGAGGTTTGAGAACCTCGGTCATGGGCAGGGCGTCCCCCTGAGTAGAGGTTTGAGAACCTCGGTCATGGGCAGGGCGTCCCCCGAGGAGAGGTTTGAGAACCTCGGTCATGGGCAGGGCGTCCCCCTGAGTAGAGGTTTGAGAACCTCTGTCATGGCATTGCTCTCGATACAGAATGGTGTATCCATGATGAAGTCAACACTTGCTTAAGAGTTGAGCTGAAAGCGAATTGCTTCTGCCTATAAACAGTTATCGTTTCTGGTTTCACAAATGTTCCCTAGTTAACAGTGGCACTAGGCAGGGTCTTTGGCCAGAAATGATGCACTTCCGTGTGTGCGTGTGTTTTTGCCGTGGTCACTGGTCAGATAAACTATCAGATTCCTTCCAGGCCAGGGGAGGTTTAAACGGAAAATGTGACTGAGCTCTTCCTGCTGCTGTTCCTCCTGTTGCGATAATTATTATCTTGGTAGAGCAGAGTGGAAATGAGGAAGCTGGAATGGTTATTTGTGGTTCAATGGAACTCTAAGCCTAAGTAATACGTTTCCCACTGTCACCGGGTAGTGTTTTCCCCTGTCTGTGAGATTAGTTATCCTAGCTGCTAATTTAGACTCACAAGAGGAGACTAGAATTACACTGATGTAGGAAACAAGCTCTGGGGTCATCCAGTGACCTAATTAAACAGTCAATAAATTACTCAATCTGAGGTAGTTTTAATGTGGTGGATGTGGTGCTAACCAGGAAGGAGAGACTAAATCTCCCCACAATCCAATTTCACACATGATAAAGCATCAATGTTGGCGTCCATTTTGTTCAAGGAGGAAAGCTCATCTCTTAGAGGAGCAGTTGTTTATCCACGGGACACCGACATGTCTATGGGCTAGATTGAAAAGGAGCACGCAGACTATCCTCTCTAGCTACATCAAAGGGCTGTTCAAGTTAGTTTACTAGCCTAGTTTGCCGTCTCTGGTTGCTAGTTTTCGGTTTCCTTACAAACAGACGTAATCTCCTAAATACTTGCTAATCTAAAGTGTCTTCCTCGTCTCACATCCTTCATCCGCACTGTTCCGAAACCCCACACACACACACACCCCCACCCCATACTCAACTGGAGAATCATGCCCAGACCCAGAACGGGTCAGTACAGACCACCGGTCGGGTCTACAAAATCACACACCAGAGAATATATATGTATTATATTTTTGTGGGTGGAACTGTCAGGCTTCGACTCCCGGTATCATAAAAAGACACGTCATGGAAAATGTGTAGAATTGTAGGAAATTTGCTTTAAAATAACATTTTCTCTCCGTCAACAAGAGGGGTGTGAACAGTTTGGGGTTGCGAGGTGTGGTTTGTTACTATGCCGGTAAATGACAATATCCATAGGAACCTTTGCCACCTAGGACATTTGTGTGACCACCGAACCTTCTCACATTTGTGTGACCACCGAACCTTCTCAGATAATGCATCCAGTGCTAGGGTACTGAAGTACTAAAGAAATATTGCAAAAGCATACTGGGGATTGTGGGGAACAGCGCTGGATCGTGTTCATTAGGCACCAGACGTATGAACGGGAGAGACTTCCTGGACTTGTCCAATAAGATAGTCATATTTGATTTTTGTTGCAAATTGTGTTGCATGCCCAAATGAACACAAACCTGTTGAGGTGAAAGCCTCTTTGAGACTACTGGTATGGGCATGAGGTATTTGTAGGCTTAAGGTGAGCAAAACCATGCAACCTACTTAAAAATATGACAGACTCACTCACACACTTAATGGTTTCACACACTCTGCTGTGTTTCAGCTGGACCTGCTGGTGGTGGATGCAGCCAAAGAGAAGAGGGACATGGAGCAGAAACACTCCACCATTCAACAGAAGGTACGCCCCCTCCCTCCCCTAGCCTTGGACAGCTCTATGAGCCTCTGGTCTAGAGCGGTGATCTGATGGGAGTGGATCTCTCAGCGATAAAAAGACTTTCTTATTGTATTCCTACCCTTTTCTATTAGGACCAGCCCTGAAACTCTGCTGCCATTTTCTATTAGGACCAGCCCTGAAACTCTGCTGCCATTTACTAATATGACCAGCCCTGAAACTCTGCTGCCATTTTCTATTAGGACCAGCCCTGAAACTCTGCTGAAAAATACAGAATGTATTGTTATGAATGAAGTCGCTATTAACTATCTACAATTCAATTTGTTCAACCCGCTCCAGTTAGCCAATCATTTGTGTACCTACCTACTCTAATGCACACACAATATTTCTGCTGGTCTATAGTTTCTATTTCTATGCATACCTTTCATGAAATCGTTAAATCACAATAATGTTGACTTGATGGTTGTGGAACACTAGACGTGTAGAGGAGTCATTGGACAGGCTTGGGTAATGGGATTTCACAGGCTACGTCCTAAATGACGTCCTGGTAAAAAGTGGTGCACTACATAGTGAATAGGATGCCATTTGGTACACAACGTTAGGGTGATCTCATGCAGTGGACACGGACACAGTCACACACCTTACATTATTCAAGTGGATCGGAAGCTCCGGAGGCTCACTTAACAACAAGGATACGTTTCACCACCGCCATGTCACCCATCACAGCCCTCTAATGCCATGGTGTTGGGTGGTAGATGTCATCTAGGCTTAAGTCACCAGCTAAATCCCCATTTTAAAAGGAGAAGAATTCCCATTAAAGCGTGTGCATGGAGGAGTCCCTTGCGAAAGAGACCTTGGTCTCAATGGAACTCCCTGTTAAGTAAGGTAAAATTAAATGTCCTTTTGTAGTGGTAGTTAGACTTGTCCCAGGTGTCCTGGACTTAAAATAACTGAAACCTGTTTTTGTGCGTGGTTGAGTTTTGTGTGTGTCTGTGTTTGTCTGTCTGGCCTCTTAGCACGTCAGGTAGTCTGTCTTCATGGAAATCTCTTTCTCGCCCCCTTTTTTTGTTGTGTGTGTGTGTGTGTGTGTGTGTGTGTGCACGCGGCACGTGGTGAGCAGCAGCTGGCTCTCCAGCCTAAGCACCATTTCCAGCCAGGACCTCTCTCATAGGCGGCCTGTGCCAACTTACGCTCGTCCTTGAGCGCCTTGCTTCCCAGCGCCCTCCCTCTCCAACCCCCTCCCTTTCAGTAGATGCTATTTTTATATTGTCTCGCTCCCTCCATCTCCCTCTGCCTCGCTCCTTCATTCTCTCTTTCCCTCTCTCTCTGCCTCTTTCATACACTCCCTCTCGCCCTTCCCCTCCCGCTCTTTCTCTTTCTGCCTGTATGTATAAGCAGTTCTAATCTCTCCTCTTTCTTCCTCCTCTACTCTTTCCCAGGCTGCTCTGCAGGTAAGCCTTTTTTTTTTTTCTCAATGTTTTGTCTCCATCCTGTTTCTGTGCTGTCTCCTGTTCTTTCTGCATGTTGACTACCCCTGACAGGGATTTAGTAGCCCGCTAGAGCAAAACCGACCAGTCATTTCATGTAGACAGAGTAGTGTAGTCACCACAATGTATTATTGACACATGCCTGACGTGACCGGGTTAAGACATGCCTGACGTGACCGGGTTAAGACATGCCTGACGTGCTCCGTGTCGTGTGTGTGTCCGTTGAAGTCCATGCATGCCGGCTGTGGTGAATGCCAATCAATTATTCACCCCTATGTATTGTTGATACAGCATATTCTTTAACTGTCTAGTCATTAAGCCTTGCTGCAAAGGGAATGGGGGAGAGATTTTGTTCAAAGGTTGATACATCTCAAACTAAGTGCTATAGGTGGTTAGGTGACATTCACCTTGCCTAGATTCATGTGTGTTTCTGATCTACCTGTGTGAATTACTAATTGCCAGAGGGCACCATCGTGTCACACAGAACCTCATTGTGCGGGAGGGGGCTTGAAGTTTGTGCATGCTGCGGAAAAACATGCGTCTGTACACACGCGTACAGTGTGTGAGAGGGAGAAGTCGACTACATGACTCTCAAACAGAAGCTGTATAAATGTTTCATTGCCGGAGCTACTCTGCATGGCGTTTGGTTGATTATTCTAACCCCATAGCACCAGCCAGCATCGACCTACACACACTCTCACATCCCATTGACCTTCGCAAGCCGATAGGGCCTTAGCGGAAGGGGGCGTGGCCAAGCTCAGACAGCAGCGGTGACAAATGTCAATGACAGCCACACACACACAGAGGGAAGGGAGGGAGGTTTGTTGTGGAGAGGCAGCTAACCTGTAACTGTGACGGGGCTGTCACTAGAGATGCTGCGATGGGACAGGTGACGGTAGCTAACGCTAGCTAGCCATCGTCACGGTGACTGGGGCATGCACACACACACTGACCTGTGACAGACATGAAGATGGAGATCAGCAGCAGGTTCCACTGTGTGGCATCTGGTGAGTGCGCTGGAAGAATGGGACAAAACTGGTGTTTTCTTTTCAGCTTGACATGGCTCTGTGCTATGGGCGTTCTCTGTGCTATGGGCGTTCTCTGTGCTATGGGCGTTCTCTGTGTGGTTAACCATCTCCATTTTCTATGTCAGAGAAAGAAGTGTTCTCTTTCCCCCAGTTTCTGTGTTTCTCAGCCCTTTCTCGTTCTTCCGGTGTGAGTGTTTTAGGGGACAGAGGTTGATGGCCACAGCTTTAGCGCGTGGAGGTCCTCCGTATGTAATAGTCCATTTTAATAATCCTGCCTGCACAACCGGAGTGATGAGTGATTTGCATTGTCCCGCTGTACATGAATGATTTTTTGCAGATGCGTGTGGTTTTTCTCATTCTAATGTATGGCTCCAATTGTTTTCCTCCTCACTACAAAGCATTAGCCCTGATCCCAGATCAGTGTTTTGCTGCCATTCCAAACTCCTTGTCACTCATTTGTCCAGTTGGCAAGACCGGTTGCTGTCATTACTTAGGTCCTGTTTGAAACATTTACTACTTCTTCTCCTTGAAGTAATACCTGATCGGACATGTATGGGAAGCTATGTGGTACGACCCCTGCCTTCACCTTCCAATCCTGTTTGAGCGCTGATTACTCCAAGGCAGGAGAGAAGGGCTTTTCAAGCAGGGCGATGGTTTGCCCACACCATCGATTATTGCCTTGGCCTCTGATTGGTTGGGGTTTGGATTCTATGTCCCGGTCTGTCTTCAGCCCTTGCTGAATGGCCGTTTTGCAGTATGGCTTTGTGTATGGGTCTTACGGACAGGCTCCAGTTGTAGTAGTGTCTTTAGAGGGATGGCATGTTTTCACCGCTTCCCAAAATGAACAACTATTTCATTCCTCCAGGGTACATGCTGGGACACAGCCCTTGAATAATACATACAGCCCAAAAAGACTTCTTACGAGTCTGTTTGAGTAGGCTACACACTAGTGAGGCTACACTGTACAACCAGGCTACACTACTAGTGAGGCTACACTGTACAACCAGGCTACACTGTACAACCAGGCTACACTACTAGTGAGGCTACACTGTACAACCAGGCTACACTGTACAACCAGGCTACACTACTAGTGAGGCTACACTACTAGTGAGGCTACACTGTACAACCAGGCTACACTACTAGTGAGGCTACACTGTACAACCAGGCTACACTGTACTAGTGAGGCTACACTGTACAACCAGGCTACACTGTACTAGTGAGGCTACACTGTACAACCAGGCTACACTGTACTAGTGAGGCTACACTGTACAACCAGACTACACTACTAGTGAGGCTACACTGTACAACCAGGCTACACTGTACTAGTGAGGCTACACTGTACAACCAGGCTACACTGTACTAGTGAGGCTACACTGTACAACCAGGCTACACTGTACTAGTGAGGCTACACTGTACAATCAAATAAAATTGTATTTGTCACATGCGCCAAATACAACAGGTGTAGACCTTACAGTGGAATGCTTACTTACAAGCCCTAACCAACAATGCAGTTTAAAAAAAATACCTAAAAGAATAAGAAATAATAGTAACAAATAATGAAAGGGCAGCAGTGAAAATAACAATAGCGAGGCTATATACAGGGGGTACCGGTACAGAGTCAATGTGGAGGCTATATACAGGGGGTACCGCTACAGAGTCAATGTGGAGGCTATATACAGGGGGTACTGTACAGAGTCAATGTGGAGGCTATATACAGGGGTACTGCACAGAGTCAATGTGGAGGCTATATACAGGGGTACCGGTACAGAGTCAATGTGGAGGCTATATACAGGGGGTACTGCACAGAGTCAATGTGGAGGCTATATACAGGGGGTACTGCACAGAGTCAATGTGGAGGCTATATACAGGGGGTACTGGTACAGAGTCAATGTGGAGGCTATATACAGGGGTACTGCACAGAGTCAATGTGGAGGCTATATACAGGGGGTACTGCACAGAGTCAATGTGGAGGCTATATACAGGGGGTACCGGTGCACAGAGTCAATGTGGAGGCTATATACAGGGGGTACCGGTACAGAGTCAATGTGGAGGCTATATACAGGGGGTACTGCACAGAGTCAATGTGGAGGCTATATACAGGGGCTACCGGTACAGAGTCAATGTGGAGACTATATACAGGGGGTACCGCTACAGAGTCAATGTGTGGGGCCACCGGTTAGTCGAGGTAATTGAGGTAATATGTACATGTAGGTAGAGTTATTAAAGTGACTAAGCATAGATAATAACAGAGAGTAGCAGCAGTGTAAAAGAGGGGGGGGGACAATGCAAATAGTCTAGGAAGCCATTTGATTAGATGTTCAGCAGTCTTATGGCTTGGGGGTAGAAGCTGTTTAGAAGCCTTTTGGTCCTAGACTTGGTGCTCCGGTATCGCTTGCCGTGCGGTAGCAGAGAGAACAGTCTATGACTAGGGTGGCTGGAGTCTCTGACAATTTTTAGGGCCTTCCTCTGACACCGCCTGGTATAGTGGTCCTGGGTGGCAGGAGGCTTTGCCCCAGTGATGTACTGAGCCGTACGCACTGCCCTCTGTAGTGCCTTGCGGTCGGAGGCCGAGCTGTTGCCATATACCAGGCAGTTGTGCAACCAGTCAGGATACCACAAGGCTACACTGCAAAATGAGGCCTTAGTTACTGTAAGTGGACTGTGCACACTAGGGTAAATAATTTTCTCTTCCTGAGGGGTCTTTTTGAGCATAACATCAGATCAGTTCATTTGTACATTAGTTCGATATCTCAGACAGCACATGCCCGGTTTTGACTAAACTTGGGTGAATGATGCGTGTTGCCATAGAGATCCGGCATTTACTAAATGCCCCTGATTGGCCCAATGCTGGAGCTATGGCAATTAACTGGAATGTGTGAGTCACACCAGAGAAGAAGAAGCGAAGGGATAACTTCTGAAGACATGTATTTTCATTGTTAGAGTGGCCACTTGTATCTGGTCAATATATTGGATCATCTGTGGTCACACTGTAATTGAAATGTGTTAGTCACACGTGATATCTCAATTAGCCCGGGAGGCTGCATCATTCGTAGGGGAACAGCATGTTTACTGTTGCCTTGTTTGGGGAGGACATGTTTACTGTTGCCTTGTTTGGGGGACATGTTTACTGTTGCCTTGTTTGGGGACATGTTTACTGTTGCCTTGTTTGGGGGGACATGTTTACTGTTGCCTTGTTTGGGGGGACATGTTTACTGTTGCCTTGTTTGGGGGGACATGTTTACTGTTGCCTTGTTTGGGGGAGGACATGTTTACTGTTGCCTTGTTTGGGGAGGACATGTTTACTGTTGCCTTGTTTGGGGGAGGACATGTTTACTGTTGCCTTGTTTGGGGGGGACATGTTTACTGTTGCCTTGTTTGGGGGGGACATGTTTACTGTTGCCTTGTTTGGGGGACATGTTTACTGTTGCCTTGTTTGGGGGACATGTTTACTGTTGCCTTGTTTGGGAGAGAGGACATGTTTACTGTTGCCTTGTTTGGGGGGACATGTTTACTGTTGCCTTGTTTGGGGGACATGTTTACTGTTGCCTTGTTTGGGGGGACATGTTTACTATTTGCCTTGTTTGGGGGGGACATGTTTACTGTTGCCTTGTTTGGGAGAGGACATGTTTACTGTTGCCTTGTTTGGGGCAGCATGTTTACTGTTGCCTTGTTTGGGGGACGACATGTTTACTGTTGCCTTGTTTGGGGGGACGGCATGTTTACTGTTGCCTTGTTTGGGGGACGACATGTTTACTGTTGCCTTGTTTGGGGACGACACATGTTTACTGTTGCCTTGTTTGGGGGACGACATGTTTACTGTTGCCTTGTTTGGGGACGACATGTTTACTGTTGCCTTGTTTGGGGGACGACATGTTTACTGTTGCCTTGTTTGGGGGACCCACATGTTTACTGTTGCCTTGTTTGGGGGACGACATGTTTACTGTTGCCTTGTTTGGGGGACGACATGTTTACTGTTGCCTTGTTTGGGGGAACCAGCATGTTTACTGTTGCCTTGTTTGGGAGGACATGTTTACTGTTGCCTTGTTTGGGGGACATGTTTACTGTTGCCTTGTTTGGGGGACATGTTTACTGTTGCCTTGTTTGGGAGAGGACATGTTTACTGTTGCCTTGTTTGGGGGACGACATGTTTACTGTTGCCTTGTTTGGGGGACGACATGTTTACTGTTGCCTTGTTTGGGGGACGACATGTTTACTGTTGCCTTGTTTGGGAGGGCGACATGTTTACTGTTGCCTTGTTTGGGGGGACATGTTTACTGTTGCCTTGTTTGGGGGACATGTTTACTGTCGCCTTGTTTGGGGGACATGTTTACTGTTGCCTTGTTTGGGGGACATGTTTACTGTTGCCTTGTTTGGGAGAGGACATGTTTACTGTTGCCTTGTTTGGAGGGGGACATGTTTACTGTCGCCTTGTTTGAGAGAGGGGACATGTTTACTGTTGCCTTGTTTGGGGGACATGTTTACTGTGCGCTTGTTTGGGGGACATGTTTACTGTCGCCTTGTTTGGGGGACATGTTTACTGTCGCCTTGTTTGGGGGACATGTTTACTGTCGCCTTGTTTGGGGGGACATGTTTACTGTCGCCTTGTTTGGGGGACATGTTTACTGTCGCCTTGTTTGGGGGACATGTTTACTGTCGCCTTGTTTGGGGGACATGTTTACTGTTGCCTTGTTTGGGGGACATGTTTACTGTTGCCTTGTTTGGGGACGACATGTTTACTGTTGCCTTGTTTGGGGGACGACATGTTTACTGTTGCCTTGTTTGGGGAGACACATGTTTACTGTTGCCTTGTTTGGGGGCGGCATGTTTACTGTTGCCTTGTTTGGGGGACAGCATGTTTACTGTTGCCTTGTTTGGGGGCAGCATGTTTACTGTTGCCTTGTTTGGGGGCAGCATGTTTACTGTTGCCTTGTTTGGGAGGACGACATGTTTACTGTTGCCTTGTTTGGGGGACCACATGTTTACTGTTGCCTTGTTTGGGGGACGACATGTTCACTGTTGCCTTGTTTGGGAGACGACATGTTTACTGTTGCCTTGTTTGGGGGACCACATGTTTTACTGTTGCCTTGTTTGGGGGACCACATGTTTACTGTTGCCTTGTTTGGGGGACGACATGTTTACTGTTGCCTTGTTTGGGAGGGACGACATGTTTACTGTTGCCTTGTTTGGGGGACGACATGTTTACTGTTGCCTTGTTTGGGGGACGACATGTTTACTGTTGCCTTGTTTGGGGGACCGACATGTTTACTGTTGCCTTGTTTGGGGACGGCGACATGTTTACTGTTGCCTTGTTTGAGAGGACATGTTTACTGTCGCCTTGTTTGGGGGGACATGTTTACTGTCGCCTTGTTTGGGGGACATGTTTACTGTCGCCTTGTTTGGGGGACATGTTTACTGTTGCCTTGTTTGGGGGACATGTTTACTGTTGCCTTGTTTGGGGGACATGTTTACTGTTGCCTTGTTTGGGGGGGACATGTTTACTGTTGCCTTGTTTGGGGGACATGTTTACTGTCGCCTTGTTTGGGGGACATGTTTACTGTCGCCTTGTTTGGGGGACATGTTTACTGTCGCCTTGTTTGGGGGACATGTTTACTGTTGCCTTGTTTGGGGGACATGTTTACTGTTGCCTTGTTTGGGGGACATGTTTACTGTCGCCTTGTTTGGGGGACATGTTTACTGTTGCCTTGTTTGGGGGACATGTTTACTGTTGCCTTGTTTGGGGGACATGTTTACTGTCGCCTTGTTTGGGGGACATGTTTACTGTCGCCTTGTTTGGGGGACATGTTTACTGTCGCCTTGTTTGGGGGACATGTTTACTGTTGCCTTGTTTGGGGGACATGTTTACTGTCGCCTTGTTTGGAGAGGGGACATGTTTACTGTCGCCTTGTTTGGGGAGGGACATGTTTACTGTCGCCTTGTTTGGGGGACATGTTTACTGTCGCCTTGTTTGGGGACATGTTTACTGTCGCCTTGTTTGGGGGACATGTTTACTGTCGCCTTGTTTGGGGGACATGTTTACTGTCGCCTTGTTTGGGGGACATGTTTACTGTCGCCTTGTTTGGGGGACATGTTTACTGTCGCCTTGTTTGGGGGGGACATGTTTAGTGATGCACCCGGACGTCATATGAGACAGGATGTACTTACCAAACCTCTCGCAAGACTGATTGGAGAGGTTGTGTGGAGGGCAAATACATTGTTTTTCCCCCCCACGATGAAATGGGAGGGGTGACTATGGTCTTGATCTGTCTCAGTTCGTATGTCAGTCACACGCAATATCCCGATGATTGACCCCTGTTGCTATAGAGATCTGACTATCTCTATTGATATTTACTGGTAGTATGAGTTGTGATGCTTTTAGTAGTTACCCTCTCTTGGATTAAAGGGGTTCATTTTGTGATTGGAGTCTTGAATTGACACAGTTGGGCGTCTTTGTACAGACAGTTTCCGTTCCCCCTCCATCGCCTACATTCTGTACTGTACCCCTCCATCCAAAAATAACCTCTTGTCCTACAGTGTAATTGTGTGTGTGTGTGTCAAACCAGGGGATTGCTAGGCTGAGGTGTTTAGCTCTAGGCCCATTTGCTCAGGTTACAGTGCAGAATGCAATCTGGTTGTGAGGACACACACACACACCCCGTTAGCTGTTTGTAGAGGCTGAAGGATTGACGTTGAAGTGCAACACAGTGGTCAAACTCCTGTTACACACAGATCAACCAACGGCGGCTTGCAGACAGATGCAGACCTTCCTCTGGAGCACTTGGGACGATTATAGGCCAGTGGTTGAACCAAGATCTGACAGTATGGTTTTGTGTTGTCTGGGGCAGATTTGACCGTGCCACTCTAAGGAAGTGCTTTGTGATTTCCATATCTTGTGCTAGTAGTGGTTTGGAACTGAGAGGATTACTGCCATCGTTTTACACTTGGATGTTTATTATCCTACAATTAAAGTCATATATTTCCTATCACAGATTAGAATTTGACTTGCCTAGTTAAATAAATGTTAAAAAACAAACCGATGATCTGCTTCCTTTAATCCTATTGTTTGTCTTCAAACGCTTTTAACAACTAGTTCCGCAACACTTGGATTTGAACAGTGAATTCATGGAAGTTTTATCACCCCCCCCCCACCCTCTGACTGCACAGTGTCCAGTGTCCCAGAGGCTTAGGAAAGTGTGTGTGGTGGGGGGCTTATCTCATGAGAGTGGTGGCTGGTTGGTCAAGTTACAGGGGTGTCAGTGGCTCTTTCAGAGCGAAGGCAACTCTGCCCCAGACCACAGGTGTTAAAGGATCGAGTCAGCTTACTGTCGCAGGAAACGAGGATGAGGACCGATGCAACAGAAGAAGAATGGGCGTTCCCATTCAAGTTAATGATGCTGTAATGGGTGGATTGGCAGCCATTTTAAGAGTCTCTATTTCTATGGTCACTGCAACGTGCGCTTGGACCTCTCTTGGGCCTGGACCTCTCTTGGGCCTGGAC
Organism: Brachymystax lenok tsinlingensis; assembly: GCA_030435695.1. Taxonomy (NCBI): domain Eukaryota; kingdom Metazoa; phylum Chordata; class Actinopteri; order Salmoniformes; family Salmonidae; genus Brachymystax; species Brachymystax lenok. Next base: position 7,539,370 of record CM059793.1, read on the forward strand.
CTCTCTTGGGCCTGGATCTCTACTGCATTTCTATTTCCAAGGACCAGGCATGTTCAGTAGGCATGAAATAGAAAAATGTCTAGTTTGTGTGAGACTACCTCACCCGTTTACAAAAAAGCGATCTCCCTTTTTTGTTTTGATCAAACCCACATATTTAACCTACATCTTTTCAAGGGACCCTGCTCTTCCTCTCCCAACTGCATAGAAATGTTGTAGAATTAGCCAAGACTTTTATAGAAACCTATTGCTTTTGTTTAGTGTTTGTTACCTACTGAATTGTCCCTTTTGTAAGGTCAACAGGGTTGTGTTCATTAACGACCACCGTAGCAAAACGTTGTGCAACGGAAAACGAAAGCAGGCTTTTCTTATTGGACAAGTTTGAGTGGTTTTCTTTCTTTGCATGCCTAGTGAACACGACCCCAAAATGTGTGGCTCAATGGTGCTGAGTCCCTCTTCACCTGGCCGCCCACAGTGAATCAGGATCAGACTGTTTTGCCCGCCTCACTGAATGAACGTGTCTGTACGCCACAAGCCTGTTTGCGTGCTGTGTAAAACCCAAGTGCTACCAACACCAAATGCCATTGTCCATTCAAATGTCTATTTTCTCTCCCTCTCTGTGTTCACCTACCTCTGCTCTCTCTTTCAGGACTTCTCGAATGACGACACCAAGCTGGAGTACAATGTGGACGCAGACAATGGCATTGCGATGGAGGGCTACCTGTTTAAGAGGGCCAGCAATGCCTTCAAAACATGGAACAGGTCAGCCAGAGGACATGATGCAAATCTCTTTCTCTCTCTTTCTCCCCCCTCTTTTTCTTCCCCCCGCCTCCCCCTGTTCCCCCTTCTCTCTTTCTCGGTCTCTTTATCCCTCTCTTTAGCTGTGCCCTGTAGCGGCTTCACCGTTGCACTAAACACCACAGTACATGTCCAGTAGGTAGAACATTCCTGGTAGCACTAATCTTTCTGTGTCCTCTAACCTTATGGCGGTTTTGTTACTAGCTGGGTGGGGAGGTGATAAGTCACTGTTTAGTATGCATTCATCCAGGGCAGTCAGGAGGGAGAGAAGAATGGTGGGAGGGGGGTAGTGACGTGTGCCGTAGTCATCTGACACCTGGGAGAGCGCAGCGCTCCGTGAGCTGCATGGAGTTAGCGAGATGAGCTCCAACCTTTTTATTGTCCTATAGCCTCCAATTCTCTGACAAACAATTGGGTTTTAAAAGTTCAATATTATGGTGCAGAGAATCTTTTTTTCCTGATCTTCTGTCAAACCGTGACAAACGGCATCGTTTTCTATCAACTCTCCCAGAATAAGAGTACACGATTTAATCACCATAATATCAGGTTACTATTTTTCTGTCAATTTATTTGTCCTTCATTAAATCTCTTATCAATTTTAATTGACTATATTAAATACTTCAAATTGTCTTACCTGTTGACCGTGATGTGAACGCTCTTGTGATCTCCTTTCAGGCGCTGGTTCTCCATTCAAAACAATCAGCTAGTTTACCAGAAGAAGTTCAAGGTAAGTCGGATTACTCCAGTCCGTGTCCCAAATTGGCTCCCTATATAGTGCACTACTTTTGACCAGAGCCCTATGGGTAGTGCCCTGTATAGGGAAATTGGGTCCCATTTGGGATGCGGCCAAAATCAAATATACACTTCCAGCCCAAATTCCCCCCTGCATTTGTAATACGAGGTAGCGTTGAATGTGGAGCACAGTTAACACAAAATAGATGAGTTTGTGGAATAGGGAGGAAAAACAATTCACTTTGCTGCAGGTAACCAGGTTACAATATGGAATTAAATTAACACCTGTGTTGTGTATACCTCTGAAGAAATTACATTTGCGTGCGTGTCTGTGTGCGCTTGAGGCTGCGCATACAATTGTATATATGTGTGTGTTTGTGTGTGTTATGGAGGCTGTGTTCTCCTTTCCCAGGATAATCCCACAGTGGTGGTGGAGGACTTGCGGCTATGTACAGTCAAACACTGTGAAGATATCGAACGCCGCTTCTGCTTTGAAGTGGTGTCACCCACCAAGTAAATACACACACACACACACACACACACACACACACACTATAATGCACATATATATAGATAGATGTACAAAAGTATGTGGACGCCCCTTAAAATTAGTGGATTTGTCTATTTCAGCCACACCCGTTGCTGACAGGTTTATACAATCGAGCACACCGCCATGCAATCTCCATAGACAAACATTGGCAATAGAATGGTCTTATTGAAGAGCTCATTGACTTTCAAAGTGGCACCGTCATAGGATGCCACCTTTCCAACAAGTCAGTTTGTCAAATGTTTGCCCTGCTAAGAGCTTCCCCGGTCACCTGTAAGTGCTGTTAATGTGAAGTGGAAATGTATAGGAGCAACAACGGCTCAGCCGCGAAGTGGTAGGCCACACAAGCTCACAGAACGGAACCGCCGAGTGCTGAAGCACGTAGCACATAAAATAACTGCTAGAACTGTTCGTCGGGAGGTTCATGAAATGGGTTAGCATGGCAGAGCAGCCACACAAGTCTAAGTTCACCATGTGCAATGCCAAGCGTCAGCTGGAGTGGTATAAAGCTCACCACCATTTGACTCTGGAGCAGTGGAAACGCGTTCTCTGGAGTGATGAATCGCTCTTCACCATCTGGCAGTCCGACAGATGAATCTGGATTTGGCGGATGCCACGAGAACGCAACCTGCCCGAATGCATAGTGCAAACTGTAAAGTTTGGTGGAGTAGGAATAATGGTCTGGGTATGTTTTTCATGGTTCAGACTAGGCCCCTTAGTTCCAGTGAAGGGAAATCTTAACGCTACAGTATACAATGATATTCTAGATGATTCGGTGCTTCCAAATTTGTGGCAACAGTTTGGGGAAGTCCCTTTCCTGTTACATGACAATGCCCCCATGCACAAAGCGAGGTCAATACAGAAATGGTTTGTAGAGATTGGTGCGGAAGAACTTGACTGGCCTGCACAGAGCCCTGACCTCAACCCCATCGAACACCTTTGGGATGAATTGGAATGCCGACTTCGAGCCAGGCCTAATCACCCAACATCAGTGCCCGACCTCACTAATGCTCTTGTGGCTGAATGCTGCGCGGACTTGCTTCCAATGTTCCAACATCTAGTGGAAAGCCTTCCCAGCAAAGGGGGGAACCAACTCCATATTAATGCCCATGACTTTGGAATGAGATGTTTGACGCGCAGGTGTACACATACCTTTGGTCATGTAGTGTATATACACTTACAGATAAAAGTGCACACAGAGTACCTAGACACCCCAATATTGCCACACCACACACAGAAATGTGCACACACACACACACACACACACACTCTGGTGCTGCTCAGTAGCAAATTGAAATCTAGTGTGTAGAGGTGTATCAGGCCAGGTAGCAGGCTGACGTCCCAGTGTCCCTCCCCAGGAGTTGTATTATGCAGGCGGACTCTGAGAAGCTGAGGCAGGCTTGGATCAAAGCTGTCCAGAACAGCATCGCCACCGCCTTCAGGGAGCAGGGAGAGGACGCTGAGGTGAGTCAACACGCGCTGCCAGAACTGATGACCTCATGACATTTCTCCATGTTATTTATTTGCTATTTGTTTCCGTTTAGTACATGTCAGGATGAAAATAATCAGACGTACCTCACGTGAACAAAAATAAAGGATTTCCCTCGTGTGTGTTGTATAACGTCATGTTCATGGCCCTCCATGCCAGAAGCTGGACCGGAAGTCTTCCACGTCCACAGGCAGCCTGGACTCAGGTGGCGAGCCCAAAGAGAGGTCACTGAAGGGGGAGAGTGCCCTCCAGAGGGTCATGGTCATTGGGGGCAACGCCTGCTGCTGTGACTGTGGCCAACCTGACCCACGTTGGGCCAGCATCAACCTGGGCATCACCCTCTGCATCCAGTGCTCTGGGATACACAGGTATACTACATGCTGAAGTACTGGTACTAAACTGAACAAAAATATAAACGCAACATGGAAAGTGTTGGTCCCATGTTTCATGAGCTGCAATAAAAAAATCCCAGAAATGTTCCATATGCACAAAAAGCTTTTTTCTCTAAAATGCACATCTGTTTACATCCTTTGAAATGTGCAGTTTTGTCACACAACACAATGCCACAGATGTCTCAAGTTGGTAGCGTGCAATTGGCACTGCAGGAATGTCCATCAGAGCAGATGGCAGAGAATTGAATGTTCATTTGTCTACCATAAGCTGCCTCCAACGTCTTTAGAGAATTACAACCGCAGACCACGTGTATCCTCTCCAACCCTTTTGTGGGGGAAAAACGTATTCTGATTGGTTGGGCCTGGCTCCCCAGTGGGGGACCTTCAAAGCCCACCCATGGCTGCACCCCTGCCCAGTCATGTGAAATCCAAAGATAAGGGCCTAATGAATTTATTTAAATGGACCGATTTCCTTTATATGAAACTTCATATTGCGTTTTATATTTTTGTTCACTGTATATATATATATATATCACCCAATGCATCCAGCGCTTCCAGGATACACAGTACATTCCTATCACTGCAGATACTACACATCACGGTACTACTAACTTCATATGTATTTGTAGGCATCATGCCCATAGGGGGCACCGGAGGAAGTGTTTAAAAAAAAATATATATTTTATTTTTTGGGGGGTTTGGATATATTATGCTACAGCCAGTTAGCAATGTTATGAAGATGGCTTTAGCTAGCCCAGATAGGCTCCCAACCTAGCTACCCAGAAGCAATTTCAGGCTGGCAATCAAGTTAGTCGCTAGTTTTTCTGACTATCTTAGCTGACATGTCTGCTGGCATGATTGGTATACTTTTTTAGAAAAGCAAACAATAACCAAATGTACTGAATAAGACTCGCATTCCTTTCAATCGTTTACCCAGATTTTAGTAGAGAAGCATATTCAGTTCCTTTTAAAAAAGAATCACCAGTTCTGAGGATACAGACAGCACAACAATATACTGAACAGTAGACTGGTGCTGTACAACAACATATAGAACAGTAGACTGGTGCTGTACAACAATATACTGAACAGTAGACTGGTGCTGTACAACAATATACTGAACAGTAGACTGGTGCTGTACAACAATATACTGAACAGTAGACTGGTGCTGTACAACAACATATAGAACAGTAGACTGGTGCTGTACAACAATATACTGAACAGTAGACTGGTGCTCTACAACAATATACTGAACAGTAGACTGGTGCTGTACAACAACATATAGAACAGTAGACTGGTGCTGTACAACAATATACTGAACAGTGGACTGGTGCTGTACAACAATATACTGAACAGTGGACTGGTGCTGTACAACAACATACTGAACAGTAGACTGGTGCTGTACAACAACATACTGAACAGTAGACTGGTGCTGTACAACAACATACTGAACAGTAGACTGGTGCTGTACAACAATATACTGAACAGTGGACTGGTGCTGTACAACAATATACTGAACAGTGGACTGGTGCTGTACAACAGTATAAAGGTTAAACTTTTTTTTACTAGATGTGGAATAAACCAATCAAAGGCTCAGTAAATCTGTCCCCATGTGCATTTAAACTCACTTCCTCTGTTACTAACTGCATACTCCCATCTCGTGGCCACAGTACAAACTACACCCTCGATTGAACCGCGTGTTCCTGTGATGAAGCTGTGTGCACTGTTATACATCTCTTTGATGTATGAGTTGATAAGACTCTTACCTTCTGCAGGAGTCTGGGGGTCCATTTCTCCAAAGTGCGCTCGCTCACCCTGGACTCATGGGAACCGGAACTACTCAAGGTGAGAAAAGGAAGGGGGGACAGAAAAAGAGAGGCAGGAGACTTTCACACTCACATACTCCCTCTCTTGGATTCGCTGGTGACAGATCAATGCTAAAATGTAATGGTTACAGATTACAGCTGTCTTTTACATGTCATGAATTTGCATGAATGACATGCTGTCCTCGGAATGTGCTGGTTAATTTTGTCATAGTAACATTATTGTGTGTGTGGTGTGTTGAACACAGCTGATGTGTGAGCTGGGTAACGGGGTCATCAACCAGATCTACGAGGCTGGGAGAGAGGAGCTGGGAGCCAGGAAGCCAAAGCCGGCAGACCCCAGGTACTACCGCCATGTTGTTCCACAGCTACCGCCATGTTGTTCCTCGGCTACCGCCATGTTGTTCCTCGGCTACCGCCATGTTGTTCCTCGGCTACCGCCATGTTGTTCCTCGGCTACCGCCATGTTGTTCCTCGGCTACCGCCATGTTGTTCCTCGGCTACCGCCATTTTGTTCCACAGCTACCATTCATTGCAAGATGGCGCCGACAGAGATGGTCGCCTTACATTGTTAGCCCAGAAAATCTGAAGTATTATTAAATACAGCCGGGAAGAAGTATTGAATATAAGTACGATGTCAGCTTACCAACATTACGACCAGGAATATGAATTCGAGCAAGGGTTGCCTTCCAGAGAGACATCAGAGATTATAACATCCTCTGTTGCACGGAAACATGGCTCTCTCGGGATACGTTGACAGAGTCGCGCCGACAGAGATAATAAACACCTCTCTGGGAAGAAGGGCGGGGTTGTATGCTTCATGATTAACGACTCATGGTGTAATCATAACAACATACAGGAACTCCTGTCATTCTGCTCACCCGACCTAGAATTCCTTACAATCAAATGCCGGCCATATTATCTCCCAAGAGAATTCTCGTCAGTTATATACCTGTGTATATACCCTCTCTAGTCGACACCACGACGGCCCTCAAGGAACTTCACTGGACTCTATGTAAACTGGAAACCATATATCCTGAGGCTGCATTTATTGTAGCTGGGGATTTTAACAAAGCAAATTTGAGAACAAGGTTACCTAAATTCTATCAGCATATTGATTGATTGCAGCACTCGCGCGGACAGTACACTCGATCACTGCTACTCTAACTTCCGTGATGCGTTCAAGGCCCTCCCCCCTCCTTCCCTTCGGCAAATCCGACCACAACTCCATCTTGTCCTACCGTCTTATAGGCAGCAACTCAAACAGGATGCACCCGTGATTAGAACCATTCAACGCTAGTCTGACCAATCGGAATCCACACTTCAAGATTGTTTTGATCATGCGGACTGGGAAATGTGCCGGGCAGCCTCAGAGAACGTCTATCTATACGCTGACTCTGTGAGTGAGTTTATAAGGAAGGGCATTAGAGATGTTGTACCCACTGTGACTATTAAAACCTAAAAACTATTAAAATTCGCACAAAACTGAAAGCGCGAACCCCTGCATTTAACCAGGGAAAGAGGACTGGGAATATGGCCGAATATAAACAGTGTAGTTATTCCCTCCGCAAGGCAATCAAACAAACGAAATGTCGGTACAGGGACAAAGTGGAGTCGCAATTCAACGGCTCAGACACGAGACGTATGTGGCAGTGTCTACAGAAAATCACGGATTACAAAAAGAAAACCAGCCACGTAAAGGACACCGTCTCGCTTCCAGACAAACTAAAGGATAACACAGTACCACAGTCGCGGCCCGCTAAAAAAAGACTGCGCCCCCCTTCTCCTCCAAGGCTGACGTGAGTACGACATTTAAACGTGTAAACCTTAGCAAGGCTGCTGGCGCAGACGGCATCCCTAGCCACGTCCTCAGCATGCGCAGACCAGCTGGCTGGTGTGTTTACGGACATATTAAATCGCTCCTTATCCCAGTCTGCTGTCCCCACATGCTTTAAGATGGCCACCATTGTTCCTGTACCCAAGAATGCAAAGATAACTGAACTAAATGACTATCGCCCTGTAGCACTCACTTCTGTCATCATGAAGTGCTTTGAGAGACTAGTCAAGGATCATATCACCTCCACCTTACCTGCCACCTTAGACCCACTTTAATTTGCATACCAACCCAACAGATCCACAGATGATGCAATCACACTGCACACTGCCCTATCCCATCTGGACAAGAGGAATACCTATGTAAGAATGCTGTTCATTGACTACAGCTCAGCATTCAACACCATATTACCCTCCAAGCTCATCATTAAGCTGGAGGCCCTGGGTCTCGACCCCAGGTGGTGAAGATAGGAAACATCTCCACTTCGCCTACCCTTCACCCCCTCCTGTAATCCCTCTTCACCCATGACTGCATGGCCATGCATGCCTCCAACTCAATCATCAAGTTTGCAGACACAACAGTAGTGGGTTTGATTAGTAACAACGACGAGACGGCCTACAGGGAGGAGGTGAGGGCCCTCGAAGTGTGGTGTCAGGAAAACAACCTCTCACTCAACGTCAACAAAACAAAGGAGATGATCGTGGACTTCAGGAAACAGCAGAGGGAGCACCCCCCTATCCACATTGAAGGGACAGCAGTTGAGAAGGTGAAAAGTTTTAAGTTCCTCTACGTACACTTCACGGACAAACTGAAATGGTCCACCCACACAGACGGTGGGGTGAAGAAGGTGCAACAGCGCCTCTTTAACCTCAGGAGGCTGAAGAAATTTGGCCTGTCACCTAAAACCTTGACACACCTTTACAGATGCACAATCGAGAGCATCCTGTCGGGCTGTATCACCGCCTGGTATGGCAACTGCACCGCCCTCAACCGCAAGGCTCTCCAGAGGGTAGTCCACAACGCATCACCGGGGGCAAACTACCTGCCCTCCAGGACACCTACAGCACCTGATGTCACAGGAAGGCCAAAAAGATAATCAAGAACAACAACAACCCGAGCCACTGCCTGTTCCATTCGCTACCATCCAGAAGGCGAGGTCAGTACAGGTGCATCAAAGCTGGGACCGAGAGACTGAAAAACAGCTTCGATCTCAAGGCCATCAGACTGCTAAACAGCAATCACTAACTCAGAGGCTGCTGCCTACACAAACTCAAATCCCTGGCCACTTTAATAAATGGATCACAAGTCACTTTAAACAATTCCACTATGATAATATCATTTCTTACATTACTCATATCACATGTATATACTGTACTCCATACCATCTACTGCTTCTTGCCTATGCCGCTCGGCCATCGCTCATCCATATAGTTATATGTACATATTCTTATTCATACCTTTACATTTGTGTGTATAAGGTAGTTGTTGGGGAATTGTTAGATTACTTATTAGATATTACTGCACTGTCGGAACTAGAAGCACAAGCATTTCACTACACTCGCATTAACATGTGCTAACCATGTGTATGTGACCAATAACATTTTATTTTATTTTAGCCACCACCATGTTTTATAGCTTTTAAAATGTTATTTATATGAAGCAAATAAACGGTAGTCCCATACAAGTCGCAGGTGTCGTACTACAGCATGTATGCAATAGCTTTGCCATCTTTGTGTGGGTTGCCAGATTGGTTTAATTTGTTGAATTAGATAAACATTTTGCTTGCTGTCTTTGCCTGATTTGTTCAGGTTGTTGAAATCAGTCTTCCCCTCTCTCTGTGTCTTTCCCCAGGCATGAGATCGAAGCCTATATCAGGGCCAAGTACGTGGACCGGCGTTTCGTGCAGCGCCCGTCCAATGAAGAGTTGCGCTCCAAGGTGGTGTCCCTGGCCAAGCAGGAGAAGAAGCTGAGCGGCAGCACGGAGCACCTGCCCCCCCGGCCGCCCCCGCCCACGCCCAAACTCCGGCCCTCCTCCAACGCCTCAGGTCAGTCAGGTAGGTGTCAACCCGTCCCAGGGCCGGTCTCTTAAAGGTGCACTCTGGAGCTCTTCCTCCTCGGTTTGGTAGTATTACGAATCCATGTACGCTGTGTAGGCTAACTGTACATAAACATGGTTCTAACCATGCAAATTCACCAAAATGCCAATCGATAGCACCTATTCCGTTTAGATTTGACACTTGGAAAGACCCCCTCCCACTCAGTCTTTTAAAACAAGGACAATCAAGCCGTAGGGCCTGTTACTGTTGACCAGGAATACAGTACAACCTACGGAGTGTGCCTTTTTAAAGGTACAGCAACAGAATTGCGCTAATAGAACGATGCCATGTCATGCTCAGGACACACAACGGAAGGCACCCTCCCATCTTCTCTCTCTCGTTCTCCCTTTTCGTTGTAGCCTAGCCTGTAGTTTAACTGCCTGTGCTTCTATCCTCCTCCTCTCCTCTCAATCCCCCTCTTCTCCACCCTCCTCCGGCTGCTCTGTGCTTCTATCCTCCTCCTCTCAATCCCCCTCTTCTCCACCCTCCTCCGGCTGCTCTGTGCTTCTATCCTCCTCCTCTCCTCTCAATCCCCCTCTTCTCCACCCTCCTCCGGCTGCTCTGTGCTTCTATCCTCCTCCTCTCCTCTCAATCCCCCTCTTCTCCACCCTCCTCCGGCTGCTCTGTGCTTCTGGACTAACCCCTTTCCCCTCGCTCCTTTTTATTCCTTTCTTCCTACACCCTCCACCTCGTGCCCTTTGCTCTCTGACCTCATCCACTGCCCTTGCCTAGCTGGTGCCAAGGGCTTGAAGGCGCGCCGCGACTCTCTCTTCTGTCCCGACGAGCTTGACTCGCTCTTCTCCTACTTTGACACTTCTGCCAAGCTCAGGAGCAGTAAGTATAGCTCTGTTTCGCTCTCCACTTTCTTCCATCCTTCCCTCCATCCATCTGTACTCACTGCTCTGGCTGTGGACTAATACCCATTCCACACCCTTCGTCTTGCTCCCTTAATGAGCCCTGCCGTCACGTTGACTGTGTCGTTGTGGTCAGTGTCTTGTCTCTGGGTTTCATCTGTCTCATTGTGGCTGTGGGGGGTCAGCTGGGAAATTCTCACTGGTTGTGGTGACAAAAGTGCACTGCGTTCTCTGACCACTTGGTGGAAGTTTGTGAATGTGTGTGCGCTGGTGTGTAGTGACTGACTGAGTGATTGACTGCTTGGTCCCTTGCAGTAAGAAGTGCGGACAGTGGCATCCAGAACAGTGCTGAAGGAAGTAGAGAGATGCTAGCCACCAGCCTGGCTGAAGCAGGTGATTCTCACTCACTCACTCTCACTCACACACACATACACACTAAGGCTGTGATGGCATTTTGGATGATTGTTATTGGTCAGCCAAATTATTGTGTTCACTGTCATAATCGTTTTAATAGCACACAAAAAATACTTAAAATATATACAGTTGAAGTCGGAAGTTTACATAAACCTTAGCGAAATACATTTAAACTCAGTTTTTCACAATTCCTGATATTTAATCCTAGTAAAAATGCCCCGTTTTAGGTCAGGATCACCACTTTATTTTAAGAATGTTAAATGTCAGAATGGTAGTAGAGATAGTGATTTATTTCAGCTTTTATTTCTTTCATCACATTCCCAGTGGGTCAGAGGTTTACATGCACTCAATTAGTATTTGGTAGCATTGCCTTTAAATTGTTTAACTTGGGTACAAGCTTCCCACAATAAGTTGGGTGCATTTTGGCCCATTCCTCCTGACAGAGCTGGTGTAACGGAGTCAGGTTTGTAGGCCTCCTTGCTCACACACGCTTTTTCAGTTCTGCCAACAAATTTTCTATGGGATTGAGGTCAGGGATTTGACTTTGTTGTCCTTAAGCCATTTTGCCACAACTATGGAAGTATGCTTGGGGTCATTGTCCATTTGGAAGACCCATTTGTGACCAAGCTTTAACTTCCTGACTGATGCTTCAATATATCTACGTAATTTTCCTCCCTCATGATGCCATATATTTTGTGAAGTGCACCAGTCCCTCCTGCAGCAAAGTACACCCACAACATGATGCTGCCACCCCCGTGCTTCACGGTTGGGATGGTGTTCTTTTTTCCTTTTTCCTCCAAACATAACGATGGTCATTATGGCCAAACAGTTATATTTTTGTTTCATCAGACCGGAGGACATTTCTCCAAAAAAGTACGATCTTTGTCCCTATGTGCAGTTGCAAACCGTAGTCTGGCTTTTTTATGGCGGTTTTGGAGCAGTGGCTTCTTCCTTGCTGAGCGGCCTTACAGGTTATGTCGATATAGGACTCGTTTTACTGTGGATATAGATACTTTTGTACCTGTTTCCTCCAGCATTTTCCCATGATATCAAGCAAAGAGGCACTGAGTTTGAAGGTAGGCCTTGAAATACAGGTACACCTCCAATTGACTCAAATGATGTCAATTAGCCTATCAGAAGCTTCTAAAGCCATGACATCATTTTCTGGAATTTTCCAAGCTGTTTAAAGGCACAGTCAACTTAGTGTATGTGAACTTCTGACCCACTGGAATTGTGATACAGTGAATTATAAGTGAAATGATCTGTCTGTAAACAATTGTTGGAAAAATTACGTGCCATGCACAAAGTAGATGTCCTAACCGACTTGCCAAATTAGATTACAAGAAATTTGTGGAGTGGTTGAAAAACAAGTTTTAATGACTCCAACCTAAGTGTATGTAAACTTCCGACTTCAGCTGTATATATTTTTTTAAACGGTTATGATCCATAATCGTCAGTTGCACGATTATACAGTAATTGTGCCAACCCTAACACACCCACCCACCCACACACACACACCCTCCCACGCGCGTGTGGCCGTTTAGTCTCACTCGTATCCAGTTTATATTCAAGTAGTTGTCCAATAACCCCACACATGAGCACACATTGAAACTAGAACTCCTTATATTCCTATATTTAAATATCCACTGGATTACCATGAAAAACAACAATTTACACCTTGATTCTCCTGATAACCTCTGAACTCCCTCCACTCAGAAGCTGCCGAGGCGCCCCCCATGGCCATGCCTGCCACCCTGCCCCCTCCATCGCCCTGTAAGGAGATGGTGGTGTTCTCGGAGCCCAAGGAGTACTCCCCGGGGCTGCAGCTGTACTGGGCCTCGTGTGTCCGCAGCCTGCCTGACATGGCCGAGGCCCTGGCCCACGGAGCAGAGGTCAACTGGGTCAACACCGACGACGACAAGAGGACCCCGCTCATCATGGCTGTGCAGGGGGTGAGGACACTTGAGTGTTGTGGACAGGCGTGGGGGTGGATCTGGCCCTGTGTGTGGATCTGGCCCTGTGTGCTCATGCGCGATAAATGGACTGGTACTTTTCTATTCTTCCAGGGCTCGTTGGTGACCTGTGAGTTCCTGCTCCAGAACGCAGGAAACGTGAACCAGCAGGACGCCCTGGGCCGAGGACCCCTCCACCACGCCACCATCCTGGGACACACCGGGTCCGTTCCCACCCCTTACCTTCTAGCAGAACGTTAAAGACCCCATGACCACGACTGCTCTCATAGAGAAGACATTAGCATTTAAATGTTTTATTTAACCTTTATTTAACTAGGCAAGTCAGTTAAGAACAAATTCTTATTTTCAATGACGGCCTATCAGGGAACAGTGGGTTAACTGCTTTGTTCAGGGGCAGAATTACAGATTTTTATCTTGTCAGTTCGGGGATTCAATCCAGCAACCTTTCGGTTACTGGCCCAATGCTCTAACCAGTAGGCTACCAGCCGCTCTAACCACTAGGCTACCTGCCGCTCTAACCACTAGGCTACCTGCCGCTCTAACCACTAGGCTACCTGCCGCTCTAACCACTAGGCTACCTGCCGCCCACAGCATTGGAGGTCTGTTATTTCTAGATCTCACCTGGCGTAGTAATATACGGCAGACTGTTCCTTTTGTTCATGTGTTCTGGTTTAGATTAAAGCCTTTATGGAAAGCCTCGGCTAAGCCTTTTTGTATGTTATATTTCATCGTAATAGATGAGGGTAGTGTTTGAGGTTAATTAGTGTTTGAGGTTAATTAGTGTTTGAGGGGAATTAGTGTTTGAGGTTAATTAGTGTTTGAGGTTAATTAGTGTTTGAGGTTAATTAGTGTTTGAGGGGAATTAGTGTTTGAGGGGAATTAGTGTTTGAGGGGAACTGGTGTTTGAGGTTAATTAGTGTTTGAGGTTAATTAGTGTTTGAGGTTAATTAGTGTTTGAGGGGAATTAGTGTTTGAGGGGAATTAGTGTTTGAGGGGAATTAGTGTTTGAGGGGAATTGGTGTTTGAGGGGAACTGGTGTTTGAGGTTAATTGAGGTGACAAAGGGGAACTCTATGATCTTAGGTCATGTTGGGGTATTACAATTGATTTTTTTTCCCTTTTTTAAAATGTTATTCTCCAATCCAGTCAAGTGTGTTTGTTCCTGAAAAGAGGAGCCAATCAGAACGCGACAGACATTGAAGCGAAAACGCCCCTATCCATGGCAGTGGACGCTGCCAATGCAGACATCGTCACATTGTGAGTGCCAAGCCTTTTGACCTTTTAAAAAAAATTATATATACTGAACAAAAACATAAACGCAACATGTGAAGTGTTGGTTCCATGTTTCATGAGCTGAAATAAAAGATCCCAGAAATGTTCCTTATTCACAAAAAGCATATCTCACTTTTTGTGCACAAATTGTTTACATCCCTGTTAGTGAACATTTATGCTTTGACAAGGTAATCCATCCACCTGACAGGTGTGGCATATCAAGAAGCTGATTAAACAGCATGATCATTACACAGGAGACAATAAAAGGCCACTGTAAAATGTGCAGTTTTGTCTCGCAACACAATGCCACAGATATCTCAAGTTATGAGGGAGGATGCAGTTGGCATGCTGACTGCAGGAATGTCCACTAGAGCTGTTGCCAGATAATTGAATGTACATTTTTCAACCATAAATCAACAGCCTGATCCAATCTATGTGAAAGAGATATGTCACACTGCACACACCAGATACGGACTGGTTTTCTGATCCACACCCCTACATTTTTTAAGGTATCTGTGACCAACAGACGCATATCTGTATTCCCAGTCATGTGAAATCCATAGATTAGTGCCTAATACATTTATTTCAATTGACAAATGTCAATTTTCTGAGTTAGAGTTATGAAGAGTTATGTCTTTGAAATTGTTGCATGTTGGTTTATATTTTTGTTCAGTGTACATAAATATTACATAAATAAAGGGCATTTATTTTTCATGGAAAAAACTATTTGGCTTATATTTGTCACTTAATCTCAAATTCAAAATGGAGTACTGAGGCAACATTTTACTTGACCTAACACCGTCCCAATTCTAACACCGTCCCAATTCTAACGGATTGCTTCTATATGTCTAAAGGTGGGTTGGATAAAGATGACAAAATAAATGACTGTCCTCCCATTGCTCTCCTTTCCCCAGACTGCGATTGGCCAAGATGAACGAGGAGATGCGGGAGGCGGAGGGGCCCTACATGCAGTCAGGTCAATATTCCACCAACAGCCCCACAGAGATGCAGTACAGGAAGTGTATGCAGGAGTTCATTTGCCTGCAGCTGGCTGAGCCTTAGAGATCATAGAGCCCCAATACAAAGACAAGAGAAGCAACATACTTTTATTAAGCAGACATTTGGGCCCTGTGATGTCCTGTGTTCAATACCAGCCAGGTGGTGAGCGAAGCTGCATCTTGTGTTTTAGACAAAGGTGCTAGACTTTTTATTTCCAACCGGGGGTCAAAGCTGTAGAGATTGTTTTGACTACTGAACAGCTGTGACATAAACAGTCCTTTTTTTTTTTAAGTCGTCTGTTGCGTCCCAACTTTCAAACCGCCCGCGTCTTTGTTAGTTGTGATGTCGAAGAGCACGTGCAACAGAGGTTGTCATTACTATTGAACAGCAATGCTACGTCGGTCTTGACTAGCAGACAGTAATCCTGACTTTTGAATGACCGTTTTGGCCATCAGGCTGTTGAGTGGCTAGCAGTGTGTTGACATGCACCAGGTGTGATTATTAGTGATTTACCTGAGGGAATATTTATGCACATTCCTGGTATGCTTATGCAATATCTCAGTGTGTTACATGTATAGTTCCCACAGGGAGTCTTAACCTCCCCCTTTTTAAAATACTTTTTCTTGTTCACTTGTTTGAACTGTTTGTTACAATGATGAAATATCAATTTTGGCACATTTTATGTATGCATTTTACTTTTGTGGGGGAACACAACTATTTTTCTTTTTTAAATATCAATTGGAACCATATAATGATAAGATGTCATTGTAAATTATGTATTGTACATAAATATACATACATTTCTATATACAGTATAAGCAGAATAGGAAGTAAAGTTGAGAGAGATTCTCGGGAAGCGGTAATGTCAGAAAGACAACACGTTATGGGTGAGTACTGTAGGTCGAATGTGCTTGCATCCATGTTTTTGTGTGTGTTTTTGTATTGTGTTGTATTTTCTACACCTGATTTAAGACCATTAAGATTTCATTGATTGTTGGTCTACCTGGCTATGGAATAGAACATTCCCCCTCTGGGAATCAGGTTCTTTGTCTGACATTTGACATACAGTCCTTAAAGAGATACTTTGGGATTTGTATCTACTTCCCCAGAATCAGAGGAACTCGTGGATACCATTTTTGTCTCTGTGTCCAGTATGACGGAAGTTGTAGGTAGTTTTGCGAGCCAGTGCTAACTAGCGTTAGAGTAATGACTGGAAGTCTATGGTTATCTGCTAGCATTCGAAGTATCCCTTTAATGTTAGCTGAGACTGGTAGGGGTGTGAATTTAAGTTTAGACAAGGGATATCAAGGTGGTAGAGCGTACCAAAAAGGAAGGGCGATAGTCTAGAAAAGTATCCACATCTAACCATGTACAGCATTTTACCGCATAACAGTTATATAATTAACTTAAACTTATTGGATAAAAAAAGAGATGTTTGCTAAAAATGTGAATATAGAACAGTGTGAAGCTCACTCCAGTATTGTTGGTAAATAACGAATGAAATGTACCTTTCTTTATATGTCATCCTTTCATCTTCCCCATCGCGCAGTCTTTGCCCCTGGCAATGCACCTGGGCTTGATGGGTCATTTTAAATGGGCACATAAAGCACTTTTTCAGCCTCATAGTTACTGACGTATCCAAGCTGAAGTCCATACAAGCCAATATGCCCCCTAGTGCTTAGTGAGTATGTGTTCCATGATCCAGGCTATGTGGCCAAAGGGGATGGATATCAGCTGAAAGAGAACACACTGGCCCAAATCCAGCCCTAAGCACATGTGACGATCTGAGAGGATTTGATTGGTATAAGCAATGTGTTAAAAATAGGATTTATGGTTGGGATTGGGCCAGAGACTCCATGTCTCTCGTCAGCCATCTTATTGTATGTTGAACCAGTTCCAGTTTCATCCACATTTCAGAGGCAAGACACGTTTCATTATGTGGTCTCATGTACCATGGAGTCTTGCTCTGAGACCAGCCAGTGGTGATGCACCGAGGAGATTTGAATACCAGTTTAAATATAGCGATGTTAATGATTGACGAATAGTGCTGTTGCTGAAAAGTCTTGTCTAAGGCTAGTTTGTAGTAGGCCTGACTGGGTGAGGAAACAACTGGTGCAATTACCTCGTGTGGCCACTGGAGGGAGTCCTGCATTTAGAAATCCCCAATTCACTCTGAGTGGAATATAAATGTTGTGTTTGACAGGGAGGTGACTCGGCATGCTGCTCTTTGGACCTAATGTAGTTCTACTGGATATAGTTCCTCCACTTCAAAAGTGTTTGGTCATTGACTATTCCAAACTTTTGGAACACCTTCCACCTTCCTAATATTGAGTTGCACCCCTTTTCCCCTCAGAACAGGCTCAATTTGTCAGGGCATGGACTCTACAAGGTATCAAAAGCGTTCCACAGGGATGATGGCCCATGTTGACTCCAATGCTTCCCACAGTTGTGTCAAGTTGGCTGGATGACCTTTGGTGGTGAACCATTCTTGATACACACAGGAAACTGTTTAGCGTGAAAAACCCAGCAGCATTGCAGTTCTTGACAAACCGGTGTGCCTGGCACCTACAACCATACCCTGTTCAAAGGCACTTAAATATTTTGTCTTGCCCATTCACCCTCTGAATGGCACACAAACACAATCCATGTCTGTTGTCTCGAGGCTTAAAAATCCTTTAACCAGTCTCCTCCCCTTCATCTACACTGATTGAAGTGGATTTAACAAGTGACATCAATAAGGGATCATAGCATTCACCTGGTCAAAGTGTCATGGAAAGAGCATGATTGTGTACACTGTGTAGATTGTCAATGACCATAGATTACTGGACATGTAACGAGTAGAATACTTGATTTAATATGACTGTTCATGTACCGTTTTCTGTCATGATTTATATCCAATGTGAGCGATATTTGCCTGTTATTACCTTGAAGTCAACAGTAGACAGTTGTAGTAGTTGGGGATACAGTAGTGTTCTACAAAGACAATGTTTTACATTTTGTTAGTGTACAAACCTGAAGTGTATGAATGTGTTGTAGGGAAGGGATCCAATGGAAGTGTAGGACGATGCTGTCTTGTCAAGCTCTCTGCTCAGTTACTTGTTGCAATTATTCTCTCTCTCTCATTGCTTGTCTCGGTCTCTCTCTCTTTGCTTGTTTCTCTCTCACTTTGTTCTGTACTGTTTCTCTTTCTCTCTCTCCCCGGAGTTTGTGCCTTTTCTTCTGTTCTCTCGTTTCTTTGGGGTGCTGAGTCCAACACAGCTGTATTTTTGTACATAAATCCTGCACTTTAAATACAATACAGTTGGTAACAAAACTAATCTTGTCGGCTTCTTTTTTTTTCCCACATCACAATTCACTCCAAAGAGAGGGCTCCTTGCCTTAGTAGTGCTTTAGGGCTGCACACTCCTCAAACATTGGGCTGCTTCTTCTTTCATTGTTACCTCTTCCTCTGCATAATTATTTTTCTCTCTACTGCCCCACAGTGACGCTTTAAGGTATGGCCAAATTTCTGTTTCTTTCTCTCGCTCTTCAAACCTTTGGCAATAAAAAAACATCTTATCTTACCTGTATGTGTCTGACAAAATTCTGAGCTCTCGAAAACCTTCCTTTTGCAAGCTTGCATTTTGTTATACAATACCAACTAGTTTTATTCTCTTAAGTCTTTGCTAGTATTACAGAGTCGTACTTACACTGTAATGGTTTACTTTGTCCTTGCAGGAGATGAAACCTACCAAGACATTTTCCAGGATTTTTCCCAGATGGCTTCAAACGATCCGGAGAAGCTGAACCGGTACCAGCAGTATGACTCGCAGCAGAGGCCATGAGGGAGGGAGACGACCTGGAAGTCTGGAGAAACGGTCTGGGCTTTTTCCTGGTCAGCGCTGTGCTCAGCACCAGTATTGGAGGGTCTTTTTCACATGAACCTCAATGGTGAAGGTGTCTGTCGTATATCACTTTTTATTGGTTTTAATGGTCTAGAATTGTACATTTTTAAAGTAAAAAATGTATACATTTCATTATGGCTGGAGGGCTCAGGATTGTGAACTGAAACAAGGGTTTATGAGACTCTGGCGCCCAGTTTGTGAAACAGTTGACATTTGAACCTGAATGGTACAGTATTATGGTGTTTACATAATGTGAGAGTTTGGTTCAAAACATAACCATAAACAAAATCAAGTCAGAATGCATATAAACCAGAGAGACCACTCATCGTGTCTTTTGAAGTTTAGTAGTCTTTTTACGTGTAGATACTTTTTTTTAAATACACAAAATTATACAATCAATTTGCTAAAAATCTTCATTTCAATGTGGTGTGTTGATAAATAAGCAGTGATTTTGGTAGCGTGTTTTCATAGCATTGATCTTTTGTATATTAAAATGAAAATGAGACTCATTAAGTTAAAAATGAACGTTAATGTTAATGGTCGACCCCTCCAGGTAGTTGACATATCCTGCCACAAAGTCCCACTTTCCTCGTCAACACTGTTTTGTATGGTGAAACTCAGTCGATGTACAGTACACATGTTGCTGAAGTATAGTATAGGTTTGTCACTCTTCTGTTAGTGTTGAAAAGCCCTTAATGTGGGTATTTTGCTGTTTATTTTTTGGATGAGGCAATACTTTAGATCTGATGATCCATGTTCATCAACAAGGCTAGTTTGTTTGTTTTTGTTTGTTTGTTTGTGAAGGGGAGTAATCTGTTTTTTTTTTGTGTGTGAGGAAGACCAGCCTTGTGTTTTAGAGTATAATTTCATATTCAATCTTATTTTAGACTGGAAACAATGACTGTTAAAAAGAGAAAAGATTGCATGTTAGGCCCTTTCTGTACGTGCATGTTTGAATTTAGGGCCCCATATTGTAGTATCCACTTTTTCTGACATCTCTATTTTAGCATCCTGTTCATTGGATGGCAAAAAACTACTTCTATAAAGTATAGCTGTGTATTAGACACACTAACAAGCATGTACCACTTTCCTGGATACATACTACTGTGGCACCGCATTGCAATTACAATATGAACTCTCTTAAGCCCTGTTATAAACGGCTATTCTTAAATACAACATGGGATATAGATCTTGTACAGCTTTTGAATATGCGTAAGTTAAGTCTAAAGTAGTGGTACTTGAATCATTAAATAAGCGCTTGTAAATGCTGATAATGTAATTGTCTTTTATGAGATAAAACTGTCTCCCTATACCACTCAGATATGCATATTATCGATATAATTAAGGAGTATTACATTTACTGCAAATCATGGACTGAAGTCCTTGCTGAATGTTGAACTGTTTGTTGTATTGATTTTATAAAGCAATTTTCCGTTCTGATTGTCTGTTTTATTACATTAATTAAAGGGATACTTCACTATTTTGGCTATGATACCATTTGTCTGCATCCAGTATGAAGGAAGTTAGTTTCGGGAGCCAATTCTAACTAGCGTTAGCGCAATAACTGTTAGTCTATTGTATCTACTAGTATGCTAGCAGTTGTCATTGCGCTAACCCTAGTTAGCAACTTTAAACTGCACAGAGTTCATCTGACTCTGAGAAAGTAGATAAAGCGCTTCACTCCCAAAATCTTGAAATATCCCTTTAAGGGCTTTACTCTTAGACACAAAATTGGCTTCCATATTAAATATCCTGTCCTCATTTTTATCCCTGACGCATAGATGTTATCTGATCCTTCTGAGAGATGTTGTCCCCCTCTTCCATGCAGAGTGCTTACCTCATGAAGGATTGCTGTTTCTACTTCATGGAAGGCTGGCAAATATACTGAACAAAAATGTAAACACAATTTCGAAGATTTGAAGTTCATAGAAGGAAATCGGTCAATTGAAATTCATTAGGTCCTAATCTACGGATTTCACATGACTAGTGGGGAGCCAGGCCCAGCCAATACATCAGAATACTTTCCCCCCCCCACAAATGGGATTTATTACATACTGAAATACTACTCAGCAACCCCCCCCTGCTCAGGCGAAGAAGATGGATGTGGAGGTCCTGGGCTGGCATGGTTACATGGTCTGCGGTTGTGGGCTGGTTGGATGTACTGCAAAATAATCTAAAACAACTGAGGTGGCTTATGGTAGAGAAATTAACATTCCATTTTCTGGCAACAGCTCTGTTGGACACATTACATGTGTTTATATTTTTGTTCAGTATACAAACAATGCATGGTGTCTGAGCCTCTCCAGCCATCCTTTTGATGTGCTCACAATAGTGATGTCACAGAGAAGCTATTCTTCCTTTCCCTATGGATCACCTTGTCGCCCCCGTTTTTACCTGGGGCTAACATGCATCCTTTGTCCTGATCTTGTCCACATTCAGATTGTGCCCACATTTTCGGGAAGGGAAAGGAGATACCTAATCAGTTGCACAACCGAATGCATTTAACTTGTTGTGGAAATTCTACAAAGGGACACTAAGTCAAACTTAAACGAATCATTCTTTATTAACAGCACGCTGGAGAGGTCAAAGTCAAACTTAGATGCATAAAATACCAGTCTGAATTGAGTTTTTCCTGCGGCAGTCCGGTTAGTTCTCTTATATACTGCAGACAAGTTATATTTGCATAATTTAGCTTATCGTTTATTCATGTGACAGACTTAACACCTCACAAGGCTTCTTCTCTCTAAGCTGAGACCTTGAAATGAATTCCATTCCTTTACTTATATTTGTGTATTAGATATTACTGCACTGTTGGAGCTAGAAACACAATTTGATTTGATTTCGTTCTTAAGGGTCTGGGCGTACTGCCAAATTGCAGATACTGATAGTGAAGATTTGTTCAGAATGTGGACAAGATCAGGACAAAGGATGCATGTTAGAACCAGGTATAAACAGGGCTCTAGTGAACATACATCACTGATGGTGTCACCCACTCAATAATTACACTGTTTATTTCTCCTGGTGCAAAAATGTAAGGCATCCAGTCCTCTAGTCCTTTCATGAGCTATGGTCCTCACAGTTGATGTGTGCATGTTTAGTCTGTTTCAAAGCATTGTCCTGGGCCACATCACAATACTCCTACCCAGGTCACATACAGTAACTGCTATTGGCAATGGAAAACATCTGTCGTGTAGGCCTGGATCTGCTATTTAAGATTCTATAGACGCGGAGTCAGCCTGTATCTGTTGAGCTCCAGACTGGTCGTGGTGGTACGGGCTCAACTGTCCAGTCTGTACCCAGCCACAGGGCCTGGATCCTGTCCTTTTTTTCTGTGAAGTCTGTGGTGGACTCCCCTGCAGAGAGGCGGAGGGCCGCTGCTGGAGACGTTTCCCCTCTATAAAAGAGAAATGTGCACAAACGCAAAGAGGCCGAGCTCCATTAATGTCACTCGCCGCAACGTCCAAGAGTCTCGTTACACTGAGACTGCCAGGACTACATCTACCCCCCCTCCTCCAGGGACCACATCTACCCCCTTCCCCTCCAGGGACTACATCTACCCCCTTCCCCCTCCAGGGACTACATCTACTCCCTTCCCCCTCCAGGGACTACATCTACTCCCCTCCAGGGACTACATCTACTCCCCTCCAGGGACTACATCTACTCCCCTCCTCCAGGGACTACATCTACTCCCCTCCCCCTCCAGGGACTACATCTACCCCCCTCCAGGGACTACATCTACCCACCCCTCCAAGGACTACATCTACCCCCTCCAGCAGGTATATCTCACTGGTCGTCCCCAAAGCCAACACTTCCTTTGGCCGCCTTTCCTTCCAGTTCTCTGCTGCCATTGACTGAACAGTAAAAAAAAAGGTTACTGTTTATATCTCCCCAGTTAACAGAAGTGATCAATTAAACACCTTACTAAATGACAACGGTCCGGACAACAGTGTTGTATCGTGGTGTCTGCTAGACGGTAAACAGTGTTGTATCGTGGTGCCTGCTAGACGGTAAACAGTGTTGTATCGTGGTGCCTGCTAGACGGTAAACAGTGTTGTATCGTGGTGTCTGCTAGACGGTAAACAGTGTTGTATCGTGGTGCCTGCTAGACGGTAAACAGTGTTGTATTGTGGTGTCTGCTAGACGGTAAACAGTGTTGTATCGTGGTGCCTGCTAGACGGTAAACAGTGTTGTATCGTGGTGCCTGCTAGATGGTAAACAGTGTTGTATCGTGGTGCCTGCTAGATGGTAAACAGTGTTGTATCGTGGTGCCTGCTAGATGGTAAACAGTGTTGTATCGTGGTGTCTGCTAGACTGTAAACTCTCCTTCCAGACTCACATTAAGCATCTCCAATCCAAAATTAAATCTAGAATCTATATTTCACTGGTCATTTCCAAAGCCAACACTTCCTTTGGCCGCCTTTCCTTCCAGTTCTCTGCTGCCATTGACTGGAACGAATTGCAAAAATCTCTGAAGCTGGAGTCATATCTCCCTCTCTAACTTTAAGCATCAGCTGTCAGAGCAGCTTACCGATCACTGTACCTGTACACAGCCAATCTGTAAATAGCCCACCAAACTACCTCCTCCCCATATTATTACTTACGCTCTTGCTCTTTTGCACCCCAGTATCTCTACTTGCACATCATCATCTGCACCTATTTCACTCCAGTATTAATGCTAGATTGTAGTTATTTTCACCTCTAGGGCCTATTTATTGCCTTACCTCCCTACTCTTATACATTTGTACACACTGTACATAGATCTTTCTATTTTCTTTTGTGTTATTGACTGTACGTTTGTTTATGTGTAACTCTGTGTTGTTTTTGTCGCACTGCTATGCTTTATCTTGTTCTCAACTGGCCTAGCTGGTTAAATAAAGGTAAAATATATATTTTTTAAATAAATAAGGCCTTAGGATGTTGCCATTTGGGTTTTTATAATGATCTTGTAATCGTATATACAACATTGCAGACGCCTAAACTTACTTTTGCTCTTAAAACATTCAAAAAAGAAAGATCCTAAGCCACCAGGAAAACGGTAATAAGGTAATAACTTAATCTACTGGACAAAGAGGCAGAGACTGAGGCCACATGGACAATGGCTTGGCAGGATACAATGGTTCCTCCCTCTCAGACCTTGATGTATCCACCTCATTAGCGGTAGCCCTCGTTTTGCCCTCACCTCTGACTCTCCAGTCCCACAGTTCAACGAGCTAACAGCACTAACGGCTAGACCGCTCATGAGTTCACTCTGAAAGAATGGCTAGGGTTTCATATTTTGGAACTACTTGTGCAGGGAATCCAAACAGTCCTGCCTGTATTTTCTAAATGCTGAATGGATGGCCAGGATGAATAGGCGCAGTGTGCACAAGCATTCTTTCACACAGCAAATCATCCATCCTCCTCCACACATCCAGGGGGTGAAAAGTGGAGGACATCTAACGTACTATACCTTCCTTTCACCCCCTCCTCTTACTTGCTACTTCATTCTGCAGTTGTGCTGTTTATGTCTCCAGCCCTGGTTCCCAGAATGGGCTGGCCCTGTAACCCCTCTCCTTTAGAGGAGACTATATATGGGGCTCTGGAGGCCTGTCCTCCACACCCAGTGAGCAGCCAGCGGTCAGCCTTTCCGGTGGGACGACCAGTCTAGGAAAATGAAGTCCTCACCATCACAGGTCTGGCCTTCAGATGTTCAGAGGGCCACAGAATGCCCCCTCTGCTAGGTGTGGGGAACCCAAGCTGGAGAGAGTGAAGGATGGCTAGTCTAGCCATAGGGACATCCCTCCTTTGGGTCAATTAGCTTTTACCGTTAAACCTTTATGGAAGTATATGATATTATGGCTTCCATACTTCTGTGAGATTTGGAATCGAAGCTTCAGGCTTGTTGTCAGAGGCGGCCACAGTACCCAAACTACTGGCGAAAAGTGTATCAATGGCAGTATGCACTAGTCAGCGCTTGTCCAGCTCCGTTGCCATCGGGGAGGGGGTTCAGGTTCCATAACCCTTCAGCCAATGTTTAGATATCAGTTCTGTTAACAGCCTTTGGACTGTGGTCACAGGGCGGGGAATAACCTCCTGTGGTAACCCTGCCATAGCTATTACACAACCCAGTTCCCCCAGACAGTCTCTAATTCTGTCCTTAAGCTGTTCTTGTCTATTAATGTTCTGTATTATGTCATGTCTTGTGTAGACCCGAGGCGGCAGGTAGCCTAGTGGTTAGAGTGTTGGGCCAGTAACCGAAAGGTTGCTGGATCTGAATCCCCCGAGCTGACAAGGTAAAAATCTATTGTTCTGCCCCTGAACAAGGCAGTTAACCCACTGTTCCCCGGTAGGCCGTTATTGTAAATAAGAATTTGTTCTTAACTGACTTGCCCAGTTAAATAAAGGTTCAATAAAAATATGTAAAAAAAAAAAAAAAAAAAAAGAAGAGTAGCTGCTGCTTTCGCAATAGCTAATAAAATACTCCTAGACAGCCTCATCTTCCACACTGGCCTTGGTGGTTGTGCCAGCCATCCGAGAGCTGAAACCCAATACGTCTGAGGTTGACAGAAAAGGACATTTGAGGCGTTTGTTTCAGCAGTCGCAGAAGTCCAAAAACCTTGCTGAACAGAACCTAACCACATGCAAAAGCAAAATGACTCCTGTTGTGGAGGGTGACTGGAATCATACATACAGTAAGCCATTAATGTAAAACACGAGAAAGCTAGCTGGCATAAGAGCAGCTACTTGTGATGCAAACTAGACTGTCATTGGTACAGTATCTCTGCAATGTACTATGGACATATTTATTTTTAATATAGCCAAACATGTCTTCCATCCTCCAATGCAAATGTAATGGATTAAGGAAGAGTCCTGAACTCATCTGCAATAGTTGATTGTAACTGGGAGGGGGCTCAATTTAGTATATTTGAAAATAACATTTGGTCAAGCACTTCAGAAGAAATGGCGACGGAGGCAAACAAACAAACCACAGCATATTCATCCTATCACGACAATATATCGTCTCTTCATATTTATCTAGAAGATGCTTGTCTCAATGGGAGGTCTGACTGATGTACCCTGCCTTTTAGTTCAGAGATACTAGGATTTTGGACATCAGCCTAGATCCACAACATCCCACCCGTTAGATCTCAAGTCTCATTGAGGAGTCAAAAACAGTCTGCCCTGTCCAGAGTCCCATGGACCGCCTGCATGTCACTCGCTGGCCTATAAGTCAAGCGAACATGCTGGGGCCTTAACCCTGCCTTCAGCTCCATAGCCACACAATCAATTTAACAACCACCCCCTTGTCTCAGACGACTCAATTGGCCCATCCTGACCTGGTGGGACTGCTTGTTTGCCTAAACAACATGAGAGCTGTTCAGCCTCAATCATTTCATCGACACTTACTCACCAACGCTCCCAACAGACGGTGACTCCACGGGCGAGAACGCCAAAGGTATTCTCGTTCCTTCTCTCATTCATCAGTATGCTGAAAGGCAACTGGAGGCGCCAGTCTACCGCCTGACCATAACTGTTCCCCAGGGTTCACGGCTTGGCCTGGCTGGACGCCACACCAGGGGGATATTTTCGCCTTCTATGGTGTTGGGTATTTTGTCCCCGTTGGGAAATGACGCTGAGGAGTTTGATCACACTTCTAACACCACAGCACAACAATTCTAGAACTGACAGATGTTGTGCCGAATATATTGATTCATGAAGACAAGTTTGTGTTTTAGAACTTAAGGTTAAAGGAAAGGTTCAGGTCACAGAATAAGGCCATGGTTAAGAGTGGGTTACCTATAGAATTATTCCATGTGGCAGTACTGGGGTCATCAAAAAAAAATAAGCACCATTGCTGCTGATGATGGAAAGAGTGTGTGCGCCAATATCTCATTACTCTGTTTAATTACTTGGATAAGTGAGTGCCAAAGATGGGGTGTTGAAGAAGAGAAAAGCAGAGGCAAAATAAACAAAGTCAATGTGAACTATTTCAGATTTACAAAGCTCTTCCAGGAATTTAGATTTTCCACGTTTCCCCCCCAGAAATCTACAATATCCCACCCGCATAGAGCAGACATACGGGAAGTGAAACATTGGCTGTCATCTCATCTCCTTTGGGAAACAGGGTGGAGAGAAGGGAGGCTCAGAGTGTGACTAAACATTTCCTCGTGTCAGTTTGGGACTACAGGCTGTTACAACGTCCTGTGGCATGTTTGAGGTTCGGTTGTCCCAGTATCTGTGCATGTACAGTATGACGTGTCTCCTTTCTAACACCCAGGAAGCTCAGATTCAAACTCTCAGACAGCTCTGCAAGCGTTATACCAAAATACATGTTACTCACAAAATATGGAGTTTCACTGAGAAACTACCTTCATTTACTCCTGTATGTACTTCCAAAAAGTCAAAAAATTTACAAGCAACTGAAATAAAATGGCTCTTCATTGGAGGTGCTGAATAGGCATTTTTTAGGTTGCTTGTAAAAATAAATGTATAATTTTAACATTTTGTGGATGTACATAACGGCCGTAAATAGAGATAGTTAGTTAGCGAAACTCCATATTTGGTCAGTAATTAACATCTTTTAACATAAATGCTTGCAGAGCAGTCTAATGGGAGTTTGAATCTGAGCTTCCTGGGCATTAAAGAGGAGACGCGCCATACTCATGGTCCACATCTCTAACACACAGATACCGGGGCAAGGTTGGGTACAGTTTGTATTATTTCACTGTTATTTAATCAGGTAGGCCAGTTGAGAACAAGTTCTCATTTACAACTGCGCCCTGGAGTATCCAGACCCCTTGACGTTTTCCACATTTTGCTATGTTACAGCCTTATTCTAAAATTGATTAAATAAATCCTCAATCTACACACAATACCCCACAATGACGAAGTGAAAACACGTTATTAGAAATTAAAAAACAGAAATACCTTACTTAAGTATTCAGACCCTTTGCTAGGAGACTCAAAATTGAGCTCTGGTGCATCCTGTTGCCATTGATCATCCTTGAGATGTTTCTACAACTTGGAGTCCAGCTGTTGTAAATTCAATTGACTGGACATGATTTGGAAAGGCTCACACCTGTCTATATAAGGTCCCACAATTGACAGTGCATGTCAGAGCAAAAACCAAGCCATGAAGTCGAAGGAATTGTCGATAGAGCTCCGAGACAAGATTGTGTCGAGGCACAGATCTGGGGAAGGGTAGCAAACAATGTCTGCAGCATTGAAAGTCCCCAAGAACACAGTGGTCTCCATCAAACTGAGTAATCAGGGGAGATGAGCCATGGTCAAGGAGGTGACCAAGAACCCGATGGTCACTCTGACAGAGTTCCTCTGTGGAGATGGGACAACCTTCCAGAAAGACAAATATCTCTGCAGCACTCCACCAATCAGGCCTTTATGGTAGAGTGGCCAGACGGAAGCCACTCCTCAGTAAAAAGACACGACAGCCCGCTTGGAGTTTCTCAAAAGGCACCTAAAGGACTCAGACCATGAGAAACAAGATTCTTGGGTCTAATAAAACCAAGATTGAACTCTTTGGCCTGAATGCCAAGCATCACATCTGGAGGAAACCTGGCCCTATCCTTATGTTGAAGCATGGTGGTGGCAGCAGCATTATGCGGTGGGGATGTTTTTCAGCAGCAGGGACTGGGAGACTATTCAGGATCGAGGGAAAGATGAACAGAGCAAAGTAGAGATCCTTGATGAAAACATGCTCCAGAGCAGTCAGGACCTCAGACTGGGGTGAAGGTTCACCTTCCAACAGGACAATGACTCTAAGCACACAGCCAAGACAACGCAGGAGTTGCTTAGGGACAAGTCTCTGAATGTCCTTGAGTGGCCCAGCCAGAGCCCGGACTTGAACCCGTTCGAACATCTCTGAAGAGACCTGGAAATAGCTGTGCAGCAACGCTCCCCATCCAACCTGACACGGTTTGAAAGGATCTGCAGAGAAGAATGGGAGAAACTCCCCAAATACAGGTGTGCCAAGCTTGTAGCATCATACCCAAGAAGACACAATGCTGTAATAGCTGCAAAAGGTGCTTCAACAAAGTACTGAGTAAAGGGTCTGAATACTAAATGTAATAATTATTTTATTTTGAATACATTAGCAAACATTTCTAAAAACCTGTTTTTGCTTTCTCATTATGGGGTATTGTTTGTAGATTGATAAGAAAAAAAAATGTACACCAATTTTAGAATAAGGCTAACGTAATAAAATGTGGAAAAACTCAAGGGGTCTGAATACCTTCCCGAAGGCACTGTAGATTAAAATGTTCTGCATGCACTCAATGATACAGTAGCACAGAGCAGCAGCTGGTTCATATAACATAACGTTTCATTTGTTTAGGAGCATTGAAATGCTCCCATGACAAGCTGGAAGATGGAGTGAAATACTTTTTTTTTTTTTTTTTCATTTCCAAAAAAAAGCTTGGAATCAGGTGCACAGTAGACTTAACCAACCAGGGCTGTATTTCTTTAACCTTGTTTGACACATTGTGGTGATAGACCACAGCCGCATGCGTTAATGTTACTAAATAGCTGAGGTAGAAAGGACTATAGTGAGGAGGAATAACCATTGATTGTTTTCAAGCAGTGAAGCACACTTCTCTCCCCCCAAAATAGCCGAGGTCAAACATTTGTAGCTACATAAAATGAAGTAAGTTAATTGTTTACCAACATGCCACACATTCTATGGCGGCTTCATGTCACCACACTTGATTTGTTTATTCTTGCACAGCAGCATTTCATGTGAACTCTCATCTTTTCTCCAGATGGTAATAGGATAAAGAGGGCACATATTAAACACCAATGACCTTAAAGTATTAAGAACAGTTGCTTCTAATGTTAAATATCAAACGTTATCTCCATAACCCCAACTGCCATTCCACAGGCTTTCATAAACAACCAAACCCAACTGGGGAAACAGAAATATTCCGTGCCACTTAAACTCAACGTGCAACATCCTCATCTACTTCTCCGTTCGGTCTTCCTGTCAACAAGCGTTAACGGTTCGCACTTTGCAGCCAAAGACTAAAACGTCCATTGAGATGTCAGATAATTAAAAAAGCATAAATGTAGACTCGTATGCCAAAGAGTCTATGCCCTTGTGCATTCAATGTGAGTGTGTGTTCAAGCCCTGGGTATGGTAAGGAGACTGTTCACTGTGTTTTGTGTAAACTAGACTGGGCAGAATAATAGCAGGCTGGTGGCCAGGCTGTGATGAAACACTGGAGAGAATGTAAACCACCCTGAATGTGTAGGATTAGGGGGATTACGCTATGTACACACAGCACATGCAGGAACAAAAATAAGCACACATGCTCCACTTTTTTTATTTTATTGTACTGACAGAAAATGATACCATTTAACAAGAGAATGTCAAACATTCCCTGTCTGACAAAGGGGGCCAGGACAGGGAAGGAACATGTAAAATAAGTAAGGGGGTTAGGGAGACAAGAGGTGCATGCTGGGATGTGAAGATTCTTCCCGTAGAAGCCTGGTAACGCCACCTGTGGAACCAAAAGGCCAGAGCGGTTAGGATACCACCTGACCAGGCTCTATGTTTGATCACAAAACACCCCTAATTCATTACTTGTTTTTTTAATTAGGCATATCTATATTCAAATGTTTATTAAAATGGCAATTAGTCTTTAAATTATGATAATTAAAAGTTGTCATTAAAGTAACTGTACAGCGAAAATCTTACTTTTAAAAGTTTATCTTCTGTTAACTCATACCCAAATAATGTTGACGACTCGTCATATACTCGTATGTGACCAAAGCATAAATTGGAGAAAAATAAACACTACAAAAAATTATATATAACACTTAAACTTGTATGTCAGATCATTTCCTCAGAGGATGATGTCCTCCTCCTGAGGAGGATGAGTTGGCCAATCAGCAGTCTACTCACATTAATATTTTCAATTACAGGTATATTACGCTCACACCATTCCGTTGTTATGGTACGCTCACACCATTCCGTTGTTATGGTACGCTCACACCATTCCGTTGTTATGGTACGCTCACACCATTCCGACACAGAAAAGCTGCTTTTTAACATAATTAATTACCATTTTTTGGGGAAGGTAAACTATTTAACCTAGAACTCTGGAAACAGTGGACAGTTACTTTAAGAGATTTGTTATAATATTGACCACAGTGGTGTGGAGCATTTCTGATTCAAAAGGGCCTGACACTAAGCATCCCATCATTTTATCTAGTTTAACATACATACTGTATGTACAACCCTGGGAGGTAATGGGCACCAAGACAAACAAAAACAGTGTGCTGATGGCCAAAAAAATGACAAAATCTAGCTCGGCTCTCTATGGGGGGTTTGGCGACGGCAGCACTGTTTACATTCCATTGGCGCTGATGGACGTGAGCCAGGTTAGGCATGGGAACCAGAACCCAAAGACCTGCACTGTACCATTACCTCTCTCTGAACCATCAATGTGGCGTAGCTTCTCAGACTGTTGCCTGTATAATTACAAGGTGATGCTGAATATTCAGGCAGCTTGATCGTGAAAGTTTGAGTTCTCGCACAAAGGGTGGTTGGTTACTATATTTACCCCTAGGCTGGGGATACAACGTGTTTAGCACTATGACCCATCTACAGCGTTTGCTCAAGAAAACATGTTTCTAAGCAAAAACCTCACTTTCAGAGTGAACCCATTCAAATATATCAAAATATCTGCAAACCATCAATTGTATCCAGATCCATAATTTGGTCAACACTGGTGCAGGACACATACCTTTCGCTTGGAGGGCGTTCACTCGTCAACGTACTCGAAGGACTCGGGGGCCTCGGGCTCCTGTTCCTCCTCCTCGATCTTGGGGCCGTGGGCGGAGACAGGCTCCACCAGCTCCTCCTCTTCCTCGCTGGTGTCCTTCATGATGATAATGCCGCCGGTGTGCAGCTGGAGACAGATAGGGGACATGGACCAATGACATGAGCGACTAAGCTGTTCGACCAATGATGTGGGGGTCGTATTATACGCACAACACCTTGTCTGCTTCCCCAACTGAGCAGTACACCCATAAAACATCACCCGCACCACAATAACCTCAACATCACCCGCACCACAATACCCTCAACTCGAATTCAGAGAAGACACTGCACCCCATACTGTTATATCTCACCCACTCTCCACATGGACTAGCATGCTTATGCAACAGTTGGACACATTTAACAAGGCTTATGTCCATGTAAACCTCTGAAGCCGAGAGCTGAGGAACTGCAACAGGTGTTTATAACGCTGAAGCCGAGAAGTGAGGAACTGCAACAGGTGTTTATAACGCTGAAGCGGAGAGGAACTTTGAAAACACTACACAGACGTGGTGAGGGATTACACAGTGAAGAGATTCATCATGACTGCAAGAAGAACAGGTGTCGTCGTCGTCGTCCCCAGTCTGCCTGTGAGGACTTTGAGGGGAATGGTTGTCTCATCACACTCCAATGAGCACATTGCCCTTGCAGTGGTTGTACAGTACATCATGCAGCTTGGTTATCACTGTAAATCACTTATAGATATGGTTGTTAGAGATACGGTCAGGTCCAGACTAAAGCGTCAGGTATGGTGAGCACTGCCCAGACTAGATTTTTACTCCTACATTATCTCTGGGCAGCTTAGTAACACTAATCTACTCACAGACCACACTACAAGACCTTTGGAACAGTTGCTGTGTGCTCGGATTGCCTTCTATGGAATAGGTGAAATGGAATCATCACAATATGGAGGGAAGGTCTGTGGGAGGCATACCCTGGCCCCACAACAATGGATCGCTTTGTGTTAAGACATTTAAAAAAAAAGAAAACCAAATAAAGTTTTAGAAGACAGACGAGAGCAAAAACACTGAAGTGTCATATGATATGACCCATGATGCATTGCTCTCAGCTCGACGTGTGTTGATTTGACATGTAACCAAACGATACTCCTCTTTATAAGAGTGGGATTAGGATAAGTGTGTGGGTGACTGCATATCTCATGTTATTTACTGTGGAAAGCTGTCAACATTTTGCGTAGGGCCAGAGTAGTGGTTTATTGTCCGTGGATCTAACCAGGGCTTGGTTGGAAAGATGAATAAAAGATGGCTGATAAAAAGACCGCTTCAACGCTGGATCCAGAAGCAAAAAATATATATCCGAGCCGAAAACCTTATTTTTTTTACCAAATTTAAATCCCATTGCAGTTATCACAAAACTACCTACCACCAACAGGTCTGGACCATCATCACAAGGCTAAAATAAAACATACGTAACGCAACAATTCTGTCAATTGGAGGATAAACATCTATCAAATAATTTGCCACGGATACAGTGCATTCGATAAGTATTCAGACCCCCTTGACCTTTTCCACATTTTGTTACGTTACAGCCTTGTTCTAAAATGGATGAGGAATTTATTTCATCCATCTACACACAATCACCCATAATGACAATTTTTGCACATTTATTATTTACGTAAATATTTAGATGTTTCTACAACTTGATTGGAGTCAACCTGTTGTAAATTCAATTGATTGAACATGATTTGGAAAGACGCACACCTGTCTATAAGGTCCCACAGTTGACAGTGCATGTCAGAGCAAAAACCAAGCCATGAGGTTGAAGGAATTGTCCGTAGAGCTCTGAGACTGGATTATGTCGAGGTACAGATCTGGGGAAGGGTACCAAAAAGAATTCTGCAGCATTGAAGGTCCCCAAGAACACAGTGGTCTCCATCATTCTTAAAATGGAAGAAGTTTGTAACTACCAAGATTCTTCCCAGAGCTGGCTGCCCAGCCAAACTGAGCAATCGGGGAGAGGGGCCTTGGTCAGGGAGGTGAGCAAGAACCCAAGGGTCACTCCGACAGAGCCCCAGAGTTCCTCTGTGGAGATGGGAGAACCTTCCAGAAGGACAACCATCTCTACAGCACTCCACCAAATCAGGCCTTTATGGTAGAGTGGGCAGACGGAAGCCACTCCTCAGTAAAAGGCACATGACAGCCGGCTTGGAGTTTGCCAAAATCTCAGACCATAAGAAACAAGATTCTTGGGTCTGATGAAACCAAGATTGAACTCTTTGGCCTAAATGCCAAGAGTCAATTCTGGAGGAAACCTGGCACCATCCCTATGGTGAAGCATGGTCGTGGCAGCATCTTGCTATGGGGATGTTTTTCAGTGGCAGGGACTGGGAGATTCAGGATCGAAGCAAAGTACAGAGAGATCCTTGATGAAGTCCTGAGCGCTCTGGTGCAGGTTCTCAGACTGGGGCGACGGTTCACCTTCCAACCGAACAACGATATGAAGCACACAGCCAAAACAACACAGGAGTGGCTTCGGGACAAGTCTTTGAATGTCCACGAGTGGCCCAGCCAGAGCCCGGATTTGAACCCATTCGAATATCTCTGGAGAGACCTGAAAATAGCTGTGCAGCAATGCTCCCCATCCAACCTAACACAGCTTGAGAGGATCTGCAGAGAAGAATGGGAGAAACTCTCCAAATACAGGTGTGCCAAGCTTGTAGTGTCATACCCAAGAAGACTCAAGCCGCCAAAGGTGCTTCAACAAAATACTGAGGAAAGGGTCTGAATACTTACGTAATATTTCCCTTTTGTATTTTTAAGAGAACAAATTAATCAAATTTGGAATAAGGCTGTAAAGTAACAAAATGTGGAAAAAGTCAAAGGGGTCTGAATACTTTCTGAACGCTCTGTATAAGATGGCATCATCGTTAACAGTTGGGAAAATTGCATAGAGTGAGACAGCAGCCAAGTCCTGTATGGCAGTACATTGAGAAGTTAAATATGAAGGTGATGAAATGCAAACTTGGAATTGAGGTGGAATTGAATTACAGTAGCAGTACAGGTGCAATGCTGAAAGGCAGGAACCGCGAGACCCAACCCATTGCTGGCAGCAGTGAGAAAATCACAGTGCCGATTACAGAAATTATTGCAGTTGGGCCTCCTGAGCGGTGCAGTGGTCTAAGGCCACTAGAGATTCTGGGTTTGAGTCCAAGCTCTGTCGCAGCGGTGCACAATCGGGAGATGCAGCAATGACTAACGACCAATTGGAGACCACAAAATTGGGGAGTAAAAAAAAGGGGTAAAAAATAAATGATTGCAGTTGATATTGTCAATGGTAGAGGATGTCGGCTTCACTGCCCTGATGGCATATCCTGAACCAGACTACAACAAGGCCTGATGGCATATCCTGAACCAGACTACAACAAGGCCTGATGGCATATCCTGAACCAGACTACAACAAGGCCTGATGGCATATCCTGAACCAGACTACAACAAGGCCTGATGGCATATCCTGAACCAGACTACAACAAGGCCTGATGGCATATCCTGAACCAGACTACAACAAGGCCTGATGGCATATCCTGAACCAGACTACAACAAGGCCTGATGGCATATCCTGAACCAGACTACAACAAGGCCTGATGGCATATCCTGAACCAGACTACAACAAGGCCTGATGGCATATCCTGAACCAGACTACAACATGCCCTGATGGCATATCCTGAACCAGACTACAACAAGGCCTGATGGCATATCCTGAACCAGACTACAACATGCCCTGATGGCATATCCTGAACCAGACTACAACATGCCCTGATGGCATATCCTGAACCAGACTACAAGATGCCCTGATGGCATATCCTGAACCAGACTACAAGATGCCCTGATGGCATATCCTGAACCAGACTACAAGATGCCCTGATGGCATATCCTGAACCAGACTACAAGATGCCCTGATGGCATATCCTGAACCAGACTACAACATGCCATGTTGAAAAACCGTGACGGCCCTGGATGAGAAATTGTACAATGATTGCTATGCAAGTATAAAGCACGAGCTCTCAAACAACATACGTGGCGTTAACAGATTGTTGAACGTCTATGAACACATCGCCGCAACGAGCCATCACATTGATGAGAAGTGGGACATGACGTCCAATGTACTACTGACAACCGAGCACATAGAGAGGAACACAACAGAGAACCTGAAACGGCATTAACTACCATCATTGCTGAGTGGGTGGGGGACAGCAGTAAGGTGAGTGCTGTCTACTAGGTAGCCAGGACTGCAGTAGATTTAACTGCTCTGTCTACTAGGTAGCCAGGACTGTAGTAGATTGAACTGCACTGCCCCCTAGCGGTCATAAGCAGGACCATATCTGAATTGTGAATTCATGCCATTTTATGATTTTTTAACCCCAGTTAAAAAAATAAAAGTGTCACATCCCTACCAGAAACACACTTAAAAAGGTCACACGCGTTCACAAACTCACACACCAACAGTACGTACCGGTTTGAATGGCTGGTAGCGGCACGTCTCGGGCATGTTGAGCACTTTGAGCTGGGCGGGCATCACTCTGGCTGGGTTCTCCATCAGCTGGAAGTTGGGCTCGGGTTCCTTCTTCTTCTCCTTCTCTTTCTCCTTCTCTTTCTCTTTCTCCTCATCTTTCTTCTCCTTCTCAGCCTCCTGTACCTCCTGAGAGTCCAACAAATACAATGTTAAGCGTTTTCCCTCCCTTTTCCTGAGGAAAATCCACGACTCAGTGAGTCCGCAATGCATTGGATGATAAAAAAAGATGACGATGGCAGTAAGCGTCACGTCGGAATAAAATGTGCCTTCAAAAAGCTTCAACTCTGGAAGACGTGTTAATCTTGAGATGGATGATACACTCCTTATCGGTTGTCTTGCACTTGGTGGCCAGTGATTTGTTAAGCTCCCCCTGCCTCCTATCTGTCCCCTGCCCAGGTCTCCCAGGTGCTACTGCAAGGCCCTGCACCATCTGACGCTAGGCTGAAAACTGGACCATAGGTGTGCAATGACTCGTATCAGCACTCCTGTTTGTCTACGTGTGTGTGTGTTAACTAAAATCAACACACTCCCACACAGTTTGTGTGAGAGAATAAAACAAATCTCCACTGTCCAATGCCTTTGGTTAAAACTAACACTGATATAACCAAGGGTTAAAATACTCCCCCTTCTCGTTAACCTCGATGACACCAAGCCCAATCAATCAAACTGAGCGGATCCAACTTTGCTTGAGATCGCGGAGCCATCCCTCAACGAGGACGTGAAATCTAGCATGGTGGACGCCATCAAACATAGTGATAACGCCCAGCAGTCAACGTCCCACTGAAAGCAATACTGGCACTGGGTTGACAGGGGCTGTTGGTAATGGTATGTATTCCAGCCGTGTGCTTCATGGATAACTTGGTCACATCAGTGGAGAGGGGCTGTGGGACCTTGCCAGGGCTGACAGATAGCTGCTCCTTAAAGGGATACTTCACTCATTACCTGAGAACTGCTATTTTAAAAGGCCTAGTTCACTCACAAGGCCTAGTTCACTCACGCTGCAGCTCGGACACCTTCCACCTCACAAGGCCGCCATTGGCGGATGCGGTGGACTTAATGTGATGCTCATGCCAACGGATCTCTCTAGCTTAAACTGATGGATTGATGGGCATTTCTTTTATTACGCTAATTAGATTTCAGCGTGGGGGAAGATTTCCTGAGAAAACCAACAATGCAGAGAGAAGTTAAGGGCTTTTCTACAATTTCACTGTAAGGTCTACACCTGTTGTATTTGGCGCATGTGACAAATAAAATGTGATTTGATTTTGAACTGCTACTTTAAAAAAAAAGGGACAGTTGACTCATTTCATTTGTTGTTTTCTTACGTTTGAAGTGTTCTCCCTCTGCAGTAGTCTGTGTGTCTGGACATTACATCTGGCATAAGAAGCTTTGGGATATTGAGTGAAATATTAGTGACGGAAGTTGCAGACTGCAGAGGCCCGAAACGTAAGGGAGACTGTTTTCAGGTCTTTGAACCAGCACCTCAAATCCAAGTTTATTTGTCACGTGCGCAGAATACAACAGGTGTAGACCTTACAGTGAAATGCTTAATGGGCACCTCACAACCAATTACACAGATCATTCCTCAATAGGCTGTTCAATATGAGCAGAGCTCTGTTTGGGACAGGGGCTACAGGATTCTTGCTTGAGGAAGGTTAAAAACATCTACATTAAAAGCAAGACTTAATTTGAAGAAAAATAAATAAATAAAATAAAAAAATAGAAAGTGGTCTCTATGAGGCACACACTCACCACTTCCATCTTCTCCTCCTCTTTCTCTTTCTTCTCCTTCTCCTTCTCCTTCTTCTTAGCTTTGGCTGTGATGGAGAGAACAGCAGTAGACACCTATCATGGAGGAAGAGAGAGAGAGAGACTAAATGAAGGGAGTATTGGCACAGAAATAAAAGGCACCGAGGGGCAAATCACAAAACCTCTTAAAATACACAACACAAATTAACAAAAAATATCCGCAGTTTTTTTTTTTTATTAGGTTATTAAAATGTACCCATGTACTAAAATGAGCCAAGACTCGGGCTGAGTAGCCAAAATAACATGGTCTCAGACTGACATGGAAATGAAATGAGAGAGAGTTCACAAGGGGCTCTAATAAAACCCTCCAAGAAATGGATCTTGGCTGAGGACAATTCATTCAGGATGACCGTGAGTAGCAGCGAATGTGACTTCAGTCGATCAAAACAGGGTGACGTCATGTCACTATTGGGGGACTCTCACCTTCTCCTTCTCTTTCTCTTTGGGCACCTCCAGGGCAGGAGGGTAGGCGAAGGTGGAGGGCTTGCAGTTGGAGCGGTACTGCACCTTGGGCATCTGGACAGGGAAAACAACAGCGTGGTCAAACATCAATAACAAGCGACGGTAGTAAAGTCCGGCTCAGCACCTCTAGCTTAAACTGACACATTTTGATGGGGATAGATTCCCGTGGGGGACAGACATCAACTCTAGGGGGTTAAGTGTGAGAGAAAAGTCTGGCATGGCTACAGTGGGGTGGGACTGGCATGGCTGCAGTGGGGTGGGACTGGCATGGCTACAGTGGGGTGGGACTGGCATGGCTACAGTGGGGTGGGACTGGCATGGCTACAGTGGGGTGGGACTGGCATGGCTACAGTGGGGTGGGACTGGCATGGATACAGTGGGGTGGGACTGGCATGGATACAGTGGGGTGGGACTGGCATGGATACAGTGGGGTGGGACGTTTACCTTGAGGTCCTTGTTGAGTCCGATAATGGCGGTGGGGGTGAAGGCCAGGGAGAGGAAGTGGGAGAGGGGGAACCAGAACCAGAACTGGGTGAACACCAGCAGGCCCACCACTGACGGCATGTGGGTGTGGCCCGTCCTCGACTGCAGGGAGATGGTGACGTTACGGCCACCTGCACACAAAGGGAGCAGGGAAGTAGAGAGTTGACATTTCACTTCGATATGTATTGCTTCCATTATAATGCTCAAATCTAATTTTATAACTTTGGTACCTATTATGGCATTATATGATGTTATGGTCGGTTCCTCTACTGTCATGCTTATAAAGATAAAGCCTGCGTCCCTAAGGGAACTTTGGCCAAAAGTACTACACTATAAAGGGAGTAGGGTACCCTTAGGGACGCAGGCACAAACAAGAAGTGAATAATGAGGGGTTAATTAACTAACTTACTACACTGACAAAGCCAGCCATTTCACTAAATCATTGCGATTAGTCCTAATCCCAGGCCAAGGGCCTCACAAACATTTCCATTAGTAATTTATGCCCTTTAAACTTAACAAGATTTAAAAAAAGTGAACCAAGTGCCAGTAAAACAATGATCTGGCATGGCTAGTGTGAGGTAATGAAGCCTTTCCCAGTGTACGAACGGGGTCAAAGGCTAGGGTGCAGACAAGTAGAACAATAGACCTCCTTTGCCCTCTGGGAGACCGCTAGGGAGAAGAGGATGAATAGGGAGTGGGAGGAAGAGGGTTACAGAGGAGTGACCGGATGGATGAAAAGGGGATTGGAATCAGTGTTGGGAAGTCCTTCCCCAATCCTCATACAAATATTGTAAAAACTCCCTTCAAAACAAGAGTTACTAAGGAGGAACACTGATTAAAATACATCACAGCAGAGACCGCTGGAAATGTTTCCAATGGGAAATCAGATCAGACAACGGTGGTTCAATCACGGGACGTTTTCATTTAAAAACAGGCCTACCGCAGCCCAGTTGACTTTTTTTTTTTTAAAAGGTAATTACAGTGATGACTTCTGAGTGATTTGATAACTTTATTTTGACGGCTGAAATGGCCTCCTAATGCCCCGAACAAATTGATTTACTGGTCGCCAGAGTGACTCACAAATTCTAGTTGCTGCGCCACAATGAGAGCACACACACACGAGGTCTCTTAAAACTTGAGATGCAGCTTGACATCAGTGTGCAATTTACTAGAGGGGGAAGGAGAGGTATCCTGGGGTTGCCGTCAACCTACTTTATGGCAGTTTAATTTTTATTCCTGGGGAAGGGGACATCCTTTGTGTTATGTAATTCCGAGATCAACTAGAATTTTTCCGTGATGGCATAAGGTCCTTCGGCACAACAGAGCTGAGGGATTTCTGTCGCTCTTGATAACAAATGTCTAAATGATAAAAACGTGTATTTTTTAAAGGCTATGGAATGTCTACTAAATGATAAAACGTGTATTTTTTTTAAAGGCTATGGAATGTCTACTAAATGATAAAACGTGTATTTTTTTTAAAGGCTATAGAATGTCTACTAAATGATAAAACGTGTATTTTTTTTAAAGGCTATAGAATGTCTACTAAATGATAAAACGTGTATTTTTTAAAGGCTATAGAATGTCTACTAAATGATAAAACGTGTATTTTTTTTAAAGGCTATAGAATGTCTACTAAATGATAAAACGTGTATTTTTTTTAAAGGCTATAGAATGTCTACTAAATGATAAAACGTGTATTTTTTTGAAAGGCTATAGAATGTCTACTAAATGATAAAACGTGTATTTTTGAAAGGCTATAAAAAAAGGGGCCTTAAGAACTGAACACGGTCACTGAGTGAACAAAACATTAGGAACACCTTCTCTTTCCATGACAGACTGACCAGGTGAATCCAGGTGAAAGCTCTGATCTATTATTGTATCACTTGTTAAATCCACTTCAGTCAGTGTAGATGAAGGGGAGGAAACAGATTAAATAAGGATATTTTATCCTTGAGACATGGATTGTGTACGTGTGTCATTCAGAGGGTGAATGGGCAAGACAAAAGATTGAAGTGCTTTTAAAAACGGGGTATGGTAGTAGGTTCCAGGCACACCGGTTTGTGTCAAGAACTGCAACGCTGCTAGGTTTTTCACGCTCAACAGTTCCCATGGTGTATCAAGAATGGTTCACCACCAAAGGTCATCCAGCCAATTTGACAACTGTGGGAAGCATTGGAGTCAACATTGGCCAGCATCCCTGTGGAACGCTTTCGACACCTTGTAGAGTCCACGCCCCGATGAATTGAGGCTGTTCTGAGGGGAAAAGGGGAGGATGCAAAACAATATTATGGAAGGTGTTTCACGCGACGGAAAATGCAGAGGGGGGAGGCTCTGGAGTTCATCTTGGCAGGAGAACGAGTGGTCTCGACTGTAGCTATAGTGACAAGGATTGGCTGAAAGCATTATGGGAACAAAAATAAACACTGCTACAGTACGACACACACACACACAGCATAATTCAGATATACCCGTGTTGCCAGGGTCAAGTTCACTAAGTATTCTTATAAATGAAACACGGCTTGGCTGTTTTATACACCTGATGGTGTATTCAGACACACACACACTAACAGTAATCACAAGAGTCATGTGGCTGTTGACGTTGCTGGCCTGCCAGGCGCTAACGCATCGTAGCATGATCGCTTCCAGAGAAGGCAGTTGGGAAAGATCACAGAGGGGGCTGGGACTTCCTGTAAACCACACACATACACAGGCACACCTCCCCTTAACAGCAGACAGAAACAGATAAATACACCCACACGTCTTCTGAAGAAATCACACCACTGCCTCCAAATGTCACAACACACTGACCTGCATCCAGGATGCCCTGGGCCAGGATGGCCCCGAACTTGGCCATGACGTCATCGTGCTTGTCGTTGATGACCTTGGAGTAGAGCTGCCGGAACTGGTTCACCTGTGTGTCGGGAAAACAACAAAAAAACAATAAGACTCAAACCCATTGTTCAGTTCTTTTTGGTGGGTCGCCACATTACAATCTAGCATTCTTATTAAATGGATTTCTTTAGCAGCATATGAGAAACCTTTAGTCTGCCATGTTGCTTTGGTTCTGATTAAGTCAATGAGCATGGCAGGGCCCACAAGCAGGAGACGCCCTTACCCCCCCTTAATAACATAAAAACAGGTTGAAACACTTTGACCAGAGCCACTGTTGGGGGAAGGTAAGGACTCAAGTCTTTTTGATTCTAGAAATTATTTTACGTTTCTCTACTTTTTACTGAGAGAAATAAGCAGTGAAAACTGCTGGAACTTTTAGCTTCACTATTTGGAGAATAGCGGCAGATACATCTATAATAAGAAAAGGTTACATGGCTAAAACACTACCACTCATATTTCCATGTAACATATTAAAAAGTGATGGAAGTGATCCACCTGCGGGCATATAGAACAGATCTACTGCTTCTTAGACTTCCTTTCAATGAGAATCTATAACTCACATTTCTATGTGAGTTTGGTCGGGTCATCCAAAAAATGCCATATTGCAGCTTTAAAACCAGGTCTCTCTTGAACAAGTGTAGTGCCTCCTGCTGTTTCTAGTTTAAACCCAGTCTCTCTTGAACAAGTGTAGTGCCTCCTGCTGTTTCTAGTTTAAAACCAGTCTCACTTGAACAAGTGTAGTGCCTCCTGCTGTTTCTAGTTTAAAACCAGTCTCTCGAACAAGTGTAGTGCCTCCTGCTGTTTCTAGTTTAAAACCAGTCTCTCTTGAACAAGTGTAGTGCCTCCTGCTGTTTCTAGTTTAAAACCAGTCTCTCTTGAACAATCTCTCCCACCGCCCCAAGCGCAGAGCCTGTTGCTGTAACGTAACAGGCCATGACCAGAGGATGCTTGAAAATGGGTCTGGCATTTCTTAAACGGCTGTGACAGAGCTTGTTGTGGAAAACCGAGAAAGAGAGAGAACAGCTCCTTTTTAGCTAGCCTCACCACTTTTCCTCGCTCCCTCATTGTACTCAGTAGAAGCTGTGGTCATATTAGGCACTAAGTCACATCAACTGGACTCAAAATAGAGAACATTTCTATAATGTGGGCTGTGAATGAGATGGGCTGTTTCTCTGCTAAATGTGGGCTGTGATAGAGATGGACTGTTTCTCTGCTAAATGTGGGCTGTGAATGAGATGGGCTGTTTCTCATACACCCACCTTGGGACAGGTGACCTCGGTCTGCTGGATCATGATGAGGGCAGAGGAGATGAGGGCACCCTGTCTCACGTAGTTCACTGGGTCATTGGTCATAGGCTCCAACAGGTTGATGGCCTCCTGAGAAGGGAAAAAGAAAAATTGAACTTGTCAATTACAATAAAATACACAAATTAAACTAACAACTAGATGACTACTTGACCAGCAAACACTAAAGATGAGAGGTTATCGTGCTGAGTCGCTTAGAGTAAATAGATAGGAAATAGCACCAAACTTGATCTAAGTACGAGTGCAGTACTACCAGAGTATAAGCCCCAGCTCCTTAAGGGAGAAGAGGCTCAGGAAGGTCAACAGAACAACAGCACAGGAAGGTCAAGAGGCTCAGGAAGGTCAACAGAACTCTCTCAGCCTAGCTCAGAAACCTCTGGCCCAGTGTTTGGAACAGCGCTTCTCTGGGTATTAAGAGTTCAGCGCTGGCAGAGGGTGCTCGCTCAACCGCTTGGTACACTTACCAGGGGTGGGGCTCAGCTGTGCCAGGAAAAACCTTAGCATTCAGCAGTGAGGATCCAAGACGAGGCCTACAATCACTTCAAATCTCTATCGGAATCATAAACTGAAACCTTACTGTCCTTAAAATGATATATTTATTTACACTCTGCATATTAAAACAATATAAAAGGATGAGTGAGAATCCCCTGAAAACTACACAAAACAAAAAGCTTTCACAACTGAACAACTCAGAATCTGTTATCTTTGGTTCTAGAATCTTTGCCACGGCAAGCCGAGTGGAGAGCGACGGCGTAGAAGGGACACTGGTGGAGCCCTGGCTACCACATCCCTTTCCTGATTGGTCGGCAGTAGGGGTGTAACGGTACACATATCCGTACTAAACCGTTCGGTACAGGAACCTTGGTTGGGTCCGCACTGTGAACCCAAATTAATACATAATAAAAAACATTCATTAAAACATTAGGCCTATAGGCTACTCCTACGCTGCGTTGTATGCCTCTTATTGGGTAAATCTGATGTGAAAAAACATTTCAGGAATTACAAGCTTAACAACTAGAGCCTATGAGCACATTGTAATCCAAATTCAAATCTTTACTGGCGCATTTCAAAACGATCCTTTAGTGAAGTGCAGCCGGGAACTAGTTCTGTACGATTGGGACTGGTAGGGTGGATAACATTGGAACATTTTGGCTTCCCAGATTACAAAGAGAGTTGTGGATAAAACATTAACAGTATGGGGGCCTCCCGGGTGGCGCAGTGCTTGAGGCGTCACTACAAACCCGTGTCCGATCCCAGGCTGTGTCACAACCGGCCGTGACCGGGAGTCTCATAGGGCGGCGCACAATT
Organism: Brachymystax lenok tsinlingensis; assembly: GCA_030435695.1. NCBI lineage: Eukaryota > Metazoa > Chordata > Actinopteri > Salmoniformes > Salmonidae > Brachymystax > Brachymystax lenok. The sequence continues at coordinate 7,584,072 of CM059793.1, forward strand.
GGCCCAGTGTCGTCCTGGTTAGGGAAGGGTTTGGCCGGGGGGGCTTTCCTTGGCTCATCGCGCTCTTGCGACTCCTTGTGGAGGGCCGGACGCCTGCAGGCTGACTTCGGTCGTCAGTTAAATGGTGTTTCCTCCGACACATTGGTGGCTTCCGGGTTAAGCGGCAGGTGTTAAGTAGCGCGTTTTGGCGGATCATTTTTCAGAGGACGCATGACTCGACCTTCACCTCTCCCAAGCCCATGGCAATGATGAGACAAGTTCGTAATTGGATCGCAATTCGATATCACGAAATTGGAGAAAATTGTGGTTAAAAAAAATGTGGGACCCGTGAAGAACTCTATTTGAGAGGCCCAACATAACAATACATGTTACAACAGACAATGCCAGGAACATTGTGAATGCGGTCACAGAAGCTGGACTTGGGCCACAAATAGGGTGCTTTTTCGTTGAGTCTTTCGCCAAATAAAGAAAAATGTAACTACAGTAACTGTTCGCATATAATTTTCCCGCTGTACTGTAAACAAATCGTGACCCCAAAACCTCCATACGTACCGATACGTGGGTTTGGTGAACCGTTACACCCTTAGTCGGCTGAGGTTTTAATTGAGAGTATTTACTGTCAAGTTCAATCAGCAGAGCTGGCTGATTCAGAACATGGCATACAGGGGCCTCAGTTGTACTGTAGGGTGACATCACTCCTTTGGGCTTGATGAGAGTTCTAAACTGTCAGAGGTTTAAATATATTGATTGAGTCAAACAAAACAGCTGCTATTACTTGCCTATTTGAAATGTATAGAATATCTAATGTCAAACGTGAAAAGGACTGCATAGTCACTCAGAAGAATTTGAATAATTGGAATGTTTACACAAGGCTGGTAAAAAAAAAAAACATGGCTTCTCACGCAGGTTGCATTTTTCTACCCAATTCGTTAAACCCCCAAAAATGGCATGTCGCATACATTTTCATGATGACGCACACCTTTGTATTGACGGCTAGGGAGTCTGAAATAGGTTCCAATCCAACTCGCTTTCCCTCTGCATGTTTTTACCCAATACCAGACAGCAAGAACCGAAATTACAAGGCAATAAAAAAATTATCCAAACCCCAGGGTGTATAAATGATGACAGAGGGTATGAGCTCCATATGTAATAGCTAGCGGACCCACTTCTCCAGCCACAACACCATTCCACTCACCGAAGGACGCAGCTAACGTACTGGAGTCCTGGTCTGGCCCAGTCCAGTGTAGGCCTAGAACGTTCTCCCTTTGGGCACCAAGGCCCAAGTGTAATGGGCTGTGACTCTGTTTGTGGCTTCGGCACCTGAGAGTGACTAGTCCACATCAATAAGCTATTCTGGGCCTGGCGGCAGCCTCTTCTCCTTCCCCTCTATCCCTGACTACAATGTCCTCGTCTGGCCGACAGGATACAGCTCAGTGGCAATATGCTAACCAAGCAGAAACCCAACTGCGCAATATATCAAATGTATCTCAGTCATTGTGTTTCATTTATTACACTCTGGATCAACGTGTTGCAGCTCCCGCCAATATCCAGCAACTTCGCACAGCCATTGAAGAGGAGTGGGACAACATTCCACAGGCCACAATCAACAGCCTGATCAACTCTATGAGAAGGAAATGTGTCGCGCTGCATGAGGAAAATGGTGGTCACACCAGATACTAACTGGTTTTCTGATCCATGCCACTAACAAAAAAAAGAAAAGGTATCTGTGACCAACATGTGAAATCAACAGATTAATTTATTTCAATTGACTGATTGACCTTATACTGTATGAACAGTAACTCAGTAAAATCTTTGAAATTGTTGCATGTTGCATTTATATTTTTGGTTCAGGATTTAATTTGCTGACAGAGAAGCCGTTGTTTAGCAGCGTGGACTAGTAGTTAACCCTACTGAAGGCCTTTCATTTCAGATGAACCCCTGTGCTCAGCATTGGACACTAGCATCGGTGACAGACAAGGGACTACAAAGAACAAAAATGGCAATGAGTAAATTTTAAAATTGCCATCACCGCATATTGTGTGGGCGAGATATAAGTCCTCATTATATGACCCAACAGAGGTCAGCGGGAATTGGTGTCATCCTTCCAGGGTATCAACATTGGTAAAGCCTGTCTTTAACAAGCATTCAAAATATAGACTCTGGCCACTGGTCAACCAGGCACGTTCTAGGATCTCCCTGTAAAAACTAGTGCACAAGCATTTTCACTACACCCGCAATAACATCTGCTAAATATGTGTACGTGACCAATAAAATGTTATTTTAAGAGTTGAACGCTTCAACAGCGTTGGTTCAGATTGGAGCCCCTCCAAGCCCAGTCTCCACATAGGAGCCACGCTAGGTCCTCTCCTGGCTGTGATTCTCGCTGTGGGCCAGGCGTGATCATGGCCCCTATTCTAGCAGAGCAGTTTCCTCAGAGTCCTGCCACTTTATTCAGTCTGATAGAAACGAACAGCTGCTAGAAATTCTTCCGGGGGGCAGCTTCCTAGTTAGTTGTTGTGGCAGGCTCGGAGCCGTTGTGGCAGGCTCGGAGCCGTTGTGGCAGGCTCGGAGCCGGGAGGAGCTGGCTAGAAGGAGCTTTCCCAATATCGCATAGATCCTTTTGATTATTTCAGAATCACGAGGCTGCATTAAGAAGTGTTTATTTTGCAGTGGACAATGAAGTTGGCAGCTTGTCCACAGAGAAGTGAGCACGGGAGCGAGGTAGGTTCGTTTAAGGAAGAGAGGGGCACTTACCTTGTTACCTGTCCCGGCACAGCAGATGCCCAAGGCCATGGCGGCCCCGCAGCTCACATGGGGGTTGTAGCTCTCTGACAGGAGGGACACCACACTGGGGCATTGCTCTGGGGTTCTGTAGAGAGAGAGAGAGAGAGAGACTTGTCTTATTATTTGACCTTTATTTAACCAGGTAGGCCAGTTGAGAACAAGTTGTCATTTACAACTGCGCCCTGGCCAAGATAAAGCAGTGCGACAGAGTTACACATTAACAAACGTACAGTCAATAAGTTATTCAATTACGCTCATTGTTAGAGTCTGCAGTCTTGCCTCTTATACAGATACAAAACAATAACATGGTTAATACAAAATCTATAACTAATTTAATCATTATTAACTTTTTTTGCAATTTTTGAAGAGACTGGGGTTGTATCAACATTGCGGGTCATAGGAATGAATCCAATTGGACCAGGTCCAAGGCTTTAATATCATTACAGAATAATTGTTCAGGTGACAGGTGGCTCAAAGCTACAGCACAACAAAGGGACTGCACCAGCAGAACCGGTGTTGGAGTGGGGAACTTGGGGGGGCGTGTATGGTGTGTGAAAAGGGGCCATGATTTATAGGTCTGACACCTCTGCAAGTCTTGATGAATTGTATCCGGGGCTGCTGCTGTATGAAGAGAAAACCTTGTGCTTAACCATTTTGCTAGATTGAAATATTTGACTTGAAGTACAATGGCACAGGTCTAGAGCAAAATGTTAGTTTTTTTTCATCTCTGCTAAGCATAAACGGTTATTTCTTTGCTGACTGAAGTGAAGACGAAGCCAAGACAATTAAAACGTACAGCAGGGGAGACACTGGCCTCTTAACTAGCCTACTACATTTGTCAAAATCCTTTTTAGTCTTACAAAAAGAACAGGCATGCTCAAACATTATATGCCCATCCAACAGGCACTCTTAATAAAGAATGATTTTTATATTTAAAAAATGATCAAGAACACCATTTAGGTGATGGGACGTAGGCAGAAAACTGTGCCCCATGGCAACTTGCGTTGTAATTTGGCAGAATGTTACCTCAAGTCTAAACACCGCCAGTGTAAGTGAATATTCGGTCTAACCCTTCCAATCCACTACCTTCGACCATCGTGTTTTACATGTAAATGCCAGGGTTTCTTCCCTCATCACATTTGCCTGGTTTCCACGGGTCCAACAGTCTCATTGTGAGGAAACTCCTCACATGTTCGTTTTGAACCAAGACTCAAATACCTTATACAAACTCTCCCAAGTCTGCAGCTGTGTCAAGATGGTTTCTTTAAACAATTTACACAAAGTAATTATAGTTCCCCCCCCCCCCCATCAATAGCACCCTAACAGGAGTATGGGGTGAGAAAATAGAGGTAAGAGCAGGGTGGGATGTAGATTTTGGACCCTAACCTCATCTTTACTTAAGGCTCAACGTGCCGTTAGGGTAAGGGCCATTTGCCATCAGGAGCTTGAGATTTGAAGTGAATTTAAATGGGCTCTATTCTAAGAGGGGTGAAGTGGGAACAGAGAGCAAGTGGATCTGTGCCACCTGACTGTTGCTGGGACAAGGTAGGTAGGTTCTTAAGGAGCAACAGAAGGCAATAAACAACTTAACATCTGATTGAAAACGGACTCTGTGGCATCGATATTAATCAGAAGCATTTATTCTACTATCAGAATTGAGGAAAAGAGGATAATTTTGGTCATAAAGTCAGTCTCGTCCAAAACAAGAGTTTGAGTTCGTCATGACTTACTTGAGAGTTGGATTTCATTTTGACAAAATGTTCAGTAACACAGAATACACAGCTGCGGTGATTGAGCTCTTTCCAATCCTACCGCAGAATACAGTGAGACAGACCTACCCAGCGGATCTGTCTCAGTTTTACTTGAGAGAAACACTGCACCAAACACCTTAGCTCAGGGGTTCCCAAACGTTTGTCATCCACAAACCCATTTTGATGTGAAAATTATTGCGGAACCACACACACACACCAAAAATAAAATGGTATTAAACAGCCAATGTTTTTTTTATTTGGGGCCATGGCAGTCAATTACAAAACATTCTAACAGTACTTCTTAACTTACGATACATATGACAGTCAATTGCAAATTAGTCTGACAATGTCTCATCTCACCACCACTGATGAGATGGGTGTGCTTGACGCTTCTCAAAGTGAGGGGGCGTGGTCAACAGTGCGCACCTCATCTCTGCGGTCACATCCCACCTGGATGGATATTTGTTTTTTAATGCAGACGAGAGCACTGCTAAATCCAGCAGCACACAGATGTGAGCTGCCGAAGGGTACCATGAGTTTTAACGCTCCGAGTGAGACGGAGGGAACCAAAACTCATTATTTTGGAAATTCTCCCGCAACCACATTTTCATATGACCCCTAGTTTGGGAACCGCTGCCTTAGCTAGATGTAAAATTTAGCGACTAAAACATCCTTGTCAAAAAAAATCCTAATTAATTACAGATTTCTTTAGGTATCTTGAAGTGATACTGGCTTTGTTCCGTCCACCTAATCATCCTCAGCTTTCAATTGGCTCATTCATCCCCCCCCCTTCTCCCCTGTAACTATTCCCCAGGTCGTTCCTGTAAATGAGAATGTGTTCTCAGTCAACATACCTGGTAAAGTATGTAAAAAAAAAAACTCCAATGCAAATGAGTCACCTGATGTAGCATGTGCAATGCGTTCCAGTGTGTCTTTTAGTGAAAATTCCTGCGAAATTCCTGACAAACCGGTCAGCTAAATTAAACAGGTTTTACTCATATTTGGTCACAAAAAAGGGAATGCAATTACAACTGGTCAGGAACAATACTGCCTGAGAAAGAGAGATTTCATTAGAAGTAGTGGTAACTTCACAAGTCACTTCTTACTCAAATCACTACAATGTGAGCTATATTATCAGCACTGGAAATGTATTACAGCATAGCCCATGGTAATGTTTTGAATTAGGGAATCTGTCAAGACAGAGGCAAACAGCCACTATGGGATGAGGTCAGCAGCATTATATTGAGCGTGTTATCCAGCCTGCTGTAAAAGGCAGTTGGATAAGACCGGCACTGCCACGGCATGGACGGTGAAACCGATGAGGATATTACCATATGCCTTCAGGTTTCCCAGAAAGGTTCAGTTCCACGTAATGGTCATTGAGAGTCTATCAGTTAGGTTTTAATCGTCATTCACCCGAAAAAACGATAGGCGGTAAACCAATCCTCAATAAAAACAGACCCTGCAGCCTTTTCCAAAAAACATGCATAAAATCGTCAACGTCGCAAATCCCTCTCCATGCCACTAACTCACAAAAACGTCAAAATAGTGCAGCTCAACCAGAAATGTGATGCGTCCCTGCAATGGAAGAGGTCCTTTCTGTATCTCAGAGAAAAACTCATTGGTTTGATGGCGTGATAATTATCAAGCGGCTTAAGAAAGCTCAGAGGAATATGAATCCCTTTTGCCGGACACTGAACACATTGTACACATTCACACAGTTGCGCTACTGCTCAAACCATATTGCATGACTAGTAGTCCTTCAAACCAGAAACAGGCAGTCTTGATTTTAAAACTAGTGTCAAACCAACTGCAAATTTCACGTAGAAATACGTGTTATAGATCTGCCTTCTCATTGAAAGGAAATCTAAGGAGCGGTAGATCTCTTCTACGTGCGCTTTTCTATGATTCTCATTTTAAAAACATTTGTTTTTACGTATTTCGGTTTTGTACACCAGCTTCCAACAGCTGAAAATACAATATTTTTGTTTATGGAAAATATATTTCACAGCAGTTTTGATGGTACAAAATGATTCTCTACACTATCCTTTCTTGTTTTGTCAAACTGAAATTAGGCTATTAGAATTTTAGCAACCAGGCAATGGCGGAGCGACTTCGGCATAGTGCATCTTTAAAATGTAATACAAGTAGAATCGCTAGCTGTAATCAGACACTACATAAGCCCCTTACATGCCGAACAAACTGGCCGTGTTGCTAAATAAATGTACACATACATGTCATTCAATCATTTCATCTGCTACAATACAACTTGGTTCTATTTTATACGCTTGACGTCAAGTCCCGCCCTTTCCCATCTCCTCATTGGTTTTTACGAGCATATACCCACGTGGGTGATTGCAAGATAAATGAGATCCACACTCCAGTCCAGTTGGTGGCGGTAATGTATAACAAAAAAAATAATAATCTACAAAGATCCAGCAAAGAAATGTTATAAAAAAAGGACCATATGCATGTCAGGTAAAATAACAACCCAATGTTCATCTCCCAGGACAAGTTAGCTAGAAACAGCAAGCTAGCTAAATGTCCATGAATGTTTCATATATTTTCGAGCTGTCCCTAAAAAAATAAATGCAACATGTAAAGTGTTGGTCCCATGTTTCGTGAGCTGAAATAAAAACATCCCAGAATTGTTCCATACGCACAAAAAGCTTCTTTCTCTCAGGTTTTGTGCACAAATTTGCTTACATCCCTGTTAGTGAGCATTTCTCCTTTGCCAAGGTAATCCATTCACCTGACAGGTGTGGCATATCAAGAATCTGATTAAACAGCATGATCATTATACAGGTGCACCTTGTGCTGGGGACAATAAAAAAAGTTTTTCACAACGCAACAGATGTCTCAAGTTTTCAGGGAGCATGCAATTGGCATGCTGACTGCAGAAATGTGCACCAGAGCTGTTGCCAAATAATTTAAAATGTTCATTTCTCTATCATAAGCTGCCTCCGTTGTTTTAGAGATTTTGGAATTACGTCCAACAGGCCCCACAACCGCAGACCACGTGTAACCATGCCAGCCCAGGACCTCCACATCTGACTTCTTCACCTGCGGGATTGTCTGAGACCAGCCACCCGGAAAGCTGATGAAACTGAGTTCGGTCTGTAACAAAGCCCTTTTGTGAGGGAAAAACGCATTAGGATTGGCTGTGCCTGGCTTTCCCAGTGGGTAGGCCTATGCCGTCCCAGGCCCACCCATGGCTGCGCCCCTGCCCAGTCATGAGAAATCTATAGTTTACGGCCTAATTAATTTACTTAAATTGGACTGATTTCCTTATATGAACTGTAACTCAGTAAACTTTTTAAAATGGCTCTGTTTATATTTTTGTTCAGTATACATTCACATATGCTGCTGCTACTCTGTTTATTATCTATGCATAGTCACTTCACCCCTTACCTACATGTATATATTACCTCAATTACCTCGAATAACTAGTACCCCTGCACATTGACTCGGAACCAGTACCGCTTGTATATAGCTTTGTTCTTATTTTATTGTGTAACTAGTTTTCCCCCCGTTTATTTAGCACATTTTTTGTAAAAACTCTGCATTGTTGGTTAAGGGCTCAAAAGTAAGCCTTTCCCAGTAAGTTTTACACCGGTTGTATTCGGGGGGCATGTGACAAATCAAATTTGATTTAGTAGCTCATCTCAACTGGCCAACCAGTTGATCACAAATGATCTGGACTGTTTGAGCTAGAAACATAAGCATTGACTGCACCTGCAATATCTGCAAATCTGTGTGCACAACCAATAAACTTTGATTTGATAACATTTGGAGTTAATTAACATTCACCGAGAGGTGGTAGGTAGCCTAGTGGTTAGAGCGTTGGGCTAGTAACCAAAAGGGTGGTGGATCGAATCCCCGAGCTGACAAGGAAAAAATCAATCAATAAATCTGTTCTGCCCCTGAACAAGGCAGTTAACCCACTGTTCCTAGATCGTCATTGTAAATAAGAATTTGTTAACTGACTTGCCTAGTTAAATAAATAATAAATAAATAAATAAAAAATTAAATGAGTTAGCCGAACACCTAGTCAATGAATTGTACAGTCAATTGTAAAACTGAACGCATTAAATCGAAAATGTATCTTCCACATTTATCGCAACCCTTTTAAAGGCTATGCCTCTATGCCTCTAACAAGTAATCTAACAAATTCACAACAACTACCTTATACACACAAGAGTAAAGGAATGAATACGAGTATGTACATATAAATATATGGATGAGCGATGGCTGACCGGCATAGGCAAGATGCAGTAGATGGTATGGAGTACAGTATATACACACACACACACACACACACATATATATATATATATATGAGATGAGTTGTAGGATATGTAACATTATATAAATGGCATTGTTTAAAGTGGCTAGTGATACATTTCATCCAATTATAATTATTAAAGTGGCTAGAGATTTGGGTCGATGGCCGAACGGCATAGGCAAGATACAGTAGATGGTTTAGAGTACAGTGTATACATTTGATATGAGTATGTCGGATACGTAAACATTATATACAAAATTGTTTAAAGTGGCTAGTGATACATTGTTACATCCAATTCCTATGTTTAAAGTGGCTAGAGATTTAAGTCAGTATGTTGGCAGCAGCCACACAATGTTAGTGATGGCTGTTTAACAGTCTGATGGCCTTGAGGTAGAAGCAGTTTTTCAGTCTCTCGGTCCCAGCTTTGATGCACCTGTACTGACCTCGCCTTCTGGATGATAGCGGGGTGAACAGGCAGTGGCTCGGGTGGTTGTTGTCCTTGATGATCTTTTTGGCCTTCCTGTGACATCGGGTGGTGTAGGTGTCCTGAAGAGCAGGTAGTTTACCCCGGTGATGCGCTGTGCAGTCCTCACTACCCTCTGGAGAGCCTTACGGTTGAGGCGGAGCAGTTGCGTACCAGGCGGTGATACAGCCCGACAGGATGCTCTCGATTGTGCATCTGTAGAAGTTTGTGAGTGATTTTGGTGACAAGCCGAATTTCTTCAGCCTCCTGGAGGTTGAAGAGGCGCTGTTGCGCCTTCTTCACCACGCTGTCTGTGTGGGTGGACCATTTCAGTTTGTCCGTGATGTGTACGCCGAGGAACTTAAAACTTTCCACCTTCTCCACTACTGTCCCCTCGATGTGGATAGGAGGGTGCTCCCTCTCCTGTTTCCTGAAGTCCACGATCATCTCCTTTGTTTTGCTGACATTGAGTGAGAGGTTATTTTCCTGACACCACACTCCGAGGGCCCTCACCTCCTCTCTGTAGGCCGTCTCGTCGTGGTTGGTAATCAAGCCTACCACTGTAGTGTCGTCAGCAAACTTGATGATTGAGTTGGATGCGTGCTTGGCCACGCAGTCATGGGTAAACAGGGAGTACAGGAGAGGGCTGAGAACGCACCCTTGTGGGGCCCCAGTGTTGAGGATCAGCGGGGTGGAGATGTTGTTTCCTACCCTCACCAGCTGGGACCGGCCCGTCAGGAAGTCCAGGACCCAGTTGCACAGGGCTGGGTCGAGACCCAGGGTCTCGAGCTTAATGACGAGCTTGGAGGGAACTATGGTGTTAAATGCTGAGCTGTAGTCGATGAACAGCATTATTACATAAGTATTCCTCTTGTCCAGATGGGTTAGGGCAGTATGCAGTGTGATTGCGATTGCGTCGTCTGTGGACCTATTGGGACGGTAAGCAAATTGGAGTGGGTCCAGGGTGTCTGGCAGGATGGAGGTGATATGATCCTTGACTAATCTCTCAAAGAACTTCATGATGACGGAAGTGAGTGCTACGGGGCGATAGTCATTTAGCTCAGTTACCTTAGCTTTCTTGGGAACAGGAACAATGGTGGCCCTCTTGAAGCATGTGGGAACAGCAGACTGGGATAGGGACTGATTGAATATGTCCGTAAACACACCAGCCAGCTGGTCTGCGCATGCTCTGAGGACACTGACCAGGGATGCCATCTGGGCGGCAGCCTTGCGAGGGTTAACACATTTAAATGTTTTTCTCACATTGGCTGCGGTGAAGGTGAGCCCGCAGGTTTTGGTAGCGGGCCGTGTCGGTGGCACTGTATTGTCCTCAAAGCGAGCAAAGAAGTTGTTTAGTTTGTCTGGGAGCAGGACGTCATGGTCTGCAACGGGGCTGGTTTTCTTTTTGTAGTCCGTGATTGACTGTAGACCCTGCCACATTCCTCGTGTCTGAGCCGTTGAATTGTGACTCTACTTTGTCTCTATATTGACGCTTAGCTTGTTTGATTGCCTTGCGGAGGGAATAGCTACACTGTTTGTATTCAGTCATGTTTCCGGTAGCCTTACCTGGTTAAAAGCAGTGGTTCTCGCTTTCCAGTTTCTTGTGAATGCTGCCATCAATCCACGGTTTCTGGTTGGGGAAGGTTTTAATATTTTCTATGGGTACAACATCACCAATGCACTTGCTAATAAACTCGCTCACCGAATCAGCATATACATCAATGTTGTTGTACGATGCTATCCGGAACATATCCCAGTCCACGTGCTCGAAGCAATCTTGAAGCATGGAATCAGATTGTTCGGACCAGCGTTGAACAGACCTGAGAGCAGGCGTTTCCTGTTTTAGTTTCTGTTTGTAGGCTGGGAGCAACAAAATGGAGTCATGGTCAGACTTGCCGAAAGGAGGGCGGAGAATAGCCTTGTATGCATCACGGAAGTTGGAATAACAGTGATCCAGGATTTTACCAGCCCGGGTGGCACATTCGATATGCTGGTAAAATTTCGGGAGCCTTGTTCTTAAATTAGCCTTATTAAAATCCCCAGCCACAATAAATGCAGCCTCAGGATATGTGGTTTCCAGTTTACATAGAGTCCGATGAATTTCTTTCAGTGCCGTCGATGTGTCAGCTTGAGGGGGGGATGTACACGGCTGTGATTATAATCGAGGAGAATTCTCTTGGTAGATAATGCGGTCTGCATTTGATTGTAAGGAATTCTATGTCAGGTGAACAAAAAGGACTTGAGTTCCTGTATATTGTTATGATCACACCACGTCTCGTTAATCATAAGACACACACCCACACCCTTCTTCTTACCAGATAGAAATTTGTTTCTGTCGGCGCGATGCGTGGAGAAACCAGGTGGCTGTACCGACTCCGATAACGTGTCCTGAGAGAGCCATGTTTCCGTGAAGCAAAGAACGTTGCAGTCTCGGATGTCTCTCTGAAAGGCAACCCTTGATCTGATTTCGTCTACTTTGTTGTCAAGAGACTGAACATTGGCGATTAAAATACTCGGGAGAGGTGCACGATGCGCCCGTCGACGTAGCTTGACCAAAAGACCGCAGCGTTTCCCTCTTCTCCGGCACTGCCGTTGTTTTGAGTCGCCGGGTGCTATCCAGTCTATTGTCCTGGCTGGGGTAACAAACAGAGAATCCTCTTCGGGAAAGTCGTATTCCTGGTCGTAATGTTGGTAAGTTGACGTTGCTCTTATATCCAATAGTTCCTCCCGGTTGTATGTTATAAAACTTAATATTTCCCGGGGTAACAATGTAAGAAGTAATACATAAAAAAACAAAAGACTGCATGGTTTCCTGAGAACGTGAAGCGAGGCTGCCATCTCTGTCGGCGCCGGAAGATGAGTTTCTAACCAGCTCAATCCATCCTGTCCCTTCCTCTCAGCCGCCAGAGATGACCAGCGCAGTGGCACACATAGGAAACAGGAAAACACTAAGTCTAATGAAACCAGTACCAGTTCATACATACACTGCCAAAAAGTCGATATGATTCACTTTTGTCAGTCCACTCGATCCAAATTAGTCATGAAAAGCAGTTTCTTTCCACACAGAGAAATAAGAACATTTTGCAGCACTTCTCTGTACACCATGAATCCCACTCCCAATTAGAAATGACTGCAGACTTAATCATGAGTTGAATCCAAGTGAAAACATGCCCAATGCTATCCTGTCTAGCTAAAAAATATCTGAAGAATTGGGCATGTCATTGTCGTAAAAATCGAAGTCAGCTGAATGTTCAATCAAATTGTATTTATTTAGATAATGTTTTCGAGTAGCATCCGCGGCGTTAGTGCAGCAAGGTGGAAAACAGATGTCTGTGAGGCGCTAGCAGGAAGTCCCTGGGCAACTCCTAACATCAGAGGATCAGGAGCCTCCAAGTGATTCACATAGGAATCAGGCGAGGAGGGGGGTGACCTTTGGCCTTCGTTCTAATCAAAAGGCAATTGCTCCGACTTGGCCGGGAGTGGCTAGGCTGTCAAGTTAAGCGAGACTTGAGATGCCAAACATAACCCCCTGTACAGGCACGGAAACATAACATAACCCCCTGTACAGGCACGGAAAGGGAGACAAACTTGGCTCTGCAATTTCTTATATAATCATCATCCGGGAAAATGTGTTTTTAGTTTTATAAAAAAAAAAGTGAAAATACTGTTTCAACAGGACACATGAAGCAACATTTAACCTATACCACTAAACTCTCTCCTCTTCCAACCACCATCCCCAGCCCCTACTGAAGGAGAGAACAGAAAGAGACAAATATAAACAGTAAGTCGGCTGTGTTGAAGGAAATTGCCTCCCAGAAACACTGGCATTCGGCCAGCTCTGAGACATTCATCTGTCTTCTCCCTAGCCTGACTCATGGATAAGTGAGGTGGTAAGAGAGAGAGAGAGCGATAGGAGGGAGCGGGGGGATGGAGAGAGGGGAGGGAGAAGCAGTATGAGGGAGTGAGAGACTGAGTGCACGAGGGGGGAGACAGGACATCTGAAAGTTTAACCTGTGATCGCGGTAGGTGATGCAAATCGAAACCGGGGGCTCAACCAACAAGCGGGACAAAAGGAATTTCCTCAGGATGGAATGCACCGAAGTGAGATAATATTAGGCAATTATTTTCACAAGGGCTGCCTGTGACATTTTTTGATTTTGGAGGGGTTCTAAGTATAAAAACATGAGCGGGGACAAGAAAAAAAAGCAGTCACTGAAGGAGTTTCAGGATTGAGTTGTTTGGTGATGAACAGCACTGGTTTTGCACGGTTTTAAAATTAGGATATAGCAGCTCAGAAGGCGACAAATGTACAGGACAAACCAAAGGAGTAGCCCAATGGCTATTGCCTTCGGTGAAGGTAAGAAAGACAAACTATTTGTTCATCATTCAAAAATAAAAATTAGACTATTTTGATCAAATAGTCTTCTTAGCTGTGCTTGATTTAACGTCAGACCGTTAACTTTAAAGGAAGATATAAATGTATAAGTTACGATTAATGATGACATGGAAATAACATGTATAAGCTATTTAGAGGATTTGACTATATTGAGTGTAATATTATTGTCGATTAAATAATGACCAAATATGCTTGTGTTTGCATAACTTTGATCTATAAATATGGAGGGGAATCATAATTACCCTAGTGCCACAGACTTAAACCACTATGATATGCAGAGAATAAGCTAGATGTGTTACAAGTAACTATATACACTACAAAGCAACAGGGGAAAATTAAGGAAATTATTTTTTACAAATAAAATTGCTTTCAAAAGTGAAATGAAAATTAACCATAAGCTTTATTAAATTGTATGTTCAAAACTGGACCATGCAAAACAGTTCAAGAAATAATTCTAGCCATGTTTTTTTTTTTTTTATGACATGCAATCGTTTTCAACCTTACGTGTTAACAATTTTGTTTGAAAGTAAGATGTTCAAACCACTACACAAAGAGACCCAGAACGAACATATTAGCAGTTGATTAAAAAAAATTAAAACCACACACAGAAAAACATGCCAGAGTTAAGCGTGCAAGCAAGCTGTGATTACAGCCCGATAGCTGTTTCCTTGGTCTAGAAACAATGCTAATGACTGTGGAGGAAAATCCCATGACATTTGTTATGATAAATGTCACTCATCATTAGGTCTTCACACTGAAACTAATGTCCAAGGGGTTTAACATTGTCACTTTTGTTTCCTTCTAAAACTTTTAGTAGAAATTGGCCTGTTCTAGAGCGTACACAAACCAGAAGACAACGGCGCCCGGATTACGAGTCAGACAACCAACTCTTGACCTAACACCCCTTTTACTGTGGAGGTATATTCTGCGCTTGGATTACTGCCTTGAACACGTTTTGAGGCGACCTGTTAAGTTTTGGAGCTGCTGGGCTTTTTTTGGTTTATACGCTGCGCCCGGGTATGTGCTGGACCTGAGCTGCCCTCCGCCCACCCCTGTTTGCGGGACCCTGTGACCATGCTGACCAAGCCCCCTGAACCATCCAGAGCAGAGCCCCGACCCGCGCCCAGCCCAGCCGTCCTCTCCACAGCAGCATGTCCCAGCCAGAGGCACCCCCGCTGGCGGCCAACGGTTTGGGGTCCGGGGAGGTGGCTGGTGCTCAGCTACGCTGGGCCGCCTTGCTCATCGTTATGGTCATCATCCCCACCATTGGGGGCAACATCCTGGTCATCCTGGCAGTATCGCTGGAGAGGAAGCTGCAGAATGCCACTAACTACTTCCTGATGTCCCTGGCGGTGGCCGACCTGCTGGTGGGACTCCTGGTGATGCCCATCGCCCTCATCACTGTGCTCTACAGTAAGTCACCTCAACATAGTTGACCTCTTGCCTTCAGAAAGGACCCCTTCGTTGGTACCGTCATTTAACCACTTGTAACTCAAGACCCTGCTGATACTAGGCTTGGGCGGAATACTGTATACTGGGGTATTTTGAAATACCCACGGTATGATTTTCAATACCAAAATGTTCAATTGATTCTTTTAAAATAAATACCTGCAGTCAACTTGTGTCAATAGATAAAGCAGACGGCATTCTTAATCAAAAAAATTATGCAACAGGCGAAATTAAGAAGCCATTCAACATAAAACATACCATGTGACTGGCTCAAAGAGCACATGGAAACTTTCGTGACGATCCTACTAATGTTTTCCCCGGCAAAATATCTTATAAGTTTAACTAAGATGCGCCAAATAAACTCTCCCCAGCTCAGGGCTCCAGCTATGCATTTGGTTTACTATCTAAGTGTCTAGATGGCAAGACCAAGCTTCTTGGTTACAGCAGAGACAATCAATCAATCCCCTCCTGGATCAACATTCCTGCGGTCTAATATTTTTATTTTCTGTGTGCGGAAAACCTTCTGTGATAGTTCTTACTTTATGAGCTGGGGTGTCGGTCTTTGCAATTAGTTTATGTTTGCATGCAGGTTTTTTTTAAGCATAAAATGTATATATTGTTACATTTTTAAATAGATAAAAGTCCACTTGTTTGCACTGACGATAATACTGTATACCCCAGGATGGTACAGGATTTAGGTATGAACATCTGCATACCGCCCAACCATAGCTGATACTAAAATCTACTGATCTACAAGTGTGAACAGTTCATAGAACTGCAACACCATGATTGCCACAACATCAACATCAATTTGAATGATTATTTATGGCCCCAACACAGCAGCAGCAGCTGCTGATTCAAGCACAAAGGCTGGCCTCTTCCTTGTGTTTCCCATCAATCAGGTCTACACTTGGTCACCCAAGTCCCCACAGAACCGCGATTATAAAGCTGTTGTCAGTTGAGACCAGAGAAACACCTGTAAATGTGCATTGCAAAGCAGAAATCCACCACAGTAGGTAGCCAAAACCTTTTAATTGGATCTCGCATTCGATGACAAGAATTGCCGCCTTTTTTGGTTAACTGAAAAACCGAGAAAAAAAATAAAAATAAGCATGAATATTTATGATCATTCAAGATACAGCAGAGTTTAAAATGGGACACCATGAGAGATGCTGCAGAATCTCCGCTAGCTACAGTATAAACAAATTATAGCAGATGGCAAAAACACTAGAGGACAATAAACAAGGTACTTCCTTTGGCTGTGTAATCACAGCAGAGGCAGTCACATCAGGTACCAATGATCACGATGACCCAATTTCTGCATGACTTTCACAAACGACTTTCCAATCACAAACCAACCTCTCCCTCGGCTTGCACAATCACTTAGGTCGCGAGGGGAAAATACAGATATAAGAGCAAACTGAAAACATTTGCATTTATTTGACCTTTACTTAACTAGGCAAGTCATTTAAAGAACAAATTCTTATTTACAATGACAACCCACTGTTCCCCGGTAGGCTAACTGCCTTGTTCAGGGGCAGAACGACAGACTGTTACCTTGTCAACTCGGGGATTCGATCCAGCAACCTTTCGGCTACTGGCCCAACGCTCTAACCACTAGGCTACCTGCCGCCACACAAATGCAGCTGTGCTTCAAAAGGGCAGAATTAAAAACACACCTTCTCTAGCAGAGTCCTCTTTCTCCTGACACAGAATTTATAGTCGAGCCTACTCCTCATTCATTCTGTTGGAGTAACCGGCCCTGTGACACACACACCCCCCACCTCGACCGTGCTTGGCAGGAATCCGATCTCAAGTCATGCTTTCAGAAAACAAGCACTATCTTTGTATAAGAACTATATGTGCCGTGCAAACAGTGGGCACGAGGCTAACTGTGTAGTGGGGGGGGCTCCATCCTTCCATCGGATCTTAATGACGTCCATCGGGCCTAGACAGAGGATCATCTTAATGACGCCCATCGGGCCTAGACGGAGGATCATCTTAATGACGCCCATCGGGCCTAGACGGAGGATCATCTTAATGACGCCCATCGGGCCTAGACGGAGGATCATCTTAATGACGCCCATCGGGCTAGACGGAGGATCATCTTAATGACGCCCATCGGGCCTAGACGGAGGATCATCTTAATGACGCCCATCGGGCCTAGACGGAGGATCATCTTAATGACGCCCATCGGGCCTAGGCGGAGAGATCATCTTAATAGCGCCCGCCGGGCCTAGACGGAGGATCATCTTAATAGCGCCCGCCGGGCTAGGCGGAAGATCATCTTAATGACGTCCATCGGGCCTAGACGGAGGATCATCTTAATGACGTCCCATCGGGCCTAGACGGAGGGAGAGGATCATCTTAATGACGTCCATCGGGCCTAGACGGAGGGAGAGGATCATCTTAATGACGTCCATCGGGCCTAGACGGAGGGAGAGGATCATCTTAATGACGTCCATCGGGCCTAGACGGAGGGAGAGGATCATCTTAATGACGTCCATCGGGCCTAGACGGAGGGGATCAAAGTCAAGGCCATGTGATCACATAAATAAACAGCCAGAGGCTTCTGAAGAGTAGTAGCCCATGTTCAGAGGGAGGGTGGCTGTGTGTGTGTACGTGTGTGCACATGTAAGTTCGCACAGAGGGAATCAGTGCTAACTTCCAAATACCACCTGAAATTTACCAGAGGACAGGGACAAGATGTTGTAGCTACAGTACTGTCACCACTAATATATCACCGCCATTAAACTAGACTCTCTAGATTCCCAATAAACCACAACAACTATTTGCTTAAAATAAACAGAGAAAGTAATAGCAACTCAGTTTTTTTTTTTTTACCATTTATCCACTTTATTCTGTCTGCCTAGATAGAGCTCTCCTCACCAGCCCAAACCCTGGCTGCGGAAGAAGTTTCAGACTAACCGGGAGTAGCTATTGCCTCAAACTAGTGACGTGCAGTTCGACTCGTATTGACCAAAGAGTTGTATTTCTTCCACCACCCCCCGAGTTACTTGTACTTTTTTGTTGTTGTACGTTTAACCCGCTGGCCTCAATGAAAAGAGCAGCATTAATACACGCTACTCTAGATTGTGCTGTAGCATAGATAAAAAGAAAAATACTAGAACTTCTAATTGATTGCAAGGTGCAAAAATGAATGCAATTAATTAAATAATTATTGAACCCTATCGAAGGACAACAGGGATTTTTCTGCCATTGTCTTTCCTTGGACGGGCCGCCTAAGCGTTTTCAGGTCCAAATAGTAAAAAAAAAAAAGTATAATTTAAAATTTTAAAAACAATGCAGTATTAATTGTTAGGTTGAGTAAAATAACAGCATTAGCCATGGCAAAATGCATAGTATTGCAGGAAACTAGCTTTAAAAACAGCAACAGAAAAACATCTCAACCATGGAGAAGTGTCAAATTGCAGGAAATTGTCTTAATTATTTTTTTAAATACACCTCTACAGCCTAAATTGGGGCGTCTCAAATGTTGCCACGCCCACCACTTAAGTCCCTTCTTAATCCAGAAAAACTGCTGCAGTTCGCAAACGATAGTGCCAAAATCCTCTCGGCAGTCAAGCAACTGTTTTCCGCCAGTTCATCGTTCATCAGTAGGGGGTCTATACGGAATCTAATGAACTAAGATTATTTTGGAGTGAACGGAGTTGAAAAGATCAGTCTTCATTTATTTTTATTTTTTTAAAGACGAACTTCCCATCATCACCTCAAACATCAAATATTAATTAGTAGGTGAGCCCAATCATAATTAGACCTTCTTCCAAAATTAAACATTTTACTGGAACAGGGCATGTCTAGTGTGCAATTTCTGTCGATAAGAGCTGTAAAGAAGTTCTGAGGGCCCCTTCTACATCTGCCCAGCAGACGAATGTAAGGGTTACAGTCAACACCTTGAAAATTAACATGGTTCCAAATGTTTAAAGGCTGCACTGTAGAATGACTAAGGCTTGGGTGACCATAGAGAACAATTAAGAAGCTATTTGAAGGATTCGGGAGAGGAGGGGATGCACTAACCATAGCGCCATATTTACGAGGTAGCATGAGAAGAAGTGTTTACATGGAGGACAGATAAATGTTTACCTGAATATATTTGGGCCGTGGCACAACTGGGGCTCAAGACCTGGCAGTGCAGAAACCTTGTTCATTGTTCTATCACCAGAGTGAAGAGTAGAATGAAGATTAACATTTCACAAAATAGCCCACTAGGCCATAAGAGGAGGACGACAGTACATTCTTACCCTTCTTCACTAATGAGCTTAAGACTGTTTCAGGGAGAGGTCACTCTTTTACAAGACAAGCTTCGACCCCAGACTCACCCAGTCTCCCCACACACACGACATGTAGGGCCCTAGGCTTAGATCTATATTTCCCACTCAACCAGAGCTGTCTTTTAGCCTAAACTTCACCATTATTAATTTTGAGAACCCTGGAAAATGTCATTAAGTCAAAATATGCCTGATTTAAAAATGTAAACAAACCTCCAAGCGATCCATTTTAGTGTTCCGGCAGATAGCTTATAACACGAGAAAAATACAACGTATGAACAAATGCTGCCTTGAAGGAAGTTGGTGCAGAGAAGAAAACTCTGGAAGTTCTTAAAGCCTTCAAAATAAGACAAATATTTTTATCTGTGGGACATCGATTGTCAATCAAATTCCACAGAGGGCCGAGTGTCCACGGGTTTTCGCTCCACCCTTGTACTCATTAATTAGTAAGGAACTCCCCTCACCTGGTTTTCTAGGTCTTAACTTCTTAGGGAGCGGTGGGGCGCTAGACACTACCAGGTGAAATGCAAGGCGCCAAATTCAAAATCCAAAAAGTTGAATTATTAAACATGCATCAATATACAAGTGTTTCATAGTCATCAAAAGCTCTGCTTCTTGGCAATATCACAGCGTTGTCAGACTTCAAAAAGGCTTTACGTCGAAAGCACCACATTTGATTGTTTGAGAGTAGCACCTAACATTTTTTCCATTACCATGAATTTATAAGCCATCACGGTTCACACAACACATTTCACAGCGAAAACAAATCAATTACCTTTTGAAGAAGGCTGAGGGCTTCCCAAGTGTCCATCGAAGACAATCCATGGTTCTTTTGTTAGAAAAAGTAATGTATTATAATCCATAAATCTCCGTTTGGTTGGCGCGTTGAGAAAATAGAGCGTCGACTCCTCCATTGAAACGTGAAGAGAACTCGTTCAACTAATACCTATAAACTTGTCCAAGAACAATCAACCATAATTGTAAATGTATCCTTAGGAACACTTTTATGTATAAATAGTATAATATTTCAAACGGAATATAAACTGGGCGATAAGGAAAAAAAACAAAGAACGTGCCAGCCGGGAGCGTGCATTTACTTGTATTGACATCTGCGTGGACACTTCCTTATTTGTCTTCTTCTCTGCTCTAAAAGCATCTAAAATGAATCAGAACACTTCCGAGACTGTTGACATCCAGAGGAAGCGATAGGTACTGCATTCATATGCCCTTATTTGGGCATTTTCATAAGGGAGGGGTTCTAAATGAGACAATCTGTCAAAACTACTTTTTCCAGGACAGAAATTCCTTGGGTTTTCGCCTACCATATCCGATCTGTTATACTCACAGGCAACATGTTTACACTTTTAGAAAATTCAGAGTGTTTCCTATCCAATGGTACTAAATATGTGCATATCCTATTTTCTGGGCCTGAATGGGAGGCATTTTACTTTGGGCACGCCAGGCTCTCCAAAACGGTCACCTCGTGCGCTGCTCCCAAAGAAGTTAAAGGAAAAACCCAAAACCTGCATAATAACTGAGACACCCCTGATCTACAGTGCCTTCGGAAAATATTCAGACCCCTTGACATTTTCCACATTTTGTTACATTGCAGCATTATTCTAAAATGTATTAAATAACCTCAGTAATCTACACACAATACCCCATAATGACAAAGCAAAAAAAAAGTTGACCAATTTATTCAATTTAAAACAGAAACAGCTTATTTACATAAGTATTCAGACCCTTTGCTATGAGACTCGAAATTGAGCTCAGGTGCATCCTGTTTCCATTGATCATCCTTGAGATTCTTCTACAACTTGATTGGAATCCTCCTGTGGTAAATTCAATTGATTGGACATGATTTGGAAAGGCACACACCAGTCTATAAGGTCCCACAGTTGACAGTGCATGTCAGAGCAAAAACCAAGCCATGAGGTCAAAGTAATTGTTTCTTAGAACTCTGAGGCAGGATTGTGACGAGGCACAGATCTAGGGAAGGGTACCCCAAAAAAATCTGCAGCATTGAAGATCCAAGAACAGTGGCCTCCATCATTCTTAAATGGAAGAAGTTTGGAACCACGAAGACTCTTCCTAAAGATGGCCGCCCGGCCAAACTGAGCAAGGGCCTTGGTCAGGGAGGTGACCAAGAACTTGATGGTCACTCTGACAGAGCGCCAGAGTTCCTCTGTGGCGATGGGAGAACCTTCCAGAAGGACAACCATCTCTGCAGCACTCCACCAATCAGGCCTTTATGGTAGAGTGGCCAGACGGAAGACACTCCTCAGTAAAAATGTACGACAGCCCGCTTGGAGTTTGCCAAAAGGCCCTTAGACTCTCAGACCATGAGAAACAAGATTCTCTGTTCTGATGAAACCAAGTTTGAACTTTTTGGCCTAGCGTCACGTCTTGAGGAAACTTGGCTCCATCCCTACAGTGAAGCATGGTGGTAGTAGCATCATGCTGTGGGGATGTTTTTCAGCGGCAGGGACTGGGAGACAAGTCAGGATTGAGGGAAAGATGAACGTAGCAATGTACAGAGAGATCCTTGATGAAAACCTGCTCCAGAGCGCTCAGGACCTCAGACTGGGGTGAAGATTGACCTTTCAACAGGACAACGACTAAGCACACAGCCAAGACAACGAAAGAGTGGCTTCGGGACAAGTCTCTGAATTTCCTTGAGAGGCCCAGCCAGAGCCTGGACTTGAACCCTATCAAACATCTCTGGAGAAACCTGAAATAAGCTGTGCAGCAACACTCCCCATCAAACCTGACAGACCTTGAGAGGATCTGCAGAGAATGGGAGAAACTCTCCAAATGCTGGTGTGCCAAGCTTGTAGCATCATACCCAAGAAGACTCCATGCTGTAATCGCTGTCAAAGGTGCTTCAAAAAAGTACTGAGGAAAGAGTTCGAATACTTACGTAAATGTGATATTTCAGTTTTATTTTTAATAAGTTAGCAAACATTTCTAAAAACCTGTTTTTGCCTTGTGTGTAGATTGTTTTTCCCCCTCATTAAATTTTAGAATAAGGCTGCAACGTAACAGCATGTGGAAGAAGTCAAGGGATCTGAATACTTTCCGAAGGCACTGTATGTCATACAGAAAGACCATAAAAACAATTTTGACGACTAGATCAGCTTTTTCCAGATTTAGGATGAGTTCTTCTTACAGAAGAACAAAAAGGATTCCCATATAAAGTATGGAGGCCCTTAAGAACTGTGGGCATGTCTTGTATAATCAGAGCCTGACAGACATCAATGACTCAGGTCAGATCGTTTACACCCCGGTATTTGCTGGAACGGGGACATTTTCTAAAATAAGCAATAATAATAATGATTAACATAATGACAATAATACCACTCAGACACAGCCCTTTAACAAGGCAGCGATTTCAGCTGTTTTTATTTGAGTCTAAACCGGCTTTTTCCCCCCAACTTTGGAATGGTGAACTCACCCTAGAGGTTGGTAGCTCTGTTTTAATAGAATTCTCCCTCTCTCCCTCTCAGCTGGTCCACTGCAATGACTTCACAAGTTTGTCTTAGAAATGTGGCCATGGATTGGCACCTCTGTAGCCTTGGCAACACTTAACATATATCAGAAACTTTTTTTTTTTTGTAGAATGTTGAGTATTATTCTCATAGAAAATAATTATTTGCCCATGTTAAGTAGACAGATGACAGCAATTACAAAGAGCCCACAGAAATATACTCTGAGAAAGTAGCCTACCTATCGAAGTTTAAATATCCCACAGAGAATATTTCTAACTGAACAAAGCCCCTGAAATGGTGCGCAGTAGACGTGGAGCTGAACAAAGCCCCTGAAATGGTACGCAGTAGACCCCCAATAAAACGAGTGCCCATTACATTCATAGGGCACATGCAGAACAGGGAGGACACTAAAATATTGTGATCATTATTTTATAATTTAATATGTATATACAAAATATTAAACTAATACTTGTTAACAAAAAATAAACATATCCACTAATGCTTGAATTATGAAATTCAAGCCATCAGCAAAACAGGTTAACAAGAAAATCCTTCAAGAACATTTCCTACAGCATATTTTACAAAGCTAAATGTGCAATGGGACACAATCCAGCCCAATTATGGGGCAATTTCACGCCTGAGACCCAAAATAAACAAACACGTCTGGTGAGAAGGGGCCCGAACACATCTACATCAAGAACATAGCGCTTTCAGCTCCATGCAAAAAGTCATAAGAAGCATTTCTCAGCAGTAAATTCATTATTTACTATAATAAAACAATTCTTTACATCAGAGCTGGTTTTAATCATTAGCTATTGAAGTGCATCTCCCCAATGCTTGTGGCATCACTGTTGTCCACAACACAAGTTCTATTTAGAATGCAAAAAGGTTTGCTGGACAAAATGGGACTAATCAGAAATTAGTCCCATTTCCAAATGGGCTACTTCCTCCTCAGGAATTAAAAACATAAAACACCTGCGTCATAGGCCACTAAAGTAAGAGAAATGGCATGACTAAATGTCCAACATCTTCACACTTCATTTCCTATTAGAAAAATATCCCGGATTTCCACCTTTTATTTTGGCATCTTTGACAAATCTCTATTCGCCTCCCACACACAAAAACCCAAGCAGTCCTTGACATTATAAACACAATAGTTTCAACTATTTTACTGAGTTACAATTCATAAGGAAATCAGTCAATTTAAATAAAAATGTATTAAACCCTAACCTATGGATTTCACGACTGGTCAGAGGCGCAGCCATGGGTGGGCCTGAGAAGGCATAGGCCCACCCACTGGGGGAGCCAGGCCCAGCCAATCACAATGAGTTTTTCATAACAAAAGGGCTTTATTACAGACAGAAATACTCAGTTTCATCAGTTGTCCGGGTCGCTGGTCTTAGACAATCCCGCAGGTGAAGAAGCCAGATGTGGAGGTCCTGGGCTGGCGTGGTTACATGGTCTGCGGTCACGAGACCAGTTGGACGTAATGACAATTTCTCTAAAATGACGTTGTAGGCAGCTTATGGTAGAGAAATTAACATAAAATTGTCTGGCAACAGCTCTGATGGACATTCCTGCAGTCAGCATGCCAATTGCACACTACCTCAAAACTTGACATCTGTGGTATTGTGTTGTGTGACAAAACTGCATATTTTAGTGGCTTTTTGTCCCCAGCACAAGGTGCACCTGTGTAATGATCATGCTGTTTAATCAGCTTCTTGACATTCCAAACCTGTCAGGTGGATGGATTATCTTGGCAAAAGAGAAATGCAATGGTGGAAAAAGTATCCAAATGTCATACTTGAGTAAAAGTAATGATTCATTTTCTATTAAGATGTCACCCAGTAAAATACTACTTGATTAAAAGTATTTGGCTTATTTATATATATATATATATATATATATATATATATACACACATACATACATACATACATACACACACACTTAAGTATCAAAAGTAAAAATAATTTCAAATTCCTTATATTAAGCAAAGCAGATGGCCACATTTTCTAGTTATTTAAATTTATTATTTTTACTTAAGTGGTTTTTTTTGGGGTAAGTACTTTACATCACTGGAGAAATGCTCACTAACATGGATATAATCAAATTTGTGCACACAATTTAGAGAAATAAGCTTTTTGTGCATATGGAACATTTCTGGGTTCTTTTATTTCAGCCAATGAAACATGGGATCAACACGTTACATGCTGCGTTTATATTTTTGTTCAGTGTAGATAGCCATTAACGTAATTTATTACTATGTTTATTTTTACAATGACTTAGTCACTGAAATCCAAATAGGCTCCTCTCAGGGTGAAAAAAAAAAAAGATTTAGCACCACAGTAATGAAGTTTGAGAATTTGTATAGAAAGGCATGGTTTAATCTCAAATGGTTCTGTATTAGCCAGAGCAGCTAACAATCCAATGCTTTCCATCGTCTGTCCGTTTCTCAGATTCCGGGTGGCCTCTTCCGGAGTTTCTCTGCCCAATCTGGCTCTTCCTGGACGTCCTGTTCTCCACAGCGTCCATCATGCACCTGTGTGCCATCTCACTGGACCGCTACATCGCCATTAAGAAGCCCATTCACTACAGCCAGTATAAGTCCAGGGCCAAGGCCATGGCCAAGATAGCAGTGGTATGGTTCATATCTATTGGTAAGCTGCTCTGTTTTTTTGTGTTTTTTTTCTCCATCCTGTGTTGATATCAGGAGCATTCTCCAATGTGTTGTTTGAACAAGTTTCTTTACGCCATGTCATTGCGGTTCAATTCCTTAGCGCCTGTGACGTGACATGCCTCAGAAAAGAAAGACTGATGCAATAAAAGCTATATAAAACGTTTACATTACCTCGCTTAAAAAAAAAAAACGTAACCCCGACTAACACATTGTAAACAGTAACAGAGCATCATAGAGTTAGCAGTTAAGGGGACCTGTGGGTCAGGGGGACCTAATGAGCCAGAGAGATTTACACAAAAACAGCATCAAATTAAAAAAGGGAGGTTTAAATGATCGAGAGTATGTCCCAAGGAAGGAAATTAATTTCACATCACTGCCCTACTGATGAGCGTAGTGAAACAAGGATCACAATTGCAAAATATGCGGGCTCTTTGAGCTGTACAACGGCTTTACAATGTTGCTACAACGCTATGGATCACATTTGTTTTTCAGAAAAGTTTTAGCCAAAATAACATTCAAAACAAAACCAAGCATTCAAACCACAACCTTATTTGAGGACTCCTGGACCAGTAACCATTTGACTCTTCACAATAAGCATAAAAATGTGCACTGCAGAACAGATAGGAATCTGCAATTTTACAAAACTGAATAGCAAAGCAACCCTAAAGAGCCTCTGGTATTTTCAGTAAAATTAGGTTACGAGACAAAAGGACATTTGGACTGAAGAGGATAAGGGGCAAGGGATAAAGCTAAGGACCATACGCTTTAGTCCATAAACAAGGGGGAGATGGAGCAGCTGAACCACTGGAATCCTCTTCACACAGAGCATGTTTCATACGAGGGAATGTCAGACAAACTGGCTTCCCATATTTGGCCCAATGTTAAGCCTATACCCAAAATGGGTCATTTGACACAGTCCAATAAGACAGTTTGAGACGTAAACATTGGTTTTATTTTCCTGATTGACGGGCTTCTTATTACTTATCTTGTCCACTGCTCGAGTCTATTGTTAATGACTGGCCAGTGAACCCTTGGTAAATAAGCACACTAGTTTGCTTTTAAATGAGATATATATAAGCTTTCCAGTATGAAATGAAATTAAACACCCCTATGCTCGTTAACATCGTTAGCCGTGACGGTTCCTCTGGCTGAAGCATTTGGGAGACTGGTGAGAGGACTTGGCAGAGTTCAGCCTGGCATTAATCAAGTTTAAAGTTTTATTAGTCACATGTACAGGATACACATGGTATACACCATCCAACGAAATGCTTACTAGCAGGTTAATGGAATTCATAGGGCGTTCAGACTCATTCACAACAGCATGCTCCCAGTTTTTACCTCAGGACTAGGGTTCTACACATTGACTTTCTTTCGTTGAGCAAAACCAGACGATTGCTTAGAGTTACGCGAGCAGCACTTAAGACGCCACGACAGTAGAAGGGTCTCTTCGTCCAGGGGGTAGTGCTCACGGTCACTGTATTATAGCTGGCAATATATGGTTTGTTTATTTGATTTTTAAGCAAAGAATGAGAACTTCCAGAAGTCCCAGAATGACCCTTTGCGCTACCTCTGCTGTCCTCAGTCGTGAAAGCTTGAAGCTTTAAACAGAGTTATACTCTGGCAGCATCAAAAGGAAAAGCAGATGTGAAGATTTCATGTCCTATAATAAAATGCAAAAGGAAAAGCAGCATAAAGTGTCCACTGTGGGAAACTAGGCTGTGAGAAGATCCTGTCTCTACTCCCAAAACACATTTAATCCCAAACAACCAAGTTGTTAGTCTTTCCATCTAACACTGTGTGGAGACAACAAAGTTTGGATTGATGATTTGACTGACCAAACTTCTCTCTTCTCTCTCTCTCTCTCAGGTATCGCAATTCCCATTCCCATCAAGGGGCTGAGAAACTACCATCTTCCCAACAATGTCACCTTTAACATCAACCACACCTGCCTACTGAAACCAGACAGCTTCCGAGAATTCATCATATTTGGCTCCATGACAGCTTTTTTCATCCCTTTGACTATCATGATGGTCATCTACCTGCTCACCATCCAGGTGCTGCGCAAGAAAGCCTTTCTGCTCAGGTCAAAGGTGACCCAACGCTTCACTCGCCCAACCGTCTCCTCAGTCTTCCAGAAGGAGCAGTCAGTGGCTTCTCCCACAACTGAGAAACTGCCAGGAAAATCTATTTCTCCCGCAAACCCAATCATAGGTGACGAGATCCCCAGCCGTCGCATGTCCACCATAGGCAAGAAATCCATGCAGAACCTGACCAATGAGCAGCGTGCCTCCAAGGTGCTGGGCATCGTCTTCCTTCTGTTTGTGGTAATGTGGTGCCCATTCTTCATCACCAACATCACCTCTGTGCTTTGCGCCAGCTGCGACGTCAATGTGATCGGCCGTCTGATGGAGATCTTCGTGTGGGTGGGCTACGTGTCATCAGGTATCAACCCGCTGGTCTACACCCTCTTCAACAAGACCTTCCGCCAGGCATTCACACGCTACATCACCTGTAACTACAGCAGCACCACTAACAGGCCAGCCAGGCAAACTAGGGAACAGCATGGCTGCAGGAATCTGACACGGATCTCCTTCCATTCATCTGTGGCGGAAAACTCCAAGCTGTTCATGAAGCGGGGGATGAAGAACGGCATCGGGCCGGTGAGCTATCAGAGCCCGCTGAGGCAACGGCAAGAACCCATGCAGTCCTCTGCTAGCATTGTACTGGACACACTGCTCCTTACAGAGAATGAGGATTGCAAACCCAAAGAGCATGTCAGTTATGTGTAGTGTAAAAGGAAATAATTTTAACCAGAAAGTCACGTGAAAAAAAGACAGACCAGGCTTGAGTTGTCCTGGGGTTCAGGTGACAAGACACCTTCCTTGAGCATCACTTCTGTGGATTCGGTGCTATTAAAGAAAACACTGTGTGCTCTCAAGGGCGAAACGAAAGGAGAAGCCAAAATCTGTCAAACACTTTGGCCAGAAAGAGGCCCTCAGATTCTGTACAGAGATTGCTGAACATTGAGTAAAATGAGACAGCAAATAGGTGCGTCGAGTTAGTTACCCTCAATAAAAGACAACGCTCAGGTCGGATTGTCCTTAAGGAGGCCGCCAGACAGATAAGGAATGAAGAGAAAAGACTGTCTGGAAACACTCTTACTGGATACAATGTGTATTCCCATGCTACTCCTGTCACCTTGGGCTATTTGGTCTGCTATGGACAATTTCCATGGAGGAGATGACATGCTTACCAATTGAGAGGACAAACACTCCTCCCACATAAACTAGACATTCAGCCTCCACATCACACAGAGTCCTGAAGAAGAACACACTTTATAAATGCCACCCATTTTAACTGCAATGTTTTGGTTATGTGTTTTTATAAACGGTGAACAGATTTGTTATAAAGTCACAAGTCCTATTTTCCCAAAGTGTTATAATAATCCACTTGGATGTTTATATATAAAAATGCAACATAGAAAAAAAACCTTTTCAAATGCAAAATGTATAGTCTACGAATGGATATGTGATGGTTCAGAAATGTATAAAACTGTGCTTGGCTTAAAGAAAAGCCATTTCCATTTTTTTTTATTTTTTTTTACAGTTCTTAAGAGGATCTTTAAAGCAGATGTAACTACAGACCAAGTCATCTTTTTTTAAACACGTCTTTCTCTGAAAATATATGTTTTGCGGCCGCAACGACCGATCTACTGTTTCACTTTCATCAGAGTTTATATAGTGTCTCCTTGATGGGGTGGTAATGAAGCAAAGCAAAGCTAACTGGACATGGGATCCAAAAAATAAACACACCATAAACCACTGCGCTAGGAGTTCATCGTCACAAACAACGACTACGAGGAAGTTGAATCCTGAACGTAAGTGCGTAGGGACATTACCGCTTTATGAGGGGCAATAAAGGTCATTTTGATTAATTCTCCGTGCCAGTGAATTAAGTGATGTTACAACTCAAAAACAATTGACTTTACATAAACCTAAAAAAAATATTTTCATGGTGAGAGTAACAAATTAGTCCACAGCATAAAATCTATAATAATAAGTCCCAAGGATGTACCACATGGCCAGAAATGTAATGAGAGAGAGCCCATGTTTGGTTCATGTACAACTTCCAATGCATATTTCTGCCATCACGAGACTAGTCGGTGGGGAGGAATATACCCATGGCCTTTTGATGCAGTTGGGGAGCGAGAGACGCCAGCGTTCACTCTGACCTTTGACCCACTCAGAGACAGCAGCTCTGAGCACCACGTCCTGGTTTCCCAATACTGTAAGGGGGCCTGGAAGCCATGGGGGAGTGGGAGCTCAGCTGAATTGTTGCTGCTCAGGAGGATCTCTAAACAGAGGAAGGATTTACACAAGGTTTATCTAACAGCCAATTGATCATGGGAATATCGCATAGCCTTTTTTGGGCTTAAAATAGTCCCTCCATTTTCCTCTGCTTGGCTCGGTGCCGTTTAATGCTGCAGTGCTGCCTGATGCTGTTTAATGCTGCAGTGAAGCCTGCTGAGTAAATTCACATCAGAGAATGAGTGATAAGCCTCCGTAAAAAGACAGAAAATAATAATGTGACTCGGGAGGGATGACACGAAGCCAACGTCCTCAGACACTGAACTACCTGTAAGGCGCCAGGAAGTAATTATATCCTCTCAGCTAAAAGTTAACCTAAATTCTGTCATACATTTGATGAGATGCTGATGACTATGTCATGTTAATAATCCGCATGCAAACCAATCACAGGATCACTTACGAGTGCCAACACTAGGAAAGGGAGGGATAGTTTGCAGCTGCTCAATGTAGGTTAGGCTATGCTTTCTGAAGATTAAAAATCACTTCCAAAAATGTGTCATATCTTTGATCATGAATTGCATTTAAAAATTACAAGAGACTACTGAAAACCATTGCACAGACCACATTAAGGGCGGTTCAAAGATTATTCATGTTCCATAGATTTAACAAATTCTCACATTGCTGAAACTTAAGCACACTTTCAAAACTGTGTAACTGTGTTGGCTTTTCAAGTGACAAATGATACCCAGCGCTTACCAGGGTTGAGCTCAATTCAGAATTGAATGCCATTCAACTCATGACTTGAAATTCAAAATTGGCCACACCCCACAGGAAGTAGAATTTAAGTTGATTCAATTAAAATTCCACTCAGTCATAGAACATGCGTTTCATTGAATGACAGGTCACGTCTAGACACCAAAGAATATCACTTTTCTGCAGAAGCAATGTTCTATTTTAACCTTAGTGCTTAGAATAGACAATTATATTTCTTAACAAACAATACAGTTATATTAATCTGTTTACAAAATGTAGACAACCCATTTAAAACTTACGGGACAATTGCTCTCGCCATCAAACTATTTAATTTGTTTGGCTTCTTTTTGAAGGTATCAGGATCAACTTGAGGGTTAAACTAATGCATTCTGGGAAATTTAGTATTTTCCCTATTTTGGCCCAGTGCAGTCAAAAACTAGATTTACCTGTGTTTCATATATATTTCTATACCATGAGGTTGGAATAACACTGAAATTGTGAAAATTATGATATGCCCTTTTTGTGTAAGAGCTGTTTGAAAAGACATTCCCTCATTGTGAAAAGTAAATAAGGACAGAGGAAGTGGCAAACATCCTGCTTATCAATCTGTGGCTGCCAACTGGCGCTCGGTGGCATTGCGCAAACCCACACACACACAGCAGCGCATCTATCACACTACAGAGCCATGGAGTTTAGGCATGCCTAGTGACATCACCAGGAGTTAATTAGTTAACAGACCAATAAGAGAGTTCCAAACCTCTGCCAATTCCGTTTTCCCATCCCCACTCAGACCACTCCCAGAAAGACTTAGCAAAATTCTTGTTTGAGAAATTGCTCTTTGCTAAGAAGCTATTTTGTGAACATTTAAAACAATCACAGTAAGGTACTCAAAAAGGTGCAACATGAAGAAATTGCTACGCCATTTCCTGGTTGCTAAAATTCGAATAGCTTGCTTGTTTTGTCAAAATGAAATTTTAGCAAAAAAGAGTAATAAAGAGAATCACTGTACCATCTAAACCGCTGTGAAATACCTAACCCAAAATATTGTATTTTCAGCCGTTTGAAGCTGGTGTACAAAACCGATAGTAAAAGACGCAAAAAAAAAAAAAAACCTGAATGGGAAGAATAGAAATAGTGCATATAGAACAGATCTACTGCTTCTAAGACTTGCTTCCAGATCTATAACTCCCATTTCTATGTGAATTTGGTCAGGTCACCCAAAAAGTTACATATTGCACTTAATTGTTACCCAGAAATGATTTGATATTGAGATAGAATATCTTTAAAGGTCAAATGCAGCTGTTTCTCTGGTACTTTTGTACACTTTTTAATCCAGTATTTTTGAAAGTAGCGCCCAAGCCAAAATTGCGTACTACGTCATAAATGTGCCGATATGTGCACCACGTCATTGCTCTCTCGCTCTACTGTGTCTGTCTTGCTACCTGTCACTCAAAACGGCGAGGGACTGAAGTTTATTTGTCGAAACTCTAATTGCTAGAGGGCTGGCCCACATGGGGGTAAAGGTAGGGAAAATGACGTCACACAGCTTCTAGAAAACAGTCACTTTTAACCTAGGGATTTGGTGGCTAATGAGATAAGACAGTACATTTGTTCATCGATTATGCATGTATGAACTACAAACTGACACATCCAGCCCAAATACTTACTATTTGCCAAAGTACCTGAGCATGTCTAAGTGAACAATGAAATATAATAACTTAGAATATTTGCACACAGGTTTTGTTTTCCTTGAGGATGAATTCTTTGAGTTTGTCTTGAAAATCAAAAATTGTTGAAACAATTGTATTTTACATACATATAAATAACGACATGGTTGATGCTATGTACAAGATGTGTATTTGTATACCCTACACCTAATATCGAAGAGGCATTTGAATTTCAATGAATTCTATTCGATTTCCTTTAATTCAAATAGCAATTCTGCATCCTGTTTACTATTTCAATAAAAAAAAAAAAAATGAATTTCTGAGGCACTCAACTCAATTCTGAATTGAGCCCAAACTTGGCGCTTACTAGGGCTGGGCGATATACCGTATTTTTCGATATACCGGTATTGATGCAGGGACCGGTTCGGGTTTTTACTTTACCTTCTATAACGGTATTTTAATGTGATACGACGTGTTTAACGTCCATTTTTATAGTCGACTTCGCTACTTGAGTCATCTCTCCACTAGCTCTCTCCATGCCGCTTTCCACACAGACCTAGCCCCGCCCCGTCACTCAAGGAGCGCATTTTGTTGTTTCTCGACCATGAGACACTTGCGTTCAGTCTGCATAGTCATAGCATCACATTCAACAATGTTGATGACAACAATGCTGTTTTCACTTTGCTTCTCCATATAAATCCAGTAGCGTTCTATAATTACACTATTAGTTTGTGTTGCTCATATCTGCTAACAGCTAGTTTGTCTTTTCTTAGCAAGTTGTTCCTAAATCTTGTTAGCCGCTAATGCTAATCGCTAGGTAGCTAGCTAATAAATGTACTGAGTCAGAGCAAACATAATTAATTATACAGCCTGATAATACCAGTGATGGTGTAGACCTAAATCAGCATGTTGTTTGTGCAACAGTACCTTCCACATCAAAAAGGAATAGAAGCAGCATGAATATGTTAGCTACATGAAGTAGCTAAGAGAAAATAGACAATGTAGCCAAAGATTATAGGGTCCCCTAGGAAACAATTAACAATTTAGTTCCAAAAACCACAAAAAGAACCACTGGTTCCTACCCTATCACAATAACTCCTCCCTGGCATTTTCATGTCAAACAACACTATTCAAAGTGCCCACTATCATATTCTAACTATAGAATAATCATTCTATTTCCATGATGCCAACATTTCAAAGTGTTTTGCTCTAAATCATGTGTCAAATCACTATTGCAACATATGATTCAAAATAAGGTTTAGATTGTTTGCCCATATCGTGCAGCCCTTACATGGCAGTGTGGAAATTCTCAAAAGAATGCAGAAAATGCAGAAATGTATGAAAATATTTGGGGTTACAGTTGAACAGTATAAAAACAATCAGAATGGAGAAAGACCCATTGAAATCACTTAGAATATATGTTGCCACCCTGAGGTCACACACTACTTATAAAGCAAATTTAGACATTTTATAATTTAAAAACATAAAATATTGTCAAATACCGTCAGTTATTTATTTTGATATATTTTGGCCATATGGCCCAGCACTAGCGCTTACATAAACAATTCAGCGTATAAGAAAACGCAGACCAGCCCAGAGCTCCATCTGGGCTAAAGGTTAACCCTAAAACATGCCCTTGGTTACTTACAACCCCAAACAGTGTTCAGACAACAAATTCTTTGGGGGTGGAAATTCCACAGGCTATGGTGAGGACTTGCAAAAAAAGCAATTCTTGATGGGAGAACGTGGAAATGTGGGTTAACCTCAGGGCCAAAGACGGATAATGACCCAGTGGCAATCAGAGTGGAAAAGCCCCATCTATTTATCTGCGGTCTAGGCGGAAGAAATCTCACTGTTTGTTTTAGTTGTTTTAACGATCAGGATGAGGGGAGGGAGACGACATAAACTGCCAACAACACCCATCTGAGGACATACTCCAAAAGCAAGAGGAAATGATGCCCGGGCTATGGGAGGAATGCAGTCTTTGCGTATACATGTAGGAGCTGATTGCTCAGTTAGCTTGGCTAAGAGACTAGCAGTGGACCAAGAGGCTGAAAGTAGGGGGACCTCTGCTGGGCAGAAAGGGAATTACATAAGGGAATACAAGGCCTTACCTGAACATGATGAATCCAATGGACTCCACCGCTGCCCTTCTGACATCATCGTTCACATCGCTTACCTGACAGGCAGAGAACAATGTATTAATAGCAGAAAGAAAATACAGTAGGGCAAGGAGATAACATCCACTGATTATCATTTTCCTGCCCTTAACGTCAAACTCCCAATCTGCCCAGACATCAAAGATTTGGGGAAAGCCTATACTTCTGTTCATAAACAGCTCTTGTATCACAGCATCTTTAGCTTGTGCAGACTGCCATCTGTACGAATGCCAATTCAACCATCTGGCCCAGTAACAATAATGAATCAAAATCAGGGCTTCCTGTACTAACAAGGAAATTATATTATTATGGCAATTAACATACCAACACATTTTTTTATTTACTGTGAGGTATACTATTGTCTGTCATAACCGTACTCCCAATTCCAATACTTAATATCTTGACTATCCCTACTCAGTTTCCTGGTTGTCAGGAGAATACTTACAGCCACATGCAGCAGACGTCTGATGGCCTTGTTGTTCCCGGAGCCGCAGTAGGCCATGCCCACTGTGTACATCCCGGAGCGGCGCAGGATGGGGTCCTACAACACACACAGTGACAGAACACAGAGCCTTAGCTAAGAGACAAGAGTCTGCAGCAGTAGGGTTGCAAAATTCTGGTATTCCCGAAATCTCAGTTGGATGATTCCTGTTAATCAGAAGGGAATAAGCAGGAAATCCAGAACCCTCCAACCAGGATTTCTGGAAAACCAGGGAATTTATTGAAAGTTCCCAGAATTTTGCAACCCTAGTAGGTAGTCATGGAAACAATGTATGGTCAACAAAGGTAAACCTCTTTTTGACATCTAACACATTTAAATATAGGTACTGCATGTACCATTCAAATTACAGTTCAGGACAGGTATTCATTGTCGCAGTAAACTGAAATGGATGACTACAAGCTGGCAAAAAGAAAAAACATCCACAATTGGCAACAAGGTTAACAGTCATGGGTGCATAGCCAAGGAATTAAGGAATGAAGGTCAATATATTGGCAGTAGGGGATGAGGAGAGTTTCCGTGCCCTACAACGCATAGTGGAGGATATAGGAGCAAGCGTTGCTTGAGAATATATATTTTTTTACCATTTGGAACAGTGTAAACACTAAATAAATGTACTAGAGTCTGCTCTAAACAGGAAGAAAATGTGTGTGTGTGTGTGTGTGTGTGTGTGTGTGTGTGTGTGTGTGTGTGTGTGTGTGTATACACACACACACACACACACACACACACACACACACACCTCAAAAAAATAAAGGGAACACTTAAACAACACAATGTAACTCCAAGTCAATCACACCTCTGTCAAATCAAACTGCCCACTTAGGAAGCAACACTGATTGACAATAAATTTCACATGCTGTTGTGCAAATGGAATAGACAACAGGTGGAAATTATAGGCAATTAGCAAGACACCCCCAATAAAGGAGTGGTTCTGCAGGTGGTGACCACAGACCACTTCTCAGTTCCTATGCTTCCTGGCTGATGTTTTGGTCACTTTTGAATGCTGGCGGTGCTTTCACTCTAGTGGTAGCATGAGGCATGATCTACAACCCACACAAGTGGCTCAGGTAGTGCAGCTCATCCAGGATGGCACATCAATGCGAGCTGTGGCAAGAAGGTTTGCTGTGTCTGTCAGCGTAGTGTCCAGAGCATGGAGGCGCTACCAGGAGACAGGCCAGTACATCAGGAGGCGTGGAGGAGGCCGTGGGAGGGCAACAACCCAGCAGCAGGACCACTACCTCTGCCTTTGTGCAAGGAGGAGCACTGTCAGAGCCCTGCAAAATGACCTCCAGCAGGCCACAAATGTGCATGTGTCTGCTCAAACGGTCAGAAACAGACTCCATGAGGGTGGTATGAGGGCCCAACGTCCACAGGTGGGGGTTGTGCTTACAGCCCAACACCATGCAGGACGTTTGGCATTTGCCAGAGAACACCAAGATTGGCAAATCCGCCACTGGCGCCCTGTGCTCTTCACAGATGAAAGCAGGTTCACACTGAGCACGTGACAGACGTGACAGAGTCTGGAGACGCCGTGGAGAACATTCTGCTGCCTGCAACATCCTCCAGCATGACCGGTTTGGCGGTGGGTCAGTCATGGTGTGGGGTGGCATTTCTTTGGGGGGCCGCACAGCCCTCCATGTGCTCGCCAGAGGTAGCCTGACTGCCATTAGGTACCGAGATGAGATCCTCAGACCCCTTGTGAGACCATATGCTGGTGCGGTTGGCCCTGGGTTCCTCCTAATGCAAGACAATGCTAGACCTCTTGTGGCTGGAGTGTGTCAGCAGTTCCTGCAAGAGGAAGGCATTGATGCTATGGACTGGCCCGCCCGTTCCCCAGACCTGAATCCAACTGAGCACATCTGGGACATCATGTCTCGCTCCATCCACCAACGCCACGTTGCACCACAGACTGTCCAGGAGTAGGCGGATGCTTTAGTCCAGGTCTGGGAGGAGATCCCTCAGGAGACCATCCGCCACCTCATCAGGAGCATGCCCAGGCGTTGTAGGGAGGTCATTCAGGCACGTGGAGGCCACACACACTACTGAGCCTCATTTTGACTTGTTTTAAGGACATTATATCAAAGTTGGATCAGCCTGTAGTGTGGTTTTCCACTTTAATTTTGAGTGTGACTCCAAATCCAGACCTCCATGGGTTGATAAATTTGATTTCCATTGATAATTTTTGTGTGTTTTTGTTGTCAGCACATTCAACTATGTAAAGAAAAAAGTATTTAATAAGATTATTTCATTCATTCAGATCTATGATGTGTTATTTTAGTGTTACCTTTATTTTTTTGAGCAGTGTATATATGTACACACACACACACACACACACACACACACACACATATAAAGCCTTTCTTACAGCAGACTATTGCATGCATTCATGAATTGCGGTTTATTTATTGTTTAGGCTAATTATTCAAAGCTCCCTTTGTCATTTAATTTTAAAACAGAAATGCTTGATTGCATTTCATGTCTCATATGCTGCGTGATGGCATGAATGAATAAACGTAAATCGAATCCCTTCCGAATAGGGTTAAGGCATTGTTTGAATTGCAATATGCTGGTAAATTTTGCTATTATGCACATAGCAACGTAGGGAGATGCTAATTCTATGGCGCACTGAAAAGCATTATTTATACAGTACATTATTTATATCCAACGCGGGATAAAGAGCATTATTTATACAGTACATTAGCTGTATTAGTTTTGCACTGTCATTTTTTACATAATATAACCATTTACAATTTCACATCTTAAGAGTGATGACTGTGCCACCCCCGTGGCCTCCACAATGGATTAGTCCACTGAGACAGGCGCCAAACATCAAAAGAAAACAAGAAAAAAAATTATAATTGCGACTGCTCGACCAACAGCCTATCGACCAAACAATCAACAAAAAATGTAGTCAGCCCTAGTACATGTGAATGCATTTCAAGTCCCATTGTTACCTTGTCCCTGCAGAGGCTCTCGATGAGCGTGTCTGCCTCCTCCATGCGTCCGTACATGACCATGGCGATGCCCACGGCCAGGCCGCGCAGGATCTTCTCGTGCTGAGTCTCCTGGGCGTAGCCCACCATGTCCTCGATGGCCTGGGCCGACTTGGAGCCCAGCATGACGAGCCCCAGGGCCAGCCCCGCCGCCTCGCCTGGGAACAGAGGGTCAAACATGAGCACCGCATGATGTCACCAAAGAAAAGTCCTTCTTAAATCTGAACAACTGGCAGCAGCGTTGATTTTCGAACAAGTTGCTGATCACTGATCTCTTGTAAAATTGCACAAGCAATGTAGTTTTTGTTGCAAGCATACTGTATATCAACGGATGTAAATATTTCAAGATGTTTTTCCTGAATCCCCTACCGATGGGGAATTGACGTCCCATGTTACATTCTAAGGGCTACAGCGATATACTGAACAAAAATATAAACGTAAAGTGTTGATCCCATGTTGCATGAGATGAAATAAAAAGATCAGAAATATTCCATATGCAAAAAAAGCTTATTTCTCTCAAATTGTTTTCACAAATGTGTTTACATCCGTGTTAGTGAGCATTTCTCCTTTGCCAAGGTAATCCATCCAACTGACAGGTGTGGCATATCAAGAAGCTGAATAAACGGCATGATCATTACACAGGTTCACCTTGTGCTGGGGACAATAAAAGGCCACTTTAAAATGTGCAGTTTTATCACACAACACAATGCCACAGATGTCTCAAGTTGTGGGAGTGTGCAATTGGCATGCTGACTGCAAGAATGTCCATCAGAGCTGTTGCCAAAGAATTGAATGCTCAAATCTCTACCATAAGCCAACTCCAACGTAGTTTTAGAGAATTTAGTAGTACGTCCAACTGGCCTCACAACCGCGACCATGTGTATGGTGTTGTGTGGGCAAGCGGTTTGCTGAGGTCACGGTTGTGAACAGAGTGCCCCATTATGGCGGTGGGGTTATGGTATAGGCAGGCATAATCTACGGACAACAAACACAATTGCATTTTATCGATGTCAATTTGAAAAATGTACAGCGATACCGTGACCTATTGTCATGTCATTCATCCACCACCATCACCTCATGTTTCAGCATGATAAAGCATGGTCCCATGTCGCAAGGATCATTACACAATTCCTGGAAGCTGAAAATGTCCCAGTTCTTCCATGTCCTGCATACTCAGACATATCACTCGTTGAGCATGTTTGGGATGCTCTGGATCACCGTGTACAACCACATGTTCCAGTTCACACCAATATCCAGCAACTTCACACAGCCATTGAAAAGGAGTGGGACAACATTCCACAATCAACATCCTGATGAACTAAACATGAAGGAGATTTGTTGCACTGGATGACCCCCTACCATTTTTTGGGGGGACAGATGCATATCTGTACTCCCAGTCATGTGAAATCCATAGATTAGGGCCTACCGAATTTATTTCAATTTACTGATTTCCTTATATTAACTATAAATCAGTAAAACCTTTGAAAATTGTTGCTTTTATATTTTTGTTCAGTGTATAATAGTTGGCTAAATTTAAACTCGACTAGCACCAAATGCCTCATTATTTGTTCAGGGTCGTGTACCTGTGACTGCATCGTCCTGGTACAGGTTAGACTTGAGCAGGTCGTACACATCCTGCCTGGCTGTACCCAAAGCAGCCAA
Source organism: Brachymystax lenok tsinlingensis (assembly GCA_030435695.1). Lineage (NCBI taxonomy): Eukaryota > Metazoa > Chordata > Actinopteri > Salmoniformes > Salmonidae > Brachymystax > Brachymystax lenok. The sequence continues at coordinate 7,623,700 of CM059793.1, forward strand.
TCCCAGACCCAGTCCTCCCCCGTGACGGACAATCTGTGGGAGGAAACAAAGCAAACCAAAAAGAAACGGCCGTCACAGACACGAATAGAACTTTGTATTCAACTCAAAATGTGACATGATATCCTTCTGATGGGCTTCGTTGGAATTATTTCCGTGTTGCTTGACGCAGCAGCATGCTTCAGTTTGACTGGCGCCTAGCCGGAACCGAACGAGTGTGTTCTCTTACTCCATTGAAAAAGACCTTCGCTTGAAAAATTTGAAAAAAGCGCCAATTGTACAGTTTGTCCATCTTGAGATGCTGTAGCCAGTAGAGACTTCCTCAAAATAGTCAGAATTCATCAAAGACAACTCAAGAAATCTATCATTACTTTATGTTTTTGCCGAGGAGATCTTAGTTGCGCAATTTTACATCAAAAATGTTTGATTTTGTATTTCTCAATAAAAAAAATATGCATGAAAACGTGTCAAATTGTTTATAATATAAGCACAAACTCTTCTGAACTGTTTCAGCAGGGTACCATGCAGATGCCTTTACACACACATCCGATCAAATCTAAGTGACCAAAGGGGTGGGAGGGCTATGGGTTGATTTGGAATTGAGCAAGGGAAATGTGACGTGTCTGCATGTTGCCACTCACGTCGTTGCTGGCGTTCTTGAGCTGACTGAGCAGGTAGTCGATGATGTCCCCCCCGTGGTTGGCGTGGATTAGCCCGAGGGCATACAGGCCGCCTCCCTCCTGGTAGGCCGATCCGGGGGAGGTGTCTTTGGGCAGATAGGTGGCCATCAACTGCAATGCCTCTTTCTCATGACCCTGAAAAGAAGCAGATATTTCAGTAATTTAAAAAATATATATACTTTCATATAAAAAAAAAAAATCTGAAAACCAAAGATGTCTCAGATAGCTGAAAAGATTTAAAACATAAATGGCTAAAGTTTACCTTGTGAATGACGCCAAGACTGGCTGTGGCTGTGAACTTGGCCCAGTTGGTGGCTCTTGCAAGCCACTCCAAGTTCTCTCTGTTGAAAGAATGAATAAAATCACATCACACAGCACAGGCCCTTTATATCCTCACACCAGGCTTCAGTCAAAAACGATTTTGAAATGTTTGAAAGTAATTTAAATAATCAAAGTAAGTATTCAAATATTTTTTGTGGGAAAATATAAGTAGTTGAATATTGGAATGTATTTGGAAATAAAATTGGAAAGTATAAGCATTTATTAGAAAAGGTCCTTTAAATACAGAGTACATACAAATTCAAATAAGTACTCCGATGCATTTGAACCCAGGTCCTAGGAGTATTTGAAATACTGCATTTGGTTATAATAGTAGGCTATTTATAGGAATTATTTGAAATACTTTCAGTAGAAGTAGTAGATTTCAGCCACATTATTTGTAAATACTCAGAAGCCTGGTCTGCCTCACACCAATAGAATGTACCACATTACCACCATCACAACAAACAAAAAAATAATAAAATATATATACACACACACGACTTCCTGGAGGGTATGGAAGTGTGCTGGCAAAACCGAAGGCGATATTCTCTATATGTTTATGCTATAGCTGGTGATGTTATAGTATAGTGGCTATACCTGAGGAACTGGTCACTTGTGGTCCCCGTATGCATGAAGGAGTTGGCTATGACCGTGGCTGTGTGGCACACTGAATTTCGGACCGCATCCTGAATTAGGTAGACAAAGCAACAAATATTTTGTGAAAGCCTTTTTATAATGCAGTACATGTCATATGCCTTTTAACATCCAATACATAGCCTGTTTAATACTCATACTGGCATCCTTTACCTTTGTGTTCTTTAGAATCATTAGGTCTGTGTTGTTGTTCCGGATGAGGAACTGCAGATGAAATTCTATGGCCATTTCTCCACTGAGAATTTTGATCATCTTCGCGTTCTGGTCCTTAGGCTCGTCCTTCTATGCAAGCAGAGGAAGGGAAGACCCATTATTTTGGGTGACAAGAACAGCTATTTAAAAATGGCCAACTTCTCTACATGGCCATAAAGAAGCACCAAGTAGAGCTACTCACACTGTCTGCGGCTTTTCCTGCAGGGGAGCTGCTGGCCTTGTCGTCCGTCTCCATAGCATCACTGAGAAAAATGAAAAACATATTGGCTAAATCAACTTTGTATCACAACATATTTCACCTTCACCGATCTTACTACATTTCCTTCACGTTTTCCCCCGTCATCTTTCCCCAACCCTTTTCCCTCTCCTCAGCCTACCCCTCTCACCCGGTGACTACACCCTCATCGTCACCCACCTGTCTTTGTCTGGGATGGGCACAGTGCCTGTGTTGGTGGAGCCGGGCACGGCGGGGATGGGCGTGCCCACGGTGCGCAGGTTCTGGATGACGGAGGAGAGGAACTGCTGGCTGGCGCTCTCGTACAGGTCGAAGCAGATCTGGTAGGCCATCAACAGGTTGTCTTCCTTCACCAGCTTCTCCAGGATGTCGCTCACCGCCTGTGGGTCGTCCAGGAAGATCAGGCACTGTGGAGGAGAGAAAGAGAAGGGAGGAGAGACAGAGTTTGAGTGTGACGCATGGTGGTCAAGTGGTTCCTTCCTCGTATTAGCAAGGTGGATTTATTTGATATTGTACACATTTTTCAGCTAAAAGCTGAATTGCAGTAATCAAAAAGAGATTCGGGTGGGGTGAGGGGGAATGAAGAACAATAGTCTGTAGTCAGCCTCAAAGGGACTGCCTCTGCTGGCAACACGTGTGGGTTTGGGAACATGCAACCTGATGAAGATCCACCTCAGACAAAAACATTGTTACAATCAAGGTGAACAATATTTTGTGGATCTTTTCATTTCATTATGCAGAGTTTCTCACCTACCCCCTAACAATAATGTGCGCACGTGACAGTCATTCAATAGCAAATTACTTTGAAAACAATGTAATTTCACTGGATCAGGATGGTACTGTTTCAGATTGTGAAATCAGTGAACCATCGCACCACCAAACTGCAGGCAGCTGAATGGATATTTTAAAATCAGAGCCCAATTTGAAGTGTGCTTTCTCCCTGTTACCTGGCAAACATTGATGAAGTCAGGCTTCTCCAGATTCATGTAGAGCTTGACCAGCACTCGGAGGACCTCGTTGCGGAACTTCTTGTTCTGCATTAGTGACATGCAGACCTTCAGGCTGTAGGCCAGTAGGCCACTAACATCATTCTGTACAAGACAAGAAGGAAGAGGGTTCGAATTTCAACATAAAATGTAAGTTGTTACTGAATGTTTTGTTTTAAACCACAACAAAAACATTCCAATAAAATGTAGGCTAAACTAAAAGTCATGGATCTGTGAATTTTAATTATCCTAAAAGTTTTATTTACTTATTACATTAAGTAAAAGTAGCGCCAAATTAAACAATCTGTGGAACCAAAACAGAACGTGTTCAGAAGACGACCCAGGAGCCACTGACCGATTCAAGGATAGTCTTCTCGAAGATGTCCAGGCGTCGAGTCTCCAAGGCAATGCCGATGGCCTGCTTGTACTTATGGTCGCCCAGGCAACGCAGGAACATCTTGTTGACGATGCCCTCCAGCCGGGGGTCGATGCTCTTCTTCTCCTCGTCCTCAGGAAGCTCGGCGTTCTCCACCCGCTGCTTGGTGTAGTGGTCAATGCATTTGGCTACGGGGAAAGACCAGAGGTCATAAAAAAACTGCTGTATACTGCTGAGGAATAATCAATTGCCATGATTAGTGGTATCAGTGTGTTGATATCTAAATTAGCAACAGTCGGTATACATAAATTGAACATTGTTGAGGTGACTGTGTGTAATGTAACAAAAGGTAAGCCTATGGATCAGCATTAGAAGCCCTTGAGATCATTATTAAGACGGTGTACTTGGGGGATACCAAAACATGCAGTTGTGACATCACTCACCGATAATGGTCTCCACATATTCAGTGTCGTCTGTGACATTGAAAAGGTCTCCTGCACCCAGAGCGTAGTTCAACGACTCATCAAACGCCCCGAGGTGGTAGAACACTTTGGAAGCCACCAAGGCAGCAAATGCCCTGCTCCGAAATGTCTCATCCTCATACAGGACCTCACTGTGAGGAGAGAACAACATTATCCCCCTTGAGTAATTTCTTTATTCTAATTAAAGTTGCACTGTGCAGAAATCGCTCCGCTATTTCCTGGTTGCTTAAACTAAATATAGTTTGCCTAATTTCAGTTTGTGACAAAGTTAGCTATAGTGTAGAGAATCAATGTACCATCTAAACCGCTGTGAAAAATATTTTACATAACCAAAAATATTGTTGTTTCAGCTGTTTGAAGTTGGAGTACAAAACCAAAAGTTAAAATAAGCAAAAACAGAATGTTATGTGAATTTGGTCAGGTTGCCCAAAAAGCGACATATTGCCAATTTAAACTGACCATGGAAATACTTATGGCTTTTTTCCCCTTATTTAAAAACATACATTTTGTCAACAGATCCCGATATCTCAGCCCAGAAGTCATTGACAATGGAGTTCAGCTTGTGCAGAGCAAACTCCTACAAGCAAAAAAAAAAATTAAAATGTTAATACACTTTACACAAACAGGTCAAGGATAATCATTGCCAAGTCAACAGGAATGTTAGTGGTCACCAAACCTGGTCCAGGAGAGCTACAGCGTCCAACACTAACAACTGCTTACGATGGTCTTTAATGTTATTGCACAAGGCTTTTCATCTTCTCTAGCTCCAGGGTTGGTGACCACTGGTGTATTCTCACTGAATAACAAGCTTAAGATTTATGATACCTTGAGTTGGGGCTCCTCCTCATCCAGCAGTGAGATGATTCCAGCTAAAACCAAAGAACGCGTAGTCAGTTTCAACAGCATGGATAAACCCTGATATGTGTGTGATGCACTTCAGTGTACGTAACATAAAACGTTTAACATTCGCCTTCTCATTTATGACTGTCATAGCAAAGTTTCATGTGAAGCCTAAACAGGTCAAACTCGAAAGGGGAAATGGGATATCTAGTCAGTTGTATAACTGAATGCGTTTAACTGAAAATGTGTCTACCACATTTAACCCAGCCCCTACGGAATCAGAGAGGTGCCTTAAATCGACACATTTCAATGTAACAACTGACTACGTATCCCCTAATTCCCTTCCGAGTTTGACCAGGGGCAGATTAAAACGGTGTCGCCTCGGGGATTCGATCCAGCTACCTTTCGGTTACTGGCCCAACACTGCTACTAGGAGCAAGAGTGGCTAGGAGTCCTAGCCGCCGGACTACATGGCGCCCGTTTACCGGCCTTTGAAAATATTACATTATAAAGTAGCTAACTACATTAGTTTGCCAGGGCGCAGCTAGGTAACGTCAGTAGCTAACCAACGCGGTCGGTAAATTACTAGCTAACGTTAGCTAGCCATCTGGCTAACGTCATTGTCCAACGACTAAACGTTAACGGCGACTATAGACATGAAACAATATAGGAATAAAGTTGTTATCCAGTCACTTAGGTAACTAGCTAACGTTAATTAAAGTACAGTAGCTAAATTAGCTAACTGTGGGCTTTAAACGTTTGTAAACTGGGTAGATAGCTAGTTAGCTAGCCAGTTAGCTATGTGACTCAGCTAAATCAATGGATGCTAGCTTGCTACCGTTAGCGACCTTTTTCCAAAAACGCTGACAATTTGCTAGTATGTTACTGCTTACCGGCAGACGTTATCATGGTTGGTGCTTTATTCTCCCCCCCCTCTGAACTCCACGAACCCAGGTTATACCGTTTCAGTTAGCGACAGTGAAATGATAAGAGGTTGACAGTACAGTAGATGTGTCAGTTGTCCACAACAGCGGGACACTTCTGCTTCAACAATGAAAGCCCCCTTTCCAAAAAACCCACAGTTAGGTATACCTAGATAGTGCCTGCTGAAAGGACAGCTCGTCGTCATTGTCAATTATTTAATCTCATCCTGATTCTTTGACAGGGGTAGGAAAAAAGTGATGACTAAAATCATTGTAAAGAACTGTATATATTTTTTTAAATTCTTAGATGGAATATTTAAAACATAATTTCGGTATATTTTTTTTTATCCACAAACGGGTTTATATTCTGCCAGTCTCGAATGAATCAGTTATTTTACCTGTCCTACACACGTTGTTTTTCTGCCCCCTTATAGCGCCCCTTACAGAAAAATATTGCCGCTTTGAAACTGTGAGACTGTGGTATTTTGGACGCAGTAATAACATAATAAATATCGGAGTTGTGCCGGTTGGAGATCTTTGGTTATATGAAGGGAGGATGCGCTAGCGCTTTTGCTACGTGTCAGTCTTTCGGGTTGAAAGGCAGTAAGCAAACAATCACACTTTACTTGGTGTGGCGGCGGTTCGGCACGGCTGTGACTGGGTCAGAGATGGTAGGCCACTGTGATGCAGAAGAAGGGAGTAGTAAACAGAAATTGAGCAGGGTTTTGAAGGGGAGCAAGAGGTCTATGGCGGTGGGGATTAAGTAGAAAAGGAAGTTTGAGGAGAGCAACAGTTTCAAAACAAATTGTATTGGTCACATACACCTGTTTAACAGATGTTATTGTGTGAGTAGCGAAATACTGCAAAGTTTCCTAAGGACTAGAAGCGAGGCAGCCCTCTGTCGGCACCATTCAAGCAGTGGATTAAAGGGGTGATAACAGGATTGCATGTGAGTGTTAGCTCTAAAGAGGTAAACTACAATTTGAGAGGAGGTTTTTTGAGCGAGAATAAAGACGACTTTTGAGTAGTAAGACATGTATAAAAGCAATGATGCCATTAATATGAAGGGGCTAGAAGGGTCTTATATGGTGAGCTACCAAGTGGCTAGGACAGGCAAGCCCCATACTATTGTGGAGGACTTAATTCTTCCTGCTGCCCCGGATATAGCTGGAACAATGCTGGGGGGAAAGGCCCAAAAAACTATACAGACAATGCCTTCATCAAACAACAGTGACATGGCAGGAGATGTTTTGAAACAATTACTGCTTCGCATACAGGCCAGTGAATTATATGCGTTACAGCTGGATGAGTCAACAGATGTGGCGGGCCTGGCACAACCCCTGGTATGTCCGTTACGTTTATGTCCTGGTATGTCCTTTACGTCAATTAAGGAAGACATCCTCTTCTGCAAACCACTGGAAACCAGGACAACATGAGAGGATCTTTTTAAAGTACTGGACAGCTTTGTGACATTAAATGGACTTTGGTGGTCAAGATGTGTTGGTATCTGTACTGATAGCGCAAAAGCCATGACAGGGAGACATAGTGGAGTGGTAACGCGCCTGCAAGCAGTTGCTCCCGACGCCATTTGGGTACACTGCAGCATCCACCGAGAGGCTCTTGCTGCCAAGGGAATGCCTGACAGCTTGAAAGACGTTTTGGACACTACAGCGAAAATGGTTAACTTTGTTAAAGCAAGGCCCCTGAAGTTTAGTGTATTTTCTGCATTAAGCAATGATATGGGCAGTGACCATGTAACGCTTTTACAACATACAGAAGTGCGCTGGTTATCAAGGGGCAAAGTATTGTTTTTTTTGCTATATTGTAATTATTTCGCCACTACGGCCTATTTATTGCCTTACCTCACCTCCCTAATCTTACTTAATTTGCACACACTGTATATCGACTTTTCTATTGTGTTATTGACTGTACGTTTGTTTATTCCATGTGTAACTCTGTGTTGTTGTTTCTGTCGCACTGCTTTGCTTTATCCTGGCCAGGTCGCAGTTCTAAATGAGAACTTGATCTCGACAGGCCTACCTGGTTAAATAAAAGTGAAATAAATAAAATACATTTAATTGAGAGACGAGCTTAAAGTTTTCTTTACTGACCATCATTTTCACTTCTCTGACTGCTTGCATGATGACGAGTTTCTCACACAACTGGCCTATCTGGGTGATGTTTTTTCTCGCATTAATGATCTGAATCTAGGATTACAGGGACTCTCCACAACTATATTCAATGTGAGAGACAAAATTGAGACTATGATTAAGAAGTTAGAGCTCTTTTCTAACTGCATTAACAAGGACAACACACAGGTCTTTCCATCATTGTATGATTTTTTGTGTGCAAATGAACTCAAGCTTACGGACAATGTCAAATGTGATATAGCAAAACACCTGAGTGAGCTGGGTGGGCAATTACGCAGGTACTTTCCCGAAACGGACGACACAAACAACTGGATTTGTTATCCCTTTCATGCCCTGCCTCCAGTCCACTTACCGATATCTGAACAAGAGAGCCTCATCGAAATTGCAACAAGCGTTTCTGTGAAAATTGAATTTAATCAGAAGCCACTGCCAGATTTCTGGATAGGGCTGCGCTCAGACTATCTTGCCTTGGCAAATCGCGCCGTTAGGACACTGATGCCCTTTGCAACCACGTACCTATGTGAGAGTGGATTCTCGGCCCTCACTAGCATGAAAACTAAATACAGGCATAGGCTGTGTGGGAAATGATTTAAGACTGAGACTCTCCAATACAACACAACATTGCAGAGTTATGGGGATCCTTTCAAGCACACCCTTCTCATTAACCTGTGGTGAGCTATTCACCATTTTTTGATGAACAAATAAGGTTTTATATGTAAGATGGCTAAATAAAGATAAAAATTATTGATTATTATTATCTTATTATTTGTGCCCTGGTCCAATAAGAGATCTTTGTCACTTCCCACGAGCCAGGTTGTGACAAAAACTCACTCATTCTGTTATTATGTTTAATAAATGTATCGTATAGTGTGTGTGTGGCAGGCTTACAATGATGGCAAAAAACACAATTTGAGAGTGCGCTGACCCTGGTGCTAGAGGGGGTATGCAGCTGGAGGTTGAATGTTTGAAGGGGTACGGGACAGTACAAAGTTTGGGAACCACTGCTAATGGAATCCAGAAAGAACAAAACCCTGCCTTCAAACATTTACATTAAAAGGTTCAAAGTTATGGGCAAAGACACAAAACATCCACATCAAATTAAATATTTTTCTTAATCAAATAACATGGAAAGCAACCACTTTTTACTCAGTATTAATTTACCATTCTTATAAATGATTTAATGTAAATGTACATTAGTGTATTGTACATAGGCTGGTCATCTAGGTTTGGTACCTGTATAAATCAAATAAAATCAAATAAAATGTTATTTGTCACATACACATGGTTAGCAGATGTTAATGCGAGTGTAGCGAAATGCTTGTGCTTCTAGTTCCGACCATGCAGTAGTATCTAACAAGTAATCTAACAAATTCACAACAACTACCTTATACACACAAGAGTAAAGGAATGAATACGAGTATGTACATATAAATATATGGATGAGCAATGGCTGACCGGCATAGGCAAGATGCAGTAGATGGTATGAGTACAGTATATACACATATATATATATATATATGAGATGAGTAATGTAGGATATGTAACATTATATAAATGGCATTGTTTTCTCGATTGTGCATCTGTAAAAGTTTGTGAGTGATTTTGGTGACAAGCCGAATTTCTTCAGCCTCCTGAGGTTGAAGAGGCGCTGTTGCGCCTTCTTCACCACGCTGTCTGTGTGGGTGGACCAATTCAGTTTGTCCGTGATGTGTACGCCGAGGAACTTAAAACTTTCCACCTTCTCCACTACTGTCCCCTCGATGTGGATAGGGGGGTGCTCCCTCTCCTGTTTCCTGAAGTCCACGATCATCTCCTTTGTTTTGCTGACATTGAGTGAGAGGTTATTTTCCTGACACCACACTCCGAGGGCCCTCACCTCCTCTCTGTAGGCCGTCTCGTCGTGGTTGGTAATCAAGCCTACCACTGTAGTGTCGTCAGCAAACTTGATGATTGAGTTGGATGCGTGCTTGGCCACGCAGTCATGGGTAAACAGGGAGTACAGGAGAGGGCTGAGAACGCACCCTTGTGGGGCCCCAGTGTTGAGGATCAGCGGGTGGAGATGTTGTTTCCTACCCTCACCACCTGGGACCGGCCCGTCAGGAAGTCCAGGACCCAGTTGCACAGGGCTGGAGTCGAGACCCAGGGTCTCGAGCTTAATGACGAGCTTGGAGGGAACTATGGTGTTAAATGCTGAGCTGTAGTCGATGAACAGCATTCTTACATAAGTATTCCTCTTGTCCAGATGGGTTAGGGCAGTATGGAGTGTGATTGCGATTGCGTCGTCTGTGGACCTATTGGGACGGTAAGCAAATTGGAGTGGGTCCAGGGTGTCTGGCAGGATGGAGGTGATATGATCCTTGACTAATCTCTCAAAGCACTTCATGATGACGGAAGTGAGTGCTACAGGCGATAGTCATTTAGCTCAGTCACCTTAGCTTTCTTGGGAACAGGAACAATGGTGGCCCTCTTGAAGCATGTGGGAACAGCAGACTGGGATAGGGACTGATTGAATATGTCCGTAAACACACCAGCCAGCTGGTCTGCGCATGCTCTGAGGACACGGCCAGGGATGCCATCTGGGCCGGCAGCCTTGCGAGGGTTAACACATTTAAATGTTTTTCTCACATTGGCTGCGGTGAAGGTGAGCCCGCAGGTTTTGGTAGCGGGCCGTGTCGGTGGCACTGTATTGTCCTCAAAGCGAGCAAAGAAGTTGTTTAGTTTGTCTGGGAGCAGGACGTCATGGTCCATAACGGGGCTGGTTTTCTTTGTAGTCCGTGATTGACTGTAGACCCTGCCACATTCCTCTTGTGTCTGAGCCGTTGAATTGTGACTCTACTTTGTCTCTATATTGACGCTAGCTTGTTTGATTGCCTTGCGGAGGGAATAGCTACACTGTTTGTATTCAGTCATGTTTCCGGTAGCCTTACCCTGGTTAAAGCAGTGGTTCTCGCTTTCAGTTTTGCGAATGCTGCCATCAATCCACGGTTTCTGGTTGGGGAAGGTTTTAATATTTGCTATGGGTACAACATCACCAATGCACTTGCTAATAAACTCGCTCACCGAATCAGCATATACATCAATGTTGTTGTCCGATGCTATCCGGAACATATCCCAGTCCACGTGCTCGAAGCAATCTTGCAGCATGGAATCAGATTGGTCGGACCAGCGTTGAACAGACCTGAGAACGGGCGTTTCCTGTTTTAGTTTCTGTTTGTAGGCTGGGAATACTTTCCATCACCATGAAGAAAAACAATCCTCAATACAGTAATTTAGTACATTGAGACATCAAGTGGTTTCTGATGATGTGACGTGATAATGTGGCTCAGTTGGTAGAGCATGGTGCTCGCGATGCTAAAGTTGTGGGTTCGATCCCCACGGGGGGACCAGTCTGAAAATGTATGCACTAAAGTTGCTCTGGATACGAGTGTCTAGTAAAAGGAATGAATAGGTCATTTCAGTTTTCAACAAGTTGCATTTGCAAAGTATTTAAATACATTTTTACAATCCACAAGTACGATCAGATTAACTGTTTTGTACAGATAATTATCAGACTCAAGTTAGAAATGCTGGTAAACACTCAAATACAAATACATTTAGTATTTTTATTTTTTTACAAAAGTAGTGCACTGGGTCTTTACTAGTCCTGTATTAGCAGACCCATATAGAAGTCTTCAGTGTGGGCAAATAGATTTCTTTCTGCATCGGAGCACCCCCAGCCCTAAACTACTTCCCGCGGCTATGACATGGGATGGAGTTAGGGTAAATAGCCCATCTATTCTGTTAAACTTCAAGGACAGGGTAAAGCGCTTATGCACCGAAGCCTTTAAGATATTATAACTGCCAGAGGTTCGGGCATGTGGCAACAGCCTGTAAAGAGAAAAAGAGGCGTGCCAGGTGAGGAGGGGAGCATGAGAATGGGAAGTGTGGGGATGGTGTACAACCAAAGTGCTGCAGCTGTGGGGGTGCTCATAGTGTGGCATATAGTGGGTGTGAGGCAGTGAAGCAGGCAGTGGAGGTGCAACAAGTGAGAGTGGAGAGAAGGGTGTCATATGCTGAGGCAGTGAAGCAGGCAGTGGAGGTGCAACAAGTGAGAGTGGAGAGAAGGGTGTCATATGCTGAGGCAGTGAAGCAGGCAGTGGAGGTGCAACAAGTGAGAGTGGAGAGAAGGGTGTCATATTCTGAGGCAGTGAAGCAGGCAGTGGAGGTGCAACAAGTCAGAGTGGAGAGAAGGGTGTCATATGCTGAGGCAGTGAAGCAGGCAGTGGAGGTGCAACAAGTGAGAGTGGAGAGAAGGGTGTCATATGCTGAGGCAGTGAAGCAGGCAGTAGAGGTGCAACAAGTGAGAGTGGAGAGAAGGGTGTCATATGCTGAGGCAGTGAAGCAGGCAGTGGAGGTGCAACAAGTGAGAGTGGAGAGAAGGGTGTCATATGCTGAGGCAGTGAAGCAGGCAGTGGAGGTGCAACAAGTGAGAGTGGAGAGAAGGGTGTCATATGCTGAGGCAGTGAAGCAGGCAGTGGAGGTGCAACAAGTGAGAGTGGAGAGAAGGGTGTTATATGCTGAGGCAGTGAGGGTAGTCCACGTCTATAGAGATACAGGTTCAAGGGAGAGAGCATCTAGACCGGGGATTACGGGGCAGGTGGGCGGCGATATGGTGTACATAGATAAGAGAAAGCTGGTGACGTTCATAGCAGGAGCCATCAATAGCACTGCTAAAGTAGAGTCTAAAACAGAGAGGATTCAGCTAATAGTGAAAGTGGCTGAGAGACATCTGAGTGTGACAGGGTTGACATGGGAAGAGGTTGGAGATGACCTCAATCAGCCGAGGGTGGAGTCATGTATTACTGGATCTTAGTTATGGTGGTAGTACTACAATGGAATGCTCCAAGCCTGTTGGCTAATGGGAAGGAGATCAAGCAGTTCATTGTAGATGTGCCAGCTAAGCCTGATGTGATTTGTGTGCAGAAAAAATGGCTCAAACCGACTTCAGAGTTTATCATAGAGGGATATGTGAAAGATCCCAGAAATCTTACATTCGCACAAAAAGCTTATTTCTCTAAAATGTTGTGCACAAATTTGTTTACATCCCTGTTAGTGAGCATTTTTCTCTTGCCAAGATAATCTATCCACCTGACAGGTGTGGAATATCAAGAAGCTTATTAAACAACATGATCATTACACAGGTGCACCTTGTGATGGGGACAATAAAAGACCGCTCTAAAATGTGCAGTTTTTCACACAACACAATACCTCAGATGTCTCAAGTTTTGAGGGAGCGTGCAATTGGCATGATGACTGCAGGAATGTCCACCAGAGCTGTTGCCAGAGAATTGAATGTTAATTTCTCTACCATAAGTTTCAGGAGCTGAGTGAGCAGGTGATGGCTCGGGTGGATATGAGAGGGGATGTGGATAGTATGAATAACTGGGTGAGAGCAGATTTAATAGGGGGCAGCTCCTGAGGCTATACCTACGAGTTCAGGGAGGAGGAGGAAAGCAGTCCAATGGTGGACGGATGAGTGTGGGGCAATGGTGAGGAGTAGGAACAGGGCATTTAGAGTATTGAAAAGGATGCATAACTTCCAGCATCTGATTCAGGCCCAGGCTAATTAGGCCCAGGCTAAACCATCTACTGAATCTTGCCTATGCCGTTCGGCCATCGACCCAAATCTCTAGCCACTTTAATAATTATAATTGGATGAAATAATGTATCACTAGCCACTTTAAACAATGCCATTCATATAATGTTTACATATCCTACATTACTCATCTCATATATATATATGTGTATATACTGTACTCCATACCATCTACTGCATCTTGCCTATGCCGGTCAGCCATCGCTCATCCATATATTTACATGTACATACTCGTATTCATTCCTTTACTCTTGTGTGTATAAGGTAGTTGTTGTGAATTTGTTAGATTACTTGTTAGATACTACTGCATGGTCGGAAACTAGAAGCACAAGCATTTCGCTACACTCGCATTAACATCTGCTAACCATGTGTATGTGACAAATAAAATTTGATTTGATTTGAGAGAACGAGAGAGCAGAGCATCCTGGAGTGCTGGATAGGAGGGAGGATGTAAAGGATGCGTTGAATGCACCATGGCAGAGGTGAAAAGGGCAATAGGTAAGGCTGAGTTAACTTCACCTGGGAAAGATGAGGTGTGCTATGTTATGTTGGCCCATCTTAGTGGTGAGGCACTGGATAAGGTATTGATGTTGTACAGAGTGTGGGAGGAGGGGAAACTACCAAGCAGCTGAAACGAGGCAGTAATGGTACCGGAAGCCAGGGCAGGACCCAGCAAGGCCAACAAGCCGGAAGCCAGGGCAGGTCCCAGCGAGGCAAACAAGCCGGAAGTCAGGGACGACCCAGCGAGGCCAACAAGCCGGAAAGCAGGGACGACCCAGCGAGGCCAACAAGCCAGAAGCCAGGGAAGGACCCAGCGAGGCCAACAAGCTATCGCCAAATAGCTTTAACATCACATGTATGTAGGATTAATGAACATATGATTTTGGAGAGGCTAACTTACTTCCTGGAGAGCAGGGGGCTAGTATCGCCACATCAGAGTGGGTTCAAGAAGGGGAGGGGAACTATGGACCCAGTGCTCTGCTTAGAAGCAGAGGTCAGGAAGGCTCAGGTGAACAAGGAGACTATTGTAGCTGTCTTTTTTGATGTGGAGAAGGCGTATGATATGATGTGGAAGGAGGGGTTGTTAATCAAGCTTGATATTATGGGGGTAGGAGGAAGAACATACAACTGGATAAAGGATTTCCTGTTTGGAAGGTTTATCCAGGTGAGCTATCTGGTGGATAACGGTACACCGCAGCGGTGCATGATTAGTCCTCTTTTGTTCTCAATCCTGATCAATAATGTTTACTCTCAGTTACAGCTGGATATTGGGAGGTCGTTGTTTGCAGATGATGGGGCTGTATGGAAGAGAGGAAGAAATGCGCCATACATAGTCAAGAAGGTACAGGAAGCAATTGATGAGGAAGAGCGGTGGGCATTAATGTGGGGATTCAGGTTCTCTGTAGAGAACTCAGACAGTGTTCTTTACCAGGAGGAAGGTGGGAGATGAGGTACGCTTGAAGTTATATGGGAGAAACTTGGAGAGGGTGGGGGCCTTCAGGTTCCTTGGGGTGTACTTTGACACTAGGCTGACCTGAAAAGTATAAGAAGGTGCTAAATGTGATGTGCTGTCTGACAGGGAAGGAGTGGGGGGGCTGGGCGTTCCTCATTGAGGACCATGTATGTTGCATTGATACGATCTGTAATAGATCCACTGAAATCCACTTCCACTGAAGAAGAACCAGTAAAACAGAGGAAGAGGAAGCGAGAGGCCCAAGTCGGTGGAAAATCTGTATCCCTCCAGCAGGTGGCGTTTTTGTTGTTGTTTCGCCCACCAAGCGAGGAGTTTTTGTATGTAGGTCGAAGAGAGTGTCGAATTTGGTCAACAACAAAAATGTATGGCTTACACGCTGACCACACCGTGGGTGAGCGTTGCAAAATAAATGTACTCATACATGTTATTCAATTATTGCACCCACACTGGTCGCGGTTGCAAAAATATATTTGTGCACCAAGGCGGTGGGACGCATGCCAGATCTTACAACGCCTGGATAGGTATTTTAAGTATCAGCTAACCACATCAAGTCTAGGTCCAAAAGGCTCCTTAACAGCTTCTACTGCCAAGCCGTAAGACCGCTAAACTCTCGTAGGCCTCACTCCCCCCTATCTGAGATACCTACTGCAGCCCTCATCCTCCACATACAACACCCGTTCTACCAGTCACATTCTGTTAAAGGTCCCCAAAGCACACATCCCTGGGTCGCTCATCTTTTCAGTTCGCTGGAGCTAGCGACTGGAACGAGCTGCAAAAAACACTCAAATTGGACAGTTTTATATCCATCTCTTCATTCAAAGACTCAATCATGGACACTCTTACTGACAGTTGTGGCTGCTTGGCGTGATGTATTGTTGTCTCTACCTTCTTGCTCTTTGTGCTGTTGTCTGTGCCCAATAATGTTTGTACCATGTTGTGCTGCTGCCATGTTGTGTTCCTACCATGTTGTTGTCATGTTGTGATGCTACCATGCTGTGTTTTCATGTGTTGCTGCCATGCTGTGTTGCTGCCATGCTGTGTTGCCACCGTGCTGTGTTGCTGCCAATGCTGTGTTGCCATGCCATGCTATGTTATAGGTCTCTCTTTATGTAGTGTTGTGTCATTTGTCCTATATTTTGTTATTTTATTAATTTAATCCCAGCCCCCGTCCCGGCAGGAGGCCTTTTGCCTTCTGGGAGGCCGTCATTGTAAATTAGAATTTGTTCTTAACTGACTTGCCTAGTTAAATAAAGGTTAAATAAAATAAACTGTTAATAAAATGGCTACCCTGACTATTTGCATTGACCCACTTTTTTATACTGCTACTACTCTCTGGTTATTATCTATGCATAGTCACTTTACCTCTACCAACATGTACATATTACCCTAATTACCGCGACAAGACTGTACCTCGCACATTGACTCTGTACTGCATGTATATAGCCTCGTTATTGTTCTGTTAGTTTTTTAGAACTTTAGTTTATTTAAAAAATATATTTTCTTAGTTAAGGGCTTGTTAGTAAGCATTTCACGGTAAGGTCAACACCTGTTGTATTCGGCGCATGTGACAAATATAATTTGATTTGTTTCAACCTCTCCCCAAATTAATATACAGTAGTTGGTTCACAGCTGGTTTTGGTATTTTAACCTGCATGTCATGAAAGTGTCTGGTGGGGATAGACAAATCAACACGCGCACGATGGCCCACACGGATGCACGCTCGGAGCCGGTTTGGTCATCATGTTAGGCAGGTTTCGATAAAAATATTTGCGACATGGGTAATGGAAATAGCAGATATAGGAGACAACATTTTTATCCTTTCGAGAGGGGTGGATTTTTTGGTACAATAATTATTAGAATATGGCAAATATTAGTTAATAATTGTATTATCGGTGGTTCCAAACTTCTTCCATTTAAGAATGATGGAGGCCACTGTGTTCTTGGGAACCTTCAATGCTGCAGACATATTTTGGCACCTTTCCCTAGATTTGTGCCTCAACACAATCTTGCCTCGGAGCTCTACGGACAATTCCTTCGTACTCATGGCTTGATTTTTGCTCTGACATGCACTGTCAACTGTGGGACCTTATGTAGACAGGTGTGTGCCATTCCAAATCATGTCCAATCAATTGAATTTACCACAGGTGGACTCCACAATCATGTTGTAGAAACATCCCAATGTTGATGATCAATGTAAACACAATTTATCTGAGCTCAATTTCGAGTCTCATAGCAAAGGGTCTGAATACTTATGTAAATCAAATAAAATGTTATCAAATCAAATGTTATTTGTCACATACACATTGCCACATACACATAAAGTAAAGTATTTCTGTTTTTTATTGTTAATACATTTTCTTTGTCATTATGGGGTATTGTGTGTAGATTGGTGAGGAATTTTTAGAATAAGAATAAGGCTGCAACGTAACAAACCTGGGCAGAGGAACATGCCAGGAGTCAACTACTATAGTGGATGACCCTAGTGAACCTGCAATAAAAGGCCCCTGAAGTAATAATGTCTAGTATTCGAGAAAGCAAACTATCCTTTGTAGGTCGAGAAAACAAGCACATGTTACATTAAAGTATTATACAACTTTTTGTTATCAACCCCTTTTAATTAGTAATTTCACATAACTTAAAGAAAGATGCAGTACATGGTTGCTGTTTGAAAATAAAATGTGTTATTTGATACGTTTATTGTAATTAATTAACTGCAGTAGTTTTACTCCATTGGTTCCATAACAACCAGCGGCTTCAAAACTATTAATGAATTGCACGAAAAAAGTGAATGAGGCATACAAGAAAGATAATGTAGCAATACATATACAAACTATATACAGTGAAATTATACAATCCTTTCATTTAAAATCTAAATACAAGTTAAAGTAAACCCATAACCCATTGGATTATGGTTGGATTAGTGCAACTGCTATTGTCATTACACACAACAAAAAAATGCTGGGTTAAAAACAACCATTATTTTATTTTTATTGGGTTGTTGATTTTGGGTTATTCAGCTATGATCCACCGGGTCAGATCAGAAGACTGGAGATGTGGCTTTGTGGGGAACTGGCTTTCAGAGAGTTATTTTTGGCCACCTGTGAGAGTAAATGTCATTCCTATTAATCTGTTCTGTTGTATTGTCAACATGGTTGAGCACTGACACTTTTGTAGCTTTAATACGGCTTACACAAGAGTATGAGTTCCTTAAATACCTATGCATATCGCAATGTTGGGATATTTACCACTTTGTTATATTTAAATAATGTTATACATTTTATATAAAAACATGTCATGTGCAAAAATATTAAGGAAAATTGAAATTTGCAGTGTACAAACTTAACAATGGGGCGGCAGGTAGCCTAGTGGTTAGAGCATTGGGCCAGTAACCGAAAGGTTGCTAGATCGAATCCCCGAGCTGACAAGGTAAAAATATGTTGTTCTGCCGCTGAACAAGGCAGTTAACCCACTGTTCCCCGGTTGCACACCAGTATTTCTACCTGCACATTCTCATCTGCACATCTATCACTCCAGTGTTAATTGCTAAATTGAAATAACTTTTCCATTATGGCCTATTTATTGCCTTACCTCCTTACTTCATTTGCACACTGTATACAGATTTCCTATTGTGTTATTGACTGTATGTTTGTTTATCCCATGTGTAACTGTGTTGTTGATTTTGTCGCACTGCTTTGCATTTTCTTGGCCAGAACGCAGTTGTAAATGAGAACTTGTTCTCAACTGGCCTACCTGGTTAAATAAAGGTGAAATAAAAAATATAAAAATAAAAAGGCTGTCATTGTAAATAAGAATTTGTTCTTAACTGACTTGCCTAGTTAAATAATGGTAAAAAAATAAAAATAAAAGATGAACATGAATGACATTTACTCTCACAAAAGGGCAAAAATAATACCCCCAATAGGCCACACCTTTCGATTAATTTAACCATCTGTTGGGTTTTTAATTCACTTTTATGCTTGGTTTACCCATCAGATGGGTCTTATTGGGGGCGTGGCTTTCAGATAGGTATTTTTGGACAGCCATGAGAGTAAACGTCATTCCTGTTCATCATGATGTTTGTACACTGCAAATGTAAATTTGCCTTCAATATTTTTGCACATTACATATTTTTATATACAATTAATAACATAATTATTTAAATTTCATAACAGTGGTAACTATCCCAACATTGGGATACACACAGGCAGTTGAGGAACTCAACTTGTGTAAACCTCAATAAGCTACAAAAGTGTCACTACTCAACCTTATCATGCGTTAACAATAACACAGAACAGATTAACCGGAATTACATTTACTTTCACAGCTGGCCAAAAACAACAATCTGAAAGCCACTTCCCTACTAAGCCACATCAAAGTCACCATTATTAGTCAGTTGTACAACCAAATGCGTCTTCCGCATTTAACCCAACCCCTCTGAATCAGAGAGGTGCGGGGGGCTGCCTTAATCGACATCCACGTCTTCGGCACCCGGGGAACAGTGGGTTAACTGCCTTGTTCAGGGGCAGAACGACAGAGCTAGGCTACCTGCCGCCCATCTCCAGTCTTTTGATCTGACCCGGTGGATCATAGCTCAATAACCCAACTGGCTGGGTCAAATATAACTCAACGTTTGTTCTGTCCATTATTTACCCAGGGCTGGGTTGTTTTTTTACCCAAGGTTGGGTTGTTTTTTTACCCAAGGCTGGGTTGTTTTTTTACCCAAGGCTGGGTTTTTTTTTTACCCAGGGCCGGGTTGTTTTTTTAACCAGAGCTGTTTTTTTGTTTTTTAATCCAGGGCCGGGTTGTTTTTTTACCCAGAGCTGTTTTTTTTATTTTTATCCAAGGGCTTTATCCAGGGCTGGGTTGTTGTCTTTTTAACACAGGGGTGTTTTTTTTTTTTAACACAGGGCTGGGTTGTTGTCTTTTTAACACAGGGCTGGGTTGTTTTCTTTTTAACACAGGGCTGGGCTGTTGTTTTTTTAACACAGGGCTGGGTTGTTTTCTTTTTAACACAGGGGTGGGTTGTTTTCTTTTTAACACAGGGCTGGGTTGTTTTCTTTTTAACACAGGGCTGGGATGTTTTTTTTTTAACACAGGGCTGGGTTGTTGTTTTACCCAGGGCTGGGTAGTTTTTTTATCCAGGGCTGAGATACAGAGGGCTGGGTTGGGTTGTTTTCTTTTTAACACAGGGCTGGGTTGTTTTCTTTTTAACACAGGGCTGGGTTGTTGTTTTTTTAACACAGGGCTGGGTTGTTGTTTTTTTAACACAGGGCTGGGTTGTTGTTTTTTTAACACAGGGCTGGGTTGTTTTCTTTTTATTCAGGGATGGGTTGTTTTTTTACCCAACATTTTTTTTGTGTCGACTGAATTTCTAAGGCACCATGCCGTCTCACATTTTGGAGTTTCTCATTGTTTCTAACACGTTCTCATTGTTTCTAACACGTTCTCATTGTTTCTAACACGTTCTCATTGTTTCTAACACGTTCTCATTGTTTCTAACACATTCTCATTGTTTCTAACACGTTCTCATTGTTTCTAACACGTTCTCATTGTTTCTAACACGTTCTCATTATTTCTAACAAGTTCTCATTGTTTCTAACACGTTCTCATTGTTTCTAACACGTTCTCATTGTTTCTAACACGTTCTCATTGTTTCTAACACGTTCTCATTGTTTCTAACACTTTCTCATTGTTTCTAACACGTTCTCATTGTTTCTAACACGTTCTCATTGTTTCTAACACGTTCTCATTGTTTCTAACACGTTCTCATTGTTTCTAACACGTTCTCATTGCGCCCATTCAATCTATTTTGTTTAAAAAAAAAATAATCCAATCTAATTAGTTGCTTAATGTTAATTGAAGTCAAGTACAAACTGAAGCTAAAGAAAACAAGGTCAAAATACTTACAGAACAGAATGATGTAAATGGTCATACTGTTGGTCACACATTTTTTCATTGTTGTTTTACATTTCAAGGTGAGCTCTTTGTAACAACAAAAGCAGATATTACATGACAATTATTTCAAGTGACAACATACATGGATGGTTATGTAACAGAGTAACCTCACAAGATACGCATGTACACTAAATGTATTAAGTTGCGTAACTTGAGGTATCTCTAAATTCAAATTGTTATTAATCACAGGCTAATGTATCAACTCTCCCGTGACTGATCATCAACCCATTGCAAGGCCAATGTGTCAGTCATGTGACTTAACTGCAGACTTGTACAGATGCCAATGTTCCTTGAGACCAACTTTTGAGTATTGTCCACAGTTGGACATGGGAAATCATGACCCATGAGTGTCATCATGACTGTCCTTTTTGGTTACACCACAGTCCGAATCTGCCTGGGGTCCAGCGGACAAAACACCAGTCTTCAGAGGGATCCCTTCCTCTACACTAGCAGTGTCACCTGAAAAACAACAACATTGAACTGTTATCTACCCTATTTACTGTCAAGGACGTACATGGAAAGTGAAATGGGAAGAGGACACCATTTGTTATACCTCTTTGCCTGTTAGCTGAGGTGTTGTTGGCCTGGCCGCTGTGTCTTCTTCTAGGCCAAGGCAAACATTGGAATGGCCTGAAAAACATGTTCCCGCTTTCCTCAGAATTATCTGCAAAGGCAATAATGAGCATGAACATTTGGCAGCAACGCTATGGGGCAGTTTGCTTAATGAATGTTTATTTTGTTCTGAAGTCCACTAGCCTGTGAGAATATCGAATGCATGAAAAATGTCCCCAGTCTTATGGGTGTCATGAACTGACCTACATAGGCTATATGCCTATGGCCAAACATTAGTTAAGATCATAAAAATGATAAAAGTACAAACAATTCATAAGGCCAATAAAACGGTGCATAAAACAATTGACCATGGTTTACAAACCCCAAACATTTGAAAATGTGTATTTCACCTGAGGATTGGGCCGAATAGATGGCTTTGCATGCATATTTCTTGATGGCCAGCATCCTATCCTCCGTCTTGGGAATGAAATGCCCTGCCCAGATGGCTTCTGGTGGATGTTTCCGAAACACTGAACGAAGCAGGCCCTCCAGAAATCCCACTGATTCACGCGACTCGTTGCTCTCACCTATTGAGCGTATTAACCCGACTAGTGCTGGACGGACACTGCCACGTTTCGCACGTGCCCTAACATCCTTCAGAATTTCTTTCAGGCAAATTGCGTTTGCACTGCCACTGAAAAACTCCTGTCTAAATATGAATATTATAATAGGATAGTCTATTATTCGCTTTCCTCTACAACGGTTCATGCTTGAGGTTTTGGTCTTTAAAACGTTCCCATTGAGCCTCGGTGGTCCTTTATCCTCCCCCATAGACTTGACACTCAATACTAAATCCTTTGGCATCGTTGACAGAGGTATTTCGTTCCCCTGGGCTTGAGGCAAAGTCTTGCAGTCGATTACTGTTTCACATGTCCCATTGTTTTCGATGGAATTATCCTCTTGACTATTTGGAGAGGAATAAACCTGACCATTAGTGTTGTTGTTGGCATGGCTGTTGCCAAGGTTTTCAGTGCGCTCGCTATGAAACATCTCCTGAATGAACTCCTTTAATATCCCACTGGCTTCGTCCTCCTCATCCGATTTGACGGCATCACCTACTAAGTATATATTCTCTTTACCTCCAATTTGACGCAGTACTTGCTGAAATTCGATGTCCTCGGGGGGCTGCGGTGTGTCCTTTGGATAGATCGGACAAGCCATAGTAAATCGCCCTTTTTGCTCTTTAGTATTTAGCTACAAGACAACGCACACCGCTCAGACCACGCTCCAAAGAGTTTTAAAAAAAACGTCAAAAGATACGTTTTATTTACATGGACTATTGTACTTGGGAGGTCCATGCACAGACACAAACATGAAATGTGTACATAAGAAACTTCCAAAGCGCTGAAGGAAAGAAGCACCGGAAGAAAGGGTGGGATTAAAGACGCTATGCCTATTGCTATTGGTTAGCCTAGTCTTATGGGCGGGGTTGTCTGTCTCGTGCTTTGAGCCAACAAGTATACGGTAAAATGTTTCATTATAATGAAGTTCATTTTTAATACATCTGAAATAACAGGCAAACAAACCAATTTTAAAGTAATCTTGACAGCACTACAGAGATAGACTATAAATAAACAAGAAGACAACAGAGAATAAAGAATTGAAAGAGGTCTGCATCTTCAGGTGGAGAGGTTCAGAAGAGTCCACGATGTGATGCAATCTCAGTGGTCAGAGGTCACTCTTTCTTATTCCCAGTATTCGCAGGGATAGCACCCCTCTGTTCTCGCCAAGACTGTAGAGAACTGGCTTCTCAAAAAGAACAGAGAGAGATCATGAAGTTACTTATGAACATAAGGTGTGTATACAAACACAGTTGACTATGCCTATGTTATTACAGTCTCATTAATCCCTAGTTAATCCATAGTGTGTCCTGCTGGTGTTTTTACTGCACTTGGGGTATTAGTGTTTTTTTTGCTTGCTAGCTACATTGTGTTTCTTAATCAATGTATGCCTTTTCAGTGTGAATAACCCTAACTGAAACCTAAACCTTTTAACTAGCCACAATCTATGATAACATTAGTGTAGTAATTTCTTGATATGGCTTTCTTTACAAGAGTATATATGGCTCTTTTAAGTGCCAAGTCATAAAATATACAAGCGCCACAACAATAGCTGACCCTTTCACAGTAAATGAATGATAAACCTGAGTGACTGACCAAAGCTAACAGAAACTGCTCAGTCATTGAACCTTAGACTTGCTGATTAAAGGTTGACAGGGGGGCCAGTTTCACTTCGTTTGAGATTTATACTGTTGACATTCAGATTATCATCATTGGGAAGTTTTGGGGTATTTTTACATTTACAATTATTGTTATGAACATTATTTTTACAGTATCAGTATGATCGCATAAAGTTTGGTCATTTGTGTAAACAGTACTAACCTCTTTGTATAGGGCAAGAAGTAACTCCGGGACAATGAATTCTCTTGGACCAAAGAGAGCCACATGCACACCTAAACGGACTGAAACAGTTTCTTATTTCAAAAGTGTTTTAGAAAATATACACAGCATGAATTATTATTTTGGCCATAGTGTGGAGACAGTCTGGTCAAGGTGCCTTACAACATATTTCCGCAGAATAACACAAACTCTAATATCACAAATTCATTCATTATTCAAAGTAAACAGCAGATATGAAAAAATTTGCACTACCTGTGATTTTTCTCTTTGACCCTGGATCCTTTTGATTGGCAAAGTTAGTTGGTGGACCAGTGTCTAGGTTTGGGAGGACAGAAACTTCAGAAGGCGTAGAGACAGAGTTGTTTCCCTCACGTGCGACATATCTCTCTTCAGTTGTCCATTCTGTAGACAAGCCTGTTGGATATCAGGGTAATATGTACATGTAGGTAGAGGTAAAGTAGAAAAGAAACAGTGACTAGCAGCAGCATAAAAAGGGGGTCAATGCAAATAGTCCGGGTAGCCTTTTGATTAACTGTTTATTTAATGTAACCTTTATTTTATTTATTTTATTTTATTTCACCTTTATTTAACCAGGTAGGCAAGTTGAGAACAAGTTCTCATTTACAACTGCGACCTGGCCAAGATAAAGCAAAGCAGTTCGACACACAACAACACAGAGTTACACATGGAATAAAACAAACAAACAGTCAATAATACAGTAGAAAAAAAGAAATCTATATACAAAGAGTGCAAATGAGGTAGGATAAGGAAGGTAAGACAATAAATAGGCCATGGTGGCAGAGTAATTACAATATAGCAATTTAACACTGGAATGGTAAAAGAAAACTGTGCAGTAGATGAATGTGCAATGTAGAAAAACTGGGGTGCAAAGGAACAAGATAAATAAATAAATACGGTAGGGGATGAGGTAGTTGGTTGGGCTATTTACAGATGGGCTATAAACAGGTACAGTGGTCTGTGCGCTGCTCTGACAGCTGGTGCTTAAAGCTGTTGAGGGAGATAAGTGTCTCCAGTTTCAGAGATTTTTGAAGTTCGTTCCAGTCATTGGCAGCAGAGAACTGGAAGGAGAGTCGGCGAAGGAGGAATTGGCTTTGGGGGTGACCAGTGAGATATACCTGCTGGAGCGCGTGCTACGGGTTGGTGCTGCTAAGGTGACCAGCGAGCTGAGATAAGGCGGGACTTTACCTAGCAGGGACTTGTAGATGACCAGGAGCCAGTGGATATGGCGACGAGTGTAAAGCGAAGGCCAGCCTACGAGAGCGTACAGGTCGCAGTGGTGGGTGGTATATGGGGCTTTGGTAACAAAATGGATGGCACTGTGATAGACTGCATCCAGTTTGTTGAGTAGAGTATTGGAGGCTATTTTGTAAATTACATCACCGAAGTCGAGGATCGGTAGGATGGTCAGTTTAACGAGGGTGAGTTTGGCAGCATGAGTGAAGGAAGCTTTGTTGCGAAATAGGAAGCCAATTCTAGATTTAATTTTAGATTGGAGATGTTTGATGTGAATCTGGAAGGAGAGTTTACAGTCTAACCAGACACCTAGGTATTTGTAGTTATCCACGTAATCTAAGACAGAACCGTCCAGAGTAGTGATGCTGGACGGGGGGACAGGTGCGGGTAGCGATCGGTTGAAGAGCATGCATTTAGTTTTACTTGCGTTTAAGAGCAGTTGTAGGCCACGGAAGGAGAGTTGTA
Organism: Brachymystax lenok tsinlingensis; assembly: GCA_030435695.1. Taxonomy (NCBI): domain Eukaryota; kingdom Metazoa; phylum Chordata; class Actinopteri; order Salmoniformes; family Salmonidae; genus Brachymystax; species Brachymystax lenok. The sequence goes on from CM059793.1 coordinate 7,649,351, forward strand.
TGGCATTGAAGCTCGTCTGGAGGGTAGTTAACACAGTGTCCAAAGAGGGCCGGAAGTATACAGAATGGTGTCGTCTGCATAGAGGTGAATCAGAGACTCACCTGCAGCAAGAGCGACATCATTGATGTATACAGAGAAAAGAGTCGGCCCAAGAATTGAACCCTGTGGCACCCCCATGGAGACTGCCAGAGGCCCGGACAACAGGCCCTCTGATTTGACACACTGAACTCTGTCAGAGAAGTAATTGGTGAACCATGCGAGGCAGTCATTTGAGAAACCAAGGCTGTCGAGTCTGCCGATAAGGATGCGGTGATTGACAGAGTCGAAAGCCTTGGCCAGATCAATGAAAACGGCTGCACAATAATGTCTCTTGTCGATGGCGGTTATGATGTCATTTAAGACCTTGAGCGTGGCTGAGGTGCACCCATGACCAGCCCTGAAACCAGATTGCATAGTGGAGAAGGTACGGTGGGATTCGAAATGGTCGGTAATTTGTTTGTTAACTTGGCTTTCAAAGACCTTAGAAAGGCAGGGTAGGATGGATATAGGCCTATAACAGTTTGGGTCAAGAGTGTCTCCCCCTTTGAAGAGGGTGATGACCGCAGTTGCTTTCCAGTCTTTGGGAATCTCAGACGTCACGAAAGAGAGGTTAAACAGGCTAGTAATAGGGGTTGCAACAATTTCGGCAGATAATTTTAAAAAGAAAGGGTCCAGATTGTCTAGCCCGGCTGATTTGTAAGGGTCCAGATTTCGCAGCTCTTTTAGAACATCAGCTGACTGGATTTGGGAGAAGGAGAAGTGGGGGAGGCTTTGGCGAGTTGCTGAGGGGGGTGCAGGGCTGTTGACCGGGGTAGGGGTAGCCAGGTGGAAAGCATGGCCAGCCATAGAAAAATGCTTATTGAAATTCTCAATTATTGTGGGTTTATCGGTGGTGACAGTATTTCCTATCCTCAATGCAGTGGGCAGTTGGGAGGAGGTGCTCTTATTCTCCATGGACTTAACAGTGTCCCAGAACTTTTTGGAGTTTGTGTTACAGAAGGGAAATTTCTGCTTGAAAAGCTAGCCTTGGCTTTCCTAACTGCCAGCGTATATTGGTTCCTGACTTCCCTGAAAAGTTGCATATCACGGGGGCTGTTCGATGCTAATGCAGAACGCCACAGGATGTTTTTGCGCTGGTCAATTTAACTAGGCAAGTCAGTTAAGAACAAATTCTTATTTACAATTACGGCCTACACCCGCCAAACCCGGACGACGCTGGGCCAATGAATGGTGTATATCAGTTTCAGATTTCCAGTCAAAATAGCTTTATATGGTTGCAATGTTGCCAGAAACTATACTAATTACCAGGGAGTTTGGAAAAAAAATAAAACACAAAAATAAAATCATGAAACGATCTGTTATATTTTACCTCTTCATTTGAACTTTTGTTTTAAATTTCATGATTCACTTCCTCTGACAAATAACAAGCACACTTATTATAAATACTAGGTAAATCTGTCCCAGTGAGAAAGTGACATGGTAACCTGTTGACATTGATTGTTCCAGTGTGAGTTTTTGTCCCTCAGTTGACCCTCTGAGTGTGCTCCTTCCCACAGGCCAGTCCTGTGAGCTAGCAGGGTCTATCAGTAGTATCAGGCTAGTCCTGTGAGCTAGCAGGTCTATCAGTAGTATCAGGCCAGTCCTGTGAGCTAGCAGGGTCTATCAGTAGTATCAGGCTAGTCCTGTGAGCTAGCAGGGTCTATCAGTAGTATCAGACTAGTCATGTGAGCTAGCAGGGTCTATCAGTAGTATCAGGCTAGTCCTGTGAGCTAGCAGGTCTATCAGTAGTATCAGGCTAGTCCTGTGAGCTAGCAGGGTCTATCAGTAGTATCAGGCTAGTCCTGTGAGCTAGCAGGGTCTATCAGTAGTATCAGGCTAGTCCTGTGAGCTAGCAGGGTCTATCAGTAGTATCAGGCTAGTCCTGTGAGCTAGCAGGGTCTATCAGTAGTATCTGGAACATTTGTTTGGAGTAGTTTGACCAGATATAATTTCTAAAGCAGACAATGTCTCTTACCCTGTTGCCATTGTTCAATGTGACATTGAGATGGTGGCTATTCATGTTCTTTTCTTTTACGAATATTGGCTGAAAAAAAGTATTATTAACGGTAATGTTGATCCTTTGTTCAGAAATTGGTGACCTGGAGTTGGTTTCGGAGATGGAGAAGTGAATTTGTTCTATACCAAATCTTATCAAATCATCATTATACTGAATAAGTTATATGTCCAGTACAACACACTCTCTTAAAAAAAGAAAACGATTTGCTCTTATGATAGGACTGATAGAACAGCATTATTCACAGCTCAATGACGTTAGACCAGTGCGAATCCAATTTTGAAATACTTAACAGTGGTCTGTCATGCATAGTTAGGTAATTGTATCATGAATGTATTAATGGCAACCAATGACAGTGTTTTGTCTGTTTACAACTGTTATTAATCACAATATTAGTCTCAATTGTAGCTTGAATACACATCGACATAATTCCTTACCTACTGCTGCCACAGAATAGGTCCTGAAGAGAAGAAGGGAAAGTAGTTGACCAACAACAAAAACGGTCTGGAGTCTTTTGTTAAAGGCCCAATCGGCCTGCTCTCTGCTCATGTTGATGAGCAGAACTGTAATTGTAGCAATTGAGAGACTACAGTCACAATGTGATGTGGCATTGAGAGTATAGAGTTCAAATACAGTATCTGAAGGGCCAGAGCTTTTTTGCAAAGGGTGTAATTTCAGCTACCTTTTGTCTGCAACCCAAAAGAGGAGCAAGTCCTTAAAGGGCTGGATTCCTTTTTGAAATAGTGGTGGGATTAATACGAAGATGATTAGTTTGACAAATTAGTTTTGAGACCAAACAAATAAACAAACTAAGCCATATCAATGCAGTTAAACAGGTTAATGTATTATTTGCATTGACCACCTTTTTTATGCTGCTGCTAGTCACTGTTTATTATCTATGCATAGTCACTTTACCTCTACCTACATGTACATATTACCCTGATATCCAACAGGCTTGTCTACAGAATGGACAACTGAAGAGAGGTATATCACACGTGAGGGAAACAACTCTGTCTCTACGCTTTCTGAAGTGTCACGACTTCCGCCGAAGTTGGTCCCTCTCCTTGTTCGGGCGGCGTTCGGCGGTCGACGTCACCGGTCTTCTAGCCACCGCCGATCCACTTTTCAAATTCCGTTTGTTTTGTCTTCATTATACACACCTGGTTTCTATTCCATTAATTACATGTTCCTTATTTAAACCCTCTGTTTCCCCCTTGGTTTTGTGCGTGTTTGTTTATGTTATTTTGGTCAGTTTTGTGAGCTTGTGATGATTACTACTTGGAATTTGTAGTTGTATTTGAGTAAAGATACGTGATTACTCATCTCTGTTGTCCTGCGCCTGACTCCGCTTACCTGCTACACTAAGACCATTGACATGAAGTTTCTGTCCTCCCAAACCTAGACACTGGTCCACCAACTAACTTTGCCAATCAAAAGGATCCAGGGTCAAAAAAGAAAAATCACAGGTAGTGCTAACTTTTCATATCTGCTGTTTACTTTGAATAATGAATGAATTTGTGTTATTCTGTGGAAATATGTTGCAAGGCACATTGACCTTGACCAGACTGTCTCCACACTATGGCCAAAATAGCTGAATTCATACTGTGTCCATTTTCTAATACATTTCAGCCATATACGCTCTTGTAAATTACACTTATGTATAAGGGCACAGGGCGAGACCCAGATGCAGACACAGGAGGCAGATGGTTTGAGTCTCTGATATTTATTATAATCCAAGGGGCAGGCAAGAGAACTGTTGTGGACAGGCAAAACATCATAAACAAGGTCACAGTCCAGGAGGTACAGAGTGGCAGGCAGGCTCGAGGTCAGGGTAGGCAGTATGGTCAGGCAGGTGGGTTCACTGTCAAGGCAGGCAAGGGTCAAAACCGGGAGGACATGCAAAAGAGAGATAAGCAAGAGCATGGGAAAAACACTCTGGTTGACTTGACAAGACAAAAACGAACTGGCAACAGACAAACAGGGAACACCTGAGTAAATGCCCAGGGACTAATGGGGAAAACGGCTGACACCTGGAGGTGGGTGGAGTCACAATCACAAAGACAGGTGAAACAAATCAGGGCATGACACTTATGGCACTTCCAAGGCCGTTTCATGATGATAGGCTATTGTAACACGGCATATGCCAGCATTATTAGACTTAGAATACGTGGAAAACTACAAATACCTAGGTGTCTGGTTAGACTGTAAACTCTCCTTCCAGATTCACATTAAGCATCTCCAATCCAAAATTAAATCTAGAATCGGCTTCCTATATCGCAACAAAGCATCCTTCACTCATGCTGCCAAATACACCCTCGTAAAACTGACCATCCTACCGATCCTCGACTTCGGCGATGTCATCTATAAAATAGCCTCCAACACTCTACTCAACAAATTGGATGCAGTCTATCACAGTGCCATCCGTTTTGTCACCAAAGCCCCATACACTACCCACCACTGCGACCTATACGCTCTCGTTGGCTGGCCCTCGCTTCATACTCGTCGCCAATCCCACTGGCTCCAGGTCATCTACAAGTCTCTGCTAGGTAAAGTCCCGCCTTCTCAGCTCACTGGTCACCATAGCAGCACCCTCTCGTAGCACACGCTCCAGCAGGTACATCTCACTGGTCACCCTCAAAGCCAATTCCTAATTTGGTCGCCTTTCCTTCCAGTTCTCTGCTGCCAATGACTGAAACGAACTGCACAAATCACTGAAGCTGGAGACTCATATCTCCCTCACTAGCTTTAAGCACCAGCTGTCAGAGCAGCTCACAGATCACTGCACCTGTACATAGCCCATCTGTAAACTGCCCATCTATCTACCTCATCCCCATACTGTATCTTGCTCCTTTGCACCCCAGTACCTCTACTTGCATCTACTGCACATCTACCATCCCAGTGTCTAATTGCTATATTGTAATTACTTCGCCACTATGGCCTATTTATTGCCTTACCTCCCTTATCTTACCTCATTTGCACTCACTGTATATAGACTTTTTGTTTTATTTTTTTCTACTGTATTATTGACTGTATGTTTTGTTTATTCCATGTGTAACTCTGTGTTGTTGTATGTGTCTAATTGCTATGCTTTATCTTGGCCAGGTCGCAGATGCAAATGAGAACTTGTTCTCAACTTGCCTACCTGGTTAAAATAAAGGTGAAATAAAAAAATTAAAAAAATTATAGGCCTAGTGCCTACTAGGCTTACTAGGCCTACTAGGCTTTTATGGCAATGACCATTAGAGTCCCTGTTGCAGCTTTCACTTTCTTCTACTACACTGGTGGCAGCATTGGGACACCATCACTTAATGCCACAATGCCGCTTATTGGGGAGTGAATGTAATTATATATATTTTGTGAGTGTGTGTGCATTGTTAACTTATGGCTAGGCGACCCGCCAGCGGGACACCTGTCGACAACTTCCGGTGAAATTGGAGGGCGCGATTCAAATAAATAATCATACAAATTTGAGAAAAATAGACCCTAGCCTGAAGAAGTTTTAACATCTGGCTAAGTTACTGCCCAGATCTTCCAGTCTGGACGACCAGACGACGGGCCCGGAACGGCGATCCCAAATCCGGACACCCACTGCCCATCCTTGTGGCGGCCCGCCCCGCTGTCAGAGAGCCTACCAAGGTAAACCACCAGAGGGGGTTGACCGCAACGGTGATCACCAACCAGGACATCTCCTGCCCATCCTTGTGGTACTTTGCAGCTTCCAGGAAACCTACCAAGGTAAACCACTAGAGGGGGACCGTAACGGCGATCACCAACCGGACATCAACTGCCCATCCTTGTGGTGGACTACTCCGCTTTCAGAGAGCCTTCCAAGTTCAACCACCAGAGTTGGACTGCAACGATGATCTACAAACAGGACATCACGTGGTCATAATTTTTATGTTGATTTCTAACTTGCAGGATAATCACAAGATCCAAACCCCCAAGGGGGGACTGTCATGACGTGGCCTTTTCTGGATATAGATCGTGGCATCCCCCCCCTCTCTCTCTCCTACACCCAGGTTATGTTATCTCAGGTTGTAAATTCCTGGCGGAGACTCTCTCCCCCTGGCCATGCAGAAAGAGAGACACATAGAGAGAGCAAAGGATTTCACATGGCAAACTCTTAAATCCCCAAAATGGGAATTTGATACAAAGTGTCCACTTGTGAGAAGGTGGGAATGGTTCGTGGACGCTTAAGGGATGGGTATAACGAGTGTGTTTCATTTGGTGACCTCAGAGAGGACAGGAAACACACATAACTATATCTCTGAATGTGTACATTTCTCAATTATGGGGTTTGCATCTAATTCTTGTATAAAATGAACGAGTAAAGATGAAACAATTTGTGAAACAATGTAATGTGATGTTAAACCTTTAATGTGAGAGAATTGTATTCCCTTTAAAGTTGAACTAAGTCATTGGCCCGCCCCCGTGAGCACAGACATGATCTGGCGTCATAGAACCTCCTTTTCTACTGTTATGAATAAAACCCCCTCCAGAGGAAATCCTCTTCAGACCACGCGTACCTCGGTGGACACTGAGGGTGCACAAGTTTGAGTTTAGACTAAGCAAACCCACAGCGTGAGCTGTGATTGCGAATAGTTATTGAATTCCTAACCAAACCACGTGGAGCATTGGCTACACGGCTGGAAATGGTTAAACTCTGAGACTATTGATCCCAACAGAATAAGAGCAAATCTTAGATACTAATTACTAGTCTGCAGCTAGAAATTATATCAACCTGGGATGCGAAGACCGACAACCGCCGAAACAACTATTCTATGAGAACATTTCTGAATGGTACTCTGAAGTATCCATTCTAACCACGATGAACTGATGAACTGACTCTGATGAACGGACTCTCTGCAGAGAGTCCAACAGACTCTCCAACAGACTCTCTGACAATTCCAACAGAGATCACAACGACACACTGGGCGTAAATATATAGTCATTGCAATTATTCCCGAATGAGTGAGAGTTCATGTGCAAAGGATTATCATTTAAATTAATATAATTATCAACTGTGTAGTTATTCCTTTTGTCTTTCCCGCCTATTCTCAGTCCACACCCCCCTTCCCTTTGTCCACCAAGCCGTCATATCGGCTTAGCCCACTAGGGAACCTCCCCTATCATTTCCTTGTAACCATATCTACTGTTTGTGTGTTTATGCATTTCTGTGATTGTTTAGTTGGGTAGTAAATAAATTATTAAGACAATTGGTGTATGGATGATTCATAGTAAAGGCTGGGTTCATGCAGATAACCAACAGTTTACGACGTTTGGAATGAGACTAATGTGAGGTAAAGAATAATTCATTCATTAGAAGACTAATTGATCAGATATTAAAATATGTGAAGAGTTATATTAGGAAAATTAGTTTAATCACGTAATAATAATTACAGAGAATTGATTTGATAAAATAATAGTCTTCACTTTTAATGACGCCAAAGACACGACACTACCTTGTAGTTTATGCGAATGGGGAAGTAGACATGCTTGGTATTCACATCTCAAAAAATATAAATGAACTTACCACAATTCATTTCAATAGAAAGTTAGCAAAAAATTGATAATATTCTGAAACCATGGAGAGGTAAATGCTTGTCTATTTATTTAACTCTTTTCCTATCATAGTTTACTGACTTACTAATGGCACTGCCTACTCCAGATGACTCGTTATTTAAATCATATGAGCAAAAAATATTTCATTTTCTTTGGAAGCCAGAATTACATGTGCCTATTTATATAATTAATATGAGTTTGGGGGGCTAATATGATTAAATATTAAAGCTTTAAACCTCTCACTAAAATCTTCACTCATACATAAGTTATAACCCAACATGGTTCTCCAGTAGATTGTTAAGAAAAGCTCATCCTTTGTTCAAAAATGGCCTTTATACAGATTACAATTTCTCATTTCCATCTAATTGAAAATGACATTTTGGTTAAAGTATCACCCTTTTTTAAACAAGCTATACAATGCTGGTTACAATTTCACTTTTATCCTCCAGAAAACATAGAACAAATATTACAACAAATGTCATGGTTAAACTCAAATATACTGATTATGGATTATTATTATTTTTTTAAATTATATTTATTAATGATACTATTAATAGAAACTGAGGAGTTATGTCACATATGCAGTTATATATAAGAATATCTGCTCAATCCAAATTTACAACCAACTGATTTCAGCACTACCACAAAATGGAGGAGGCAAGTGGAAAAGGGCATGCATAGAAAAATATACCAGTTTCATTTGAGAACAAAAATGTTGACAGCTGCGCCATACAGGTTACAAAATAAATGGGAAGAGAGTTCCATGGCACATGGTTTATGAGCTGGTACAAAATACTACACTTGATTCAACACTTAGAGTTTTTCTATTTAAATTGTTATCTAAAAATTTTGCCACCAACAGAATGCTATACAGTGGGGCAAAAAAGTATTTAGTCAGCCACCAATTGTGCAAGTTCTCTCACTTAAAAAGATGAGAGAGGCCTGTAATTTTCACCATAGGTACACTTCAACTATGACAGACAAAATGAGGAAAAAAAATCCAGAAAATCACATTGTAGGATTTTTTATGAATTTATTTGCAAATTATGGTGGAAAATAAGTATTTGGTCACATACAAACAAGCAAGATTTCTGGCTCTCACAGACCTGTAACTTCTTCTTTAAGAGGCTCCTCTGTCCTCCACTCGTTACCTGTATTAATGGCACCTGTTTGAACTTGTTATCAGTATAAAAGACACCTGTCCACAACCTCAAACAGTCACACTCCAAACTCCACTATGGCCAAGACCAAAGAGCTGTCAAAGGACACCAGAAACAAAATTGTAGACCTGCACCAGGTTGGGAAGACTGAATCTGCAATAGGTAAGCAGCTTGGTTTGAAGAAATCAACTGTGGGAGCAATTATTAGGAAATGGAAGACATACAAGACCACTGATAATCTTCCTCGATCTGGGGCTCCACGCAAGATCTCACCCGTGGGGTCAAAATGATCACAAGAACGGTGAGCAAAAATCCCAGAACCACACGGGGACCTAGTGAATGACCTGCAGAGAGCTGGGACCAAAGTAACAAAGCCTACCATCAGTAACACACTACGCCGCCAGGGACTCAAATCCTGCAGTGCCAGACGTGTCCCCCTGCTTAAGCCAGTACATGTTCAGGCCCGTCTGAAGTTTGCTAGAGAGCATTTGGATGATCCAGATGAGGATTGGGAGAATGTCATATGGTCAGATGAAACCAAAATAGAACTTTCTGGTAAAAACTCAACTCGTCGTGTTTGGAGGACAAAGAATGCTGAGTTGCATCCAAAGAACACCATACCTACTGTGAAGCATGGGGGTGGAAACATCATGCTTTGGGGCTGTTTTTCTGCAAAGGGACCAGGACGACTGATCCGTGTAAAGGAAAGAATTAATGGGGCCATGTATCGTGAGATTTTGAGTGAAAACCTCCTTCCATCAGCAAGGGCATTGAAGATGAAACGTGGCTGGGTCTTTCAGCATGACAATGATCCCAAACACACCGCCTGGGCAACGAAGGAGTGGCCAGTAAGAAGCATTTCAAGGTCCTGGAGTGGCCTAGCCAGTCTCCAGATCTCAATCCCATAGAAAATCTTTGGAGGGAGTTGAAAGTCCGTGTTGCCCAGCGACAACCCCAAAACATCACTGCTCTAGAGGAGATCTGCATGGAGGAATGGGCCAAAATACCAGCAACAGTGTGTGAAAACCTTGTGAAGACTTACAGAAAACGTTTGACCTCTGTCATTGCCAACAAAGGGTATATAACAAAGTATTGAGATAAACTTTTGTTATTGACCAAATACTTATTTTCCACCATAATTTGCAAATAAATAAATTAAAAATCCTACAATGTGATTTTCTGGATTTCTTTTTCTCATTTCGTCTGTCATAGTTGAAGTGTACCTATGATGAAAATTACAGGCCTCTCTCATCTTTTTAAGTTGGAGAACTTGCACAATTGGTGGCTGACTAAATACTTTTTTGCCCCACTGTACATATGGGAGATACAACAATCTCAGCTCTGTAGACTTTGCTGCAAAGAGACAGAATCAATAGATCATTTATTCATTTATAGCTTGTTTCTGGTCACAGGTTCAGGAATGGTTAAAAAAAATCACAACATTCACATAAAATTAACCATACAAATAACAGTGTTGGGCAATTTGGAAAGCCATAGTCAGTCAATAAATAATATAATAGTACTCGTAGGAAAGGTTTTCATCTTTAGCTCACAATCTGTGGATACTATATGATTAGAAAGGTAAAAAATGTTATGTAAAACATCACAGCACAATTGAAAATATATGGCGGTGGGATTAAAGAGCTTATGTATGGTAATGAATTATTGTTATGTGACTGCTTTATATAAAAGTACCATGTATGTAAAATGTGTATGCAAAATGTGTATTCAAAATGAAAAATGTGTATGCAAAATGTATATGTAAAATGTACATGTCAAATGTTTGTATATGTAGAAAAACATCTGTGAAAAAAACCTACAAGATATTTGTCCTCCGAAGAGAGGGGGGGTTGGTGGAGGGGTTGATAAAAAAACAAAAAACATATCACATCCAGGACATTTCCTTAATCCCACCTGGCCTATCAGAGGTCAAGGTGGCGCTACCAGCATATTTCTTACACCTATCCAATACTTTCAAATCCACACAAGTTCCCAGGGGCTAGTGGTTAGTTTTCAGGAACTAGTGCCAATGGACCAAGTCACTGGGTTTTGAGCCCAGGTCCAGATCAAGATCAAGGGACTGCAGTTAAAAATTAGCCGTCTGGCTTAAACCGGCGCTTTTACTGAAACGTTGATTAACGTTGTCCCTGTAAAAATAAAAATAAACTAAAAACTGCATTTATGGGTGTTTGAGTAGTCTTAAGGCCAACACCACAATAACAAGAAACTATGTCTGCTATAAAGTACAGTAGGCCTGCTTATAGAGTGGTTAGTAGGGATCAGGCATTCCTGACCTGTCATGGCATGTAGGTTATTGGTCAGCAACCCTGTTCCTGGAAAGCCACAGGGTGTGTAGGCTTTTGTCACAGCTAACACTATGCTGCAGGAACTCTTCACTGTTGACGTTGAGACTGGTGTTTTGCGTGTACTATTTAATGAAGCTGCCAGTTAAGGACTTGTGAGGTGTCTGTTTCTCAAACTAGACACTCTAATGTACTTGTCCTCTTGCTCAGTTGTGCACCGGGGCCTCCCACTCCTCTTTCTATTCTGGTTAGAGCCAGTTTGCGCTGTTCTGTGAAGGGAATAGTACACAGCGTTGTATGAGATCTTCAGTTTCTTAGCAATTTCTCGCATGGAATAACCTTAATTTCTCAGAATAAGAATAGATTGACGAGTTTCAGGAGAAAGTTGTTTGTTTCTGGCCATTTTGAGCCTGTAATTGAACCCACAATTCTAGATACTCAACTATTCTAAAGAAGGCCAGTTTTATTGCTTCTTTAATCAGAACAACAGTTTTCAGCTGTGCTAACATAATTGCAAAAGGGTTTTCTAATGATCAATTAGCCTTTTAAAATGATAAACTTAGATTAGCTAACACAATGTGCCATTGGAACACAGGAGTGATGGTTGCTGATAACTGGCCTCTGTACGCCGGTGTAGATATTCCATAAAAGAAATCAGCTGTTTCCAGCTACTACAGTGATTTACAACATTAACAATGTCTACACTGTATTTCTGATCAATTTGATGTTATTTTTCATGGACAAAACCTTTGCTTTTTCTTGCAGAAAAAAATATATTTTTTAAGTGACCCCAAGCTTTTGAACGGTAGTGTATATGCTGAGAGCTGTTGCAGGTAGGCATGCTATATAATACATAGCTACAGGTATGAGGATACTTATTATAGGCAGGGTTGGATGCTGACCACAGGTTATACGTTACCTTGGCTTTAAGGAAAGGGCAATATCCGCACTTGCAATGTCATCTGATTCCTCAGTGTGTGTGATTAATAATTAATAACTAATTAATAACTATTAAAACCTGAAATTGTACATATGTTGCATGATGTATCTGATCAATGACATTTGTATCTAATAATATTTCCCTCTTCATGAAGCAATTCAGGAGCCAAGTAGAGAGGAGGCTCGTCAAGAGGAGGCACATAAAGAAGAGGCTCAGAAGAGTAAAGATGTATACTATGTTAAGCTAAGTATGTTAAGTACAATTTCATCAATCTAAAATGGTGGCAGCATCTCACACTATGCAATAGGAACTCTGCTTCAAATTCAAAGCACACTGCACAACATGACCTGATAGTAGCCTTCACACTGGGCGATTTCACAAGCCGATTGTTTACACTGGAGCCCCTGCCTTCCTTTTCTACCTAAATTCTGCGTTTACAATAGCTAAAAAGACATTGGTAGAAGTTGAAGGCCATTATTGTAATGTTGTTGACCCTCTCATACTGTGAGCAAGGGAGCCTTGACCTCCTCATATGCTGTCCTGATGACAAGCAATCTAGAAAATGTATCGGTATGCTGTGGCTCGTGGCAAATTCATGGCTAAAATTACAGTGACATATCTGTTAGACAGGACTAGTTCTTTGTCTTCATTTTTTCAAATGAAATTAATTCATTCACATGGCAGAATACATTTGACCTCTGATAAAAAACAAACATACAATTATAGAACTATTGTTGTGGATGTTGTTTGGAGTTGGCTTTCATGTAGGGCAGGGGTAGGAAACACTGGCCCTGTTTTTGATTTAACCGACCTGGAATACCAGGTGTGTTGAATTTAGGCAATCACTGAACTGTTCAATTAGCTCAGTTGATCAGGTTGTTGTTAGTAGTTGGAACTAAATTTTGCAGTAGCTGCAGCACTCCAGGAACAGGGTTGCCTATCCCTGACGTAGGGGATGGATGATCTTAGAGATCATTCAGTTCTTGCTTTGATAGGTGTCATTTTCATCCAGAGGTTGTGATGATTGGTTGCGGTAAGAGCTTCCTGTTGTCAGACTGTAGGAGATGATGGCCAGAGGTTGTGATGATTGGTTGCGGTAAGAGCTTCCTGTTGTCAGACTGTAGGAGACGATGGCCAGAGGTTGTGATGATTGGTTGCGGTAAGAGCTTCCTGTTGTCAGACTGTAGGAGACGATGGCCAGAGGTTGTGATGATAGGTTATGTAAGAGCTTCCTGTTGTCAGACTGTAGGAGACGATGGCCAGAGGTTGTGATGATAGGTTGCGGTAAGAGCTTCCTGTTGTCAGACTGTAGGAGATGATGGCCAGAGGTTGTGATGATTGGTTGCGGTAAGAGCTTCCTGTTGTCAGACTGTAGGAGATGATGGCCAGAGGTTGTGATGATTGGTTGCGGTAAGAGCTTCCTGTTGTCAGACTGTAGGAGATGATGGCCAGAGGTTGTGATGATTGGTTGCGGTAAGAGCTTCCTGTTGTCAGACTGTAGGAGACGATGGCCAGAGGTTGTGATGATTGGTTGCGGTAAGAGCTTACTGTTGTCAGACTGCAGGAGACGATGGCCAGAGGTTGTGATGATAGGTTGCGGTAAGAGCTTCCTGTTGTCAGACTGTAGGAGATGATGGCCAGAGGTTGTGATGATTGGTTGCGGTAAGAGCTTCCTGTTGTCAGACTGGAGGAGATGATGGCCAGAGGGTGTGATGATAGGTTGCGGTAAGTGGTTCCTGTTGTCAGACTAGAGAAGACAATGGCCAGAGGTTAAGGGTTGAGTGTCCTGATGTGTAGCTGCTGTATCATGGTCCAAGGATATTCTAGCATGCTCGCTTCTGTATTCACTCTCAATTGTGCAGTCATGGTTGAGGTGAGATAGGAGTGCCATGCCGGGGCACCTTATTGTAGTACAGGCCTAAAGTTGGTGGTGTAGATGGTCACCAGGCCAGGTCTGTTGACACTGAAACACTTGAGACGGTGCAGCACAAATATATATATGCCATTTAGCTGACAATTTTATCCAAAGCATCTGTGCGTACATTTCCTGAATGGGTGGCTCCAGTGGGAATCGAACCCTGGTGTTGAATGTGCCATGCAACTGAGCCACAGAGAACCACAAAGAACTTCTGGTTCCCCTTTTTCACCAAGGACTCCACCTGCTGTTCCACTTGGACATCTTTGCTCCAGGGTCCCAGGAGTTAAATATCAGATGTTGTTTGCAGTGTGTCCATTTTAGGTACAGGGGTTCCAAAGGGGTGGGTTGTTTGTAAAGCAAATATGCAGGACTTTGCACTTCTTTGTTCTAGAACACGTTGAACACGATTTTCAGTTAAGAATGCAATTAGTTTAAATCAGGTGTGTTTAGTAGGGATGGGGGAAAAGTGTGACACCAATCAGGCCCCCGAAGACTGGAATTGCCCAGGCCTGGTCTAAAGCCTTGTTCACACTGCATGCCATAATGCTGAAATCATGTATGTTTTGTAAATCCGTTTTTGAATACTGACAGTTCAAACAGCAAGTTACAAGTGACCAAATCGGATGTGTGTGTTCAGACAGCAGTCCTTTGCTGACATGACTACACTAGTTGTCATAGTTACAATGGGTGTGTGCGCAGTGGTGTAGGCTGATTGGTGGTGGTGCTCGTGTTTCCTATTACTCAGCTTGCTACACAACTTCTAAGGTGACAACAATGTCTGCCATGGACGTTTCCCAGTTCCCAGTCAAACTATAGTGTAAGAACACATTTAAACCTTTAAATGATAAGATAATCCAACTTTCAAAGCCAGACTTTTTTTGGCTAGCCACAGTAGTCAACTACCTCAAATCAAAACAAATCAAATCTAACTTTATTTGTCACATGCACCGAATAAACAGGTGTAGACATTACAGTGAAAATGCTTACTTACAAGCCCTTAACCAACAATGCAGTTTTAAGAAAATACCTAGGCAGCTGTTTAATTTTCTAGAAAATTCACTAATTTGTTTGTAAACAATTAACAAGCTAGTTAGCTACCACGTGTTCTTCACAAACTGGCAACAAGATATGCCAAATGAGTCTAAAAACCACTTGAGGGCAAATCATTCAGACACAGGTCACATGGCCAGGAATCAGATTGCGAAGATGGTTTGAAATTGGTCCAAAATATCAGATTCCATGTGCCTCTTCAGGAAAAATAACAGATTTGAATTACGTATGCAAATAAAGCTTGTGTCCGATGTGTTCCATTATCCAATCGGTGGCATGGGTTCATTCGCACTGTTGATAAACTAGGGTAAAGAGACAAACTGATTGAGGTTTAAGTCATGTTGACGTATGATCCTGGTTTGTAGCAGCTGAGTGTATAAATGCTTTCAGGGGCGCAACTTTGGTTTTAGAAGTGGGGGGGACATAACTTATTTTAAAAATATATATATTTAATCCAGTCGGATAAACACTCCAAACAGCCTACCTGACCTGTCCCCGTCCCCAGTGAAAGTTGCGCCCCTGAATGCTTTTGAAAACATTGTTTGATTGGGATGTGAGGACAACAAAGGATGATGACGTTAGTACTATAGACTGACTTGAGGAGTTTAGAGTGGGGCTTTACAATTGAAAGTTTCATACATTAGTGTGCATACAGTTTATTTGGTGTATGTTGTCCAACAGTGCAGACTAAATTCCTTTTAGAGTGAACAGGGGTTAGGTACATTTATTTTTACCTTTATTTAACTAGGCAAGTCAGTTAAGAACAAATTCTTATTTTCAATAACTGCCTGTTCAGGGGCAGAACAACAGATTTGTACCTTGTCAGCTCGGGGAATAGAACTTGCAACCTTTCGGTTACTAGTCCAACACTCTAACCACTAGGCTACCCTGCCGCCCCGATAAGGTGCTACAGGACCAAATCTAATGGCAGGATATCACAGTACAGTCGGGCAGCCACTCGTTTTCTTTTTTTTTTGTTACATTGCATGCTTTTATTTCACATCATGCTTTCAATAATCTCACCAGAGAAAAAAATATAACTAACCAACACTAATACGTTGATATAATCAACTCACTTTAAGCTGTCACTGTAAAAATGTGTTTGTTCTTTACCTCTAGAACACAACTTGAAACTTCAGGAGGAGGAACCCAAGTGGTGGACCTGGTTTCAATGACAGAAAAGTCATTTCTACATTTAGATGTTTACATATGCCATATTGTGTTGAATATGGTTTGAAAATATGCAACGTTACTTTTTCTACTATTTATTGCATATTTGTTTGACGTCTGTATATTATCAGGGCAGACAAAAAAAGATAAAAACATCATGTGGTACAGCGGTGGTCACTTACCAACAGAATACTCAACGCTGCATTGGAGAAGAGGGCAAAAGCTGTGTCGAATACCATATACCACTCTGCTCTGGAATGCAAATTCAAGTGCGGCTTAATGAGGAAATATGCAGGTGAGAGTAATGAAAATCTTTCTACCATTGTTGGAGTTCAATATGCACGTTAGGATAACTTTATCTAAACTGTAGTACTAACTGGGACACTGTTTTGTTTTTGTTTCATTTCAGTGGGTCAAGCAACGGCAACAAGGTTGTCAAGGCAAATCTTTAGACTTTATACCAAATTCAGGGCATCAATAAAGCTGTACAAGCTGAAGAGACGGGCCATACCCTTCTCTAATCTCCCTCAACTGCGTCAATAAAGCTGTACAAGCTGAAGAGACGAGCCATACCCTTCTCTAATCTCCCTCAACTGCTGACTTTCCAAGTGGCAATCGATCTGAGGGTGGCGTCTGGAGCCAATGTGGAGAGAGTTTCTGTTTTTTTGGGGGGTGCTATGAGAAAGCTTGACCTTGCCGCGTTGCTCTGTAATGTTTATATAAATGATCAGACTTTCGTCTCTTGTCTCCTGTCTTTGTACTGAAACGTTTTGGGTATTTCAAGGTTTTTATACAGTAATTGTGAGTAACATTTATCAAATGTATGTGTCAACAATGAAGGTGCTTATGTTTTTCACTTTGGATGTACCGGAGTTAAAAGTATTATCAATGTTATGGATATGAAATGGAAAAGTAGAAAAAGAACAACAAGCATGTTAACCAAAGTCATTTGTTTGCATTGCCACGTGTTTTTTTTGTGGGTGGGTTCAGAATTATTCCATTAATAGGCCTATACTCTTTCACTGAACCAAATATAGGACCCCTGGTGTTCTTCTTAACTGAACCAAAATGTGTTCCATATATAACCCTGTATGGCGACATTTATAAATGATTGCTACTAATACAAATACTATTTCTAGCTAAGAATATAATAAAAAAATAAAAATAAAATAAGAACAAAGAATACCAGCATAGTTTAGAAAGTCATGTAATGATTAACTAAGTATAGTTTTGTTCCAATATGCGGTTAGGGGTCATTTTGAGGTCTGAATAATCAAATATTCAATAATCCCGTGTCAATACTTTGATGATGAAGTGTGAGTGATTTCTGAAGGTAGACAAAGTTATATTTCAACTAACCTGTTTTATCTGCAGCAGATGGTGGAGAGACACTGGGCACGTTCCTCTGCCCAGGCGTTGCTGACTCCTGCCAGATCTTACAACGTCTGGATATGTATTTTATGTATCAGCTAACCACATCATGTTATAGCAATCTGTCATTCTATGATGAATGGTTATTGGTTGATGTATGCAACATATGATGCAGCGTTCAAAACAACTGGGAACTCTGGGGGGAAAAAAAGAGCTTAGACTGGGAAAATCATTTAGAACAGTCATCCAACTCGAAATTCTAAGAAAATTCTAAGAATTCCCCCCAAAAAAACCTATGAAACTGGGAAAAGGTTATTGGATGTGACATATTCCGAAATTTCCTCAATTCTTGAGAAGATTAGCTTAACACGCTGGGCATGGGATCCAATGTACCAGTACCTCTGGGAAGCCTTTTGGCAGAGGGTACCTCTGGGAAGCCCTTTGACAGAGGGTAATAAATATAATGTAAAATGTGTATCATTGATCATCAGTATTTGGCCAAAAACTTTGACATCACTGCCTAAATACTGTCCATATGAAGTGAATGAGAATAATCCTTGTCAGGGACACTTTAACGATATTTAGTTTTATGGTTGTGGTGTAGCTCCATTTTCTCCTTTGAACTTCTTTAACAGTACAGCCATATACAAGTACATGGTCGGACAGTAGACCAGACAGTAGGCCAGACAGTAGGCCGCAGAGACTTTGAATATGTGTGACTGTTTATTTGTGGGAAAATCACCCTGATTAACTCTTTAGTCATATCCCAGTTTACCTATTTGTTTATGGTCTTGCCTACACCTAGCAACCTGTTTTTTTAAATTATGTGAGCAAAGAATATTCCATTTTATTTTGAATGGCAATGAATATGGATATGAATTTGGAGGGCAGAAATTACTAAATATTAAAGCATTAAAGACCTCTCATTAAAGGTGTCAGTCGTACAAACATTATACTTAAATCCGAACTGGTTCTCTAGCAAATTAGTAAGAATGTCTCACCCCATGTTCAAGAATGGCCTCACTTTCGGTTATCTGAAAATGAAATAATCTCCAAAATATAGTTATTTTTTTAAACAAGCCATAGAAAGTTGCAATTTCAGTTTAATTCACCAGAAAAGACAGAACAAATAATACAATAAATATTGTGGTTAAACTCAAATATACTAATTGATGAAAAAGCATTATAAAACAAAATAAAAAAAAGGTGTAATCTTTGCAAATTATATTATAAATAGTACTGGTGGAGTTATGTCACACATGCAGCTAACAAAAATATATGGAAATGTCTGCTCTACACAGAATTACAACCAACTAATTGCAGAATTACCGCAAAAATGGAAGAGACAAGTGGAAGGGGAAAAAGTAAGGAACTTGTCTGTCGGCCCTGCATTAAAGATCAACATTGGTTAAAGAAAATTGTGATAAATAAATATACCAGTTTCATTTAAGGACCAAAAAAATTTACAGCTGTGCCATATAGATTGCAAAATAGCTGGGAAGAGATTTTCAATGTTCCATGGCACATGGTTTATGAACTGATATGCAAAATGACGCTGGATTCAAAACTTATAATTTTTCAATTAAAATTATTATACAAAATTCTTGCAACCAATAAAATCTTATATATATATATATATATATATATATATATATATATATATATATATATATATATATATATATATATATATATATATGAGGGATACAACCTTCCCAGCTCTTCAGATTTTACATACAGAATCATTAGATCTTTTGTTTTGGTACTGTCCATATGTAGCTTGTTTTTGGTCACAGATCCAGGAATGGCTGAAGATACAGTTGAAGTTGGAGTCATTAAAACTTGTTTTTCAACCACTCCACACATTTCTTGTAAACAAACTATAGTTTTGGCAAGTCGGTTAGGACATCTACTTTGTGCATGACACAAGTAATTTTTCCAACAATTGCTTACAGACAGATTATTTCACTTATAATTCACTGTATCACAATTCCAGTGGGTCAGAAGTTTACATACACTAAGTCGACTGTGCCTTTAAACAGCTTGGAAAATTCCAGAAAATTATGTAATGGCTTTAGAAGCTTCTGATAGTCTAATTGACATCATTTGACATCATTGACATCAGTCAATTGGAGGTGTAACTGTGGATGTATTTCAAGGCCTACCTTTGAACTCAGTGCCTCTTTGCTTGACATCATGGGAAAATCAAAAGAAATCAGCCAAGACCTCAGAAAAAAATTGTAGACCTCCACAAGTCTGGTTCTTCCTTGGGAGCAATTTCCAAACGCCTGAAGGTACCACGTTCATCTGTTCAAACAATAGTACGCAAGTATAAACACCATGGGACCACGCAGCCGTCATACCGCTCAGGAAGGAGACGCATTCTGTCTCCTAGAGATGAAAGTACTTTGGTGCGAAAAGTGCAAATCAATCCCAGAACAACAGCAAAGGACCTTGTGAAGATACTGGAAGAAACAGGTACAAAAGTATCTACAGTTGAAGTCGGAAGTTTACATACACTTAGGTTGGAGTCATTAAAACTCGTTTTTCAACCACTCCACAAATTTCTTGTTAACAAACTATAGTTTTGGCAAGTCGGTTAGGACATCTACTTTGTGCATGACACAAGTCATTTTCCCAACAATTGTTGGTGAAAACAGTGCAAATCAACCCCAGAACAACAGCAAAGGACCTTGTGAAGATGCTGGAGGAAACAGGTACAAAAGTATCTATATCTACAGTAAAACGAGTCCTAAATCAACATAACCTGAAAGGCCGCTCAGCATAGAGGAAGCCACTGCTCCAAGACCGCCATAAAAAAGCCATACTACGGTTTGCAAATGTACATGAGGACAAAGATCATACTTTTTGGAGAAATGTCCTCTGGTCTGATGAAACAAAAACAGAACTGTTTGCCCATAATGATCATTCTTATGATTGGAGGAAAAAGGGTGAGGCTTGCAAGCCAAAGAACACCATTCCAACCGTGAAGCACGGGGGTGGCAGCATCATGTTGTGGGGGTGCTTTGCTACAGGAGGGACTGGTGCACTTCACAAAATAGATGGCATTATAAGGGAGGAAAATTATGTGGATATATTGAAGCAACATCTCAAGACATCAGTCAGGTAGTTAAAGCTTGGTCGCAAATGGGTCTTCCAAATGGACAATGACCCCAAGCATACTTCCATAGTTGTGGCAAAATGGCTTAAGGACAACAAAGTCAAGGTATTGGAGTGGCAATCACAAAGCCCTGACCTCAATCCCATAGAACATTTGTGGGCAGAACTGAAAAAGCGTGTGCGAGCAAGGAGGCCTACAAACCTGACTCAGTTACACCAGCTCTGTCAGGAGGAATGGGACAAATTCACCCAACTTATTGTGGGAAGGCTACCCAAAACGTTTGACCCAAGTTAAACAATTTAAAGGCAATGCTACCAAATACTAATTGAGTGTATGTAAACCTCTGACCCATTGGGAATGTGGTGAAAGAAATAAAAGCTGAAATAAATCATTCTCTCTACTATTATTCTGACATTTCACATTCTTAAAATAAAGTGGTGATCCTAACT
Organism: Brachymystax lenok tsinlingensis; assembly: GCA_030435695.1. Lineage (NCBI taxonomy): Eukaryota > Metazoa > Chordata > Actinopteri > Salmoniformes > Salmonidae > Brachymystax > Brachymystax lenok. Next base: position 7,670,487 of record CM059793.1, read on the forward strand.
GACCTAAAACAGGGGATTTTACCAGGATTAAATGTCAGGAATTGTGAAAAACTGAGTTTAAATGTATTTGGCTAAGGTGTATGTAAACTTCCGACTTCAACTGTATATATATACAGTACCAGTCAAAAGTTTGGAGACACCTACTCATTCAAGGGTTTTTCTTTATTTTTACTATTTTATACATTGTAGAATAATAGTGAAGACATCAACACTATGAAATAACACATATGGAATCATGTAGTAACCAAAAAAGTGTTAAACAAATCAAAATATATTATTTCCTTCTTAATGCGTTTGAGCATTGTTGTGTTTGAGCATTGTTGTGCAGTTGTGTTGTGACAAGGTATATCTTCTGTATACCACCCCTACCTATTTGGTTAAAGACCAAGTCCATATTATGGCAAGAACAGCTCAAATTAGCAAAGAGAAACGATAGTCCATCATTACTTTAAGACATGAAGGTCAGTCAATTCTGAAGATTTCAAGAACTTTGAAAGTTTCTTCAAGTGCAGTCGCAAAAACCATCAAGCGCTATGATGAAACTGGCTCTCATGAGGACCGCCACAGGAAAGAAAGACCCAGAGTTGCCTCTGTTGCAGAGGATAAGTTCATTAGAGTTAACTGCCCATCAGATTTCAGCCCATATAAATGCTTCACAGAGTTCAAGTAACAGACACATCTCAACATCAACTGTTCAGAGGAGACTACGTTAATCAAGCCTTCATGGTCGAATTGCTGCAAAGAAACTACTACTAAAGGACACCAATAAGAGACTTGCTTGGGCCAATGGACATTAGACTGGCGGAAATCTGTCTGATGAGTCCAAATTAGATACCAGCCTCCATGTCTTTGTGAGACGCAGAGTAGGTGAACGAATGATCTCCGCATCTGTGGTTCCCACCGTGAAGCATGGAGGAGGAGGTATGGTGGTGCTTTGCTGGTGACATTGCTGGGTATTTATTTAGAATTCAAGGCACACTTAACCAGCATGGCTACCACAGCATTCTGCAGCGATACACCATCCTATTTAGTATGGGATTATCGTTTGTTTTTCAACAGGATACACCTCCAGGCTGGGTAAGGGCTAATTGACCAAGAAGGAGAGTGATGGAGTGCTGCATCAGATGACCTGGCCTCCACAATCACCCAACCTTAACCCAATTGAGATGGTTTGGGATGAGTTGGACCGCAGAGTGAAGGAAAAACAGCCAACAAGTGCTCAGCATATGTGGGAACTCCTTCAAGACTGTTGGAAAAGCATTCCAGGTGAAGCTGGTTGAGAGAATTCCAAGAGTGTGCAAAGCTGTTTCTGTTTCGCAAACTAGACACTCTAATGTACTTGTCCTCTTGCTCAGTTGTGCACTGGGGCCTCCCACTCCTCTTTCTATTTTGGTTATGAGCCAATTTGCAATGTTCTGTGAAGGGAGTAGTACACAGCGTTGTATGAGATCTTCAGTTTCTTGGCAATTTCTCTCATGGAATAGCCTTCATTTCTCTGAACAAGAATAGACTGTCGAGTTTTAGAAGAAAGTTATTTGTTTCTAGCCATTTTGAGCCTGTAATCGAACTCACAAATGCTGATGCTCCAGATACTCAACTAGTCTAAAGAAGGCCAGTTTTCTTTAATCAGAACAACAGTTTTCAGCTGTGCTAACATAATTGCAAAAGGGTTTTCTAATGATCAATTAGCTTTTTAAAATGATAAACTTGGATTAGCTAACACAACGTGCCACAGAACACAGGAGTGATGGTTGCTGATAATGGGCCTCTGTACGCCTATGTAGATATTCCATAAAAAATCTGCCGTTTCCAGCTACAACAGTCATTTGCAACATTAACAATGTCTACACTGTATTTCTGATCAATTTGATGTTATGTTTATGGACAAAAAAATATCATTTTCTTAAAAAAAAAACAAGCACATTTCTAAGTGACCCCAAACCTTTGAATGGTAGTGTATGTTGTATATAACGGTTTGTAGTCTTAACATCTGGCACATAATAACAGCACAATTGCCAGAAACATTCGTTTTTTGAAGTTCTTACAAGTGATTCTTGCACACAGATTTCAAGATCCTCTGTCCAACTTTCACTCAAACTCCTATCTGATTTATTTATGCACAAATGGGATTTATTTACAATTATAAACAGGGTGGTTTGAGCCCTGAATGCTGATTGGTTGAAAGCCATGGTATATCACACTGTGTACGACTGGAATGACCCAAAATGTATTTTTACTCTTCTAATTACGTTGTTAACCAGTTTATAATAGCAATAAGGCCCAAGGAGGTGTGATATATGCCCAATATACCACGGCTAAGGGCAATGTCCTGAGAACAGCCCTTAGCCGTGGTATATTGGCCATATATCACACCTCCTCTGGCCTTATTGCTTAATCATAGCAGTCAAAACAAGTTAAATGGACATCCATTGATGGAAAATGATCTGGAGAGTTTAATAAGGGTGATTTCTCTTTTCTCTTATGACACATTCTTAAACTCACAAAAAGTATTATTTTGATGGAAAACCACATTTTTCTTCTTAGCCTATGTTGTAAAAAATGACATCGATCTTCCTTCTTAATTCACTCGATAATGGAAAAAGGGTTTCATAGCTAAATGTGGCAACTTTCTTGCTGCTGCTGCTGCTGCAAAAAAGGGCTAGTTTTCAGGCCTTGTGGTCGGGTTTTCAGAGGTCATTGGCCTTGCCATTTTTGCTAGACCTGGCAACCCTGCCTTCATCAAGTGAGATCCTAAGTGAATATGTTATTATTCAAATTACATTCTTTAAGACAAAACAATACGTATTTCATAAGGCCTTATTTTGAGGGCCTAGTTTTACCCTAATACAATGGCTTGAAACGAATGATTTACAAGCCACATCAGGCCTGCAAGTCACCTTATGCTGGCTTGCAAAGTGATGTGTAATACCTATTGGAATTCAGCCAGAGTGGGGATATCCAGCATTTTGAATGTTTATTCACCTGCAAACTGCATTCACACTTACATAGTTAATTTAACTCCTGAATAAAAACTATAAATGTTACAATGAAAAATCACCACTAGGTAACACTAGCCAATTTCTACAAATAAGGGTTATTTCTAACCACATTGGATCCTATTTTTTTTAGAGTTCCTAAGATTCTATAAAAAAACATTAATAAAAGGTTCTACACAATACACAACACAAAAAAAAGTATTATAACTCTATTTCATGGTTGTTTTTAAAAACCTTGGAGACCATGATTCTGGAGATTATGGAGAAAATCTTTCTCAATCTCAAAAGTTCTACAAATACCCTTTTGAGGAACCATACAGTTTTTTTCTTCTGGTTAGCCATATTATATTGTTAAAATTCCTTAGGTGTTATTATTGTGTTAATTGACAAGTTGAATCAGGTTTGCTAGCTCTGGAATAGTTGGGGGGTCCCTGAGGAGACCATTGAGGACCACTGGTTTAGTCAAATGTTGACACAAGGCTGTACATACAGGGCATTCGTATTCAGACCCCTTGACTTTTTCCACATTTTGTTGCATTACAGCCTTATTCTAATATATATTAAAGTATTTTTTCCCTTTATCAATCTGCACACAATACCCCATAATGACAAAGCAAAAACAGGTTTTAGCAAATGTATTAAAAATAAAGAACAGAAATACATTATTTAGTACTCAGAATCTTTGCTATGAGAATCAAAATTGAGCTCAGGTGCATCCTGTTTCCATTGATCATCCTTGGGAAGTTTCTACAACATGATTGGAGTCCACCTGTGGGAAATTCAATTGATTGGACATGATTTGGAAAGGCACACACCTGTCTAGATAAGGTCCCACAATTGACAGTGCATGTCAGAGCAAAGACCAAGCCATGAGGTTGAAGGAATTGTCCGTAGAACTCCGAGACAGGATTGTGTCAAGGCACAGATCTGGGGAAGGGTAACAAAACATTTATGCAGCATTGAAGGTCCCCAAGATCACAGTGGCCTCCATCATTCTTAAATTGAAGAAGTTTGGAACCACCAAGACTCTTCCTAGAGCTGTCTGCCCGGACAAACTGAGCAATCGGGGGCAAAGGGCCTTGGTCAAGGAGGTGACCATGAACCCCAATGGTCACTCTAACAGAGCTCCAGAGTTCCTTTGTGAAGATGGGAGAACCTTCCAGAAGGACAACCATCTCAGCAGCACTCCACCAATCAGGCCTTTATGGTAGAGTGCCCACACAGAAGCCACTCCTCAATAAAAGGCACATGACAGCCCGCTTGGAGTTTGACAAAAGGCCCCTAAAGACTCTCAGAACATGAGAAACAAGATTCTCTCAAGATTGAACTCTTTGGCCTGAATGCCAAGCGTCACGTCTGAAGGAAACCTGGCACCATCCCTACGGTGAAGCATCGTGGTGGCAGCATCATGTTGTTGGGATGTTTTTCAGCGTCAGGGACTGGGAGCAAAGTACAGAGAGATCCTTCATGAAAACCTGCTCCAGAGCACTCAGGACCTCAGACTGGGGTGACGGTTCACCTTCCAACAGGAGAACGACTCTAAGCACAAAGCCAAGACAACGCAGGAGTGGCTTCGGGACAAGTCTCTAAATGTCCTTGAGTGGCCCAGTCAGAGCCCGGACTTGAACCTGATCGAACATCTTAATTCATTCCTACTGACATCGCTCGTCTATATGTATATAGTCTTAATTCATTCCTACTGACATCGCTCGTCTATATGTATATAGTCAATACAATTTGATTTGATATCTCTGGAGTGACCTGAAAATAGCAGTGCAGCGACACTCCCCATCCGACCTAACAGAGCGTGAGAGGATCTGCAGAGAGGAATGGGAGAAACTCCCCAAATACATGTGTGCCAAGCTTGTAGCATCATACCCAAGAATACTCGAGGCTGTAATCGTTGCCAAAGGTACTTTAACAAAGTATTGAGTGCAGGGTCTAAATACTTCTGTAAATGTGATATTTTAAAAAAGAATACTGAACATTTCCAAAAATTTGTTTTTCTTTGTCATTATGGGGTATTGTGTGTAAATTACTGAGCGAAAAAAACTATTTAATCCATTTTAGAGAAACGCAAGGAGTCTTAATTCTTTCCAAATGCAATGGAAGTATGTCACTAACCACTACACATGGCCTTCACGTTACACAACACATTAGTTAAACTTGAATAGCACTCTTACTCATGGTTGCACAAAAAAGAGCTGTGTGCAAACCACACCACGAAATATGCAAATGAGTCACCACCCCGACATTTTAATTATCCCTAGAAGAGGTAATAACCCTTTTCTGAACTGCAAAGAACCATTGAAGGACTCCCAGGGTTCTTTCAGTCATTCATTATGGTTAAACAAAGAATCCATCACCCTTTCCAAATAACCCTTGAAGAAACCTAATTTCTAAGTGTGTAGTCTACAGTCTACTCAACCAAACGTTTAGTGTAAAAATGCCATTCCTCCGTTTCTCTACAAAATACTTGTTTTAGTTTTTTTTGGTTTCACAGAGTAAACTGCTATTCTAATTTGATTAGATAAGAAACGCATTGAAATATGTTTTTATTGACACATTACACAATGGGGTTTCGTAACAGGTTTGTTATCAGTCATAATCTTTGTGTTGCCACCAGATGGCAATGTTTACCATGTACACAGGGCATCTCATTTTAGTTTTTATGTGCTGTACTTACTACTACTTGATTTAAATAAATAATACAAATACAAAGAATACATCTTAAAAAGTAATGAAAAAAATAAAATAAAAGCTAGAAATATTTAGCTAAAAAATATCAAATTCTAAATAGTCTGCCACTAGAAAAAGCATTTTAAATCTTCACAAAGCAGAGCCTTTTATTCACTGCATTCAAGTTCAGGGTCAATGGAGATATGTCAACATATTCATTTAAACTTGTTGATTACAATATATATCTCTCCCTGTCATACAGTAATGTACATTACCAGAACATTACCGAATCCAAGCTAATACGGTTAATTAATTATTTATGAACTCCATGTTACCAATAACACTTACTTTAAACATCATAGCTATTCCTTTAAAGTTAGAGTACGAATTGCATGACATATATTTATACACCTACATTTCAAGTTGGTTTATATACCTACATTTCAAATTTATGTTTTCGAATTTGAAGTTAACAGTCAACAAGTAAGCTATACCGTTTTCTAATAAATCAGTGAATATTATGAAACTGGATAGGTGACTGGATGGGAAGTGGGGGGTGTGGTGAGTTAGTGGAGGGTTGTTGCTGGTCTCCACACTGGGCGCCATTACCAATAATACCATTTGTAATATTTTATACTATACAATCGCTCAGAAGAAGGGGATTTTGTTTAACAAGTAATACAAAAAATCTAAATGATTGGATCAGCTGTTTTCAATACACCAGCACCCTCCCATTGCAAGGATAACGACACTGAACCTTTTTCTCAAAGGTTTTATGATATTGCAGAACAAATTGAGAGGGATCTTACACTATTTCTCCATACAGAATCTTTCCAGATCCTTGATATTTTTCGTCTGCGCTTATGTTCAATTCAAACCACAGATTTGCAATGGGGTTATGCATCTTTGGTTATGCATCTTTATTTTGAAGCAAAACCCACCACTAGTGTGCGTGGCCAAAGAGCAAATTTTTCATGTCATCGGAACATAGCACATGTTCCAATCCAAATGCAAATGGATTTTAGCAAACTCCAGGCTTTTACATTTATTGGATGCCATGAAAATAGAGCTATTTGGCCACGCACACCAGTGGTGGGTTTGGCGTCTAAAGAAATATGAGGCACATGCAGAAAAGAACCCCATACTTACTGTAAAATATGGTGGTGGATCTTTGGATGATATGGAGCTATTTTGCTTCGGTCAAAGGCATTAAAAACTTTACCCAGTAGGCTACTAGGACATTTTAGCCAAAAACCTATAGTTGCCACTGAAAAATGTTGATTTAGCTTGGGAAGTAATCTTATACAATGTGTGACTCTGTCGCTATCAATTGATCTATTCACTTTATGTAAAAGAGAATATGTATAATTAAATAGAATGCTCATCTAAATTATAATAATAAAACATATTTAGTCGCGTAATAAAAACTGGGGAAATCGGGTCTAGACATTATTATCTTATCCCTAAAAGTTGTCACGAGTCTTGTTACACTTTGTATAATTAATTGCATGGAATGAGCTTCAAAACAACATTATTTTTCTAGGTCCTTCAAATTAAACAAAATCGAGCTTTTGGTGGTGTGTTTAATATCTCAAACAATAATATATATATATATATATATATATATATTTTTTTTAAGGTTTGTTAATGCGCAAACCTCCAGTAAGGCTATAATATATGCCCTTAATGAATTATCAACATTGAATGAAGTGACAGTTGTGGCTGCTTTGCGTGATGAATTGTTGTCTCTACCTTCTTGTCCTTTGTGCTGTTGTCTGTTCCCAATATTGCTTGTACCATGTTTTGTGCTGCTACCATGTTGTGCTGCTGCCATGTTGTGTTGCTACCATGTTGTTGTTATGTTGTGTTGCTACCATGCTGTGTAGTCATGTGTTGCTGCCTTGCTATGTTGTTGTCTTAGGTCTCTCTTTATGTAGTGTTGTGTTGTCTCTTTTGTAGTGATGTGTTTTGTCCTATATTTATATTTTATAAAAATACTAATAAATCCCAGAAGGCCTTTTGCCTTTTGGTAGGCCGTCATTGTAAATAAGAATTTGTTCTTAACTGACTTGCCTAGTTAAATTAAAAAAATAAAAACATATGTCAAATCAGAAAAGCACAGATCAAAATAATTGCCTGCTGCTACTGAAAATGTGTCCAAAGCCAATAATATGCTTATGGGTAGTGGCCAGTGTCTGTCTGTCTACCTGCCTGTCTAGATCGCCTGTCTGGCGATTTAATTATATTTGTAAAAAATAATTAATGAGAAAGTGGAAAATGTGATGCGCTATGCATGAGTCATTGAGATCAATTATATAGAACTGTCATGGTACGCAGGGCAAGGTGAGGGAAGATAGGGGCAGAGGAGGAGAGATGTTCTGATGAGGAGTGGGGGAAAAGCCCGGCCAGAGGAGAGACCGGGGAAGAGGCCGGGGGAAGAGGAGCAGCATTAGGTGCAGCACAGCAGCACCACAGGGCAGAGCAGGGCAGGTTTAGCCCGCACAGGAGAGATGCACAGCCAGGAGAGAAGAGGTAGTCAGCCAGGGAGACGCTCTATTCAACATAAGATCAGGAAGCCTCCGTATCAGTTTTGTTGTAGTTTTACTCAAGTATGACAGTTGGGTACTTTGCCACCACTGCTAAATATGAGTAATGATGTTAGCCACAGTGGGACTTTTTGTAAAAGGGCTATATAATTGAAAACATAGCAATGTGTCAACTTGCGTGACATCAAAGAGTGCCAACCAACTTTCTGGTAGAGAACACAGTGATGAGTATTAAAATTGTCACCCATTATAAAGCGCAGTGTGCTATGATAAACATACAATCATTGGATAACAAAATAGACTAGCTACGATCACGAATATCCTACCAACGGGACATTAAAAACGTCAATATCTTATGTTTCCCAGAGTCGTGGTTGAACGACGACATGGATAAAATACAGCTGCCTCCGGTAAGACAGTTTATGCTGCATCAGCAAGACCGAACAGCTGCCTCCGGTAAGACAGTTTATGCTGCATCAGCAAGACCGAACAGCTGCCTCCGGTAAAGACAAGGGGTGGCGGTCTATGTATATTTGTAAACAGCTGGTGCACTAAATATAATATTAAGGAAGTCTCAAGGTTTTGCCCACCTGAGGTAGAGTATCTCATGATAAGCTGTAGACCACATTATTTACTAAGAGAGTTTTCATCTATATTTTTTTGTAGCCGTCTATTTACCACCACAAACCGATGCTGGCACTAAGTCTGCACTCAATGAGCTGTATAAGGCCATAAGCAAACAGGAAAACTCTCATCCAGAGGCGGTGCTCCTAGTGGCCGGTGACTTTAATGCAGCGAAACTAAATCCGTTTTACCTAATTTCTAACAGCATGTTAAATGTGCAACCAGAGGAAAAAAACTCTAGACTACCTTTACTCCACACACAGAGATGCGAAAAGCTCTCCCTCGCCCTCCATTTGGCAAATCTGACCATAATTCTATCCTCCTGATTCCTGCTTACAAGCAAAAACTAAGTGATTCGGTCAATAAAGAAGTGATCAGATGACGCAGATGCTAAGCTACAGGACTGTTTTGCTAGCACAGACTGGAATATGTTCCCGATGCTTGTCGGGTGTGGCAGGGCTTGCAAACTTCTACAGACTACAAAGGGAAGCACAGCCGAGAGCTGCCCAGTGACACAAGCCTACAGACTGGAATATGTTCTGGGATTCTTCGGTGGCATTGAGGAGTACACCACATGTCACTGGCTTCATCAATAAGTACATCGATGATGTCATCCACACAATGACCGTACGTACATACCCTAACCAGAAGCCATGGATTACAGGCAACATCCGCACTGAGCTAAAGGGTAGAGCTGCTGCTTTCAAGGAGCGGGACTCTAACCTGGACGCTTATAAGAAATCCTGCTATGCGCACAGACGAACCATCAAACAGGCAAAGGGTCAATACAGGACAAAGATCGAATCGTACTACACCGGCTCCGATGCTTGTCGGGTGTGGCAGGGCTTGCAAACTTCTACAGACTACAAAGGGAAGCACAGCCGAGAGCTGCCCAGTGACACAAGCCTACCAGACAAGCTAAATTACTTCTATGCTCGCTTCGAGACAAGCAACACTGAAGCATGCATGAGGGCATCAGCTGATCCGGACAACTGTGTGATCACGCTCTCCGTAGCCGATGTGAGTAAGACCTTTAAACAGGTCAACATTCACAAAGCCAGACGGATTACCAGGACTTGTGCTCTGAGCATGCGCTGACCAACTGGCAAGTGTCTCCACTGACATTTTCAACCTGTCCCTGACTGAGTCTGTAATACCAACATGTTTCAAGCAGACCACCATAGTACCTGTGCCCAAGAACACTAAGATAACCTGCCTAAATGATTCCTGACCAATAGCACTCATGTCTGTAGCCATGAAGTGCTTTGAAAGGCTGGTCATGGCTCACATCAACACCATTATCCCAGAAACCCTAGACCCACTCCAATTTGCTAACCGCTCCAACAGATCCACAGATGATGCTATCTCTATTGCACTCCACACTGCCCTTTCCCACCTGGACAAAAAGAACACCTACATGAGAATGCTATTCATTGACTACAGCTCAGCGTTCAACACCATAGTGCCCTCAAAGTTCACCACTAAGCTAAAACTGCATTGTTGGTTAAGGGCTTGCAAGTAAGCATTTCATAGTATTTGGCGCATGTGACAAATACAATTTGATTTATACTTAAGTACTTAAGTCTATATATATATACAGTGAGAGGCTTTAAGGCATCCGTCTATATATATATCCTTAAGAGGTTTTAAGGCATCCGCATGCTTCCCAGTCAAAACAGTTCGGAATAGTTTTTTCGGTTGATCGGGCACACAATATTTTTCTTGAGGCAAGCTGAAGTCGGTAGCCAAAGTCTATGCCCCTTCGTCGGTGATTGATCAACAGTAGGGATTCTTCAGTAAAGTCTTTGTTGTCATTCAACGAGAGACGACTCGTTTTCATGCACATTTTTTCATTGAGAAATACTGCACCAAACATAGTTATTTACATGTAAAATTGCACGACTGCCTGGATTCGAACTAGGGACTGTAGTGGACGCCTCTTGCACTGAGATGTAGTGCCTTAGACTGCTGTGCCACTCAGGAGTCTAAACAGACCTCAAGGGATTATTCTGCTGTCCTGACAAGTTATTCTGGAACATTTCAACATAGTCATAAACATAAAATATTTTCTGTAAACATCCCTCATTTCTTTTAACACAAATCTACCGTACAGGGAAATTACAACTGTAACAACTTGACAGCTGTTGTTTTGTCTTTATTTTTTACTTTGCTTTGACTTATAAGTCCAGTACTTGAGGTTTAACTATTGCTCACCCAGACCTTGTTCTGGGTGTAGCAGGTACATCAGGATGACCTTGGTGGTTCTGACGATGCAGTGTATTGGAGTGGTGAAGACACTTGAATCTTCTCCTGCGTAGCGTTGTTGTTCTCAGGTCCATCCATAGGGGTGAGATGATGTTAGTTCCTGAAGACAGTCCCGTGGGGAATTTCCATCATGTAGGATCGTGGTTCTGCTTGTTCCCTCAGCACTGTTCCTGTGACTTTTGAGTCATTCACCCACACTTGTTTTCCAGGTGGGAGTCTGCTGAGGTCGCTGACTCTGTGACGCTTGTTGAAGCGTTGCTGATCCGCACTCCTTCTCTCATTTTCCACAGCTGCTGTGATTGGGAGTGATGGGTCAAGCAGCGATGGGAGTCTTGGCACTGTGATATGAAGCTGTCATCCCATCAGCAGTGGAGTTGACCGATAGGCCAGCAAAGCAAGGTAAGGGTTGGCTGATTTCTTGAGAAAGTTCTTCTCCGTCTGAATGGCGCTTTCTAACTCTCCATTGTCCGTAACCAGGCCCTCATGTACCCCATGGTGGGCAAAGATAGACTTCACATGGAAAACGACGTCTCAGACTTTTTTATTGACATGTTTGTAATTTCCACATACCTTGAGAAGTAGTCCACTGCTAGCAGGTACAGTGAGGGAAAAAAGTATTTGATCCCCTGCTGATTTTGTACGTTTGCCCACTGACAAAGAAATGATCAGTCTATAATTTTAATGGTAGGTTTATTTGAACAGTGAGAGACAGAATAACAACAAAAGAATCCAGAAAAACTCATGTGAAACTTTTTATTAATTGATTTGCATTTTAATGAGGGAAATAAGTATTTGACCCCTCTGCAAAACATGACTTAGTTCCTGGTGGCAAAACCCTTGTTGGCAATCACAGAGGTCTGACGTTTCTTGTAGTTGGCCACCAGGTTTGCACACATCTCAGGACGGATTTTGTCCCACTCCTCTTTGCAGATCTTCTCCAAGTCATTAAGGTTTCGAGGCTGACGTTTGGCACCTCGAACCTTAAGCTCCCTCCACAGATTATCTATGGGATTAAGGTCTGGAGACTGGCTAGGCCACTCCAGGACCTTAATTTGCTTCTTCTTGAGCCACTCCTTTGTTGCCTTGGCCGTGTGTTTTGGGTCATTGTCATGCTGGAATACCCATCCACGACCCATTTTCAATGCCCTGGCTGAGGGAAGGAGGTTCTCACCCAAGATTTGACGGTACATGGCCCCGTCCATCGTCCCTTTGATGCGGTGAAGTTGTCCTGTCCCCTTAGCAGAAAAACACCCCCAAAGCATAATTTTTCCACCTCCATGTTTGACGGTGGGGATGGTGTTCTTGGGGTCATAGGCAGCATTCCTCCTCCTCCAAACACGGCGAGTTGAGTTGATGCCAAAAAGCTCCATTTTTGTCTCATCTGACCACAACACTTTCACCCGGTTGTCCTCTGAATCATTCAGATGTTCATTGGCAAACTTCAGACGAGCATGTATATGTGCTTTCTTGAGCAGTGGGACCTTGCGGGCGCTGCAGGATTTCAGTCCTTCACGGCATAGTGTGTTACCAATTGTTTTCTTGGTGACTATGGTCCCAGCTGCCTTGAGATCATTGACAAGATCCTCCCGTATAGTTCTGGGTTGATTCCTCACCGTTCTCATGATCATTGCAACTCCACGTGGTGAGATCTTGCATGGAGCCCCAGGCCGAGGGAGATTGACAGTTCTTTTGTGTTTCTTCCATTTGCTATAAATCGCACCAACTGTTGTCACCTTCTCACCAAGCTGCTTGGCGATGGTCTTGTAGCCCATTCCAGCCTTGTGTAGGTCTACAATCTTGTCCCTGACATCCTTGGAGAGCTCTTTGGTCTTGGCCATGGTGGAGAGTTTGGAATCTGATTGATTGCTTCTGTGGACAGGTGTCTTTTATACAGGTAACAAGGTGAGATTAGGAGCACTCCCTTTAAGAGTGTGCTCCTAATCTCAGCTTGTTACCTGTATAAAAGACACCTGGGAGCCAGAAATCTTTCTGATTGAGAGGGGGGGTCAAATACTTATTTCCCTCATTAAAATGCAAATCAATTTATAACATTTTTCACATGCGTTTTTCTGGATTTCTTTGTTGTTATTCTGTCTCTCACTGTTCAAATAAACCTACCATTAAAATTATAGACTGATCATTTCTTTGCCAGTGGGCAAACGTACAAAATCAGCAGGGGATCAAATACTTTTTTCCCTCACTGTAGGTGGTGCTCTCCCATTCTTTGCCAAGGTCTGTCTGGAAGTTGTGATGGTACGAGTGGTTCTGTGGGGGGTTGTGCGCTCTTTAATGTATGTCTTGCAGTTAAGCACAAGTTTTTTCAATTGTTGGCTGAGGCCAGGCCACCACACAGCTTGTTGTGTGCGTTCTCTGCACTTGACCACACCTTGATGACCTTTGTGCAGCTTGGTGAGGTCATTGTTTTGTAAGGCTGATTAAATAACAAGCCTTGTTCCTTTCAACAGGAGACTGTCGTGCACTGTGAGAAAAGCTGCTCTGCCCAGTATAGTTTCAGTGGTCCATCTGTTTGAACTCAGTCCATTCTTCCTGACACATTGCACACATTGTCGGCCTTAAGTTGTTCTCTCAGATTGTCAGTTTAGGAAACACTCACAGGAAGCTGTTCCATGATGGCATCCACATAGATATTTGTGTTCTCGATGAGCTCCTTTTCTGCAGCAGTAGCTTTGTATTTATATTTATTATGGATCCCCATTGAGGCAGTTATATACCATTTTAAAAACAGACTTCACAACGCATGAAGTGTGTGTCCTCATGCCACTACTCTACTACCACATATCTTTGATTTTGACTGGTGCACATGACAGTGTGTCTGTGGGCACAGTATCAGAACTCAGGATTAGACCCAGATGCAGACAGCTACAGTCACATGTTTATTGACCCAAACAGGGGGCAGGCAAAAGACAGGTCAAAGGCAGGCAGAGGTCCGTAATCCAGGGCAGAGTCAATAAGGTACAGAGCAGCAGGCATGCTTGGGGTCAGGACAGGCAGAGGTTTGTAAACGGGTCAGAGTCAGGCGGGTACAGAACGGCAGGCAGGCTCGGGGCCAGGGCAGGCAGAATGGTCAGAACTGGGGAAAGTAGGAAACAGAACTTGGTAAGACCTGACAAGACAAACTGGCAACAGACAAACAGAGAACACGGGTATAAATACACTGGGGATAATGAGGAAGATTGGCGACACATGGAGGGGTTGGAGACAAACACAAAGACAGGTGAAACAGATCCGGGTGTGACAGACTCTTTCCAGCAACATTAGCAATTGAGTAGGAGTTTCTCATGAGTCCCACCCTGAAGCGCTGGATTCGTGGGGGAGGCTGTCCAAGGGTTGGTTCCCCAGAAGGCTCAGGAGAGGTGGCCAGTTTCCAACTGAAAGTGTTGACCAATGAGAAAGTCTGTGAATCTTTTACATTCCCATATCAGCCACAGAGCTTATTTTTCCACTTGAGCTTATCTATGCTTGGTTGGTGTGAGAGACAGGGTCTCCATTCCTTGCTCCACTTTTGCAGCAGCACCCCTCCTAGACCGAAGGAAAACGCTTGGCTGACACCTTGATCTCTTTGTTTGGGTTGTACAAGTCATCTCCTCCTTCAGCTCTTTGAAGGCTCTGACTTCAGTATGAACGATCAGTATGGCTGGTGGCATTGTCATGCTGGAGGGTCATGTCAGGATGAGCCTGCAGGAAGGGTACCACATGAGGGAGGAGGATGTCTTCCTTGTACCGCACAGCGTTGAGATTGCCTGCAATGACAACAAGCTCAGTCCGATGACGCTGTGACACACCACCCCACCATGACTGACCCTCCACCTCCAAATCGATTCCGCTCCAGAGTACAGGCCTCGGTGTAAAGCTCATTCCTTTGACGATAAACGCGAATCCAACCATCATCCCTGGTGAGACAAACCGCGACTCGTCAGTGAAGATCACTTTTTGCCAGTCCTGTCTGGTCTAGCGACAGTGGGTTTGTGCCCATAGGTGACGTTGTTGCTGGTGATGTCTGGTAAGGACCTGCCTTACAACAGGCCTACAAGCCCTCAGTCCAGCCTCTCTCAGTTTATTGCGGACAGTCTGAGCACTGATGGAGGGATTGTGCATTCCTGGTGTAACTCGGGCAGTTGTTGTTGCCATCTGTTACCTGTCCCGCAGGTGTGATGTTCGGATGTACCGATCCTGTGCAGGTGTTGTTACACATGGTCTGCCACTGTGAGGACAATCAGCTGTCCGTCCTGTCTCCCTGTAACGCTGTCTTAGGTGTCTCACAGTACGGACATTGCAATTTATTGCCCTGGCCACAACTGCAGTCCTCATGCCTCTTTGCAGCATGCCTAAGGCAAGTTCACACAGCAGAGCAGGGACCCTGGTCCTTTGGTGGTTTTCAAAGTCAGTAGAAAGGCCTCTTTAGTGTCCTGTTTTCATAACTGTGACCTTAATTGCCTACCGTCTGTAAGCCGTTAGTGTCTTAACTACTTAGGGAGAAATGTAACTACCCGGTGAAATGTAAGGCGCCAAATTCAAAATCCAAAAGTTTAATTATTAAACATTCATCAATATACAAGTGTTGCATAGTCATCAAAAGCTCTGCTTCTTGGCAATATCACAGAGTTGTCAGATTTCAAAAAGGCTTTACGGCGAAAGCACAACATTTGATTGTTTGAGGATAGCACCCCACATATTTTCCACATTAGCATAAATTCATATCCAGCGCGGGTCACACAAAACCCATATAAGAGCTAAAAAATATCACTTACCTTTCGAAGAACTTCTGCTGAGGGCTTCCCAAGTGTCCAACGAAGACATCCAATGGTTCTTTTGTTAGAAAAAGTCATTTATTATATCCATAAATCTCTGTTTGGTTGGCGCGTTATGATCATAAAATCCACCGTTGAGTCGCCCATTGAACAGTGAAGAGAACACGTTCAAATTATACCTATAAACTTTCTACAAACAAATCAAACATCATTTTTAATGTATCCTTAGGTATCCTTTTATGTATATTTACTGTAATATTTAAACCGGACGATAACGTGAACAATAGGAAAGGAAAATAAAGTGGGGCGCGCTCACAATCTCGTGCCCGTCAAACGTTGTTGACAAAAGTGGTCCCTTCACTACTTTCTCTTCCTATCCGTTCTGCTTAGGGCTAGAGCTTCCAGACACTGTATAAAGACTGTTGACATCTAGTGGAAGCCATAGGTACTGCAGTCGCAGTCCTAGTTAAAATAGAAATGAATAGGCAGCCTGGAGAAGAAGGTCATTACCAAAGAAAATCAAAATCCGGATGGATTTTCCTCTGGTTTTCGCCTGCTATATCAGTTCTGTTATACTCACATACATTATTTTAACATTTTTAGAAACTTCAGAGTGTTTCCTATCCAATAGCACTATTTTCTGGGCCTGAGTGGCAGGCATTTTACTTTGGGCACGCCAGACTCTCCAAAACCGTCACCTCTGCTGCCGCTCCCTAAGAAGTTAACGACCGTTCCACAGGTGCATGTTCATTAACTGTTTATGGTTCATTGAACAAGCATGGGAAACAGTGTTTAAACCCTTCACAATGAAGATCTGTGAAGTTATTTTGATTTTTACAAATTATCTTTGAAAGACAGTGTCCTGAAATAGGGACGTTTCTTTTTTTGCTGAGTTTAGTAACCAACAAAAAGTGTTAAACAAATCAAAATATATTTAGTAGCTACCCTTTGCCATGATGACAGCTTTGCACAGCTCTTGGCATTCTCTAAAAATATATTTTGATTCATAGCAAAGCAATGAAATACGAAGAGCATGCAGTTCTAAACAGGTTGAAAGTTCTGCCAAAATTGTAAGACAGAAAAAATAAATAACAAAAATCCTTCAGTATGTGCACGCAACTTTCTGTTGCGTCACGTCTTGTAATCTGAGCAAGGGAATTTCCTTTTTGTTAAATATGAAATGACTTTACTTTAACCACCACCTTTCATTTGTGATGCAGTAAATTAAAGCCTGGAATTACATGAATATCTTCCTGTTTGGAAAGTAGTGTCTTCAGAAAGTATTCACACCCTTAAAACTTATTCGGACAGTGCAGTTTGCACCTGGGCTGGAGTAATACATTATGGCCTTTCTCTTGCATTTCAAAGATGATGGTACAAAAAAGAAAAAGATCTCCTACATTCCTTTCACATTTCCACAAACTTCAAATTGTTTCCTTTCAAGTAGTACCAAGACTATGCATATCCTTGCTTCAGGGCCTGAGCTACAGGCAGTTAGATGTGGGTATGTCATATTAGGCAAACATTGAAAAGAAGGGTCGGAACCTTAAGATGTTAATAAATGTAAAATGTATTACATTTAGATGTTTTGTCACTGGTCTATACACAATACCCCATGTACAAATTAATAAAAAATGAAAAGCTGAAATGTCTTCAGTCAATAAGTATTCAACCCCTTTGTTATGGCAAGCCTAAATAGGTTCAGGAGTAAACATTTGCTTAACAAGTCACATAATAAGTTGCATGGACTCACTGTGTGCTGTTTACATCAGCCGATGTCACAAAGTGCTGTAACAGCCTAAAACCCCAAACAGCAAGCAATGCAGATGTAGAAGTACGGTGGCTAGGAAAAACTCCCTAGGAAGGCAGGAACCTAGGAAGAAACCTAGAGAGGAACCAGGCTCTGAGGGTTGGCCAGTCCTCTTCTGGCTGTGCCAGGTTGAGATTATAACAGTACCTGGCCAAGATGTTCAAACGTTCATAGATGACCAGCAGGGTCAAATAATAATAATAATCACAGTGGTTGTAGAGGGTGCAACAGGTATACATACAGTTATCTGTATGGTACCTCCGTTCACTTACTAGCCTTATTGTATAACAACAAGTCTCTGTTCCCTCTTGAGGAAGACCAGTCCTCTAGCTTATTTTTCTTGCTTTTCAAGATTTGCTCTACTAGCCATATTTAAATACATTTAAATACCAATTAGTGGTCAGTGGACCAAGGTCAAGGAGGTGGTTAAGCGGTTAGCAAAAAAAAAGAACTTTCAACATTTAAAGAAGCTGTCCTTTGTAGCCTGGGTGTCTTTTAGTGAAAACTACTATATATACTGTAGAACCTTAAGGGATGCCATATATGATGCAACCTATTTCCTGATCTGGTAACCAGGTAAAACTCTGGACCTTATATGGTTTGACATGATTAATCTGTTGTAAAAAGGTTTGAAATGGGCTATGATGGGACCAGGAGTTTTTCTAATCAGGTAACATGGTTTTAAAAAACTTGGCCTTAGGGAGGATGAAAACCCTGTCAAACTGCAGCAACCTTGTACTTATTAATTATATTTGAATTAAGGACTAGGGGGGGTTCCTATCCACAGACACATAGAAAGCAACATGATTGGACAATAAACTCACAGGGCTGAGCTTGCTTTTTTTGTATAGTCCTGCCATATGCAGCCTGTAGGTCTAATAAAACATGTACTCAGTCTGTCACCAAATTTTATCCCATTCACATTTGCTCATAAATAAATGAGCTATAAATACACAACTTTACCGCTTTGTTTACCCTGGCCAGAGGAACAGGGTGCATAGTAGGCTAAGCTACTGTATACAGCTGCTTTTGTTAGTAGCCTACAGTTGATCAGACTGAAAAATATTGTCTTTCCATGCAATACAGCATGTCAGATTGCTAGTGTTTAGGGGTATAGGCTGCTACATTTAACAGTTGTTGTTTGTGTCTGTCGGGAGGGATGTGCTATCTCGCTTGCTAAATAAATACCGGAGGAAAGCTGAGAGCGCGACTTGGTCCTGGTGCCCAGCCCGTGTAACCTGTGATTTCCGTGAATCTGATTGGTTAAGACAGGCAAAGAACATGCAGCAGCACTCTGATGTGAAGGACAGAGAAATTGTGCACGAGTTGACAAAATCATGAGGAAAATCGAGAGATTTTTAATGTTTTTAATGCGTTGCGTCATTATTTTATTAAACTGATTGAAAAGTGCTGTGAAAAATACTGCCTTACCACGTTTTCCAATGGCCCTGACTGTGGCACTGTGTGTGTGTGTGTAGCGGATGCGTAACTGGTTTGCAGAGAAGTCAGGCGCAGGAGAGCAAAACTGGGTAAACTTAGTCATTTAATAAACAACCCCAAAATGGTTCAAACAAACACGGGAGTACATGGGCACAAAAATAGCCTGTAACGCACCAGTATACAAATGTGCACAAGCACTACACAGAAACAATCCCACACAAAGGCATGGGGGGAACAGAGGGTTTAAATACAACACATGTAATGAGGGAATTGAAACCAGGTGTGGGAACACAGATAAAACAAATGGAAAATGAAAAGAGGATTGATGATGGCTAGAAGGCCGGTGACGTCGACTGCCGAACACCACCCGAACAAGGAAAGGCACCAACTTTGGCGGAAGTCGTGACAGTGTGAGAGAGAGTGTTAGAAGGTCCAATGCAGTCGTTTTGATCTCAATATCAAATCGTTTCTAGGTAACAATTACCATACTGTACCTTGTTTTCAATTAAAATGTTCAAAAAGAAACAATAGCTTGTTAGCAAGGGTCAATTTCTCAAGCAAGAATTTTGCTAGGACTGTCTGGGAGTGGAAAACTTACAAATTAGGTGTTGTTGGCAGAGAGGTTTGGAACTCTTTCTTATTGGTCTATTAACTAATTTACCGCATGGTGATGTCACCATGGATGGCCAAAACTTCATCCTACCAAAACAGCCTGAAATCCAGGCAATCTTTTCAAACAGCTCTTACACCTAAAGGGCATTATCCTAATTTTCACAATTTCACAGTATTATTCCAACCTCATAGTGTGGAAATATATATAAAACACATGTTTATGTGGTGGTATCAATTGTGAACTAATCAAATGGGGCTGTATTCCTAGCGCCACGAAAAGCTGATCGAAATACTGACTGGGGCCGGGATTCAAACAAACTGCACTGTGCTGACAGCACACTGGACTTTTAAAGGTAATTTACGTTTGAGCAGAAATCCACAGCGTTTTGTTGTGGAATATTCTAATCAAGTGAGAGACTTTGTCATCTTTTTAACTACTTAGAGAGCAGTGGGGCGCTAGTTGAATTATTAAACATTCATCAATATACAAGTGTTGCATCAAAAGCTCTGATTCTTGGCAGTCACAGCGTTGTCAGATTTCAAAAAGGCGAAAGCACAACATTTGATTGTTTGAGGATAGCCCCTCTCATATTTTATGCATTAGCATAAATCCATAACCAACGCGGGTCTCACAAAACGCATAAAATCGCTAAAACCTTTGATGAACTTCTGCTGAGGGCTTCCCAAGTGTCCAACGAAGACAATCCATGCTTCTTTTGATAGAAAAAGTAATTTATTATATCCATAAATCTCAGTTTGGTTGGCGCGTTATGTTCATAAAATCCACCGTCGAGTCGCCCATAGAACCGTGAAGAGAACGCGTTCAAATTATACCTATCATATTTCTCCAAATAAATCAAACATCATTTTTAATGTATCCTTAGGTATTATTTTATGCATATTTACTATAATATTTCAACCGGATTGTAGCCTGACTGATAAGAAAGGAAAATAAAGTGAGGCGCGCTCTCGTTCTTGTGACCGGAAAAAGTATTTCTCATTTCCACTTCTTTCAGTAAATCTTATTCTATACGGTTCCCTTTAGCCCTATTGTTTTGAAAACTTTTCTAAAGACTGTTGACATCCTGTGGAAGCCATAGGTACTGCAGTCTCAGTCCTACATAACAGAGAAATGAATAGGCACAATGGAGAAAAAGGTAATTTACAAAAAAAACAGCAAATCCGTATGGATTTTCCTTGGGTTTTCACCGGCTATATCAGTTCTGTTATACTCGCATACATTATTTTAACACTTTTAGGAACTTCAGAGTGTTTCCTATCCAATAGTACTAATTATGTGCATATCCTATTTTCTGGGCCTGAATGGCAGGCATTTTACTTTGGGCACACCAGACTCTCCAAAACCGTCTCCTCGGCAGCCGCTCCCTAAGAAGTTAAACAATCATCCTTATTTAATATCGATGAATTATTGCAATAATGAAACTGTCGACCCCACACTCTTGAGTGTTGGACCGAAAGTTCCCTGATAATGAAAAAACAGAGATCTTATATAGGAGACATAAAAATGCTTAGTCATGGCTGGTTCCACCCCTCCCATGCAGATCAGGTGGTATCATAAGCCCTCTTAGGTTCATCTGGTGGTTATCTGCACCTGATGCCATTTTAACCCTACCCCGGCTGAGTTTCCCAGATGCCAGGATGATTAGAAACAATAATGGTTTGTTCTACTCCTCCTAGCTATCTTTATCTTGGGTCACACACCCCACATCTTATCTATGGAATGCTAGCTGTAGGTTTTTAATCACCAAGTCATAGATCACTTGTCAGCTCAAGCTATCTCTAGTAAAAACCCATGTCCTTAGGTAGCCCAGTGGTTATAGTGTCCCTGAGCTGACAAGGTAAAAATATGTTGTTCTGCCACTGAACAAGGCAGTTAACCCACTGTTCCCCAGTAGGCCATCATTGTAAATAAGAATTTGTTCTTAACTGTCTGGCCTAGTTAAATAAATAAAAATAACCCTCTGCCCACACTAACTGCAGAAGGCTAGAGTGGAAACCATCCCTTTACAAAAACACAGCATTAGTAGAACAGAAATGTCTTACTATTTGTTAAATATGAATTTTGTTAACTATTAATATCAAACAAATAGGGTAAATATGTAATATTTCTCTCACAGTTTACCTCGAATGTGACCTCCACAAACGTCATGGAAATTGCTTTTAAAAATCAAGTGCAATGTAATGTCTACGCAGTACAGAGCAGTGTGAATCCTGGCCTGGATCTGAAGTCATATACATTTTGTAGTTTCCTTCTTGTCAATCAAACACATTTTCTTTCAGATGTTAGGTTTAGCTGCGTTGCAGGCGTCCAGAAACTAGAGGAGATACTTTGCGTAACTTAAAAGATCGCACATTTTTTGGGTTGCACATTGTTGGTGTCTATCCAAACTATTTAGAAAAAAGTAAGCTCTTTATCAATACTGATGCAACCTCCAGTAACACTTTACTTTGTGGTTGTATGTAGCTTTCATAAAGCATTGATAGGCATGACATATACAGTGAGGGAAAAAAGTATTTGATCCCCTGCTGATTTTGTACGTTTGCCCACTGACAAAGAAATTATCAGTCTATAATTTTAATGGTAGGTTTTTTTGAACAGTGAGAGACAGAATAACAACAAAAAAATCCAGAAAAACGCATGTGAAAAATGTTATAAATGGAATTGCATTTTAATGAGGGAAATAAGTATTTGACCCCTCTGCAAAACATGACTTAGTACTTGGTGGCAAAACCCTTGTTGGCAATCACAGAAGTCAGTTGTTTCTTGTAGTTGGCCACCAGGTTTGCACACATCTGAGGAGGGATTTTGTCCCACTCCTCTTTGCAGATCTTCTCCAAGTCATTAAGGTTTCGAGACTGACGTTTGGCAACTCGAACCTTCAGCTCCCTCCACAGATTTTCTATGGGATTAAGGTCTAGAGACTGGCTAGGCCACTCCAGGATCTTAATGTGCTTCTTCTTGAGCCACTCCTTTGTTGCCTTGGCCGTTTGTTTTGGGTCATTGTCATGCTGGAATACCCATCCACGACCCATTTTCAATGCCCTGGCTGAGGGAAGGAGGTTCTCACCCAAGATTTGACGGTACATGGCCCCGTCCATCGTCCCTTTGATGCAGTGAAGTTGTCCTGTCCCCTTAGCAGAAAAACACCCCCAAAGCATAATTTTTCCACCTCCATGTTTAAAGGTGGGGATGGTGTTCTTGGGGTCATAGGCAGCATTCCTCCTCCTCCAAACACAGCGAGTTGAGTTGATGCCAAAGAGCTCCATTTTGGTCTCATCTGACCACAACACTTTCACCCAGATGTCCTCTGAATCATTCAGATGTTCATTGGCAAACTTCAGACGAGCATGTATATGTTCTTTCTTGAGCAGTGGGACCTTGCGGGCGCTGCAGGATTTCAGTCCTTCACGGCGTAGTGTGTTACCAATTGTTTTCTTGGTGACTATGGTTCCAGCTGCCTTGAGATCATTGACAAGATCCTCCCGTGTAGTTCTGGGCTGATTCCTCACCGTTCTCATGATCATTGCAACTCCACGAGGTGAGATCTTGCATGGAGCCCAGGCCGAGGGAGATTGACAGTTCTTCAATTTGCGAATAATCGCATAAACTGTTGTCACCTTCTCACCAAGCTGCTTGGCGATGGTCTTGTAGCCCATTCCAACCTTGTGTAGGTCTACAATCTTGTCCCTGACATCCTTGGAGATCTCTTTCGTCTTGGCCATGGTGGAGAGTTTGGAATCTGATTGATTGATTTCTTCTGTGGACAGGTGTCTTTTATACAGGTAACAAGGTGAGATTAGGAGCACTCCCTTTAAGAGTGTGCTCCTAATCTCAGCTCGTTACCTGTATAATAGACACCTGGGAGCTAGAAATCTTTCTGATTGAGAGGGGGTCAAATACTCCTTTTCCACATGCGTTTTTCTGGATTTTTTTGTTTTATTCTGTCTTTCACAGTTCAAATAAACCTACCATTAAAATTATAGACTGATAATTTCTTTGTCAGTGGGCAAACGTACCAAATCAGCAGGGGATCAAATACTTTTTTCCCTCACTGTAGAGTCATAATGCCCTACATATGTTTATACCCTACAGTATATAAATATGTTATGTAGTCTTATGCAGCATTGACATGAAACAGTAAAATGCCCACTCCAAAACAACTGTTCTAAGCACAAACACACTACTTTGTCTCTGCCGCACAACCTCTACATCTATGTAACTGGTAACCTATGTTCCCTCTCATTTTCTTCAGCACATTTTTGGTCTTGGAAACTTGAACGCTATGAACATTCTGTGCACCTTCTGGCAAACGTTTACTGTGATCACTGAGGTTGTACCCACTTTAAGTTACAGTTGTACCCACTTTAAGTTACAGTTGTAGACAGTGGCCAAGTAGACTACTCTGGCTATTGGAGCATAATGTAGGACTATCAGAGTGGCCTACCAACAAAAACGCATCCTATAACACCTTGAACTTACGCATGAGAATGGCATGCTATTCACCCCACTATTCGTTCAGGGTGGAGATCACTGAAATGGAAGTGTGGCATAGGTGTGTCTATAGGTATGCTGATTTCCTGGTTGGGTTTGATAGTTGGGTATGGATTTCAATCATGCCCACATGTCCAGGGCCGGATTAATGCAGGTGCTTACCGGGGCTGAAGACCCTGGGCCCAGGCCCATGGGGGGGGCCCAAGAGACAACGATATAATTAATACCATTTTTAAAAAGTATGTATTTTGGCAATATACTGTTTAGGCTATATTATATTAAAAACATATTTTTTTTATTTAACCACACAAGTCAGTTAAGAACAAATTCTTATTTACAATGGCAGCCTACTGGGGAACAATGGGTTAACAGTCTTGTTCAGGGGCAGAATGTGACATATTTACCTCGTCAGCTCAGGGATTCGATCCAACCTTTCAGTTAATGGCCCAACGCGCTAACCACTAGGCTACTTGCTGCTGCCTTGTGCCACTCTGCTAATTGTCAGATGGGGGCCTCATGGGTAACTGGGGATCCACATGGGTAACTGGGGCCCTGCCTTGATTGGATAGCTGATTCATATTTATATATGTTTTATTATTATAAATACATGTGACTGGTCAATTATGTGAGTCATGTTCTGGGCCCAAGTCTGTAAAGGGGGGATACCTAGTCAGTTGAACAGCTGAATGCCTTCAACTGAAATGTGTCTTCCGAATTAACCCAACCCTTCTGAATCAGAGCGGTGCGGGGGGGCTGCCTTAATCAACATCCACGTCTTCGGCGCCCGGGGAACAGTGGGTTAACTGCTTTGCTCAGGAGCAGCACGACAGATTTTTAGCTTGTCAGCTCAGGGATTTGGTCCAGCAACCTGGACCAACACTCTAACCACTAGGCTACCTGTGGCCCCTATAGCTATCTACTGCCCCTATAGGGGGCTTAAGAAGAAAAACAAATATAAATCAATGTTTTTTATTATTTTATATAGTGAACATAACACACCCACATCAAACCACACCCCCAAAACGCAAATGCATTTTTCTAAATGAGGAGTAAAACAGAGATGAAATCAGTATTTTCAGGCCCTCTTTAAACTAGTCAAATTTTTTTTTTTACAATAAACCCCATCTAAGTCAATCAACCACACAGCATGTTTTAAATGTCATGCCCACACCATCTGAAAGTCATTTTAAATCAAGTCAGTGAGCAACATAAGAGATGATTTGGCATGTTATTTTAAAATAAATGATTCCAAATGAGCACAAGAAGAAAGTTGTTTTGTCTGAACCTAGAAACAGGTTTGATTGAGAGGGGCCCAACCTAACATACCACAAAGAGGTTGAAAAACAGGTTTGATTGAGAGGAGCATAACCTAACATACCACAATGAGATGGAAATAAAAAGGTTTGATTAAGAGGGGCCCAACCTAACATACCACAATTGGGCTCCCGAGTGGCGCAGCGGTCTAAGTCACTGCAGCTGAATGCAAGAGGTGTCACTGCAGTCCCTGATTTGATTCCAGGCCTGTATCACATCCGGTTGTGATTGGGAGTCCCATAGGGCGGTGCACAATTGGCCCAGTGTCGTCCGGGGTAGGCTGTCATTGTAAATAAGAATTTGTTCTTAACTGACTTGCCTGGTTCAATAAAAACATTTTTAAAAATGGGGTTAAAAAACAGGTTTGATTGAAAGGGGCCCAACCTAACAAAAGAAAACAAGACACAAAGAAGACATCTTAAAAAGTAATGAAATTAAAATAATAAAAAAGCTATAAAATATTTAGCTAAAAAAAAAATATATACTTCTAAACAGTCTGCCACTAGAAAAAGCGGTTTAAATCTTCACAAAGCAGAGCCTTTTATTCACTGCATCCAAGTTCAGGGTCAATGGAGATATGCCCACATATTGATTTAAACTTGTTGATTACAATATATATCTCTCCCTGTCATACAGTAATGTACATTACCTAATCCCAGTCAATACGGTTGATGTTAAAGTATTTATAAACCCTTTAAAACTCACTTAAAGGATACCTCAATGTGAAGTGTTACCAATATCACTCACTTTTAAAAATCATGGCTATTCCTTCAAAGTTTGAACTTGTATGACATATATTTATGTACCTACATTTCAATTTACAATCAACAAGTAGGCTATACAGATGTCTGATGAATCAGGGATGATTATGAAACCGGAAAGCTAACTGGAAAAGTGAGGGGTGTGGTGTCACCGTAGGTTTGAGGGGTAGTAGAGGGTTGAGTGTCAGGGGAGGGTGTAGGGGTAGTAGAGGGTTGATTGTCAGGGGATGGTTGAGGGGTAGTAGAGGGTTGAGTGTAAGGGGATGGTTGAGGGGTAGTAGAGGTTTGAGTGTCAGGGGATGGTTGAGGGGTAGTAGAGGTTTGAGTGTCAGGGGATGGTTGAGGGGTAGTAGAGGGTTGAGTGTCAGGGGATGGTTGAGGGGTAGTAGAGGATTGTTGCTGGTTCCTACACTGGGCACCGCTACATTTTGTGAAACGTTTCACTGTTATCTTCAGAGGTCCAAGGGAATTACTGCTTATTTGCTTCAAGAACTGAAATACAAGAAATACATTTATGTATATGTTAATGTAAATGTGTAAAAACAAATCGAATAGAATTACCTGTACATGTATAGATCCCCATCTTATTTGGTAGATCTACACATTTACAGGGGAATCTATAGATGTACCAGATAGACAAAGAATTTTTGTAAATGTGTAAATAGGCCTTTTAAACATCAGTAGGATTTTATGCAGGCAGATAGTAGCTCGGGTCTGTGTGTATGTGGCAAAGTTACATTTTGGGCCAAATAAGTAACTTGGGAGATTTTAGATCAACAGAAAGCTCTTGGTGATATCTATCTAGGTCAAACCAACACTATCAATCATGTTGCTTTTGCTCTCGTGTCAAGTTTTCACCAAAACCTCTCCACCAGCGGCGCTGCTCTGCATGCCTCATAGCTAACTCTTGTGAGCAAAACGAAAACAAAAAAGTTATTCATCTAACACATGCAAGCAGAAAACTGATTTCAAACACAAAAGCAGGTCCTTGTCCTGGGTGGATCTAACCTATCGCTTTCTGTTGATCTAAGAGAACCAAGTTGGCCCAAAAATGTAATCTTACACGCACACCCATGATAGTATCTGCCTGCATTAGCCTACCACTGTTCAAAAGGCTTCTCTTTACACATTCAGCGAGAGATCTACAGATTCTCTTGGGAAAGTCACCAGCATGACATGGAATCTATAGATTTACAGTTTTTAACCATTTACCGTAACGTTGTAATTTCAAATCAATTTAATTAATTCAAATTCTTCATCCTGTTTACTATTTTGATTCAAAATTACAAAAGGAATTGGAATTTATCAAGCATTCAATTCTGAATTGATACCAACCTGACTGACAGACAGAGGGACGACAGGCAGACAGAGGGACGACAGGCAGACAGAGGGACGACAGACATACAGAGGGATGACAGACAGAGGGAAGACAGACAGATTGTCAACATACCTTCTCAATGTTTAAAACGAGTGCATTGTTATCCAGATTTTCATAGCTGGATAACTTCACCTCTGCATGTGCAAACGTGGTCAGGTCTGAGGAAGATGGAAGTGTTGAGACACATACATAGTTAAGGTCAATGTTCAGGGAGTATATACTATACTATACTATATATTTCCATATTTCTTCCACGCTGTGATTTTGGACCCCTTCCCTTGTACAGGGCCTTCAGAAAGTATTCACACCCCTTGACTTTTCCACATTTTGTTGTGTTAAAGCCTGAATTTTAAATAGATTAAATTTAGATTTTTTTGTCATCGGCTTACACACAACACCCCATAATGTCAAAGTGGAATTGTACATTTTTACAAATTAATAAGAAATGAAAAGCTGAAATGTCTTGAGTCAATAAGTATTCAATCCCTTTGTTATGGTAAGCCTACATAAGTTCAGGACTCCCTCTGCATGCAATAATAGTGTTTAACATGATTTTTGTATGACTCTCTCATCTCTGTACCCTACACATACAATTATCTGTGAGGTCCCTCAGTCGAGCAGTACATTTAAAACACAGATTCAACCACAAAGACCAGGGAGGTGTTCCAATACCTCGCAAAGAAGGGCACCTATTGGTAGATGGGTAAAATTGAATATCCCTCTGAAGATGGTGAAGTTATTAATGACACTTTGGATGGTGTTTTAATACACCCAGTCACTACATAGATACAGGCGTCCTTCCTAACTCAGTTGCCGGAGAAGAAGGACACCGCTTAAGAATTTCACCAAGAGGCCAATGGTGAATTTAAAACAGTTACAGAGTTTAATGGCTGTGATAGGAGAAACTGAGGATGGATCAACCACAGTGTAGTTACTCCATGAAACCTAAATGACAGAGTGAAAAGAAGGAATCCTGTACATAATAAAAATATTCCAAAACATGCATCCTGTTTGCAACAAGGCACTAAAGTAATACTGCAAAAAATGTGGCAAAGCAATTGGCTTTATGTCCTGAATACAAAGTGTTATGATTGGGGCATATCCAATACAACACATTACTGAGTACTGTGTGGTGGAGGGGCCAATATGATCATTATTGTACAATAATAATTATTGATTAAATAGGAATCTGTTATGACAAATCAAGAGGCACCAGTCTGAATGAACAGTCTTAGTAATGCGAACCCTTAGGATTGCGCTACAGTAACCCTCAGGGTAATATGAGGATAGTAGGAATAATAATAAATGTAATATCTGAAGGAATGCTTTCCTTTGAGCTTTTAGAGCTTGTTTGATTGTTTTAAACATTGTACAACACACTATATTGTACAGTACCAGTCAAAGGTTTGGACACACCTACTGATTCCAGGGTTTTTCTTTATTTTTACTATTTTCTACATTGTAGAATAGTGAAGACATCAAAACTATGAAATACACATATGGAATCATGTAGTAACCAAAAAAGTGTTAAAAAAATCAAAATATATTTTACATTTCAGGTTCTTTAAAGTAGCCATCCTTTGCCTTGATGACAGCTTTGCACACTCTTGGCATTCTCTCAACCAGCTTCACGAGGTAGTCACCTGGATTTCATTTCAATGAACAGGTGTGCCTTGTTAAAAGTTAATTTGTGGAATTTCTTTCCTTCTTAATGCGTTTGAGCCAATCAGTTGTGTTGTGACAAGGTAGGGGTGGTATACAGAAGATTGCCCTATTTGGTAATATACCAAGTCAATATTATTGCAAAAACAGCTCAAATAAGCAAAGAGAAATGACAATCCATCATTACTTTAAGACATGAAGGTCAGCCAATCTGTAAAATGTCAAGAACTTTGAAAGTTTATTCAAGTGCAGTCGCAAAAACCATCAAGCGCTATGCTGAAACTGGCTCTCATGAGGACCGCCACAGGAAAGGAAGTTACCAGCCTCAGAAATTGCAGCCCAAATAAATGCTTCACAGAGTTCAAGTAACAGACACATCTCAACATCAACTGTTCAGAGGAGTGCGTGTATCAGGCCTTCGTGGTTGAATTGCTGCAAAGAAACCACTACTAAAGGACACCAATAATAAGAAGAGACTTGCTTGGGCCTAAAAACATAAGCAATGGACATTAGACCGGTGGAAATCTGCCCTTTAGATTTTTGGTTCCAACCGCCGTGTCTTTGTGAGACGCAGAGTAGGTGAACGGATGTGTGGTTCCCCCCATGAAGCATGGAGGCGGAGGTGTGATGGTGTGGGGGTGCTTTGCTGATGACACTGTTAGTGATTTAATTAGAATTCAAGGCAAAGTTAACCAGCATGACTGCCACAGCATTCTGCAGCAATACGCCATCCCATCTGGCTTGCTCTTAGTGGAACTACCATTTGTTTTTCAACAGGATAATGATTCAACACACCTCCAGGTTGTGTATGAGCTATTTGACCAAGAAGGAGAGTGATGGAGTGCTGCATCAGATGATTTGGCCTCCACAATCACCCGACCTCAACCCAATTGAGATGGTTTGGGATGAGTTGGATTGCAGAGTGAAGGAAAAGCAGCCAACAAGTGCTCAGCATATGTGGGAACTCCTTCAAGACTGTTGGAAAAGCATTCCAGGGGAAGATGGTTGAGAGAATGCCAAGAGTGTGCAAAGTTGTCATCTAGGCAAAGTGTGGCTTTTGATGTTTCTACATCATTATTCTAAACGTAGAAAATAGTAAAAATAAAGAAAAACCCTAGAATGAGTAGGTGTGTTCAAACTTTTGACTGGTACTGTATATGAATAACATGACGATGATTGGGAATGTTCAAAATGGGATCATGAGCTAGCATTGTTACGATCACAGACAGAAAGAATGCATGCCAAGCTCAGGAAGTAAATGGAATTGAATACAATAACATCTGGGGTGTATGTCACTTTGGGCTAATAAATTCTCTATTAAGAACTAATTAAGTTGATGGCAAGCAAATTTTGTTAGTCACATTTGGCCCACAATGTACATTTGACATAAAAACTAAATTCCCACGTACTTGTGGTATCCTCTGGGAAAGCAGTTGTGGTTGCTCGTGTTGTTGTTGTATCATCCGGGACAACAGTTGGGATTGATGTATAATCCGCGAAAGCAGTTGTGGTTGTATCCCCAAGGACAGCAGTTGTGGTTGCAGGTGTCGTGGTTGTATCCCCAAGGACAGCAGTTGTGGTTGCAGGTGTCGAGGTTGTATCCCCAAGGACAGCAGTTGTGGTTGCAGGTGTCGTGGTTGTATCCCCAAGGACATCAGTTGTGGTTTCAGGTGTCGTGGTTGTATCCCCAAGGACAGCAGTTGTGGTTGCAGGTGTCGTGGTTGTATCCCCAAGGACATCAGTTGTGGTTTCAGGTGTCGTGGTTGTATCCCCAAGGACAGCAGTTGTGGTTGTAGGTGTTGTGGTTGATGGTGCCAACAACGGGCTAGCAGTTAAGGTTACAGAACTTGTGGTTGATGTTGTAAACGACGGGTTAGCTGTTGTGGTTGTGAAGAAATAATTGATGTAGAAAAACAGATTATCATCAATGCTGATTAAACAAATGTACAGCCTGTTACACAATTTTGTGAAAGACTTGGTGTTTACCACTCAATCCCAAATGTTTGTAATGCTGTGGACTTTGAATAGAGTGTAGGATGTGTTGCCACAGGAAATTTAGCCTGAATGTCCAAAAATAAGTTAATGCTGTCATAACAAAAACGGAGAACTGTAACAGTCATGTCATTGCAACAGTGGATGCTGTTTGACTGAATGCAAACAAGCGTGCGTCTCTTCTACCACCACAAGTTGACAGGAAAAAAGTTTACATTTCATTTAGGTTCTGAACAACATATAAGGCTCTATGATTGGCTGGCGTTTTTAATATAATTAAATAAAAATATAACCTTTTATTTAACTAGGCATGTCAGTTAAGAACAAATTCTTATTTACAATGACGGCCTACACCAGCCAAACCCGGACGACGCTGGGCCAATTGTGCACCGCACTATGGGATACAGCCTGGATTCAAACCAGGGGGTCTGTAATGATGCTTCTAGCACAGATATGCAGTGAATTAGACTGCTGCGCCACTCGGGAGTCCAGTGTTAAGGCGGCGCTTAGTGTCAAACGCACGCTCTTTGGCTAATTTTGACAAATAAAAGCCAGCGCTCTGATATTTTCCAACCCTGGCGCCAATTTACCTGTCTTATATCAGCGTGCTTGCTCTGAGGGGTGGACATATTTGAGGTGTGTCCTTAAAAACGTTGACCAAAGTGCCAATTTCAAGCAGCGCTACTGTTGATATTTAAGACTCACCAAAAGCTGGTCTTGGCAGTAACACAACTGGTTAAGGTATTGATTTTGCCAGTAGACGCACACAGTAGCCTAATCAGTAACCTAATCAGTAGCCTTTAAAATATCACGAGCAGCAAAACAGTCAACAGGCGTTTACGTTTTTTCTTTATATTGGACATTATTTTTGTCCATGCAGCTTCTGTGAAAGGTTTGGACTTATTAGGCCTATGTGCGATGCCTACTAAATGAAAGGTGTCAGTGACTGTAGAAAGTCTGTCTAGTTCAAGTTAGTACAATAGAATGAAAAGTGTCAGTGACTGTAGGAAGTCTGTCTAGGTCAAGTTAGTACAATAGAATGAAAAGTGTCAGTGACTGTAGGAAGTCTGTCTAGGTCAAGTTAGTACAATAGAATGAAAAGTGTCAGTGACTGTAGGAAGTCTGTCTAGTTCAAGTTAATATAATAAAATGAAAGGTGTCAGTGACTGTAGGAAGTCTGTCTAGGAACTGCTTATTAGAATGCTTATTGTTTTTCCTTTATCATTTTGTTAAAAAAAATGGCATCTTCCACTTTCAAGCTTTAGGACCTAACTGTTAAATATCGGTAATTCCTTGGTGCTGAATACGCTTGTTGCCATGGCTATTGGCCTGTTAGTTTGTTTACCTTTCACGTGGCAAAGTCACTAACATGCCATAACAACAGTGATAGTAAGTGAATCTTATTATAACGTTTGGGCAATGTCCAAATGTCCATGGCTCAAACATGCAGTGAATTTTCGAAATGCGGCTGAAATGTGTGTAGATGAATATTTACACGTTGAAGACGATAAAAAAAACTAGATTACATGTTCGTTATAACTAGACCTACTGTAGGGTTACTGTCTGCTATTTAATAATCTATATTCAGTGGATAAACATCCATGCCTCCTGCCGTGTGCACACATTGCCTTATGTTCAGGGAACGAGAGACGCAATTTATGATGTCATGCTTCTGACAAAATCCTATTTTGAAATAAGGAGTGGCTGTGATTCCAGATTTTCTGGAACACAGAAGTTTTGGACTAAAGACACAGAGATTTCTGCGCATGTGTCGGATCTGCTGCGGGCTCCCCCCTCCGAGTCCTTTCAGCTGCTGCTCAGTGCACTAACACAGAACCCAAAGCGGCTGCGCGCGTGCGCTATCGTGCACCATCGTGCAGAAATGTATTTTGTCCCCCCACACCAAACGCCATCACGACACGCAGGTTAAAATATCAAAACAAACTCTGAACCAATTACATGAATTTTGAGACAGGTTAAAAACCAGGGTAGCCTAGTGGTTAGAGCGTTGTACTAGAAACCGAAAGGTTGCAAGTTCAATTCCCCAAGCTGACAAGGTACAAATCTGTCTTTCTGCCCCTGAACAGGCAGTTAACCCACTGTTCCTAGGCCGTCATTGAAAATAAGAATTTGTTCCTAACTGACTTGCCTAGTAAAATAATGGTAAATTAAACATTTAAGGCAATTTAGCTAGCTAGCTTGCACTTGCTAGCTAATTTGTCCTATTTAGCTAGCTTGCTGTTGCTAGCTAATTTGGATACAAACATTGAGTTGTTATTTTACCTGAAATGCACAAGGTCCTCTACTCTGACATTTAATGCACACATAAAACGGTCAACCGAATCTTTCTAGTCATCTCTCCTCCTTCCAGGCTTTTTCTTCTTTGAACTTATATGGTGATTGGCATCTAAACTTTCATAGTATTACTACGACAACCGACAACACAGTTCGCCTTTCAATCACCCATGTGGGTATAACCAATGAGGAGATGGCACTTGGGTATCTGCTTCTATAAACCAATTAGGTTATGGGAGAGGCAGGACTCGCAGCGCGATCTGAGTTCACAAATAGAACTGACTTCTATTTTAGCCCTTGGCAACGCAGATGCTCGTTGACACGCTCAAGCAGTGTAGGTGCAATTATTGAATAATATAGATTTCTAAATATATTTTGCAACGATCTAGTCAGGGTGTTAGTTTTGAGAAATAGGTTTCCAGAGGGGCTGGGCAGCAGCGAAAACTCAGTGTTTTTATTTATTTACTTTTATTTAACTAGACAAGTCAGTTAAGATGACGGCCTACATAGCCTCAGCCATATAAACATTATTGTTGTTTTAAAAAAACAGATTGATTGTTTTTCGTTTCATTTGATTAAAAACTAATTTATTAGAAAGACTCACCGTCCATGGGTTTATGTTGAGAATGTCTCGTACGCAACGCAATTTAATCTGCTATTTCTGGAGAAGTGCAAATATGATCTGTATGATGGTTCCATGAAGTTTATAAAACATAACATTTGCGAGTGGTATACCGGTCGGTCAGTGTATGTTCCCCCGTACTCTTTATACTGGATATTTATCCAGATCCTGTGAAAAGTGTGGATGTGTGTAAAATCCTCCGTAGTCTACATTTCTTTGTCTGTATTATATGCCTACGCCCGCGGGAGCAATGACGGTGCCTGTAACTATATTTAGGCATGGCCTATTTAAAACAAGTTGTTTTGGGTTTTAATTAGAATTATACACTGTATTTTTTTTATCTTATCAATAACCTAGGGAATGTAATCTTGCATATTGACTACGTTTGGCATGTCCAGACTGCAATTTACAGTAGGCCTAGCCCCTATATCATTGCGAATACAATTTATCCTAAATTTAACAAAATATTTCCATAACGTAAGCAACTCAGATATGCTCAAACCTAACAAAGATTTCAATGTGGATTGAAAGGTCGGTCATATCAGAAGCATATCATAGATGTGTACATACTTGATTTGATGATAAGATTACGTCAACGTTTATTGTTAAAATAATCTTCATTTTCTGCAACCAATTACCAGTTTAAAGTGCACATCAACTGGACAAAAGTAATAAGATAATTAACATAATTTGTGTCATAATTCCCACAAAGCGATATTATTGTGAAACTCACTTTGACCAATAAAACACGGTGTATAGGCTCGCTAGATAAGACACAATATACTTGATTGAATCTCTACATACCAATACCTACATTGATATTTATTGACTACACAAAAAAATAGGATTCAGAAGTGGCTACTTACTCGTGAATTGCCCCGAGGACAGGCCGAACGTTCCAACAAAGAGAATCAAATAAAGCATTGTGAATGTGGGCAGTAGAGAAGGGTTCGTTAGCAACACAAACAAACTAATTTATTTCACTGTCTGTAACTTTTGTTTCAGGTCTGTCTAGTATTATACTGGTTGAAAGTGGGAGTGGTCTTGTCATCTAGAAATCTGAAACCTCCTTCTCTCTTTTCACCTGTGATTACAAAATTAGGAGAGACGTTCCACGGGCATGTGATTCAATGTTTATTGTCCCACAATCAACACAAAGGTTCTACGTACAGTGAGCTCCAAAAGTATTGGGACAACTACATTTTTTTTCTTCTATTTTTGGCTCTGTACTCAAGCACTTTGGATATGAAATTATACAATAATCCTGAATGAATCGTGAATAATGACGATTGAGAAAGTTACAGAGGCATAAATATCATATCCCTCGCAAAATACTAACTTCTCTTGTTATTGTAACGGTGAGAGGTTAGCATGTCTTGGGTGTATGATATTTGTGGGTCTAAATTTCTCCTCCTTATTCACGATTCATTCAGGATAGCATCCACATTAATGTAGAAATGTTCATAAATATAATATATTTTTTATTTACAATGAAAGTGACTCCAAAATGACAATACATTATTTACTATTCATTTCTATTGGGCACAAAATATTCTGAAACACAACCAAAACAAACAGCAAATGCATCCAGCAAATTTGTAGTCACACATTTGATGTAGTCATTGTGTGCTATGAATATGAGACCAAATAGTACATTTTTTACTACTTTAATGCACATAAGTTAATTTCTCCTAATACTTTAGGTCCCCTAAAAAGGGGGGTCTATGTACAAAAAGTGCTGTAATTTCTAAACGGTTCACCGATATGGATGAAAATACCCTCAAATTAAAGTTGACAGCCTGCACGTTAACCTCATAGTCATTCTATTATTTAAAATCCAAAGTGCTGGAGTACAGTGTCATTGTCCCAATACTTTTGGAGCATACTGTAGAACAAATAGTGAAACAAAAAGGGTTCATATATAGAACCCCTAATATATATATATATTTTTTTACCAGAACCCTCAATGATTGAATCTTTTTCTGAAAACGGTTCTTACATTTTGACCAAAGAATCAAAATGTTCTATATAGAACAATATATAATGGCAAAGTTCTAGGCGTACAACTGGTATTTGTTCATTCCTCAAGTAAAGGATTAGCCCATGTCTTTTCAATCTTGAATTGGCCATGTTCTGTTATAATCTGCACCCGGCACAGCCAGAAGAGGACTGGCCACCCCTCACAGCCTGGTTCCTCTCTAGTTTTCTTCCTAGGTTTTGGCCTTTCTAGGGAGTTTTTCCTAACCACCGTGCTTTTACACCTGCATTGCTTGCTGTTTGGGGGTTTAGGCTGGGTTTCTGTACAGCACTCTGTGACCTCAGCTGATATAAGAAGGGCTTCATAAATCAATTGGAAATTTGAATTGCAACATGCAGCACATTGTTTCTAAGGGCAAGGTGAATTACCGTAACTGAAACCAGAATGCTAACAGACAGGTTCTCCTGACAGGTTCTTTGTGTAGATTTAAAAATTCTTCCTTCTTCCTTGTATAGTTAAGCTTACTTTTCTGGCAGCAGAAGCAAACATAATAGCATTAATAGAGACAATTTAAATTTGTGTGTGTATGTGTGTGTGCGTGTACCAAGGTTTTGTACTTGGGATGGGATTTTAAGGTCTGTGCTCCTTTAACATGTAATACATTTCAAAAGGGTATAAAACATATTAAAATGTGATCATTTTGGAGGTTGCGTACATACATACAAAAATCAAATGTGTTGGCCCAATATGTAAAAAAACAAGGATATCTCTAGCTCCAATAGCCACAGACACAAGCAAGAGACAGGCAAGAGACAGGCAAGAGACAGCCAGGAGACAGGCAGTTTTTAATATTCATTTTCTCTTTTCCTTCTTTTAGTAAGGACGGTCACAATCTCAAACCTAACATGGTTTTCATTTCATGCCCACATTATCTGCAAAATATCTGGTAACGATTTACTTTGACTACATATCCATTACGCATTTATGACACATCTATAAGCGATTCATGAACGTGTCATAACAGGTCCCAACCACATTATTGAAGGTTAATTAAATATATCCATAGCATATCTATAGCGCATTCATGTCATGCTATGCAAGAGCTCATCTTTAGGTACCCTATATGGATGCATCAGTACAACGACAGCATAGTGTCATTATTATGGATGTTCTCAAAAGTGTGCCATACCAGTGTTAATGAATATCCCAAAAGACCAAGCCACGTTTAGAAAATTACGTTTCAAGTTTTAATGTCACGTGCACAAGTACTGTGAAATTCCTTTCTTGTAAGCTCCAAACCCAACAATGCAGTAATCAATATCAGTGTAGCACTACAAATAACATAAGAAATAAGAAATAGAAATAGAAATAGAAATAAGAAATAAGAAGAACACAAGAAAGTAAGAAGCTATAAAATGGGTCCGTTCCAGGGTCAGTTCCAGTACCATATTAACAATGTGCAGGGATACTGGAGTGGTAGAGGTAGATATGTATAGGGATAAGATGACTATAAACAGGGTCAGTTCCAGTACCATATTAACAATGTGCAGGGATACTGGAGTGGTAGAGGTAGATATGTATAGGGATAAGATGACTATAAACAGGGTCAGTTCCAGTACCATATTAACAATGTGCAGGGATACTGGAGTGGTAGAGGTAGATATGTATAGGGATAAGATGACTATAAACAGGGTCAGTTCCAGTACCATATTAACAATGTGCAGGGATACTGGAGTGGTACAGGTAGATATGTATAGGGATAAGATGACTATAAACAGGGTCAGTTCCAGTACCATATTAACAATGTGCAGGGATACTGGAGTGGTACAGGTAGATAAGTGTAGGGGTAAGGTGACTAGGCATCAGGAAATATGATAAAGACAGTAGCAGCAGTGTAAAGGATGATTGTATATGAGTGTGCTTGCGTGTGTGTAGAGTCAGTATGAATGTGTGTGCATGTTATGTGTGTTTGAGCAAATTAAGTGAGTGTGTGTGTGTGTGTCCTTTGGAGTGTCTGTGTGCGTGAGTGAGTGTGTACAGTCCTGTGAGTATGTGTAGAAACAAAAAGTGCAAATAAAATCAAATATACTGGCTATATATGCTGATATACAGAGCCGTGAAAAGGTATTTTCCCCCTTTCAGATTTTCTCTATTTGTGCACATCTTTGATATTGAATGTTATCAGATCTTCAACCAAAACCTGATATTAGATAAAGGGAACCTGAATTTATGAATAACAAAACAATTTCTTGTTTTTATTTATTTAAAGTTATGCAACACCCAATTCCCCTGTGTGAAAAAGTATTTGTCCACTTAAGCTCAATAACTGGTTGTTCCACCTTTAGCTGCAATGACTCACTTCCTGTAGTTGTTGATCAGTCTCTCACGTCACTGTGGAGGAATTCTGGCCCACTCTTGTGTGCAGAACTGCTGTAACTCAGAGACATTAGTGGGTTTTCAAACATGAACTGCTCGTTTCAAGTCCTGCCACAACATCTCAGTTGGGATTAGGTCTGGACTTTGACTAGGCCATTCCAAACCTTAAAATGTGTTACTTTTTAGCCATTTTCTTGAAGACTTGATTGTGTGTTTTGAATCATTGTCTTGCTGCAAGACCCAGCTGCGCTTCAGCTCACAGACTGATGGCCTGATATTCTCCGATACAGAGCAGAATTCATCGTTCCTTCTATAAAGGCAAACATTTTTTTTAAACCTTTATTTAACTAGGCAAGTCAGTTAAGAACAAATTCTTACTTACAATGACAGTCTAGGAACAGTGGGTTAACTGCCTTGTTCAGGGGCAGAATGACAGATTTTTACCTTGTCAGCTCACAAATTCAATCTAGCAACCTTTCGGTTACTGGCCCAACGCTCTAACCTCTAGGCTACCTGCTGTCATCCAGGTCCTGAGGGAGCAAAATATCCCCAAACCATCACACTACCACCACCATGCTTGACCGTTGGCATAAGGTTCTTACTGTGGAATGCAGTGTTTGGTTTTACACCAGACATAATTGGACCCATGTTTGCCAAAAAGCACCTATGGACAGATGATTAAAAAAAACTTTTTGGGTGGCATGGGTATGTGAATTTGTGTGGGTTTTGTGTGGGAATGCCAAGTAGTGTGTACATTCAGAAAATATTCACACCTCTGGACTTTTTCCACATTTTGTTGTGTTACAGCCCGAATTTAAAATGGATTGCATTTCAATTTTGTGTCACTGATCTACACACAATACCCCATGATGTAAAAGTGGAATTATGTTAACCTCTATGGGATAGTGCACAGCTATGAGTGCACAAATATTAATAAACCAATTAGGCACGTTTGGACAGTCTTGATACAACATTTTGAATAGAAATGCAATGGTTAATTGAATCAGTCTAAAACTTTCACATACACTGCTGCCATCTAGTGGACAAACTCTAAATTGCGCCTAACCTGGAATAGTACATTATGGCCTTTTTCTTGCATCTAATGTGTTATATACTCCTACATTAAGTTCACATTTCCACAATCTTCAAAGTGCTTCCTTTACAAAGGACACTCAGGACCTGAAGCAAGGATATGCATATTCTTTATCCAGAATATGCATATCCTTGCTTCAGGTCCTGAGCTACCGGCAGTTAGATTTGGGTATGTCATTTTAGGCAGAAATTGGGAAAAAAGGGTCAGATCCTTAAGAGGCTTTAAGAAATATTTACAAATGAATAAAAAATGAAAAGCTGAAATGTCTTGAATCAATAACTATTCAACCCCTTTGTTATGGCAAGCCTAAATAAGTTCAGGAGTAAAGATAATGCTAAACAGGTCAGATGTTAAGTTGCATGGACTCACTCTGTGTGCAATAATGGAGTTTAACATGATTTTTAAACAACTACTCACCCCATCTCTGTACCCCACACATATAATTATCTGTAAGGTCCCTCAGTCGAGCACAGATTCAACGACAAAGTCCAGGGAGGTTTTCCAATGTCTCGCAAAGAAGGGCACCTATTGATAAAAAGCAGACATTGCATATCCCTTTGAGCATTGTGAAGTTATTAAACTTTGGATGGTGTATCAATACACCCAGTCACTGAAGAGGTACAGGCTTCCTTTGTAACTCAGTTGCCGGAGAGGAAGGAAACCACTCAGGGATTTAACCATGAGGCCAATGGTGATTTTAAACCAGTTACAAAGTTAAATAGCTGTTGGGAGAAAACTGAGGATGGATCAACAACATTTTAGTTACTCCTCAATACTAAATGACAGTGGAAAAGAAGGAAGCGTGTACAGAATACAAATATTCAAAAACATGTATCCTGTTTGCAATAAGGCACTAAAGTAATACTGCAAAAAAATGTGGAAAAGAAATCCGGAATACAAAGCATTATGTTTGGGCAAATCCAACACAACACTGAGTAGCTCTCTTCATATTTTCAAGCATGACATTCATGTTATGGGTATGCTTGTCATTGGCAAGGGAGTTTTTTAGGATAAAAAGAAAAGGAAGAGCTAAGCACATGCAAAATCCTAGGGGAAAGCCAGGTGCATTCTACGTTCTAACAGACACTGGGAGAAAAATCCACCTTTCAGCAGGACAATAACCTAAAACCTAAGGCCAATTATACACTTTAGTTACTTACCAAGAAGATATGAAATGTTCCTGAGTGACCTAGTTACAGTTTTGACTTAAATTGTCTTGAAAATCTATGGCAAGACATGAAAATGGCTGTCTAGCAATGATCAACAACCGATTTGACAGAGCTTGAAGAATATTTTAAAGAATAATGGGTAAATATTGTACAATCCAGTGCAATATACCTGCTGGAGCGCGTGCTACTGGTGGTTATTGCTATGGTAACCAGTGAGCTGAGATAAGGCTGGCTTTACCTAGCAAAGACTTATAAATGACCTGGAGCCAGTGCGTTTGGTGACGGATATGTAGTGAGGGCCAGCCAACGAGAGCATACAGGTCGCAGTGGTGGGTAGTATATGGGGCTTTGGTAAAAAAACGGATGGCACTGTGATAGACTACATCCAGTTTGGTGAGCAGAATGTTGGGGGCTATTTCGTAAATTACATTGCCGAAGTCAAGGATCGGTAGGATAGTAAGTTTTACGAAGGTATGTTTGGCGGCATGAGGGAAGGAGGCTTTGTTGCGAAATAGGAAGCCGATTCTAGATTTAATTTTGGATTGGAGATGCTTAATGTGAGTCTGGAAGGAGAATTTACAGTCTACCAGACACCTAGGTATTTGTAGTTGTCCACATATTCTAGGTCAGAACCGTCCAGAGTAGTGATGCTAGTCGGGCTGGAGGGTGAGGGCAGCAATCGGTTGAAGAGCATGCACTTAGTTTTACTAGCATTTAAAAGCAGTTGGAGGCCACGGAAGGAGTGTTGTATGGCGTTGAATCTCGTTTGGAGGTTTGTTAGCACAGTGTCCAAAGAAGGGCCAGATGTATACAGAATGGTGTCGTCTGCATAGAGGTGGATCAGAGATCACCAGCAGCAAGAGCGACATCATTGAAATATACAGAGAAAAGAGTCGGCCTGAGAATTGAACTCTGTGGCACCCCCATAGAGACTGCCAGAGGTCCGGACAGCAGGGCCTCCAATTTGACACACTGAACTCTATCTGATAAGTAGTTGGTGAACCAGGCGAGGCAGTCATTTGAGAAGCCAAGGCTATTGAGTCTGCTGATAAGAATGCGGTGATTGACAGAGTCGAAAGCCTTGGCCAGGTCGATGAAGACGTCTGCACAGTACTGTCTTTTATCGATGGCGGTTATGATATCGTTTAGGACCTTGAGCGTGGCTGAGGTGACCAGCTCTGAAAAAAGATTGCATAGTGGAGAAGGTACGGTGGCATTCGAAATGGTCGGTGATCTGTATATTAACTTGGCTTTCGAAGATTTTTTAGAAAGGCAGGGCAGGATGGATATAGGTCTATAACAGTTTGGGTCTAGAGTGTCTCCCCCTTTCATTCCATGTGTCACTGATCAACTCTGCTTCAACTCTGCTTATTTCTCCAGATGGACAGGAGATTCTATTGCCAGACGGCAGCCCCAGTCGTTTGATGGGGAGACCATAATTGGGTAGGTTTATCTGACCTGTTCAAACTTCAACATAGTACCTGTTGGTGTGTCAGATATCCTAACTGCCATTGGTAATAGAACAGTGACTATGTGTGTATGTGTTCACAGAAACATGTATGGAGCCAGCACATGGAGACTTGCATTCAGTAAAATGCCCAAGGAAGAAATGTGATGCACATTTATGTTTGATATTCAACACTAGGCTATCAATCAAGTTGTTTTACTCTCCTGTCAAGTTTTCCGCACCAAACCGCTCAACCAAAAGGGAACCAAAGAGTAATTTTAAACTAGATTTGAAATTATTCGAAGACTATTTAAGAAACTTGCATTTTACAGGTGAACGAGCCTGATAACTTTCAACAGTTAACCTACAATCTCATGAGGAGCAGCGATACATATCTCACCTGTCCATAGCAAACCTTCAGCAAGGCTATAAAATATGCCCTTAAACCTACCTAATCAGCTATCAACATTGAATGCAGAATTTGCAGAGCTGTC
This sequence comes from Brachymystax lenok tsinlingensis, assembly GCA_030435695.1. NCBI lineage: Eukaryota > Metazoa > Chordata > Actinopteri > Salmoniformes > Salmonidae > Brachymystax > Brachymystax lenok. The sequence goes on from CM059793.1 coordinate 7,713,322, forward strand.
GAATCAGAAATCTAAATAATTCCAGCTGCTACTGAAAATTTGTCCCAAGCACAACAGGGTAATTTGGCTATGGGTAGTGGCCGGTGTCTGTCTTAATCACCTGTCTCCCGATTTATTTATAAAAAACAAAGTCATGAGAAAGTGTGATGCGCTGTGCAAGAGTAATTTAGCGCAATTATATTGAACTGTAATGGTACTCACTCACTCTGCCAGGAGAGATGAGCAGGGCAAGGGGAGGGGAGATAGGGGCAGAGGAGGATAGAAAGCCTGATGAGGAGTGGGGGCAAAGCGGGTCAGAAGAGAGAGAGACCAAGGCCGGGGAAGAGGAGCATCCCCAGGCGAAGGAGGGACAGGCAGACGCCAGCACAGACCAGCGCAGCACCACAGGAGAGAACAACCAATAGCTAACCAATAGCTTTCTATTAAAATAACCAAGTTGGCCCAAAATGTCAATCAATTTAATTTAATATCCTTTCATTCCAATTCTGTATCCTGTTCACAATTGAAGAATTTGAATTTATCAAGCATTCTCAAATAAAATCTGAATCCTGAATTTACCCCAACCCAGCTGACAGACACCGAGGTAAAGACAATTTCAAGTGGGATAATCGATGGATATTCACGCTTTCAAACCTCAATAGCTTTCAAACCACTTGAGCCATAGACTCCAAATAAGTGTCATGATGTTGGAAAAATTGCACACAACATTGCACAGGTCTTATTTTCACGATTTGGACATTAATTCGCTTTCCAAAGCTAATAAACATGTGAAAATGTGAGCAGTATTTTGTATTCATAGTTGAATTAGTTAGGGAGCGTAAACAAACCTTTTTTTACATTCAAATTTCAATTGCTCCTTGGTCATGTGACCTACTTGACACAAACAAGGTTCAGAATGTCCACTGACTACCCTTCTATATTGCACACCCTTTGGTTTGTCCATTTTCATCTCACACGATTTTACATACATTTTTCAAACATTCTAATTTCAATTGCCCCTTGGTCATGTGACCTACTGGACTCAAACAAGGTTCAGAATGTTTACACAGTGGGCCTACACATTGCACACCCTTCAGTTAGTCAATTTTCATCTCACACGTTTTTACATTAATTTTTCAAACTTTTACATTTCAATAGCTCCTTGGTCATGTGACCTACTGACCTCAAACTACTTTCAGGATGTCCACGGACTGGCAGAGACGAGTGCCGCGAGGCATCCAGTGCGGTAATGTGACCGATCCTGTAGAAGCTGGCAGGAGCCCCGGGGAGAGTTCTCTTTTCTTTGTGAAGGGCAGGGCGCCCTGGAATGGGTTCGCTCCGAGAGGCGCCCAAGCCCTGGAAAGTTTTGTGAAAGTTTCCATGGCCCTTGAAAATCCGGGGGAGAGGGTGTAAATCTCACGCCGGGCCTCACCCATATCCGCAGCAGGTCTCCAAGATGAACAGCCTCTGGCATGTTATTGGAAGTTTGTTGTGCGGCCTATCTCGTGGTCCCTCATCCGTGGGGAAAGAAGACCCTGTTGAGCTTGACTCTAGTCTGGCACTGTGAAGAGACATGAGAGGTGTAGAATAAGTGGGAGGCCTCGGCCGCCGGGATAGCCTCTTTTGGCAGGTGAGTGTCCCCCCAAGGCGGGGGGCACTCAGAGTCCGAGCAGGGTCGGCCGGACTTGGTGACTGGGGGCAGCGCTCAGGCCATGGAGGTTGGAGTGGGGACTTAGTCTGTGATCATAAAAAAGCGGGCGGGTCACCAGGAGAACAGAGCCTGTTTCGAATTAGACATCTACAGTCCCGCTGTCAGGAACCACGTTCACCTGGTAACCCGTTACAGGCTCTGTGCACATGGTTCCTGACAGCGGGACAATAAATGTCTTAGTAACTCCAGGGAGTAAGCTATACTCTAAGGCCAAGGGAGAGGGGTGTTGACTGGGTAGGGAGAGTAGGTGTGGAGGCCTGGAGGTCTGTAGTTCCAGGGAGTAAGCTATACACTCTCAGGCCCAGGGAGAGGGCAGGCAGGCGGGCAGGGAGTGTAGGGCTAGATGCCACGAGTCAGAGGTCACCAGGACAATGGGGGCCTGCCTGGAGGTCAGGAAGGCCCCAGGGGAGAATTCCCAAGTGAATAGGTGTGTAAGTGACCAGAGAGCTTTTGGAATTAGAAAGTTTACAAAATTCATGTAAAAACGTGTGAGATGAAATAGACAAACTAAATGGTGTGCAATGTGTAGGCCCACTGAGTGTACTTTCTGAACTTTGTTTGAGTAGGTCAGTAGGTCACATGACCAAGGAGCTATTGAAATTCGAAAAATTGAACAATATTGAAAATCCATGTAAAATTGCGTGAGTTGAAAATGGACAAACTAAATGGTGTGCAATATGGAAGGGTAGTCAGCGGACATTCTGAACCTTGTTTGAGGTTCAGTAGGTCACATTACCAAGGAGCTATTGAAATTAGAATCATTGAAAAACATAAAAAATTTATGTAAGAATGTGTGAGATGAAAATGGACAAACTAAAGGGTGTGCAATGTGTAGGGCGACTGAGTGTACATTCTGAACCCTGTTTGTTTGAGGTCAGTAGGTCACATGACCAAGGAGCTATTGAAATTTAAAAATGTTAATAAATAATTTAAAATAGTGCTAGATGTAAATCGACCAAAAAAAAGTGTGTGCAATGTGTGTCTGTGCCAATGGGGTTAGCTAGAACCAGTTTTGAAAATTGGTTAAAGAGCTATTGAAATTTAAAAAATGTGATTTGTCACTGTGTTGACGGGTCCCTATTTGCTGTTCATGGACGTAAGGGAAACTACAGGCGAATATCTATCGAATATCAAACTTGAATCTGTGTTTACCTCGGTCTGAGAGACAGGCAGAAGACAGACAAGAGATAAAATCAGATTGTCAACATACTTCCTCAATGTTTGAAATTAGTGCATTGTTATCCAGATTTTCATAGCTGGATAACTTCACCTCTGCATGTGCAAACGTGGAATCGAAATCGAACTAGAACTACGACCATGTCGTACTAAATTTCATTTTCTTCCTTTCTCAATATTTCTGTATTGTTGGATCCAATCTCATTTCGTCCTAAAAAGTCATATTTTTGTCCTAAAAAGTCACATACTTTTAGTTTTGGAGCTGCAGTTGTATTGACACTCGGTGGTGGTATTGTTTACACATTAGTTGGGGCTGCAGTTGTACAATAATAATTATTGATTAAATACGAATCTGTTTTGACATCAAGAGAGGCACCAGTCCGAATGCTAACCCTTAAGGATTGCGCTACAGTAACCCTCAGGGTATTATGACGATAGTAGGCCTAATAATTCATTTAATATCTGAATGCTTTCCTTTAAGCTTTAAGAACTTGTTAGCAAGAGAGCAAATGCACATTGTACAACACACTATAATGTATATGAATAACATGACGATGATTGGGAATGTTTCAAAATGGGATCATGCGTTAGGATCTTTAAGATGACAGAAACCGTGGATGCCATGCTCACGAAGTAGATGAAGTTTAATGCAATAACATCTATGTTGTAGGTTAGTACTGAAAATCACTTTTGGCTAATCAATAATCTATTAAGAGCTAACCAAATTGATGGCAAGCAAACTTTGTCAATCACATTTGGCCAACAATGTACATTTTACAAAAAAATACAAAATATGCACACTTACCTGCTGTAGGAATCATTGTTGTTGTTGGTTGGAAGGTAGCGGTTGCAGACACCGGGACAGCAGCTGAGGTTATAGGAGTTGTGTTTGGTGGTGCAGACACCGGGACAGCAGCTGAGGTTATAAGAGTTGTGTTTGGTGGTGCAGACACCGGGACAGCAGCTGAGGTTATAAGAGTTGTGTTTGGTGGTGCAGACACCGGGACAGCAGCTGAGGTTATAGGAGGTGTGTTTGGTGGTGCAGACACCGGGACAGCAGCTGAGGTTATAAGAGTTGTGGTTGTGAATACATTGACAGACATTGAGGTTGTGACATCTGGAGATGCTGAAGTTGCAATGGTAGATGGGAGTGGGGCTGTTGCATTAGGGATTGGAGCTTCAGTTGTTGTCTCGACAACTGTTAAAAGAAGAAGTAGGCTACCATGGTTTGTGTCTATGGTTTGTGTCTATGACAAGGCACAAAAACCCCTCTAAGCCTTCATACCATAACCGCGAACCGCTACACAGCCTACATCATTGTCACCATATTAGGTAGGTTGGAGGACAACCTCCAGAAGTCGTTATAATTACTGTGTAAGTCTATGGAAGGGGGTGAGAACCATGAGCCTCCTAGGTTTTGTATTGAAGTCAATGTACCCAGAGGAAGACGGAAGCTAGCTGTCCTCCGACTCAAAGAGAGAGAAAAACAATAGTTGAACAGTTAAGTTCTTCCAAAATCAAGGAGAAGCAAGAGAGAGAGAGAGATAGCTATATTTCATAGTATATATATTTTTTTACTTTCACATTCACTTACTTAGCTAGTGTCAAATGCAGCTAGCTAGTTTAGTCTACTCAAACACCCAGGTCAAACAGAGAGGGATGATATGTTAAATAGCTGGCTATGGCTCTCCAACACTGGAACTCTTCCAAGTCAAGGTGAACTTTTGGTTTTATTAATTTATTGCCGCTGGGGCCTGCCGGTGTAACTGCCAGCTGATGTGTTGTTGTCCACAAGCGAAGGGAAAAGGTGAGAGGAGGAGAGAACATAGATAGATGCGAGAAGGAATTATATATACAACAAGCTGTTTGTATGTGTCTGGTATATTTTATATTTGAGATTCTTCAAAGTAGCCACCCTTTGCCTTGATGACAGCTTTGCACACTCTTGGCATTCTCTCAAACAGCTTCACCTGGAGTCCTTTTCCAATAGTCTTGAAGGAGTTCCCACATATTCTGAGCATTTGTTGGCTGCTTTTCTTTCAGGAAACCATAGTAAAACATGCTCAGAACTTCCCTGCAACCTAAAAATGAATGTTCCCAGAAAAGGCAAAATCTTCACTTACGTTCTCAGAACGTTTAAAAAAACGTTCAGTTTTACTGGTCAGGAAACTTATGGCTACATTCCCAGAACCAATGGGAGACCAAAAACTTCCAATGAACCGAATGTGCTAGCTGGGCTGGAACTGAAACAAAAATCTTAACCAACAAGTTCTCCTTATACAAGCCTTTATAATGTTTTCAGTGATGTAATGGTAAAGAAAACAAACTTACTTGGGTGTTACCATGTCACCCGCAACGGAATTTTATGAATGCCCATCTATGTGGTAGGCCCACCATTTGTAAAACAGGCTGTTCCATTAGCTTTATTAGGGTTAATAGGGTTCTTGTCAATCAACAGATGTAAGACTCGTGTACCTGCATTGTAAGCCTTCTGGGAACTTGAGGAGAGACTTTACATAACTCACATGTCACATGTCTATCCAAAGTGGTTTTGGCTTATGGTTTTGGGCTGAGAGGTTATGCTGTACTTTTAAGAAGCTAGCATGTTAGTTATAGCGAATAATACCATGTTGCTATGTCAAATGGTAAGGGTAAGAGTGATGGAATTGTGATTGCACAATGAATGATAGATATTGTGCCTTTAAGGCGGTAATTGATTTGATATGATTAGAGTTGATGGGTGACCAATGCATTTGAAAAGGTCAAGCCCACTCTGACCAATCAATAAGAGAAAGGAGTATTTGTCACTTCAGAAATCTTTAAATTGATCTATCCTTACTAAGTTCCATTTACCTTCTAAAATGTTTACACCAATCTCTAGGTAGTTATAGCTGTTTGGATCGCACAGCACATTAGACACGTTCTTGTAAGTGACAAAATGACATTGATGTCCAATCCAAAACAGCTATCCTCAAAGAGATTAAGTGGCAGAGGGCAGAGATGAAGAAAACAATATGCAAATGCAAAGGACGTTGAAATGTAATCAGATGTGATGACCTAGTCTGAGCAGTCCAGATGCAGATGCTTACATGAATCCCCTTAGAACTGCCTCTTGTGAAGATAAATTGTCAATTATGCCAGCCTGCGTTGCATAAGTAAATTGCCATTTTGACTTTACACAACAACAGAGATCTGTATATAATGACGAGATGCTCATGTCTCAGCCCCCGAACAATGGGAGTCGTTGTCCCAAAGGCAGGAAGGCAGGCAACAAGCTTAGGTCCAAAATAAGCCCATACAAATACATTGGGGTTATTTTGGACAGATGTTGTCGAGAGTGAAACCTCTCGCTTAGCCTCTTCCTCTCTGACAACAACAATTGGAGGTGCTTGATATTGTCGATCTCACATCTTCTAGAGATGCAGATTTAGGCTACAAGATAGGCTGACAGGCAATTAACATACAGCAAGTACAAGAAGGACAACTGGCGTGTCCCTTTATGCAACTGTCCCAAGAAATTACTTTGCATAGAGACTAAGAGAAACTTAGAGTTGTGGCGTTCAAATTTGAATTCCTGCTCTTAGTCAACTTCAGTTCCTACTTCTCTTTTGTGCTCTCAGCCTGTCCCCTCCTGTGGCTTTGCATCACAACATTTTTTTATCTCCACAAGAAAGAATGCTTTTTTTTTTAAAAAACAAACATATTAGATTATTCTGGAAGACAAGTAATTGTGTGTGAAAATGGCTTTGTGACAGAACATAAGAGGCCATCAAATTAAGAGGAGCTCATCATAGCTAAATAAATAATGGGTGCTGGAATGTGGCTGCCGTAGGGAAGCAGAATGTCGCTGGCTTCGTACCTGGAGCTATGGAGCTGCAGTGAATAAATATGAAATTATGAAGCACAGACACATATCAGGGATAGAACTGGAAACGACCAGAAACGTCTTCTCAGCTGCAGATCGAAGCTCATCCCTTCAGTTTTACTATTCCTATTAGCTCATGTCAAACGGATAGTTTTCAGAAACCAGAAAATGTGTTAACCCAATTTAATTGTTTTCTTACCTCAAGAGGGATTATGCAGCTAGAATTTTAATACAAGCTCTCGTGCTGTGTGAAGTAAAAAAATTATAAATGAAATGCTAGTATACACACTTTTACACTCAGGGCTATATTAGGCAGTCTGTCTCAACAACAGCAGTTTGTTCCCACTGCTGGCTCTGTCCTCGTGCCACTGCTGCCCTCTAGTTCTCAGAGAGCCGCTCTGCAGCATCAGAGATGCCATCTCCTCCTGGCTGAGGGGTGCCTTGTCTGGAGAGTTGGAAATCAGTAGGAGCTTGGCACCTGCCTTATGCATCTCCTCCTAAGGTCAATCTCTGCCTGGCTAGGTGCCCCTCTCTCAGTCACAGCTACCAGGGGCTCTCTATTTATTTATTTAAATATATTTATTTAACCTTTGTTTAACTAGGCAAGTCAGTTAAGAACAAATTCTTATTTACAATGACGGCCTACCAAATGGCAAAAGGCCTCCTGCGGGGATGGGGCGGGGATTAAAAATAAAAATAAATTAAATAAAAATATAGGACAAAACACACATCACGACAAGAGAGACACCACAACACTACATAAAGAGAGACCTAAGACGACAACATAGTATGGCAGTAACGCATGACAACACAACATGGTAGCAACACAACATGACAACAACATGGTAGCAAAGTCGACTCTATAGTCGACTTTGTAAATTATTATTTGTTTTTAATTGACAAATGAGGGTTCTATTAAAAAATAATGACTCTCTGTATTGGCTATGATAAGGGTTAGGGGTTTTGTCCCGACCATGTGACCTGGCCAGGAACAACTCTGGACCTTACTTGGAGCCTAACAAAAGCAATCCTTTTACTGGTTAGTTAGGTTATTATGGTCACACTGGGCTTAGCCACTAGGGGCGCTAGCACATGCAGCATTAATCGCCATATGTTCAACTGCAATAGTCATTGAAAGTAATCTGATCTTAATGTTTTTTAACCAGACTGAATCTGTTAGGAGTACACGATTTTGTTATTCAAATAGTGGGGAGACCAAAGCAAAGCTGATGCCGAGATGACACACGTCTGACTAATGAGATCTGTGGCACTGCTACTGTACCAAAACAATGGGAAATAGCAGTTCTTCTTCCGAGATCTACAGAAATAGTTTGGCTGAAAAATAGCTGTGTTTACTTTTACAGAGACCAATTTTTTAACATTTGAGATGAGAATAACTGCCGCTGACAACCAAACACAGAATTACTGCCGCTGACAGACAAACACAGGTTTTTTCAATCGACTTCACAGTGTGACCAGTCACCGTGTAAAACTTTTAGAGAGCTATTTTCTTAACGGCAACATTATTTTTTTCCTCATAAAACTGTCACGTCCATTTTTTCTTATTCCGAAAAGGTGTTATTGCATTGTTCTGTCAAATGTTATTTCGTTTTTAAGGGGATTTGTGTGATCTGGTATATTGCATATTTTGGCCTCTAAAATAACATCCTTTCATACTTGAAGAAGTGTCATGATGAAACAGCTGTTAAAGGACAAAAATAGTCAGTGGATATGTGGTATGTAGCTGACACTGATATTTAAACAGGAACTAATGATGGATGACTCCAATTCAATACACAGTAATATTTACTTATTATTACTTCTTATGTGGAATATAGATAGAAAACCACATATGTCAGACAAACAATTACAGTATTTACTATATTCCACAGTTCCCCAATACCCCAAATACAGATATCACACATACACAACATGGCATATAACAACGCGGATTTGCTTGACATAGGCCACAACAACACAACTTATACCAAATGCATATGGTTTCACACTTCTGTCAGATTGCAATCAAGCAGAATACCTACACCTGATGTTGCTTGCACAATGAAAACAGTAGGGCCTAATCCACATACAAACTACTGAGAAGTTTCGGTCCTTTACAATCTGATTTGAATCACTAGTTACAGGAAGAAAACTTGATTTTGTCTTTTTCTCTTGGTGAGATGTTTCACCCCAGTTATTTTGTCCCCCAGGGTTTAATTTTAGAGTTGTTTAGTAGGCACAACCTTACATTTCTTCATTTATCTTTGGATACATGGTCAAACATCAAGATTCTGCTTATAATTGGGCGTTAGTACCTGATGAAGGTGTCAAGACTTCCTCCGAAGTCTATCCCTCTCCTTGTTCGGGCGGCGTTCGGCGGTCGACGTCACCGGCCTTCTAGCCATCGCCGATCCACTTTTCATTTTCCATTTGTTTTGTCTTTGTTTTATACACACCTGGTTTCAATTCCCAAATTACATGTTAATTATTTAACCCTCTGTTTTCCCCATGTTTGTGTGCGTTATTGTTCCTGTGATTGTCAGTCCATATTTTGGTGGGCATGGTATTGTTTGGTACTTTGTTTCTATAGAGTAAACTATGTTGTGTTGCTCATCTCTGCTGTCCTGTGCCTGACTCAATTGCACCAGCTACACCCGGCACCTGACAGAAGGAGTATGGTAAAAACGTTGTACCCTATAGGAAGTGTGCCTGTCAGTGGGGAATGGTATGTGTTATTTAGACCTGGGTTCAAATAGTATTTTAAATATTTCAAATACTTTGAGTCTTTGCTTTAGCCCGCCAGGACTGCCAAGTAGGCAGGGATTGCACTTTTAGGACTTTTCTATTGCTTCCATTACAACAAGTTAAATCAAGCATAGCTTAAGTATTTGGTGCTACTTGAGGGACAAAGAGTGATGGTGTTATGGTGTCAGAATTATGGTGAGCTGTTGTAACGTCTCAAGGTTTATGCTCTGTTCTGTGTTGAACTGTGATTTTATGACTTTCATAGAGTCCTGTTATGTCTGCACCCTAACACAAGGCCATTGTGTTCTGGAACTGTCGCTTGTATAAATAACTGTTGTGTAAACTATTTGATTGTATTATTCCCTCCCACTATATAAGGGACATGGAACCATTTACTCTTCAAGCTCCTTCCCTGACTGAGATCAGAGACGGAACTACCTTGCAGCTGCTTGGATTAAAGATTCGCTATTATACTTTAAATTAGTCTCTGCCTAAATCTTTGGATCAAGTTTACCACAACATTTGGTGCCGTGACCCAGATGAGAGCGACCTGACTTTTTGACCCGTTTGCTCGGCTTGGACCCAGACATATTTCTGGCCACAACAAAAAAAAAGGTAAGAGACCTTATTTAAAAATCTCTGTGAGTCTGTTTTCCAGCTGAGCCTTAATGGTAAAAGATCTCTGTGAGGGACTGTCTGTTTTCCAGCAGAGCCTTAATGGTGATCTCTGTGAGGGACTGTCTGTTTTCAAGCTGAGCCTTAATGGTGATCTCTGTGAGGGACTGTCTGTTTTCAAGCTGAGCCTTAATGGTAAAATATCTCTTGTCTTCCTAGTCCATGAAATCCATGAAATGCTAGGGTTCAATTTGGCAGAACTATTTCCCTGTAATACCGAAGCTGTATGGTTAACATTGATCAATGGGAGCGCAGTGGTGTCTCCAATAGTGGGAATTGATTTGCCCACATGTAGGGATCGGTTTACCTAAAATCACGTGATAGCAGGAATTGGATAGTCAGCCACTAGGAATCAGATGGTGGTCCCCTTACGGATCATGAGATAAAAAGAGGGGTAAAAACCACATATGACTGTCTAAAAGGTCTGGGAAATAGAGTATCAGACAAAGAAAACCGCCTCCGATGACAAATACCATCCCCAAGCTAATCAGAGTCTCCATGAGGAACTAAATAAACCAAGCTGCAATGCGAATATTAATTCTTGGGGATGGGTGCATGAGGTGACCGTTTTGGAGAGCCTGGCGTGCTCAAAGTAAAATGCCTCCCATTCAGGCCCAGAAAATAGGATATGCACATATGCGGTACCATTGGATAGGAAACACTCTGAATTTTTCAAAACTGTTAACCATTTGTCTGTGAGTAAAACAGAACGGATATGGCAGGCGAAACCCCGAGGAATTTCTGTCCTGGAAAAAGTGGTTTTCACAGAGTGCCTCATTTGGAACACCTCCCTCATGAAAATGCCCTTATAAGGGCATATTAATGCAGTACCCATCGCTTCCTCTGGATGTCAACAGTCTCGAGACAGTATTGAATTTCATTTTGGATGAATTAGACCAGAGAAGAAGAGGAAACCAGGAAGTGTCCCATTTATGTCAACAGTAGGCACTGCGCGCCCCCGACAAGGCGCGCTGTGTGTTTTTTACCGTCTTTATCGATCAGTTTATATTCGGTTGATTTATAATAGTAAATATACGTAAAAGTGTTCCTAAGGATACATTTAAAACTATGTTTGATTGTTCTTGGACAAGTTTATAGGTATAAGATGAACGAGTTTGCGTCACGTTTCAATGGAGGCGTGGAAGCTGTCGTTTCTGATTATAACGCGCGAACCAAATGGAGATTTATGGATAAAATACATTACTTTTTCTAACAAAAGAACCATGGATTGTCTTCGTTGGACACTTAGGAAGACCTCAGCAAAAGTTCTTCAACAGGTAATTGATTTGTTTTCGCTGTGAAATATGTTACGTGTTTGCCGTCATGGATTATGAAATTATGGTAATGGGAAAATATGTGAGGTGCTACCCTCAAACAATCAAATGTGCTGCTTTCGCCAGTAAAGCCTTTTTTGAAATCTGACAACGCTGTAATATTGCCAAGAAACAGAGCTTTTGATGAGTATGGAACACTTGTATATTAGTGGATGTTTAATAATTCAACTTTTGGATTTTGAATTTGGCGCCTTGCATTTCACCTGGTAGTGTCGGGATTGGGGCGCTAGCGCCCCAGCAATCCCCAAGAAGTTTTTAACTGACCCCTCCCTCAGCTCCCCCTACACAGCCCCCAACACCACCACCAGGGGTTTTGTATCTCCACTGGAACACCTACAATTGCAATGCCCCCTCAGATGTTGCTCCTCCTCCTCCAGCATATGGAGATGATGATGATGATGATGATTTGGCCTGTTTAGATACTACCTGTGTGAAAGTTCCCAAACTATCTACAGTGCATTCGGAAAAATATTCAGACCTCTTGATTTTTTCCCCACATTGTTACAACCTTATTCTAAAATTGATTAAATAGCCCATAATGACAAAGCAAAAACGTATTTAAAAATTGTAGTAAATGTATGAAATATCACATTTACATAAGTATTCAGACCCTTTACTCAGTACTTTGTTGAAGCACCTTTGGCAGCGATTACAGCCTCGAGACTTCTCAGGTGTGTTGCTACAAGCTTGGCACACCTGTATTTTTGAAGTTTCTCCCATTCTTTTCTGTAGATCCTCTCAAGCTCTGTCAGTTTGAATGGGGAGCGTCGCTGCACAGCTATTTTCAGGTCTCTCCAGAGATGTTAGATCGGGTTCAAGTCAGTGCTCTGGCTGGGCCACTCAAGGACATTTAGAGACACTTCCAGAAACCACTCCTGCGTTGTCTTGGCTGTGTGCTTAGTCTCGTTGGAAGATGAAACTTCACCCCAGTCTGTGGTCCTGAGCACCCTGGAGCAGGTTTTCATCAAGAATCTCTCTGTACTTTGCTTCGTTCATCTTTCCCTCAATCCTGACTAGTCTCCCAGTCCCTGATGCTGAAAAACATCCCCACAGCATTATGCTGCCACCACCATGCTTCACCGTAGGGATGGTGCCAGGTTTCCTCCAGACGTGACGCTTGGCATTCAGGTGAAAGATCTTGGTTTCATCAGACCAGAGAATCTTGTTTCTCATGGTCTGAGAGTGTTTAGGTGCCTGTTGGCAAACTCCAACGCCACTCTACCACAAAGGCCTGATTGGTGGAGTGCTGCAGATATGGTTGTCCTTCTGGAAGGTTCTCCCATCTCCACAGAGGAACTCTGGAGCTCTGTCAGAGTGACCATTGGGTTCTTGGTCACCTCCCTGACCAAGCCCCTTGCTCTGTTTGGTTTTTGCTCTGACATGCACTGTCAACTGTGGAACCTTATGTATATAGACAGGTGTGTGACTTTCCAAATCATGTTCATTCAGTTGAATTTACCACAGGTGGACATCAAGTTGTAGAAACATCTGAAAGATGATCAAAGGAAACAGGATGCACCTGTGCTCAATTTCAAGTCTCATAGCAAAGGGTCTGAATACTTATGTAAACAAGGTTTCTAAAAACCTGTTTTCACTTTGTCATTTTGGGGAATTGTGTGTAGATTGATGAGGAAAAAATAATATTTAATCCATTTTAGAATAAGGCTGTAATGTAACAAAATGTGGAAAAAGTCAAGGGGTCTGAATTCTTTCCGAATACACTGTATCATAAGGAATTTGTTCTGGATGCTTGAACAGCGACATGTCTGTCTTGTGTTGATCTAGCTAATTAGCTAGTTAGCTATATACAGCTAGCTTGTGTACACTGCAATGTGCTACTCGCATGTGCATTGGTCGGGGATAGATTCAACATAGCTAACTGTTTCTTATCAATACAATTTGTTTTATAGCTACGGTTTCTGTTGTGAGAGGCGGGTCTTGGTTGAGGAAACGTAGGCTAACTATCAGTGTTTGTGCTGAAACTGACATCTGGCTGCACACATAGATAATCTAGCCAGTTTGACTGTAGCTATCATGCCGGAGTAGCCACTGTAGATTAGCAATGCCCATTGCATGTATTTATAAGTTAGCAGGCTGGCAGTGCAGAGCTGCCTCCAGGACAAGATTCAGGATGAAAAAAGCTAACCTGCATCCAGAAAACTGAGCTTAAAGAGACATTCTGTCCAGAACACGTTGAACTTAAAGACCCATTCTGTCCAGAACACGTTGAGCTTAAAGAGACATTCTGTCCAGAACACGTTGAGCTTAAAGAGCCATTCTGTCCAGAACACTAAGCTTAAAGAAACATTCTGTCCATAACACATTGACCTTAAAGAGCCATTCTGTCCAGAACACTGAGCTTAAAGAGCCATTCTGTCCAGAACACATTGAGCTTAAAGAGCCATTCTGTCCAGAACACGTTGATCTTTAAGAGCCATTCTGTCCAGAACACTGAGCTTAAAGAGCCATTCTGTCCAGAACACTGAGCTTTAAGAGCCATTCTGTCCAGAACACATTGAGCTTAAAGAGCCATTCTGTCCAGAACACGTTGAGCTTTAAGAGCCATTCTGTCCAGAACACTGAGCTTAAAGAGCCATTCTGTCCAGAACATGTTGAGCTTAAAGAGCAATTCTGTCCAGAACACGTTGAGCTTTAAGAACCATTCTGTCCAGAACACTGAGCTTAAAGAGCCATTCTGTCCAGAACACTGAGCATAAAGAGCCATTCTGTCCAGAACATGTAGAGCTTAAATATACATTCTGTCCAGAATACGTTGAGCTTAAAGAGACATTCTGTCCAGAACACTGAGCTTAAAGAGCCATTATTTCCAGAACACTGAGCTTAAAGAGCCAATATTTCCAGAACACTGAGCTTAAAGAGCCATTCTGTTCAGAACACTTTGAGTTAAAATAGCTATTCTGTCCAGAACACAATTCAGCTAAAAACCATTCTGTCACATCATGCTCAGTTATAAAACAGCCTGTTCTGAACAATCCAAATAGTCTCATCTACTGAATAACCTTTGATGGCAAATCTGGCTGATTATATCATACTGCTGCAGTGTACACACACACACACACACACACACACACACACACACACACACACACACACACACACACACACAGGGTGCTGCTGATGAAGATATCTCCGGCCTCGTCTGTGAATTCACATTGTCACTCCACACCTGTCTTTGTGATGCTGCGTTGCAGGGGACAGAGGAAAGGCAGGTGGCTGGGAACCAAGCGTGCAGTCACCATCAAACAGATTTAGCTATTGAACAATAACTCTAACTGTATTGACCGCTATCACAGTCTGTCATTTCACTACAATAAACCATGTCCACAGCTATACTGTATGCAGTATGTTCCTCAATGGGCATGTTTGAGCTTTTAAAAAAGTAATACAAGATTAACCTTTATTAAAGGACAGTTGTGTGCACAGAAGGCTGGGCGATGGCAGAGTGACAGATGGCTTTGGTGAGATCAGATAAGCTCTGGAGGTGGGACACCTCTTACATGAGGCTCTGGAGGCGGGACACCTCTTACATGAGGCTCTGGAGGCGGAACACCTCTTACATGAGGATCTGGAGGAGGGACACCTCTTACATGAGGCTCTGGAGGCAGGACACCTCTTACATGAGGCTCTGGAGGAGGGACACCTCTTCCATGAGGCCACTGTCTTTTTATAAACCTTTTTGTTTAACTAGGCAAGTCAGTTAAGAACAAATTCTTGTTTACAATGACGGCCTACCCCGGGCCAAACCCGGATGACGCTGGGCCAACTGTGCGCTGCCCTATGGGACTCCCAATCATGGCCGGATGTTATTCAGCCTGGATCAGAATGATTACAAAGCAGTCATCCTATGACATGACCGATGATTGGAAAGAATTCAGAGTATTTGTCTAAATGTATAACCAGGAAGCTCATTGGAGTCTAGTTGAGAGTGAGGATGATACAGAGGCAACAACAAAACATGCTAACCTTTCACCAATACCAATAACAGGGGAGGTTAGCATTTCTTGGAGAGTTATGATCGGCTTGTGCCTCTGTAACGTTGTCACTCATCATTTTTCGCGATTCATTCATGATTATTCATAATCATGGCTGCATCCACATGAATGTACTGTAGATTTGTTCAGAAACATCAACTATTCTTACTTACAATAAAAGTGACTCCAAAATGACACAAGACATTATTCACGATTCCGTTCCTAGTGGGCAAAACACAACCAAAACAAACTGCAAATGCATCCAACAGGTTTGCAGAGTTACAAGCTTGATGTAATCATTGCGTGCTAGAAATATTGGACCAAGTACTGTACTTTCATTTCTAAACAGTAAAACAGATAGAGTATGTATGAAAATACCTTCAAATAAAAAGTGTCATTCTGTACTGTCGTCGAAAATATAAAACATTCAATCTCAAAGCCAACATGCTGGAGTATAGAGCCAAATGTAATATTTTAGCTTCACTTTTGCAGCCAATACATATAGGGTTGTCTGTAAGTACATTTGGTGGGGTGGAAATAAAGACTGCTCCTGTGGCAGGACAATATGTCATGTGAAAACTTAAGAAATGACTTGTATTAAAAGGACTTCCATAATCAAAATCCCCCGTTCTTCAAGTCTTCCAAAATGAGAGCTCCGAGGAGTCTAGACGCCTGGGGTTTTCAATTCCGCGAGTAAAAGGCAACATCGGGCCAGAACCACACAGCTTCTTGGGATGCTGACAACTGTTTAATTACTCGTCAGAAATTAAATGTCAGTCGGGAAAAAGACTTCTACCAAAAGGTCATGTCTTTAAAAATGAGAAAGAAAAGGAATGCTGCCGAAGATGTTTACAAATGATGTGAAAAAGAGACCGGTATCTGATTATACCGGTCTAAGCTCTCTGATGTGGATAACTTCATGGCTATGTTTACACAAGCAGCCCAAATCTGATATTTTTTCCACAAAATGATCTTTCAGATGATCAGATCTTTTGCCAATAATTCGTCAAAAGATCAGAATTGGGCTGCCTGTATTAATGCAGCCCATGACATATTCTACTGTTCTCACTGTCAAAATGGCTGTTTATTGTCTTGCCACCTGGTTGGAGGGCACCTGGTACTGCTGCAATGCAATCACTGTTTTACATGGTTTCTATAGTTCTGATCTAGTCTGGAGAAAATGGTTAGGGTTGATAAGCGCAAGAGTACAGTGAAAACTGAGTATGAGCACAAAGAGATGAACAGTTTGTCATGTTGACGTGCCCACTACCTCAGAGTGAGAGTCTCTTGACCCGTGAGGACTCATTGATCCAAGTGAAAACCCTTGCTAGTGGCCAAATGTGGAGAGTGACTGTGTTCACTCAATGTTTTAAGGAGTCCTGCTTGTGGTATCAGGGCGGATTCAGGGTTGACCTCACGCTGGGGCGGTCACGGTAAGTGGCAATATAAAGGGAAATTGGGCTCTTCAACTTAGAGGACAACTCAGAAACAATTACACTGTCTAGATAAGCAGCAATGATAATGGCTTGATGTAAATGACATGGCTGATATTATTCTCTTGTCTTTACTGCTATTCAGGGTCGGACTACCGCATTTGGGGCCGCAGGGTATTTTTCTCTCTGCCCCATGGCAAAAAGTATAGAATTGCAGGGAATTAGCTTTAAAACTGCTACATTTTCTCTCAGCCTCATGATAAAATGTGTAAAATAGCAATATAGAAGGTGGAAGGCATCAGCTAACTTAATGCATTTTGCCATGGTGCAGAGAAAAATAAACAAAAAAGTTTTATAATGCTATTATACACATTTTGTCATGAGGCTAATACCGTTGTCACCAACCTTTTCTGAGTCAAGATCACTTTCTGAGTCAAGATCACTTTCTGAGTCAAAATGCAAGCCGAGATCTAGCGCTGTGATTTGTTTAAAAAATGACTTTTAAAAAACCTAAGCCTATGCAACATTAACCTATTAAAAACAGTTCTGTAGAGATGATGTTTGTGCAGTAGGCTATAGGCCCAATACATTATCACTGCATATTGCATATATGCTTTCAATGCCCTGCCAATGTTGTTCTTCTCAGATCATTTAGAAATAATATATAAACAAAAAATGGTATATGATCACACTGGTAGTAGATTTGTTTAATTACTTTTGAGGCACAAGAACTCAGGCAGCAGAACATTTGAGGTGCCGGTACTCAGCTCTGTTAGGCTCCTGCCCAAGTCAAGCACTGATGTTGTTACTTCTATGACCAGAGAAAGTTAAATATTCCTCAATATAAAAAAAGACACAAGCTGCTAATAATAACAACCCAAGCTTATCTTCATAAGGCTAGGCCCCTATTTCTTCCTGTCGTGCCTGAAGTAAACTGCCTGTTACTCAGGCCCAGAAGCCAGGATATGCATACAATTGGTACCATTGGATAGAAAACACTTTGACGTTTGTAGAAATGTTAAAATAATGTATGAGACTATAACACAATAGATATGGTAGGAGATAATTCTAAGAAAAAATAACCCAATTTTTTGGGGGGGGAGAGCCCATGCTCTTCCATTAGAACGTATAGTGACAATGTTAAATCCAGCTCCCAGATTGCAATTCCAATGGCTTCCACTAGATGTCAACAGTCTTTGTTCAAGGTTTCAGGCTTGTTTCTTCCCAAACGAGGAAGAATTTTGAGTTTTGGCACTGGGAGTCAGACGAAGAGGACGCGCACCTGATAATTTAGCTAACAAAATGACCATACATGTTGTAGCTGGGACCCTTTGGATTGCAAAATTTTTTTTTTTCAAAAAGTAAGTGAATATTTAATCTCTATTTGGGATTTTATGAAGCCTGTGCTGGTTGAAAAATATTTTGATGTGGGGAGCCGTCCTCAAACAATCGCATGGCATGCTTTCGCTGTAAAGCCTATTGTAAATCGGACAATGCAGTTTGAATTTAAGCTTTTAACCAATATAAGATACTTTTATGTACCAAATTGTTTAATATCCATAGTTTTTATGATTATTTATTTGAATTGCGCGCCCTCCAATTTCACTGGAAGTTGTCGACAGGTGTCCAGCTAGCGGGACGCCTATCCCAGAGAGGATTTATTGGAACACTTTGCTACTCATTCATTACTGCTGCAGTGCTGGTTGTAGAGTGAGTGGAAGTAGGGGAGAATGCACATT
This sequence comes from Brachymystax lenok tsinlingensis, assembly GCA_030435695.1. Lineage (NCBI taxonomy): Eukaryota > Metazoa > Chordata > Actinopteri > Salmoniformes > Salmonidae > Brachymystax > Brachymystax lenok. Next base: position 7,731,971 of record CM059793.1, read on the forward strand.
TTTGGGCTTATAATAGTATTGAACGAATTGTTGACAGTGCTGAACATGATGAACATGAACTTATTCTGAAAAACAGCAGCTCTTTGCTGTATTTGTTGAGTCTTTCTCTAGTCGTCATGGTTTTATAAGTTTAGAAATCTCACAGTGTCAACTTTACTGTGGGTTCAAGGCTTCTTTTTAGTCTATAGCTTGAGGAAACTGTGCAGACACAGTGATCTGAGCTTTCTGATTGGCCAGCGGTAGACCTATAGGTGCACTTGATTTGCTCTCTGGGCCTGCCGGGTAGGCGGAGTTCTACTTTCAGACACATGAAATGGTTCAAAATGGGAACACTTTGCCTTTCTGGCGCAAGGGCTGCTGAATCAAGTGCAGCTACCACCAACAGCGTTTTTTGTTATAAAAAAAAACGAATAAAAAAATACAGTGGAGCATAAAAGTATTTAGTCAGCCACCAATTGTGCATGTTCTCTCACTTAAAAAGATGAGAGAGGCCTGTCATTTTCATCATAGGTACAATTCAACTATGACAGACAAAATGAGGAAAAAAAATCCCGAAAATCACATTGTAGGATTTTTAATGAATTTATTTGCAAATTATGGTGGAAAATAAGTATTTGGTCACATACAAACAAGCAAGATTTCTGGCTCTCACAGACCTGTAACTTCTTCTTTAAGAGGCTCCTCTGTCCTCCACTCGTTACCTGTATTAATGGCACCTGTTTGAACTTGTTATCAGTATAAAAGACACCTGTCCACAACCTCAAACAGTCACACTCCAAACTCCACTATGGCCAAGACCAAAGAGCTGTCAAAGGACACCAGAAACAAAATTGTAGACCTGCACCAGGTTGGGAAGACTGAATCTGCAATAGGTAAGCAGCTTGGTTTGAAGAAATCAGCTGTGGGAGCAATTATTAGGAAATGGAAGACATACAAGACCACTGATAATCTTCCTCGATCTGGGGCTCCACGCAAGATCTCACCCCATGGGGTCAAAATGATCACAAGAACGGTGAGCAAAAATGCCAGAAAACGGGGGGACCTAGTGAATGACCTGCAGAGAGCTGGGACCAAAGTAACAAAGCCTACCATCAGTAACACACTACGCCGCCAGGGACTCAAATCCTGCAGTGCCAGACGTGTCCCCCTGCTTAAGCCAGTACATGTTCAGGCCCGTCTGAAGTTTGCTAGAGAGCATTTGGATGATCCAGATGAGGATTGGGAGAATGTCATAGGGTCAGATGAAACCAAAATAGAACTCTTTGGTAAAAACTCAACTCGTCGTGTTTGGAGGACAAAGAATGCTGAGTTGCATCCAAAGAACACCATACCTACTGTGAAGCATGGGGGTGGAAACATCATGCTTTGGGGCTGTTTTTCTGCAAAGGGACCAGGACTGACTGATCCGTGTAAAGGAAAGAATGAATGGGGCCATGTATCGTGAGATTTTGAGTGAAAACCTCCTTCCATCAGCAAGGGCATTGAAGATGAAACGTGGCTGGGTCTTTCAGCATGACAATGATCCCAAACACACCGCCCGGGCAACGAAGGAGTGGCCGTAGAAGCATTTCAAGGTCCTGGAGTGGCCTAGCCAGTCTCCAGATCTCAACCCCATAGAAAATCTTTGGAGGGAGTTGAAAGTCCGTGTTGCCCAGCGACAGCCCCAAAACATCACTGCTCTAGAGGAGATCTGCATGGAGGAATAGGCCAAAATACCAGCAACAGTGTGTGAAAACCTTGTGAAGACTTACAGAAAACGTTTGACCTCTGTCATTGCCAACAAAGGGTATATAACAAAGTATTGAGATAAACTTTTGTTATTGACCAAATACTTATTTTCCACCATAATTTGCAAATAAATAAATTAAAAATCCTACAATGTGATTTTCTGGATATCTTTTTCCCATTTCGTCTGTCATAGTTGAAGTGTACCTATGATGAAAATGACAGGCCTCTCTCATCTTTTTAAGTGAGAGAACTTGCACAATTGGTGGCTGACTAAATACTTTTTTGCCCCACTGTAGGAACACAATGCTTTATTGGCTGATAGAAAATGTTGAAATTTTAAAGCAGCTCTTTCATTTGTAACTGTAAGGCGAGACGAGACCAGTCTATCCTCTCTTTCGCTTGTTGTCATGTCTCCGCATGCCAGCTCTAATTGAAGGTTTGGTCTGTCAGGGTTTCATTGTTGAGTTGGGTCACAAACTGCATGCACTGCATTGAAAAACAAAGAATTCAAGAGAAATAGAAAAAAACGGATAGAATCCTGTTACCATGTCTGAACACCAGACATTTCTCCCCCAAAGACCTGTTTTCAATGCAGTTCAGACAGAAAACACCACATATTCATTTCATCCATGTATTAGAAAGTAAAATACATCCACATAAACAACTATTGTAATGCAATGGATACACATGCATAGTATTGGGCAAATTACACCCGCTTACAGAGCGATTAGAAATGGAATATCCTGGACATGTTCCATTCAGATAAAAAAATGCTATAGAGTTATAACATATGATTGAATTTTTTGACAACATCACGTGTTATACAATGAGATCCAAAAGTATGGAGATGGTGACCAATTTGTTGTTGTTATTTATTATGAATAATGATGAGTGAGAAAGTGTGAGAAAGTTACAGACGCACAAATATCATACCCCGAAGACATGCTAACCTCTCACCATTACAATAACACGGGAGGTTAGCATTTTATATCATACCCCCAAAACATGCTAACCTCTCACCATTACAATAACAGGGGAGGTTAGCATTTTATATCATACTCCCAAGACATGCTAACCTCTCACCATCATTATTGGGAGGTTAGCATTTTATATCATACCCCCAAGCCATGCTAACCTCTCACCATTACAATAACAGAGGAAGTCAGCATTTTATATCATACCCCCAAGACATGCTAACCACTCACCATTACAATAACAGAGGAAGTCAGCATTTTATATCATACCCCCAAGACATGCTAACCTCTCACCATTACAATAACAGAGGAGGTTAGCATTTTATATCATACCCCGAAGACATGCTAACCTCACACCATTACAATAACAGGGGAGGTTAGTATTTTATATCAAAACCCCAAGACATGCTAACCTCACACCATTACAATAACAGGGGAGGTTAGTATTTTATATCAAAACCCCAAGACATTCTAACCTCTCACCATTACAATAACAGGGGAGGTTAGTATTTTATATCAAAACCCCAAGACATTCTAACCTCTCACCGTAACAATAACAGGGGAGGTTAGTATTTTATATCAAAACCCCAAGGCATTCTAACCTCTCACCATTACAATAACAGGGGAGGTTAGTATTTTATATCAAAACCCCAAGACATTCTAACCTCTCACCGTTACAATAACAGGGGAGGTTAGTATTTTATATCAAAACCCCAAGACATTCTAACCTCTCACCGTTACAATAACAGGGAGGTTAGTTTTTATATCAAAACCCCAAGACATTCTAACCTCTCACCGTTACAATAACAGGGAGGTTAGTATTTTATATCAAAACCCCAAGACATTCTAACCTCTCACTGTTACAATAACAGGGAGGTTAGTATTTTATATCAAAACCCCAAGACATTCTAACCTCTCACCGTTACAATAACAGGGAGGTTAGTATTTTATATCAAAACCCCAAGACATTCTAACCTCTCACCGTTACAATAACAGGGAGGTTAGTATTTTATATCAAAACCCCAAGACATTCTAACCTCTCACCGTTACAATAACAGGGAGGTTAGTATTTTATATCAAAACCCCAAGACATTCTAACCTCTCACCGTTACAATAACAGGGAGGTTAGTATTTTATATCAAAACCCCAAGACATTCTAACCTCTCACCGTTACAATAACAGGGGAGGTTAGTATTTTATATCAAAACCCCAAGACATTCTAACCTCTCACCGTTACAATAACAGGGGAGGTTAGTATTTTATATCAAAACCCCAAGACATTCTAACCTCTCACCGTTACAATAACAGGGGAGGTTAGTATTTTATATCAAAACCCCAAGACATTCTAACCTCTCACCATTACAATAACAGGGGAGGTTAGTATTTTATATCAAAACCCCAAGACATTCTAACCTCTCACCATTACAATAACAGGGGAGGTTAGTATTTTATATCAAAACCCCAAGACATTCTAACCTCTCACCATTACAATAACAGGGGAGGTTAGTATTTTATATCAAAACCCCAAGACATTCTAACCTCTCACCGTTACAATAACAGGGAGGTTAGTATTTTATATCAAAACCCCAAGACATTCTAACCTCTCACCGTTACAATAACAGGGGAGGTTAGTATTTTATATCAAAACCCCAAGACATTCTAACCTCTCACCGTTACAATAACAGGGGAGGTTAGTATTTTATATCAAAACCCCAAGACATTCTAACCTCTCACCGTTACAATAACAGGGGAGGTTAGTATTTTATATCAAAACCCCAAGACATTCTAACCTCTCACCATTACAATAACAGGGGAGGTTAGTATTTTATATCAAAACCCCAAGACATTCTAACCTCTCACCGTTACAATAACGGTGGAGATTAGCATTTTTGGGGGGTTATGATATTTGTGCGTCTAACTTTCTCACTCATCATTCAGGTCTATCCGTGATCATGGTAACATCCACATTAGTGTTTAGAAACATAATCTATTCTTATTTACAAAAAAAGTGACTACAAAATGACACAATACATTATTTATCATTCATTTCTATTGGGCAAAAAATGATCTGAAACACAACCAAAAGAAACAGCAAATGCATCCAACAAATTTTACTATGAATATGGGACAAAATGTTAAACCTTTTACTACTTTAATACACATACAATGCATTCAGACCCCTTTACTTTTTCAACATTTTGGTACGTTACAGTCCTATTCTAAAATTGATTAAATTGTTTTTTTCCCTCATCAATCTACACACAATACCACATAATGACAAAGCAAAAACGAAATTCAATTGATTGTACATTATTTGGAAAGGCACACACCTATTAGGTCCCACAGTTGACAGTGCACGTCAGAGCAAAAACCAAGCAATGAGGTCCAAGGAATTGCCGTAGAGATCCAAAACAGGATTGTGTCGAGGCACATATCTGGGCAAGGGTAACATTTAAAGGTCCCCAAGAACAGTAGCCTCCATCATTATTAAATGGAAGAACAACCAAGACTCTTCCTAGCGCTGGCCGCCCGGCCAAACTGAGCAATCAGGAGAGAAGAGCCTTGGTCAGGGAGACGACCAAGAACCTGATCGTCACTCTAACAGAGCTCCAGAATTCCTCTGTGGAGATGGGAGAACCTTCCAGAAGGACAACCATCTCTGCCCCACTCCACAAATTAGGCCTTTGTGGTAGAGTGGCCAGATGGAAGCCACTCCTCAGGACAAGGCACATGACAGCCCACTTGGAGTTTTCTAAAAGGCACCTAAAGGAGTCTCACACCATGAGAAACAAGATTCTCTGGCCTGATGAAACCAATATTGAACTATTTGGCCTGAATGCAAAGCATCACGTCTGGAGGAAACCTGGCACCATCCCTGAGGTGAAGCATGGTGGTGGTAGCATTATGCTGTGGGGATGTTTTTCAGCAGCAGGGACTGGGAGACTAGTCAGGATCGAGGGAAAGATGAACGGAGCAAAGTACAGAGAGATCCTTGATGAAAACTTGCTCCAGAGTGCTCAGGACCTCAGACTGGGGCAAAGGTTCACCTTCCAACAGGACAACAACACAGCCAAGACAACGCAGGATTGGCTTTGGGACAAGTCTCTGAATGTCCTTGAGTGCCCCAGCCAGAGTCTGGACTTGAACCCGATCGAACATCTCTGGAGAGACCTGAAAATAGCTGTGCAGCAACGTACCCCATCCAACCTGACAGAACCTGAGAGGATCTGCAGAGAAGAATGGGAGAAACTCCCCAAATACAATTGTGCCAAGCTTGTAGCATCATACCCAAGAAGACTCGAGGCTGTAATCGCTGTCAAAGGTGCTTCAACAAAGTACTGAGTAAAGGGTCTGAATACTTATGTAAATGTCATATTTCATCATTTTTATTGTTTATACATTTGGATTTTTTTTAAATAAATTTTAGAATAAGGCTCTAGTGTAACACAATGTGGAAAAAGTCACGGGGTCTGAATACTTTCTGAATGCACTGTAAGTGAATTTGTCCCAGTACTTTTGGCCCCTTAAAATGGGGGGTCTATGTACAAAAAGTGCTGTAATTTCTAAATGGTTCACCCAATATGGATGGAAATACCCTCAAATTAGTCATTGTAACATTTCAAATTCTAAGTGTTGGAATAAAGAGCCAAAACAACAAGAAATGTGTAAATGTCCCAATACTTTTGGAGCTCACTGCAGATTGTGTTTGTAACACCCCTTCTACCACTGAGACGATATTAATCACTCACCACTTTCCTCTGTCCCAAACAGCACCCTACTCCTTACATGGCACACTCTTTTAGACCAGAGCCCTATGGCTCCCACTATATAGGGGAAAATGGTGGCAGGTAGCCTAGCGGTTAAGCGTGTTGGGCCAGTAACTGAAAGGTCGCTGGTTTGAAACCCTGAGATGACTAGGGGAAAAATCTGTTAATGTTTCCTTGTGAGAGGCACTTAACCCTAATTGCTCCTGTAAGTCGCTCTGGGTAAGTTGTCTACTAAATGACTAAAATGTAAATGTGTCGCTCTACACAAAAGAAGGGGAGCTCTAATTGCACAGTGATAAGATTTGTAAAAAAAGAAAATCCTATTTAACGCTGTAGTCAGGGACAGATGCTGATTAATCCAATTGTCTGTCTGTTTGTGCAGCTATTGGTCTGTTGCCAAAGAGATTAGCATTTCAGAGTTCCCTGTAATACAATTCAGGCATTTCATTAAAGGTCCTTACCTACCAGGCCATAGAAATACACAATGCTGTGCAGCTGTAATGACAACGAGTATAAGTGAATTAAACCAACACAATTAGATTGAGAGATGACATGGGATTAGCTGACATGACTGTGCAATTATGTATTTTCTAATGCCACATATCCATAAAGGCATTGTGGTCAACTGTGAAATCATGGGCCCCAGAAGAACCCTGGACAATTGTTTGAATGAACCTCCTAGATAAGTTGTTAAGAGAGACAATGATCATATAAACAGCCCTTTCTCTATCTGCAGACAACAGCCAGCGGCCTCCTGTTTTTGAGGGGGGAATTTGTCACGCTTTCTCCCCAGAGGCTTGTTTGGAAAGAACTGAGCAGAATGGCTGCCTCCCTGCAGAAGAAATAGGACAAGGTTGGCAATGTTTTTGGAATGGTAATAATATTGTATTTTTCTATATATTCACATGGCACCAGCATCTCCTTGGAGTGCATTTGACACTTTGTCACATTGTTCTCCTATGGCAAAGAATGCCTCAGTTTCACAACAAAACGTTACAGCACAGTGTATCATTATTGACATTTGAATGGCATTTGTGTCCTCAGCTCAGACTGAAAGATACACAGGAAGTGGGACTGTATTCAACTCAATTCAAGCTTGTCCCCTGCTGCGAGAGGAACTGGTATCTAAAATCTCCAATACGTTTATCTTTGGATTATTGGGGTTTATTTTGGTAGCTTTTTGAGTGAAAACTATACGAGAGGACTGCCTGAATTATCAGAGCAATAACAGACACGAAAGTGTTTGAAAATACGCAGAGTATATCTGACTGACAAAAGCCACACAAGGACACACACAAATACCTGAGTCATTACCAGTCTGTGACTGACAGAGGATCAAAATAAAATCACTGTAAACCACGCTTCGCAGCGTGTGCTAAAACAGAAACCCTGTGTTTTCAAATCTTTTCCCGACGAGGTGAGTTCAAAGTTCACAGAAAGTCACCCGTAATTGGCTGCTAAAGACAGAAGGTCACCGGTAATTGGCTGCTAACGCATCCCTAACATTGACAGGGAGAGATGCGTCGCAATTAGTAGGTAATGCATGGGAGTCCCCTCCAGCACGCATTCTAATTCACAGATTGTGCAATAAAGGGATCAACTTGGTATGACTATCGTGGGTGGCATCCGAATTAGCCTGTGCAATGCTGAGTCACCTAAGAGAGGTGACTGGAATGAAACTTACTGTAGGCTTCCTGTACGTAAGGGACTACAGTCTCTGTCTGAGCTTTCATAAAGCATCTCAGAGTAGGGATGCTGATTTAGGATCAGTACCCCTTATGTCAATTTAAACTTATTCCTTATGATCTATACGGTCAAACTGATCCCAGATCAGCACTTAGAGACACATTGTGAAGTCCCTGGGCTCTTATGGTACAGGAGATAGTGCACCTGCCCATGTAAAATAATTGTTACTGGTTCAATTCCCTTGCCAGCTGTTCCCCCCCTCAATTGCTACACTTCAAGGCTAAGCATAATGTTAGGCACACTAGACATAGTGAGTACGCGTACATGCACACAATAAAACGGTTATTGTGAATAGTCAGATTAATATAACAGTTTGATTTAAACGTTGACATGCTTTGCAAGAATAATGATTTTCCTAATAATCCTGTTTACATGGACACATCTGAAATCAGGCTACCTGATGGGACTTTGATAACTGCAGAAAACAATAGACGTTCTACCACAGTGACCATGTTGTTTTTAGGAAGCGTATTTGATTCTGAGTTCGGACACATAAAGTTTGTTTGTGAAAACTATTTCTAAGATGAGTACTTGAATAAGATGAATACCCGAACTCACTTCACTCGCGCAAAAAGAAGTTAGCTTGCGCTGCTCGTGCTGTCACATGGGCAGATCAGATACACCGCTGGGACTTTGAATTAAAGTGTTACATGTCCTAATAATTCAAAAGATTGTTCAGAAAACCAGGTGTTTTAATGGATGTATCCTTAATTCGATTATGACCTTATGCCGACAAAGATAAGCGAAATAAGGTGTTTACATGACTGATGCCCGATCCAGGCTGTATCACAACCGGCCGTGATTGGGTGTCTCATAGGGCGGCGCACAATTGGCCCAGCGGCGTCTGAGTTTGGCTGGTGTAGGCCGTCATTGTAAATAAGAATTTGTTCTTAACTGACTTGCCTAGTTAAATAAAGGTTACTCGGCCTAGTGCCGTAATCAGTTTCATATTGGTCAGTACAGGTGCATCAAAGCTGGGACCGAGAGACTGAAAAACAGCTTCTATCTCAAGGCCATCAGACTGTTAAACAGCCATCACTAACATTGAGTGGCTGCTGCCAACATACTGACTTAAATCTCTAGCCACTTTAAAAAAAACTTCCTAGTTCTTGCCGATGACAATAATACCCAAATATGCAAAGGAAGATTATTGCATATTTATATCTTTGTGTATCTATTTAGGATACATCACCATTAATAGAATTACATTAATTTCCATAATTATACACTTCTGTGTAGTACAGATCAGGGACTCATGATGAAATTCTGTTACTGCAATTCTGTTACCAGGTGTAAATTCACTTCACTTACTGTAGTTCAATAACCAAAATAGATATTTTCAAAGTCCGTGTGTCATGTTATAGCTGATACCCCATACTTTCTGCAGACAGCGTAGAATCTTAATTCGGAGCAAATATTTACGTTTTGTTTTTAACGTAGACACATAAAAAATGGAGGGAAATTCTGTTACCATCTGCACAGTTCTTCCAGTAAATGTTTTAATAAAATGTTCAGTGTAAATTGTTAAATGTAGTCCTTGTGCATAGAGTTGTTTTGAAATCAACGGTTTTTTTTTGGCATACATTTTAAGTGAAAAATCTCAGCACAAAAGTCTCTGCTAACATGGAATTGCCCATGTGTCATACTTCCTTTGAGCCCCAACCAAAACGGATTTGAAATGTTACCCACTTAAGGTAGATTTAGTGCTGGGCTTTGATAAAAGTGCAATTATCTTGTCCTCATTTGCGTTCTGCTATGGGGATACCTTACTTTTTTTGTTGATAACCACTGCTTTGTAAGCAAACAATGGAAGGACATACAATCTCAGAAGCCATTCAGAACAATGGTCATTATAAAAACACAATCTGACATGAAAAGCTTGTATCACATTTTCATTCGAACACAACACAATCTGACACCATCAAAGCTCGTATCAAGTTTTCATAAAAACACAACACAATCTGTGTCACGCCTGCTCCTGCTCCCGCTCTTCCCCCCTGGTGATGGAGGGCGTCAGGCTCCCCAGCATCGCGCACTCCTGCCACCATCATTACGCACACCTGTCTTCCCCTCGTCACTCGCATCAGCGATTATTGGACTCACCTGGACTCAATCACCTCTGTCATTACCTTCCCTATATCTGTCTGGTTCCGCGCTCTGTTCCCTGCTTCTGCATTGATTTTCGCATGTCCTTGTATACTCGTGTGCTGACGCTGCTCCTGTCTTGTTTCTTGTCTGTTCCTCATTAAATGTTGACTCCCCGTACCTGCTTCTCATCTCCAGCGTCGGTCGTTACAATCTGACATGCAACACTCGTATCAAGTTTTCATATCAAGTGAATATCATCTCAACGGCTGTTTGAAACAGTCTTTCAAAAAAACAGCACTTTGAAATCTGAGATATCATGTCATTGCCATTGGCTAAGTAAACATGTGGATTCAATATTAGCCTTTATATACAGTATCTGTGTCAGATATGAGATGTTGATCCAGGCATGTAATATTAGAAGACTGACGTAATACATGTTATACCAGAAATGATCATTAGTATGATGAGCATAATCAGTGAGAGTGCTGTACCAGTAGTGTGTATTGGAGGTACTCAGATGGGCTATGAGGACATCAGATGACATAGATAGATCATGAATAAGTCATCTGGGCATGAAGTTCACTGCAGCTTCTGCCTGATGCACTGACCCATGCATCCACCAGCAATGACACATTCCAGTGTAGGCAGTTATGTACTGGTAATGTTCATGTGATTTCATGCACTGGCTGCATACCAGTCTTCTCACAGATGGTATATAAAATAAAAAAAATGGAAATATAAAGAAATGGCACCCTATTTCCTATAGGGCCTGGTTAAAAACAGTGCACTACAAAGGGAATAAGGTGCCATTTGCGACGCAACCCATATAAAGGAGCAAAGATATAGCAACTAATAGAGCAGGTAAATCAGGTTGTTACCGTGGTACCTGAGGTTGTTACCGTGGTACCTGAGGTTGTTACCGTGGTACCTGAGGTTGTTAACGTGGTACCTGAGGTTATTACCATGGTACCTGAGGTTGACAGCATAGTACCTGAAGTTGTTACCGTGGTACCTGAGGTTCTTACCGTGGTGCCTGAGGTTGTTACCGTGGTGCCTGAGGTTGTTACCGTGGTACCTGAGGCTGTTACCGTGGTACCTGAGGTTGACAGCATGTTACCTGAGGTTGACAGCATGGTACCTGAGTTTGACAACATGGTACCTGAGATTCTATCCTGTAAAGAAAGCCTGCTGATCTAGACGTAAACATTAGATCACTCGCAATGCATTATTTTGTCACCATAAAATTAAGATGATTCTACTGACTGTGTCCCAAATTGCACCCTATTCCCTATAAAGTGCACTACTTTGGACCTGGGCCCATATAGCTCTGGTAAAAAGTAGTGCACTATGAATAGCATACAATTTGGAACGCAACCGTAGTTTTATGCAGCTGTCATGGAAAGACTGTTTTAATTGGCTCATTATATAGAGCGCTCTGTTCCTTCAATGCTATCCCATTCACCTCTAGATATTATTTACTGCATTAGCATGTCATGGACCATACAAGGAAGTCAAGCTTTGTGCAACCCTCAAAATTGAACCCTAGCCTACAGTATACTCAACTGACTACGCAAGCCACACATAATACCCTGTCACCCATATGTACCTCCTACACTGAATATGTTTACATGCACACTAATAATTAAATCAAATCAAATCAAATTTTATTTGTGCCATACACATGGTTAGCAGATGTTAATGCGAGTGTAGCAAAATGCTTGTGCTTCTAGTTCCGACCATGCAGTAATCTAACAAGTAATCTAACAATTTCACAACACCTTATACACACAAGTGTAAAGGATTGAATACGAGTATGTACATATAAATATATGGATGAGCGATGGCTGACCGGCATAGGCAAGATGCAGTAGATGGTACATAGTACAGTATACACATGTGAGATGAGTAGTGTAGGATATATAACCATTATATTAATGGCATCGTTTAAAGTGGCTAGTGATACATTTATTACATCCACTTTTTAATTATTAAAGTGGCTAGAGATTTGAGTCGATGGCCGAACGGCATAGGCAAGATTCAGTAGATAGTATAGAGTACAGTGTATACATTTGATATGAGTAATGTCAGATATGTAAACATGATATACAACATTGTTTAAAGTGGCTAGTGATACATTTGTTACATCCAATTTTATATTATTTAATAAAAAGAAACAGAATAAAGTACAGGCAAAATCCTAGAGGAAAACCTGCTTCAGTCTGCTTTCCAACAGACACTGGGAGACAAATTCACCTTTCAGCAGGACAATAGCCTAAAAGACAAGACCACATCTACACTGGAGTTGCTTACCAAGATGACATTGAATGTTCCTGAGTGGCCTAGTTTCAGTTTTGACTTAAATCGACATGAAAATCTATGGCAAGACTTGCAAATAGCTGTCTAGCAATGATCAACAACCAACTTGACAGAGCTTGAAGCATTTTGAAAAGAATAATATGCAAATCTTGTACATCCCAGGTGTACAAAGCTCTTAGAGATTTACCCAGAAAGACTCACAGCTGTAATCGCTGACAAAGATGATTCTAACATGTATTGACTCAGGGATGTAACACAACAAAGTATGGAATACGTCAAGGGGTCAAATACTTTCTGAAGGCACTTTTCTTTACTGTGCTGTGGTCTCTTCTGTGCTGTACTCTACTGTGCTGTTCTCTTCTGTGCTGTACTCTACTGTGCTGTACTCTACTGAACTATACTTTTCTTTACTGTGCTGGTCTCTTCTGTGCTGGTCTCTTCTGTGCTGTACTCTTCTGTGCTGTACTCTACTGTGCTGTTCTCTACTGTGCTGTACTCTACTGTGCTGTACTCTACTGTGCTGTTCTCTTCTGTGCTGTACTCTACTGTGCTGTACTCTACTGAACTATACTTTTCTTTACTCTGCTGTACTCTACTGTGCTGTTCTCTTCTGTGCTGTACTCTACTGTGCTGTACTCTACTGAACTATACTTTTCTTTACTCTGCTGTACTCTACTGTGCTGTTCTCTACTGAACTATACTTTTCTTTACTCTGCTGTACTCTACTGTGCTGTACTCTACTGAACTATACTTTTCTTTACTGTGTTGCCCTGTACTGTCCTGTGCTGTGCTGTGCTTTGTTGTGCTGTCCTGTGCTGTGCTGTGCTGTACTGTAGGCTAGTTCTGTCCTTGAGCTGTTCTTGTCTATTGATGTTCTGTATTATGTCATTCTGTATTATGTTTCATGTTTGTGTGGACCCCATGAAGAGTAGCTGTTGCTTTTGCAACAGCTAATGGGGATCCTAATAAAATATCAAAATACTTAACTTGTGAACCCAACTGTGGTTTGTGACTACTATGATTTCAGCACTCGCCCGTCCCGTTCTGTGAGCTTGTTTGGCCTAACACTTCGCGTCTGAGCCATTGTTGCTCCTAGACAATTTGAATGGGTGTCCAAATACAGTGGCTTGCGAACGTATTCACCCCCTTGGCATTTGTCCTATTTCATTGCCTTACAACCTGGAATTAAAATAGATTTTTGGAGGGTTTTGGTTTGTATCATTTGATTGACACAGCATGCCTACCACATTGAAGATGCAAAATATTTTTCTTGTGAAACAAACAAGAAATAAGACACCCCCCCCCCCAAGTCAATACTTGTAGAGCCACCTTTTGCAGCAATTACAGCTGCAAGTCTCTTGGGGTATGTCTCTATAAGCTTGGCACATCTAGCCACTGGGATTTTTGCCCATTCTTCAAGGCAAAACTGTTCCAGCTCCTTCAAGTTGGATGGGTTCCGCTGGTGTACAGCAATCTTTAAGTCATACCACAGATTCTCAATTGGATTGAGGTCTGGGCTTTGACTAGGCCATTCCAAGACATTTAAATGTTTCCCCTTTAACCACTTGAGTGTTGCTTTAGCAGTATGCTTAGAGTTATTGTCCTGCTGGAAGGTGAACCTCCGTCCCAGTCTCAAATCTCTTGGAGACTGAAACAGGTTTCCCTCAAGAATTGCCCTGTATTTAGCGCCATCCATCATTCCTTCAATTCTGACCAGTTTCCCAGTCCCTGCCGATGAAAAACATCCCCACAGCATGATGCTGCCACCACCATGCTTCACTGTGGGGATGGTATTCTCTGGGTGATGAGAGGTGTTGGGTTTGTGCCAGACATAGCGTTTTCCTTGATGGCCAAAAAGCAAAATTTTTGTCTCATCTAACCGGAGTACCTTCTTCCATATGTTTGGGAAGTCTCCCACATGGCTTTTGGCAAACACCAAACGTGTTTGCATATCTTCTTCTTTAAGCAATGCCTTTTTTCTGGCCACTCTTTTGTGAAGCCCAGCTCTGTGGAGTGTACGGCTTAAAGTGGTCCTATGGACAGATACTCCAATCACCGCTGTGGAGCTTTGCAGCTCCTTCAGGGTTATCTTTGGTCTCTTTGTTGCCTCTCTGATTAATGCCTTCCTTGCCTAGTCCGTCAAATGTGGTGGGCGGCCCTCTCTTGGCAGGTTTGTTGGGGTGCCATATTCTTTCCATTTTTTATAATGGATTTAATGGTGCTCCGTGGGATGTTCAAAGTTTCTGATATTTTTTTATAACCCAACCCTGATTTGTACTTCTCCACAACTTTGTCCCGGACCTGTTTGGAGAGCTCCTTGGTCTTAATGGTGCCACTTGCTTGGTGGCATAGTGGTGTTGCAGACTCTGGGGCCTTTCAGAACAGGTGTATATATACTGAGCTCATGTGACCGATCATGTGACACTTAGATTGCACACAGGTGGACTTTATTTAACTAATTATGTGACTTCTGAAAGTAATTGGTTGCACCAGATCTTATTTAGGGGCTTCATAGCGAAGGGGGTGAATACAGATGCACGCACCACTTTTCCGTTTAGATTTTTTTAATTTCACTCAATTTGGACTATTTTGTGTATGTCCATTACATGAAATCCAAATAAAAATCCATTTAAATTACAGGTTCTTATGCAACAAAATAGAAAAAACACCAAGGGGGGTGAATACTTTTGCAAGGCACTGTACTTTTGTATATATAGTGTATTTACCTTTTTAGACTGTTTCTGGTAGATGTTTTCTAAGACCCCCTTTCCATCTGTTTTAATCAAAGCCTTCGCTTCTTCGTAACGTTAAACATTTTAGGATGGAAAATTGTTGAGAAATGTATATATGCCTTAATTTCTCAAAAATATAGACTCTTTGCTTTCATTTGACACCCAATTTGACATGCTCCTATGAACTTTACAAGTTTGTGCTCATGGGTCCTTTTACATGTTGGTGCTCATGGGTCCTTTAACATGTTGGTGCTCATGGGACCTTCTACATGTTGGTGCTCATGGGTCCTTTAACATGTTGGTGCTCATGGGTCCTTTTGCATGTTGGTGCTCATGGGTCCTTTAACATGTTGGTGCTCATGGGTCCTATAACATGTTGGTGCTCATGGGTCCTTTTACATGTTGGTGCTCATGGGTCCTTTAACATGTTGGTGCTCATGGGTCCTTTAACATGTTGGTGCTCATGGGTCCTTTAACATGTTGGTGCTTATTGGTCCTTTTACATGGAACTGACTATATCTTCTTTTTCAAACATATTTCCTCCTTCCATGTGTCCACAGATTTGAGCAATTTTGTAATAGAAAGAGTCCATGGGTGGGACTCACAAGCAAGCTTGCGCGCACATATACACACACACACACACACACACACACCATGTGAAAAACGCTCATTGTTAATTTGGATGGACAGTAGCCAGATGGTTGTGGGTGAGGGGTCAGGGGTCAGCGTGGGATAGTGTTGTGGTTGGTCTGACCTGACACGACATCAGCAAGCTGCCAGAGAGAGGAGGATTGTGATACAGTACATCCCATCAACTTCACCGTGGAGTGTGGAAAACTGGATAAAGATTCTAGAATTTAACAAAAGAGTATGAGGTTATTAAATGAATAATGTATTTTTTGATAGGCTTGTTTTGATTTCGCAGCAATCTTTTTTGGGGGTGAGCTTAGAACGTCAGATGATGTAACTCTTCAATTACTTCTTCAAAAGTTTGCAGTGGAGTCATAGAGTTTCTTAGGGAATTGACAGTAAAAGTGGTTCATGTTTGTCTGTTTAATGTTTTCAATCCGACACCTGTATTTTCTACTGGAAGTCACGGATAAAAGAGATGACGTCATGAAATGGGTGTTCATGGCGTCGTCCTTCATACAGATCTATAGTTGTACTAGAAGATAAATCAACCTCTGAGTCTCAGACAAGACATTCCCTCACTGTGACATCTCATCTCGTGTGTCCTTTCACTGTTCAGGCCTGTTGTTCTGAAAACAAGTACAGCTCCAAATGATAACAAAACTAGTAAGATGAGTGGAACGGGAAGCCATTTTGACAGGGCATTGGGCACTCTGAATACAGGCAAACAATTATCAAAATCGCTTATTCCCTTTTATCCTAAATACACCGCTCTTGCCCCAAAGCAAGATTGAGCAATCCTTCTTCCTCCAGTACGTACCAAACATTGTACATTTTAATTAGGTACTCTGGCATAATACTGCATCTGGTGTTGTTTCACACTGTGTTACATTCAGGGAGCGATTTGCTGGGAGGGGTTTAGTACAATGAAATTAATATAATACACCTAACATGTTTAATTACCCCCCACCCCACCCCACCATGAATAGCACATGTGTGCTTATCTACCCCCATTGCTGAACATTCATTATGTTCCCCTTGGGGTGCACATCAGATTCAATAATACAAATGTATATCTATTATATTTTTTCCAATCAGCCTTGAATTGCATCTAGAAAGAATCTGATCTGTCACCTCCAATCTGTCCTATTCATGTCTATAAAATAACTGCTGTGTCTTCGTCTACATCCCAAATGACACTATAATCCCTTTAAAGCGCACTACTTTTGACCAGAGTAGCTACAAAACAAGGAGTACGGGTAGTTCGCTATGAATGGAATAGGGTTCAGTTTAGGATGCAGCCTTGGCCTCATTAATTACTGCTTTGAACACTTGTTCCATTGGACTAATATTGACAGATGAGTAATCCAGGTTTGGCTCTATTCCACTTAACCATGCTGCTCTGCTTCCCAGGGAACAATACATTGCTGCTTCACAGGGAACAATCCATTGCTATCTGAATTACACAACTCTGGATCATAGACTCTGGTCTGGTTGAATCAATGAGGATGTACACAACTCTTGATCATAGACTCTGGTCTGGTTGAATCAATGAGGATGTACACAACTCTGGATCATAGACTCCGGTCTGGTTGAATCAATGAGGATCTTGTACATCACAGGTTTGAGTCAGGTTCTTTGTTGGTGATAATTAACATTTAATTGGCTTGTTTTGACTTCATAACACTTCGACATCATCAATACATTCATCATACATTCATCATACATTCATCATACATTCATAATACATTCATCATACATTCATCATACATTCATCATACATTCATAATACATTCATCATACATTCATCATACATTCATCATACATTCATCATACGTTCGTAATACGTTTGTCATACGTTTGTCATACGTTCGTCATACGTTCGTCATTCGTTCATCATACATTCATCATACATTCATCATACATTCATCATACATTCATAATACATTCATAATACATTCATCATACATTCATCATACATTCATCATACATTCATAATACATTCATAATACATTCATCATACATTCATAATACATTCATCATACGTTCATAATACATTCATAACACGTTCATCATACGTTCATCATACATTCATCATACATTCATAATACATTCATCATATATTCATAATACGTTCATCATACATTCATCATACATTCATAGCACCCAGGGCTGTTACGGTAATGTATTACCGCTACACGGGTCATGATGGCAGTCAAATTCCACA